>JAYESD010000005.1:168926674-170126674 GCA_036927565.1 Tuctoria greenei | reverse complement strand
GTGGACTAGTCCGTTTGAGACATAGTGTGAGAAACCGAGTCAAACCCTAGAGGGGCAGACCGGACTAGTCTGGACCTACCTCATTGAGTCCGTTTTAGGACGAACTAAACATTTCTGTCCTACTTCGAACTAGTCCGTTGTTGACCAGACTAGTCTGTGTTGTTAGTGGCCGTTTGAATTCAAACGTTGGCACACACGTCATCTGTTTTGTCGATCGATGACGTGAAATTGTCGGTGGTCCCAAAAGGTTGGACTAGTCCATGGCACAGGGCCGGACTAGTATGGGTTTATCCTGGTGGCAACGATTAGTTGTCGGGATCCCTATAAAAAGGGGACCATCGGCCCCTATTTGACAAGTCTTGAACCCTATCGCTGCCACAAGTGACCTAGAGCCTTCCAAAGCCTTCTACTCGTCCTACTAGCCCTCTAAGACCAAATATTGAAGAGATTAGGGTTTGGGAAAGAGAGTGAAGGAAGATCATCGTGCTTTGGCTCTCGGTTTGGTCTCTTGCACATTGTGTTGTGTTTTGTGGCTTGTGTGAGTTGAGCTTCAAGTGCTCCTTGCTGTATTGATTCGTGGGAGCCTCAACTTGTGAGCAGCCCCAAGAAACTTGGTGATTACCCTTTGATATAGTGGAATTCAAGCCAGCCATTGTAGTGGCTTGGTGAGAAGAGGGTCAAGTGAGACCCGGTCCTTGTGTGGACTTCTCAACGTGGATGTAGGCTTCTTCGTGGAGCTTAACCACGGGACAAATCTTGTCTTGCTTGTCGCTTTACATTTCGTAATCACACTAATTACTATTAGGGTTCATATTGTTCTCCATATTGACCGTTGTTAAAATCTTGTAACCTAATTGCTTTAACTTGTCAATCTCAGTTGTACTAGGTTACCATACATTGCTTACATTTTTAGTGAAGTTAAATTCCGCAAATAACTTGTAGAAATCAAGTTTTTAGGTTTTCTCCCCTGTGCTGAGTGGACTAGTCCGGCCCTGTCCAGACAAGTCCGGTCTTAGTAATTTATTATCGTTTGATTAAGCCATTTCAGGTATAATTGCCTATTGACTCCCCTGAGGGTGACTTCCAATTGGTATCAGAGCAGGCCTCTCCATCAAGAGTCTAACAACTCGGAGAGGAAATGGCCAGAAGGGGTGACAACGAGATTCTGATGATTGTCGATGACAACAAGACAAAAGAACGTTGATGTTCTTCAAGAGGTCCTAATGATGACGAAGAAGTTCGTCTACTCAAGGCGCGGCTTCGTGAGAAGCTCAATGTCCCTCAGATGGAAATCAAGCCGGTCGCTCCAATCAACACCGAAAATGGGAGTAGTTCACAAGACTACTCCTAGTATACTTACAACTATGAGCGACTAACCGCGAGCAAGAATTACTTATCTATTCCCATTGGCAAACCTCCTCAATTTGATGGAAATGACTATTCTATGTGGAAGCATAATATGAAGATGCATCTCATTTCCTTAAACCCTAGCTTGTGGCAAATTCTATTGACAGGTGTGCATCTTCCCAAGAATGAGGAAGACATTACTCCAGAGCAAGCTGTCCTCCTCCAACGCAATGCTCAAGCCGTGGGAGTAATCACGTCCTCCTTGACTCGAGAGGAGTTCAACCGCATTGAAGGGTTGGAGGTTGCCAAGGAGATATGGGGACACCCTCAAGACGGCACATGAGGGCAACCGTGTCATTAGGGAGGCCAAGATCGAGATGATTGAAGGAGAGCTTGGGAGGTTTACCATCATGGATGGTGAATCCCCCCAAGACATGTACAACTGTCTCAAGACTCTCATCAACGAGAGTCGATCATATGGAAGCACCCGGTGGACCGACCACAAAGTGGTAAAAAGAATGATTCGAGCATTCATGCCTAGAAATGTCATTCTTTGCTCACTAATTCTTGAAAGTTTGGGATTCCATAAGATGACTCCCCAAGAAGTGCTAGGGAGAATCATCAACCATGAGATGATGGAGCAAGAAGCTATGTTCTACAATGATCTACAAAAGCTCTCCTCCTCCAATAAAAGGGATGTTGCATTCAAGGCAACATCCTCAAGACCTCAAGAAAAGGGAGAGAGTGATGAAGAGAGCCCAGACGCCGATGAGGAAGAGGTACTCTTTGTCAACAATTTCAAGAGGATGTGGAGAAGAAAGAGGGGGAGCTACCATCATGAAAGCAAGAGCAAATACAAGCCCAAGACAAGATCAAAGAGGGCTTCCTACAATTGTGTGGAGTATGACCACTTCATTGTGGATTGCCCACGTGAGGAAAACATACAAAAGAAGGAGGGCAAGTCCAAAGAGAAGAAGTACTTCAAGAAGAAGAAGCAATCGGGACATGCCCACCTTGGAAAGGAGTGGGATTCAAATGAAGAATCCTCCTCGGATGAAGAAGAGAAAATAGCAACTATCACTATGAAGAAGTCGACTATGGAGAACAAGCTCTTCCTCAACTTGGACAATTCAAGGCCAAATTGCCTCATGGCCAAGGAGGGAAGAAATAAGGTTAAATCTAAATCCTATTCTTCAATTTCCTCGCATGATGATTTTGAGAGAAGTAGTGAGAATGAACATATGCTTAAGGATATGAGTAAGAGCACTTTGAAAAGATTGAGATTGTTGATGGATGAGATATTTGAAAAGGAAGAGCTCATCAACCGTCAAGAGGACATGCTCATCCAACAAAAGGAGATATGTCAAGAGTATGAGGAGCTCTGAGCTTGAAAGGGAAATAAGCAAGGCACTTGAGCGTGAACTCGCTTTGAGCAAGGAAACTTGCTCAAACCTTGAGAACACTATAATTGTGCTCAAGGATGAACTTGTTAGCTTGACAAAAGTTAATAAGATCCTTGAAACACAAGTGGAGTCTATTAAGGTCAATGCACCTTCTTCCTCTACAAGCTCATCTTCCAAAAATATCAAAACCGAAGCACCTCAATCTTGAAAATGCTCAAACTTGATTCTAAAACTTAAAGATGAGCTTAAGTTGGCACAAAACAATCAAGCACCGAAAGGTGGCATCTTTGACAAAAAAAAGATGGCTTATGCACGTAGTACATACACCAACACAAGACATCCCCTTGTCAAGGATGGTCTTGGCTATTCTAGGGAGAGGAGGCAAAACGCCAAAACTCCCAAAAATGGCAAAGACTTGATTGTGTTTGTTAAAAGAGTTTCATACAACACTAATAAGGTAAAGAACATTGCTACATCACCTAAAATGCCTAATAAGGAACCTCATCTCTTGTTCCATGATTTTGATGCATCATATGTTTTATTGAGGAACAAGTTTGGAAAGGCCTATGCTAGGTATGTTGGGCCACACCGCAAGAGTCCTAAACCTTGTGTGTGGGTGCCCAAGTGCCTCTTGACTAACATCAAAGGACCCAACACCGCCTGGGTACCTAAAGCCAAGGCTTAAATCATTCTTGTAGGCATACTCCTCCGGTGGAACTAAGTGGGTTTTGATAGTGGATGCACAAATCACATGATCGGAGAGAGGAAGACGTTTGTGGAGTATGAGAAAAATGAAGATCCAAGTGAGGGGATCTATTTTGGGGACAATAGCCAAGGAAAATCCTTGGCACCGGTAAAATTGCTATATCCCGAAATCATACTCTTTCTAATGTTTTGCATGTTGACTCCCTTGATTATAACCTCCTGTCCATATCACAATTATGTGACAAAGGTTATAATTGTTTATTAATAATTAGGGTGTGACCGTCACAAGGAGAAGCAATGACTCAATTTCTTTTAAGGGTGTACTCAAGGGAAAGCTCTATCTTGTGGATTTCTCCGTGGATAAAGCCCAACTTGATACATGCTTAATTGCAAAAACTAACCTGGGATGGCTTTGGCATAGAAGTCTAGCCCATGTTGGGATGAGGAATTTGCAAAAACTCCTTAAGGGCGAGCACATCCGAGGTTTGAAGAATGTTGTGTTTGAAAATGATAGGCCATGTAGCGCATGCCAAGCTGGAAAGAAAGTTGGAGCTCTACATCCATCCAAGAACATCATGACAACAACAAGACCATTGGAGATTCTACACATGGACCTCTTCAGTCCAATCGCCTACATTAATATTGGCGGTAACAAATACGGTCTTGTAATTGTTGACGATTTTTCACGTTTCACTTGGGTGTTCTTTTTGCTTGATAAGAGTGAGACTCAAGGTGTCCTCAAGAAGTACTTGAGAAGAGCTCAAAATGAGTTCTCCTTAAGTATCAATACTATAAGGAGTGACAATGACACTGAATTCAGGAACACTCAAGTTGAAGAATTCTTAAATGAAGAAGGCATGAAGCATGAGTTCTCGGACCCCTACTCCCCTCAACAAAATGGGGTGGCCGAGAGGAAGAATAGGACCCTCATCAAGATGGCAAGAACCATGCTTGATGAATACAAGACGTCAGACCAGTTTTGGGCGGAAGCGATTAACATCACTTGCCACGCCATAAACCGATTGTACCTTCACCACATTCTCAAGAAGACGTCTTACGAGTTCCTAACTGGTAACAAGCCCAACATCTCCTACTTTTATGTTTTTGGGAGCAAATGCTACATTCTCAACAAGAAGCCTAAGACTTCGAAGTTCACTTCTAAGTCCGATGAGGATTTCTTGCTTGGTTATGACTCAAACACTTACGCCTATCGTGTCTTCAACAAATCCTCCGGAATTGGTGAAGTAGCACGGGACATAGTGTTTGATGAAACTAATGGGTCCCATGTGGAGAAAGTTGATCGTCATGTGCTAGATCAAGAAGAAGCTCTGCAAGTGGTGATAGGAAGGATAACACTTAGAGACATACGACCACAAGAACAACCTCAAGACTCAAGTGATCATCCTATGCCTCAAGCAAGTTCTTCCTAAAATGATCAAACTCAAGTCCCTTAAGATGCACTCCAAGAAGATTAAAATGGAGGCATCAATCAAGGGGGAGACAATGAAAATGAGGAAGATGAAGATGAAGATTCAAGACCTCAAGCACCTCACCCAAGAGTGCATCAAAGCATTCAACGGGACCATCCCGTTGACAACATCCTTGGAGACATCTCCAAGGGGGTAACTACTTGATCTCGTGTTGCAAATTTTTGTGAAAATTACTATTTTGTTTCTTCCTTGGATCCTCACAAGGTTGAAGAAGCACTACGAGATCTGGATTGGGTGATGGCCATGCAAGAAGAGCTCAAGAACTTTGAAAGAAATCAAGTGTGGGAGCTCGTGAAGAGGCCTAATGCAAATGTTGTGGGCACAAAGTGGGTGTTCCACAACAAACAAGATGAGAACATGGTTGTTACAAGGAACAAAGCACGACTTGTGGCCAAAGGTTATTCACAAGTCAAAGGCTTGGATTTTGATGAAACCTTTGCTCCCATAGCAAGGCTTGAATGAATTCGTATATTACTTGCCTTTGCTACTCAACATGATTTTAAGCTATATCAAATGGACGTCAAGAGTGCATTCCTCAATGGTCCAATCAAGGAAGAGGTGTATGTGGAGCAACCCCCTGGCTTTGAAGATCTAGAATTCCCAAACCATGTATACAAATTGCGTAAGGCTCTATATGACCTCAAACAAGCTCCTGGAGCTTCGTATGAGTGCCTTAGAGACTTCTTGACTCAAAATGGCTTCAAGATTGGGAAGGAGGATTACACTCTATTCACTAAGCACTTCAATGATGTTTTTTTTTCCAAATATATGTCGATGACATTATATTTGGTTCTACTAACAAAGTTTTTTGTGATGAGTTTTCCAAGATAATGACCGAGAGGTTTGAGATGTCCATGATGGGGGAGTTGAAGTTCTTTCTAGGGTTTCAAGTGAAGAAACTCAAGGAAGGCACATTCATTAGTGAAACAAAATACATACAAGATATACTCAAGAATTTTGACGTGGACAAAGCCAAACCCATCAAGACTCCTATTGCAACCAATGGGCATCTCGATCTTAATGAAGATGGTCCAAGTGTGGACCAAAAGGTATATCACTCCATGGTAGGTTCATTGCTTTACTTATGTGCATCTAGGCCTGATAACATGCTTAGTGTGTGTATAGGTGCTAGATTTCAAGCTGCTCCTAAGGAGTGTCATTTGACCGCCGTTAAGATATTCTTAGATATTTGGTTCACACACCTAGCATAGGACTTTGGTACCCCAAGGGCTCTAAGTTTAACCTCATTGGCCATTTCGATGCGGACTATGCGGGGTGTAAAGTTGATAGGAAGAGTACCTCCAAAACTTGCCAATTTGGTAGATCTCTAGTGTCTTGGTCCTCAAAGAAACAAAAATCCATTGTTGTTTCCACAGCCGAAGTGGAGTATGTCACCGCCGGGATTTGTTGTGCACAACTTCTTTGGATGCGACAAACTCTTAGGGACTATGATATAAACTTGTGTCATATCCCTCTCCTATGTGACAATGAGAGTGCCATCAAAATAGCCCACAATCCAGTTGAACATTCAAGGACCAAACACATCGATATTCGCCACCATTTATTGAGAGATCACTCCATTAAAGGAGACATTGCAATTTCCCATGTGAGAACCGAAAAAACAATTGGCTGATATTTTTACCAAGCCCCTAGATGAGAAAAGATTTTGTGAACTTAGGAGTGAGCTCAATATCCTAGATTTTGGAAATGTGACTTGAGTCTTGCACATCTGATTGTTACTTCAAAATTCACACATGCTTGTGAAAAACTCTTCCTCCTCAATTTTCTAGAAAACTATTTTTGTGATTATTGAATCTTTGTGAACTAGGGTCATAGTTTGATTGTTGATTGCTTACTGACCATGTTTACAAAGATCTTTTGTAAAAATCTTGTCCAAAAAGATCAAATCTCCGTTGAAAACTCAATATATGAGTTTTCAGCCTCTAAACCAGACTAGTCCGTCCTCTGACCGGACTAGTCCGGCTAGTCAAAGAAGTCCGGACCCTGTCCAGACGCCGGACAAGTCCGGGTCCCCAACCGGACTAGTCCGACTATAAGACCTATGTGTGCTGAATACATTGGCTTGTAGTGAATACACTTGTCTTTGATGATAAAAGTTTTAAATATCACCAAAACACCTTTTTATCAAGGTCCGACTCTAGCTCCGAGCTACAGCAAGGGCCGACGGTAGGTCCGACTTGTTTTGGGTAGCTCCGACTACGTTAGATGCTAGGTCCGGCTTCTTGGTAAGGTTCGACTAGTTTTGGTTAGCTCCGGTGAGATTTATCTTTAGCTCCGGTGTGTCTTTGTTAGCTCCGACATGTCTTTGTTAGCTCCTGCATGTCCTTGATAGCTTCGGCATATATTTGATAGCTCCGACATGCTTTTGCTAAGCTCCGACTTACTTTGTTCTAGCTCCGGTTTTGGGTTGACTAGTTCCGTACTAGTTTTGGTAAGCTCCGGCGCTAGGTTCTACTAGCTTTTGTTAGCTCCGGCTCAAGCTCCGGGTTGCTCTGGCAAGGTCTGGAACTTGACCGCAGTGTTTCTGCTTAGCTCCGGCTCAAGCTCCGGGTTGCTCTGGCAAGGTCCGGAACTTGACCGAAGTGCTTCTGCTTTTCATTTGCAATGTTTTGTACTTGCTTTACATGATTGGAAATATTGCTTAGTATTCATTTGCTAAGTTTTTGGTGCGTTTTGGTTGAATACGGTTGATATCGTTTCTACTGTGTTTTTGCAACATGCTTATGTGAGGTTCTCACGTAAGGTGTTGTGTTCGAAACTAACTTGAGTCAAGTCGAGGACTTGGGCTCGTATGGATTGTTTGTTGGTTCATGTGCAGGTGTTGCTTGAGTTCAAGTCATGGCTGGTGACAGGATCCATTGGACTAGTCTCAGGAGGAGATGAGGTTCCAACAACCAAGTTCGGGAGGAACTGTGGTTGAGCGGGTCAGGAGGTCGCGCAGGATGATTGAATCAAGGGCAGTGCATATGAAGGTCGAAGGAAGGTGTCCGCACGTATGCATGAGGTGCATGACGTGGCAATATGCTTCTAGAGACGGTTTATGGAAGGAAGATCTGATCGGAAGGATCGGATCGTATCGGTTGAAGACTTAGGCTGCTAGCTGAGTCGGTTATGGCTCGGTATGGAAATATCGAGTTGGTTATGTTAGGATTTCGTGTGGGTCACGAATTTGAGTTGTTTAGGAATGTGGGATACATTCCTAAGGTGTTTGGAAGTCTTAAGATTGCTTCTATCTGCGTATAGAAGAGTCCTAAGCAGTTATGGAAAGTTCCGATTGTGATCGGATTAGGATTGGAGTCCTAGTTGAGATTGGGATGGCCTAAGGGCTGGTTATATAAGCAAGGGAAGTCCAAAGCTCGTGGGCACGACTTTGGGGCTGTTCCTCTTGTGTTCTATTGAATAAAATTCGTAGTTTGAAGGAACGTTTGTGCCTTGTTCGTCCGACTTATTCCAGACAAGTTTTACTCGTCGAGTTTCTGGACAGCACTACCTTTCGTCGGTGGTTTTATCATAACTCGAGTTCTACAGATCCAATTGACGTGATTCTTTTTGGGTTGTCTTCAAAACTTGATTATCTATCATATGTAAAAATTTCACGGTCATTGGATTTGTGGTTTTTGATCTACACTAGTTTCTTTGCAGCACTCCAGAAACTGTTTTTCTCGGGTAGGTCTGATTGACCAGTGTTTGATCTTTTGATCATAACTTGAGTTGTTCTCGACGGATTTGAGTAATTCTTTTTGTGTTGTATTCGTGACTTGATTCTCTCTGATATATATCACTTTTGTCATGGTGAAACACGTTTAGATTAGTCTCATACACGATTTCTTTAACAGATCGTTTTTCTACCGAAGGGATTAGGGTTTTATTGTTTCCGCTGCGTAAGATTTTTAAATCTACCATTCACCCCCCTCTGGTAGCTTTTCACGTGCTCTTCGATCCTACAATTGGTATCAGAGCCACGGTGCTCTAATATTTGTGATTTGCACATGTTTTTGACTAATCGTCATGGAGAAGTACTCCGCCAAACCTTGTGTGTTTTCTGGTATTGATTTCCAGGTTTGGAAGGCACGCATGGAGGCTTTCATCCAGGTACAAGGCTTTGTTATATGGGAGAAGGTGTACAAACCTTATGAAGTACCGCCTAACGATCAAGTTACGGCTACGAACCTCCGGGACGTCGACAACAACAACAAAGCCCGAAACTTGATCATCCAAGGACTCACTCAAAGCGACTTTGATCGTGTCGCGCACCTCCGGTCAGCATACGACGTTTGGAGAGCTCTCTGTGATTATCATGAAGGCTCCAACACAATCAAGGAGGTAAAACAAGATATGTTCAAAAAGGAATATATGCGTTTTGAGATGCAACTAGGTGAGTCTATTGATGACCTCTTTGCTCGGTTCAATAAAATTCTCAGCAACTTACGAAGTGTCAATGTTAATTTTTCTGATGCTGAGAATGCTAGACAACTTATTAGTGCATTAGACATGTCAGTTTGGGAGATGAAAGTAACATCCATTCGTGAATCAACTGTCATGAGTTCTCTTACATTAGATGTACTTTATTCTAAACTAAAAACTCATGAAATTGACATCCTAGCACGTAAGAACCCAAACAAGTCTATTGCATTTGTCTCACAACGTGATATGTCTAGCTCCGGCCAATCATCATCCTGCAATACTCTTGCTTTATTATCCTCACTAACCCTGGAGCAGATCGAAGAATTTCCAGAAGAGGAGTTGGCACTCATCTCTACTAGATTCTCAAAAGCATTGCAAAATGTGAGAACTAGAAGGAGAGGAAGCTCCGGACCTCAACGCTGTTTTGAATGTGGTAAAACAAGACACTTTCGTACAGAATGCCCTAACCTTTCAGGTCCGACCACCCGGGAAGAAAAACAAAGCAAGGTCCGGACCTCATCTGGAAATTCCAACAAGAAGAAGAAAGGTACCATAGGATGCAAGATGATCAACAGCTTCATCACCGCGCTTCAAGAGCTCAGTTCAAGTGACATTGACTTTGAAAGTGATGAAGAGAATGATGATCTAGCCAACATATGCTTCATGGCGGGCAAAGCAAGATCAAGATCAAGTCAGGAGGATGCAGAACACAGCAGTGAAGATGATGAGGTATGTTCTACCTGTAATGAAATGTGTGATGCTATTTCTCGTGCAACTATTATTGTCAAGAAAAAGGACAAAAAGCTTAGGGATAATGCTGCTAAAATTGAATCACTAGAATCTGAAATTAACCATTTAAAAACCTTGATTCCTAGTGATGATGCATGTCCCTCATGTGACTTAATCTATGAACAATTGTCCTCCCTAAGAAGTGCACATTCCTCCACTCTAGACAGACTTGATGAAGAAATTGAAAAGAACAAAAAGCTTGCTGCACTTAGTGATAAAAATTTAAAAGATGCTTCTTGTTCTATAGATGATTTGCATTGTTCTGCATGTGAAAATCTTGATAAGAAACTAAAAGATGCAACGAATGAAATTTCCATTCTGAACAATACTTTACGATCTCATGAAGTTAAAAATTATTCCAATTGCAAACTAAAAGGAAAAACTTCAAGTTCAAACTGCCTAGACTTGTCTACGAAACTTGATGACGTGAATAAGACACTAGGTCGGTTTTATAATGGGAATAAGAATCTGAACCTGCTGTTGAATTCTTCTAAGTCTTGCAATGATAAATCTGGTTTAGGTTTTGATTCTCATGCTCATGCTAAGGCACATCCACCTAAAATTGAAAAGTCATTAGGAAGTGGTTTGATTCAAACAGTTCCTAAACAAAAAGGAGTGGTTTTCAAATCTGCAGGAGTGCTTTCTAATTCTGTTTCTAATGTTGGGTGCTCATCGAGACATGATTACAAAATTAAGTTTCATTGTACCTACTGTGGTAGAGATGGTCATGTCATAGATTTTTGTTATAGACTAGCTAAACAACAGAAAATGGAAAGAATGTCTGCTAGATCTCATAACTTTCATGCTAAACCGAAAATTAGAAACATGCAACCTGCTTTAGTGAGTCAGAAATTTGAAAAGGTAGCTTCCGGACCTTCTGGTAAGAAATCCGCAAAAGCAGCTCCGATAGTTCCGATAGCTCCGAGAGCTCCCGAATCTTCTGTTGTTCCCTCCGGAGCTTCAGTTTTTGCCTTCGGACCTTCTGCTTTTACCTCCGGAGCTACTGGTTTTCACTCTAAACAAGTAACAACTTCTGAATCAACTGTTAAGAACAGAAAACCTCAGTCTTTGACTCATAAATCTGCTGTTTTATCTCAGCTTTCGCGTGTTTTTCCTACTGCACGTCGTGTGACTCAGTACTGGATACCTAAATGCCTTTTGACTAACCCCAGTATTGAGTCATCGACGTATTGTGCTTCTATGTAGGTTACACGTTTGAGGAAGGAGAACATTTGGATTGTGGATTCAGGTTGCTCACGCCATATGACTGGTAACAAAGATTGGTTCTCCTCCCTCTCTTTTGTGTCACGTGTAGAAAATGTTACTTTTGCCGATAATTCTTCAACTCCTATAATTACTAAGGGTTCGGTTAGAGTAAATGATCACTACACTTTGAAAAATGTGGCACTTGTTAAAAATTTGAAATACAACTTGCTTTCTGTTTCACAATTGCTAGATGAAAATCTAGAAATTATTTTCAATAAAAACTGCTGCAAAGTTGTAGGTTCAAACAGTGAGCTTATTTTTAACATGTCTCGGTTTGGAAGAATTTTTAAAGCTGATTTTGATATGTCTTCCTCTAAGCATAGGTGTCTAGTTGCTAGTGATTCAAAGGACTTATATTTTTGGCATCGTAGACTTGGTCACGTAGGCTTTGATCACCTAACGCGTGTTAGTGCTCTTGATCGCATACGTGGGCTGCCTAAGCTTAAAGGGGACAAAGAAATTGTGTGCTCTTCTTGTAGACATGCTAAGATGGTTGCAGGTTCACATACTCCTCTCACAATGATCATGACAACTGAACCATGTCAACTTTTGCACCTTGACACCGTAGGACCTTCACGTGTTCAATCCTTCGGAGGTAAATGGTATGCTCTTGTTATTGTTGATGATTATTCTAGATATTCTTGGGTGTATTTTATGGCATCTAAGAATGAAGTTTTTAGTCACTTTAGAACTTTATTTCTTAGATTATCAATTGATCACCCAGGATCATTAAAAGAAATTAGAAGTGATAATGGAACTGAATTTAGAAATCAATCTTTTGATCACTTTTGTGCTGAAAATGGAATAGATCATCAATTTTCTTCACCATATGTACCTCAACAAAATGGTGTTGTAGAAAGAAAGAACAGAACCTTAGTTGAGATGGATAGGACTATGCTTGATGAATATCAAACTCCTAGGAAATTTTGGGCTGATGCGTTAGCAACCGCTTGTTATGTCTCAAATCGTGTTTTCTTGCGTGCTAAGCTAGGTAAAACACCATATGAGCTTCGGTTTGGACATAGGCCTAGTATTACACACTTTCGGGTCTTTGGTTGCAAATGATTTGTTAAGAAACATGGTAATCTTGATAAATTCAAACCTAGATCCATTGATGGCATGTTTCTTGGTTATCCATCTCATACTAGAGGCTACCGTGTGCTTCTACTTGACACTAACAAAATTGTGGAGACTTGTGAAGTGTATTTTGATAAAGCTAGCCCAGGCACTAGCTCCGGTGTTGCAGGACCAGATCCGTATCCTCAGGGGGAGGGTATTTTCAAAGATGAAGAAGAGCCGGTGATACTGCCTGGTAGTTCCGAAGTTGACACGTGTCCAGCTCCGGACATTGAACAAGCTCCGGCTATCACCTATGTTGGTCCTGATCGTCCACAAGACACAAGCTCATCAATCTACAATGAACCTAATGAAGAAGAAGCTTGTGAGACATCTGTTCCCCTACGTTTTTACAAAG
This sequence comes from Tuctoria greenei, assembly GCA_036927565.1. Classification (NCBI taxonomy): domain Eukaryota; kingdom Viridiplantae; phylum Streptophyta; class Magnoliopsida; order Poales; family Poaceae; genus Tuctoria; species Tuctoria greenei. Next base: position 170,113,775 of record JAYESD010000005.1, on the reverse strand, counting down.
ATCATCCCCCACAACAGATGATTGGAAGCTTGAACGAACGAGTCACACGGTCCAGGTTTTGCGATCCAAACTCTCATGCTCATTCTGCTTTTGTTGCTTCTTCCCCACGTGTTTCACATCGTCAAGCCGTCAAAAGAATTCTCAGGTACTTACATGGAACTCAAGAATTTGGCATTTTTCTTCCTTCTTCCTCAATCGTTATATTGAAAGCTTTTTCGGATGCTGATTTTGGGGGTTGTAGGATTGATAGGAAAAGTACTTCCGGTGCTTGTCATTTTCTTGGTAATTCTCTTGTTGCTTGGTCCTCTAGAAAACAAAGTTCAGTTGCACAATCCACAGCCGAATCTGAATATGTAGCTGCTGCTAGTGCTTGCTCACAAATTCTTTGGATTGTTCAAACACTTAAGGACTATGGGGTTGATATAGATAGTGTTCCACTGTTTTGTGATAACACTAGTGCTATTTGTATTGCCAAAAACCCCGTGCAACATTCTAGAACTAAGCACATTGATATTAGGTATCACTTTCTCCGAGATAACGTTGAAAAGGGAAACATTGTGCTGCACCATGTAGATACCGAACAACAATTGGCTGACATTTTTACAAAACCTTTAGATTTCACTCGTTTTTGTTACATTCGTAGTGAAATAGGGGTTATACATCCTCATGGATTAAATTGAGGGAGAGTTTTTGAAACTTGGGAAGTCTATGTGTGAATCTGAAATTAAAATAATATGAGGATAATATTTCATACATATATGACTTTGTGATTCCTTTTACATGCTGAAAGTTCTTACTACATTACTCGTGTTATACATTTTGTAGTTTTTGCCATGTCTAGTAATTGGAATAATTACTTACACTAAATCTGGTCATGGTCGAACTTTCTTGCTGTTTTGAACTTGTTGCATGCTCACAAATGCTTTTAATTATTAAGAATACATCAAGTAATCAACTCACATGTTGAGTTTTTATGAACAAATATAATTTGAGAAAACATCAAGAGAATATGCATGCATCGCACTTCTTCTTTTGAGATGGCTTGTCATTGCACTTAGATATGAACTTGGAAGAAGTTGTGTATGACTAAAACCATGTCCTTAAGCTTCTGATTGTCAAATGACATAGGCTTGGCTTGGTTGGTTAGAATAAGGCAGATGCGCATATAATCTCTTGCAAATATCATATAATATAAATTTATGATTTGAAATATAATAAAATGCAGCAACTAGTGTCATGCTTTCAGGTTTTTAAATAGTTAAGTTTGTGAGATCATGACTTGCTTAAATTGAAAAATTACATTTGATCTCTGGCATGGCTTACACTACCTTATGTATTTCCTTGATGTGATAATGTAAGGTACTTGATAGTATGACTTGGATGAGCTTTGTTTATATGTATATGTTATAATATGCTCATAACAACTAAAGTTGGAGAGATAATTTGTTTATATGCTCATGACTTGCTGAATACATTGTCAAAGGGGGAGAGACAAGCATGAAAAGAAAGGAGAGATAATAAAGGGGGAGAGATTTTCATATAATAAAGGGGGAGATATTTCATTTTTTTCTCTTTTTACTTTTGATTTACAAAGGTGTTTTCAAAAACTTTTATGTGAATAAGCCAATGTTCGGATTTTAAATGGGTTGCCAATGCATTCATCAAGGGGGAGATTGTAAGACCTATGTGTGTTGAATACATTGGCTTGTAGTGAATACACTTGGCTTTGATGATAAAAGTTTTAAATATCACCAAAACACCTTTTTTATCAAGGTCCGACTCTAGCTCCGAGCTACAGCAAGGTCCGACGGTAGGTCCGACTTGTTTTGGGTAGCTCCGGCTACGTTAGATGCTAGGTCCGGCTTCTTGGTAAGGTCCGACTAGTTTTGGTTAGCTCCAGTGAGCTTTATCTTTAGCTCCGGTGTCTCTTTGTTAGCTCCGGCATGTCTTTGTTAGCTCCGGCATGTCCTTGATAGCTTCGGCATATATTTGATAGCTCCGGCATGCTTTTGCTAAGCTCCGACTTACTTTGTTCTAGCTCCGGTTTTGGGTTGACTAGTTCCGTACTAGTTTTGGTAAGCTCCGGCGCTAGGTTCTACTAGCTTTTGTTAGCTCCGGCTCAAGCTCCGGGTTGCTCTGGCAAGGTCCGGAACTTGACCGCAGTGTTTCTGCTTAGCTCCGGCTCAAGCTCTGGGTTGCTCTGGCAAGGTCCGGAACTTGACCGAAGTGCTTCTGCTTTTCATTTGCAATGTTTTGTACTTGATTTACATGATTGGAAAGATTGCTTAGTATTCATTTGCTAAGTTTTTGGTGCGTTTTGGTTGAATACGGTTGATATCGTTTCTACTGTGTTTTTGCAACATGCTTATGTGAGGTTCTCACGTAAGGTGTTGTGTTCGGAACTAACTTGAGTCAAGTCGAGGACTTGGGCTCGTATGGATTGTTTGTTTGTTCATGTGCAGGTGTTGCTTGAGTTCAAGTCATGGCTGGTGACAGGATCCATTGGACTAGTCTCAGGAGGAGATGAGGTTCCAACAACCAAGTTTGGGAGGAACTGTGGTTGAGCGGGTCAGGAGGTCGCGCAGGATGATTGAATCAAGGGCAGTGCATATGAAGGTCAAAGGAAGGTGTTCGCACGTATGCATGAGGTGCATGACGTGGCAATATGCTTCTAGAGATGGTTTATTGAAGGAAGATTTGATCGGAAGGATCAGATCGTATCGGTTGAAGACTTAGGCTGCTAGCTGAGTCGGTTATGGCTCAGTATGGAAATATCGAGTTGGTTATGTTAGGATTTCGTGTGGGTCACGAATTTGAGTTGTTTAGGAATGTGGGATACGTTCCTAAGGTGTTTGGAAGTCTTAAGATTGCTTCTATCTGCGTATAGAAGAGTCCTAAGCAGTTATGGAAAGTTCCGATTGTGATCGGATTAGGATTGGAGTCCTAGTTGAGATTGGGATGGCCTAAGGGCTGGTTATATAAGCAAGGGAAGGCCAAAGCTCGTGGGCACGACTTTGGGGATGTTCCTCTTGTGTTCTATTGAATAAAATTCGTAGTTTGAAGGAACTTTTGTTCCTTGTTCGTCCGACTTGTTCCAGACAAGTTTTACTCGTCGAGTTTCTGGACAGCACTACCTTTCGTCGGTGGTTTTATAATAACTCGAGTTCTACAGATCCAATTGACGTGATTCTTTTTGGGTTGTCTTCACAACTTGATTATCTATCATCTGTCAAAATTTCACGTTCATTGGATTTTTGGTTTTTGATCTACACGAGTTTCTTTGCAGCACTCCAGAAACTGTTTTTCTCGGGTAGGTCTGATTGACCAGTGTTTGATCTTTTGATCATAACATGAGTTGTTCTCGACGGATTTAAGTAATTCTTTTTGTGTTGTCTTCGTGACTTGATTCTCTCTGATATATATCACTCTGGTCATGGTGAAACACGTTTAGATTAGTCTCATACATGATTTCTTTAACAGATCGTTTTTCTACCGAAGGGATTAGGGTTTTATTGACTTAACCTTTCCAAGGAACCCTCGAACGTTCACTTCCACTCAAACCCTCTCTCTCCTCAAAACGCACAAAAACCGCCCCCAAATCGGCAATTTTCGATTCCAACCACCAAAACTCGATTCCAATATGTGGATTGAAGCCTCTAGGTGCGTGGGAACTCCTCCCCAAGATTCCTAAGGCGATTCTTCATCCACATTGCATCGTTTCGAAGATTTGAAGAGGTATTCTTGACCTAACTCCAAATCCTTCAAAATTCAATTCTTTTAGATCTTTTGATAGAAATCTCTTCACAAAAGTTATTCCCTATATCATTGTGATCATGTACCTCGAATTTAGTGGTCGAATCCATAGATTTTGCAAAATTTCTCAGGATTAGGGTTCTTACTGTGTGCACCGGACTAGTTCGGCCTCAGGGCGGACAAGTCCGGCATGTGCAGACTAGTCCGACCCTTGGGCGGACAAGTCCGGGTTACACAGTGAAAACTCTAACCTTTATCGATTTTGTGAATTCTATCACCATATTCTATTTCCTTGGACTCATGTACTATCTCTTTTCATCTCTTATCAGTGACAATGTCGGATTCCGACTATGTTCCTCTTTTTGATTCCGAGGCTGGGGCCTAAAGGCAAGCACTTTACCATCAGAATTGTGAGGAGCGCGAACTTGCCATTGCATATCTAGAATCTCAGTCGGAGGCAAGGAATGCAAAGAAAAAGCAAAGGGAAGCGCACAACTCAGCTACAGCTGAGGCAGCTCCAAAGAAGAAGAGACTTGTCACCATGGGTGAAAGAGCTAAGTCTCAGGAAGCTAGGGCATCCAAGGACAAAGGAAAGGTGCCAGTGGAAATACGCCCAAGAAAAGAACTCTAGTTGCTCAGAAGCATGCAAGCAAGGCCAGGAAGGAGCCCCCTTAACCCATAGGCCCCTTAAGGATGTCATCTCCTGCAAGGAACCCCAACCGTTCAACAACTTTCATGCTAACATTTTCAAAGGAAAAGGGGCTAAAAAAGCGAGGAAGTTGAGAAAGATCAATGTGTATCAACGCGAGAGGAGCACTATGGATCCTTGCTTCTGGTGTGATTTTCACTGTGACTACTATAGAACAGTCTACATGTCCAAGCAAACACCAGTGACGGATGACCAATGGATTTATTGGGATTACATGGCTCAGAAGGATCATTTGTCCTTCAATGCTGTGATTGAAGCCATCGAGCGTCATGGATTGAAGAAGCTCATGGCATTCCAATATGAGTGGAATGTGGTGGTTATTACTCAGTTCTACTCCACCATTTACTTCCACACCAACGGAGACCGGAGAATCACATGGATGACTCATGGAGATCAATACACAACCACATATTGGGAGTTTTCTCAACTACTTGACTTGGAAGATCAACTGGAAAATGAGATCATCATTTACAACATAAAGCCAGTTGATCGAGACACCATTGAATACATGTATCCAAGTCATGTACCATATGAGGCGGTACACATAAGGAATATCAAGCCATTCTATAGTGTCCTCAACTGTGTGCTTCGAGAGACCATTGCCCCCAAAGATGGTGATGCGGGCATTATTCAAGGAAATTTGAGGCACTTGATGGTGCTCATTGATGGAGATGTCCGCTTCAACCGATCATGTGGCTATGCTCCTTATACCATGTTCATGATCGAGAAGGTGTCTAGGCTTAACCTCAAGAAGGACATTGTTCATAGAAGACTTCGTCCTCAGATCCCTCCTCTGGAGCCTGCTGCCCCTCGAAGGAAGAATGCAAACCCTCCCGCTTCATCCTCCCACTTTGTGCCTTCGCCACCTCCACCTCCTCCTCCATCACAATCTGACAGTGGCTTCTTTAAGTGCTTCAAGTCCATCTTCACCTCTTGCCGGAAGGCGGAAGTTCGACAATGTCGTGGAGCGCCGCCAAGATAAGTACCTCAAGGCAATGTTCGATAAGCTGGAAGTCCCCATGTCTCCCGCCGTGGAGAGTGATGGGGAGATGACTCCATTCCCAGAGTTCACAACCGAGGACTTGCCCAATTTGGTGAAGTTAGCACCTCCACGGCGGCTCCATCCGAGGAAGACGATGATGATGATGCCCATGATCCGGAGGCCACGGAGAGCAATAGCGGGCGCCAAGGTGGAGATGATGACGATGACGATGACAATGATGATGAAGAGTATATCTTAGGACTCTCCTTTCTCTCTTTTCCTTTTTGGTGTCTTGATGCCAAAGGGGGAGAGATTGGAAGGGGGTACTTAGATAGTTTTATGTCGTTGTCTCTTTTGATCAACTATGGACTATGTTTTAAAACTCATTTCAGTTGTTGTAAGACTTAATCTATGTCTCTCATGTATTATGTCTAAATTGTGATGTTATTCTTCAATTACATGTTTATCTTGGATACTTGTTGTCTTATCACAATTTATGAGCACATCACTTACACACCCCACCATAACATGTATATGTATGAGAACTCTCTCAATTTCTCTTACTCATGATGCATACATTGAGGGGGAGTTACTCATACACATACATATTATGAAAACAAATTTTTATCCTTTTTGTTGAGTCTTAATGTGTTGTCATCAATCACCAAAAAGGGGGAGATTGAAAGTGCATCTAGGCATCCCCGTGGGATTTGGATGATTGATGATGACAATTAAGAGACTAATGAGCCGAGTTGATCTTAAGCATGGGTGTGTTGGTTGAAATGAGACAAAATCCCTCAAAAAGGAGAAAGCAAAAACGGGCGTCAAAGACTCACGCGTAGGAATTAGGATTTCTATGGTGTTGAGCTTAGATGAGCTGTATCATGTGTGAGGGTGGTTGTATCATGTGCATTCAGATAATTCTAGAGGGCTCAAAGTGGTGGTTCAGAGAAAAACCTAAGTGAGAAGCCAAAATAAGAGAAAACTCTAGGAGACCATACTAGTCCGGGCCTCAGGGTCGGACTAGTCCAGCCAGTCAGAATAGTCCGTTATGGGTCGGACTAAATGTCTTTGGATGAGTTTGGACTTGTCCATATGGGTACGGACTAGTCCGTTCATCCCTTGGTGAGTGAAGTTGGAGCTATGTCCCGGAAGGCCAGACTTGTCCGTTTTGGGACGGACCAAAGCATCCTGGAAGAGTTCGGACTTGTCCGTTGTGATGTGGACTAGTCCGTTTGGGACTTAGTGTGAGAAACCGAGTCAAACCCTAGAGGGTCGGACTTGTTCGCCCCTGTGGCCGGACTAGTCTGGACCTACCTTGTTGAGTCTGTTTTGGGACGGACTAAACCTTTCTGTCCTACTTCGAACAAGTCCGTTGTTGACCGGACTAGTTTGTGTTGTCAGTGGTCGTTTGAATTCAAATGTTGGCGTGCACGTCATTTGTTTTGTCGATCGATGACGTGAAATTGTCGGTGGTCCCAAAAGGTCGGACTAGTCCGTGGCACAGGGTCAGACTAGTCAGGGGTTGTCCTGGTGGCAACGGTTAGTTGCTCGGACCCCTATAAAAAGGGGACCCACGACCCCTATTTGATAATTCTTGAACCCTAGCACCACCACAAGTGACCCAGAGCCTTCTAAAGTCTTCTACTCGTCCTACTAGCCCTCTAAGGCCAAATCTTGAAGAGATTAGGGTTTTGGAAGGAGAGTGAAGGAAGATCATCGTTTTTGGCTCTCGGTTTGATCTCTTGCACATTGTGTTGTGTTTTGTGGCTTGTGTGAGTTGAGCTTCAAGTGCTCCTTACTGTATTGATTCTTGAGAGCCTCAAATTGTGAGCAGCCCCAAGAAACTTGGTCATTACCCTTTGATATAGTGGAATCCAAGCTGGTCATTGTGGTGGCTTGGTGAAAAGAGGGTCAAGTGAGACCCGGTCCTTGTGTGGACTTCTCAACGTAGATGTAGGCTTCTTCGTGGAACTGAAACACATGATAAATATTGTCTCGCTTGTCGCTTTACATTTCGTAATCACTAGAATTTCTATTAGGGTTAATATTGTTCTTCATATTGATCATTGTTGAAATCTTGTAACCTAATTGCTTTAACTTGTCAATCTCAGTTGTACTAGGTTACCATACATTGCTTAAATCTTTAGTGAAGTTAAATTCCGCAAATAACTTGTAGAAATAAAGTTTTTAGGTTTTCTCCCCTGTGCTGAGCGGACTAGTCCGGCCCTGTCCAGGAAAGTTCGGTCTCAAGAATTCAATCTCATTTGATTAAGCCATTTCATGTATTATTGCCTATTCACCCCCCCCCCCCCACTCTAGGTGACTTTCAGGTATCCCTGCAGGTGTATATTAATTCGAGTCGCCGTCCCTCGCGGTTATTGAGTATCGCTTGTTCACTACGTCGTGATGTAGTTAATTATTTGGAGCTGAATGTTATTGAATCATGCTTTAGAGAATAATTATGTATTGGTACTTGTATGTTTAGAACAGGTTGCTCACTAAATTTCAGATTCATGAAGCTTTAATTTGCTGCTAAAAGCTAAAAGTAAGGACTAACATTTAGGCGAGTCTTTTATTGCAAACTGCTATCCTATATTACGTTTATCCTGCATATAAACTTTCATGCTTAGTGGAGACGGTTAAGTATTGTTGAGCCTTCGTGCTCACGATTGCTATATTAAGTTTTTGCTGCAGATAATGGCGTATTTGATGAAGGGTTCACTGGTGAGACGTTGCCCCTTTTGGGGTACACGATCAAGTTGGAACCCTGCATGCCACTGTGATATGATTTGTGTGCTGCTAGTGTGATTCTGTTCACGGGATGAACAGAATGACTTTTGCATAGCTTAGGCTTGAGTGTCGAGATCTATGAATTTATCTTCCGATGTAGTGTATTTTAATATATATTATTTGTAAAAGACAAAGCATGTATAACACTATGTTGTTTTATGTAATATGATGTACCTTTTTCTGTGTGCTATTAGGTGCCGCATCGCATGGCACCACCCAAATGCGATTCCTAGAATGTCGGGACTCCAGTCCTCACATCTTCCTCCTCATCCGGTATCACTCGTATGTTATTAACGTGAGACATGTGAATGAGTGCATCAGCTACCACGATAGCCTTGCCCGAATGATAATGGATCTCAAGATCATAGTCCTTAATCAATTCCAACCATCTTCGTTGCCTCATATTGAGTTACTTCTGAGTAAAGATGTATTTGAGGCTCTTATGGTCAGTGTAGAGGTGCACTAGGTTTCCAAGTAGATAGTGTCTTCACATCTTCAACGCCAGTACCACAGCAACAAGTTCCAGATCACGAGTTGAATAGTGTTGCTCGAGGTTGCAGAGCTGGCGTGATCCATACGCAATCGCATGCCTATCTTGCATCAGAACACAGCCAAGTCCAGTGCCTGATGCATCACAGTATACGTCAAAAGCCTTAGTTGTATCCGGTTGAGCTAAGACTGGTGCTCTCGTAAGATGGTTTCTCAAGGTCTGGAATGCTTCCTCACATTCTTTAGTCCATACATACTTGTTGCCTTTCTTCAATAGTTTAGTCATTGGCTTAGCAATCTTGGAAAAGTTGCGAACAAATCTTCGATAATAACCAACTTGTCCCAAAAAGCTACGGACCTAATGGACTGACTTCAGAGATTCCCATTTAAGCACTTGTTCAACCTTACTTGGGTCCACTGCCACACCTTCCGCTGAGATAATATGACCAAGAAATGACACTTTATTGATCCAAAACTCACATTTACTGAACTTAGCATATAGCTTATGCTCCCTTAATCATTGTAGTACAATGTGAAGATGTTCAACATGCTCTTCCTATGATTTAGTGTATACTGGTATGTCATCAATGAATACCACGACAAACTGATCCAACTCTAGCATGAACACAGAATTCATAAGGTACATGAAGTGCGTTGGTGCGTTGGTCAGGCCGAAAGACATCAGCAGATATTCGTAGAGTCCGTGTTTGGTTGAAAATGCAGTCTTTGGGATATCTTCTGCTCGAATCTTAATCTGATGATACCCCGATCTTAGATCCATCTTTGAGAATACTTTGGCACCAACTAGTTGGTCGAACAAGATACCGGCTTGTGGTAGTGGATACTTATTCTTAATCGTCACCACATTTAGCGGACGATAGTCCACACATAGTCGTAGTGACTCATCCTTCTTCACAAATAAAGCTGAGCAGCACCATGGTGATGAGATGGGTCTGATAAATCATTTGTCTAGCAAGTCTTTTAGGTGCTCCTTCAGTTCTGCTAGTTCATTTGGCGCCATTCGGTACGGTCTCTGAGATATCGATGTAGTTCTGGGTGCTAACTTAATCTTGAACTCTATGTCACGCTCTGGTGGCATACCCGAAAGATCATATGGGAATACGTCGGGACATTCACAGACCACTGGGATGCCCTCAAATTTAGTGGTTTCCGTGTGATAAATAGTTGGAGTTTAGATCTTCAAGAATGAGAGTATGAAGACCATGGATTGGAGAATCTAACTGAATAATCCGAGGATTGATGTCAAGAACAGCACCATGGTACTTCAACCATGCCATTCCCAGGATAACATCAATCTGCTGTCCTTCTAGGACAATGAGTGTTGTAGGATATATCTTTCCTCCTAAGCACAACAATGCTTTGACTACCATTTCACTAGCGGCTATATTGCCTCCAGGTGAGCTGATGAGGTAGCGAGTATTTGTGATAGTAGTAGATAAACTCAGCATTGCACACGAAGGATGCACTGATTAAATTATGTGTAGCTCCAGAATCGAATAGAATGGATAGGGGTAGTTCATTGAGAGTGAATGTACCCGCAAGCACAGGTTCTCCTTCCGCTATATCCTCCAGAGCAGTATTATGGACATTGCCTCTTTTTAGTGATGGCCTCTTAGGTGGAGCGCGTGGTTGATTCGCACCTCACACCGGTGCTTTTCCACCGCTTAGTTGAGTTTGTAGGCAGTCCTTGGCGAAATGACCAGTACGGCCACAGGTGTAATAGGTATACCTTGGCGGTCCCCCTCTAGTCGGAGGACAATAACTGGGTGCATTCGGCTGAGAAACGAACGGATGTGGAGCAATTCGCTGCTGCTGCCACTGCTGTTGTTGCTGCGATCTGTACCCTGAGTACTGGAATCGGCGACTCGGATACTGCGGTGGTCGCATAGGTGGCCGGACTTGTTCATCAGATGGTGTCCGATACACTAGTCGATACTTTGGTGGAGCAGGATTCCGACCGCCTGCTGGTGCATTCCTCTTCGTGTCCTCCGCCTGAGTTTGGTGGTCTGCATCTTCCAACTTTAATGCAGTATTGAAGAGTGTGGTGAAGTTACTGCAATCTATCAACAGAAGTTGTTCCCTCAACCTAGCATTGCAGCCACGGAAGAGATGATCACATTTTTGTGCCTCAGTGCTCACTTGGTCAGGTGCTTACTGAGACAGGTGATTGAACGCCTTAACATAATCATGGATGCTACTCCCTCCTTGTTTTAAGTCCAAAAACTCTTGAAGCTTCCTGTATATGATCCCAGAAGGGATATGATAAGCACGGAATGCATCGCTGAATTCGGTCCATGTTACCTGATGTTCGGCATGTAGGGAGGCAAGGTTAGTTGCCTACCATGCACCGGCAGAACCTTGAAGTTGTTGCGCCGCGAATAGCGCCTTATGTTGTTCGGTGCACTGCAGCAGCCCGAACTTAGATTCGATAGTGCGGATCCAGTTGTCCGCCTCAAAAGGTTCATCGGCCTCCATAAAGACTGGTGGGTGTGTCCCCAAAAAGTCTGAATAAGTAGCTTGAGGAAGGTGATTGTTTCCTCCATCTTGACGCCTCTTGGGTCGGGACATATTCTGCATGATAGTCCGCAAGATATCCGTCTGCTCATCTTTCAAATCCACCAGGGGAGCCATGAAGTCCGCTAGCGTAAGTGGAGGTGGAGGTGGTGGCTATTGTTGCGGAGTCTGCTGCTCCGCGCGTGGAGATTCATCGCCACCCTGGCCACTACCGCTGCCCACATCGAAAGTGGAGCGAGTACACACCATTTTGCAGTTCAATGAATTCATCATCGGTCTCTATATCACCTCTTTATTCATTTCGTGTAGTATAAAGGTTGTAAAAATCAAATGCATAGTCATTCCATTCAAGTTGCAACATCAATTCTCAAGTCTCCCTAATTCTGGTTGCACTGTCCAGCCAGACCACTTCCTACTAAATTTAGATTTTGACTATGTAAACGACATTTCCATGACATGAGCTCTATAACAAAGTTGTAGATGACTCTCCCACCTTTCCAAAGGATACCCACATTTCCCCATTGCATAAAGGGTTAGACATATAAGAATGTTTAAACCTGACAGTTTTCTGGGACAATTTTGACAGAATCTCCCCTAAAATGTGTGTTTTTGGCCACAGTTTGAATATATGATACAGGAAAAATATTCATCAATTCCACTTTAAAACATTGTAGTATAACATGTCAGCTTCCCAGAAATGTAGACATCAATAGATTACATCATCCATACATGTGCATTATCGATAAAGTTTCAAACAATGTACATAGGGTCCAGAATCTGTACAGCCAGGACACGTTCGACGATAAGTCAAATTTGGACTAGTTACGATAATATTCAGCTGTTGAGTTGAATACAAAGATGATAGTAGATTCACTAAGATTTCCATAGATGTATATTTATGCCTATGCCACAGCTATAGAGTAAGAGATATGACTGTTCAAATTCACAGAAAATCTGGTACAGTCTGTCCACCTCACTGCAAGTGAACCATTTTGAACCCCAAATTACAAAACTTTCTGTGCCGAATTAAGAAAACCTTTGAATTACAAAATTGTATAAAATCTACTCCCCTTTCCAGAACTGTATCAAAATACTCCAGAAGATGAACTTACAAGGAGACATTGAAAAAATACAGAAACTGGTTCAAAAACCCAGGAAACTGTAGCAGTTTTTGAAATTTAAACTTTTGACCAACCTTGATTATGTTACTGTCCAGGAGTCCTATAGAAAAGTTTTAGAAAACTATTCAAATTTTCCAGAACTGCTTCACACACTCCCATTGACCAAAAAATCACTAAGATACACCCGTGCAATTTCAGCCTTAAAACTGTTCAAAACAGGGAATCCCAATATGGTTGCTCTATAACTCCTCTCCACCATACTTAACCCAATTAAGTCTTTAAATCCACATTTGACATAATTTATTGTATTTTTAGAGTGTATTCAGGGCTTAGGAGAAGAGAGGTGTATATGCATCATTTCTGACCATGCCGGTACTACGTGCCTCACAAAGAGAAAATCCTAACTAGATTATCTCCGGCTCATACGTCTCATTGGTGGCACTAAAATCGAGCATTCGCAAACGTTTACTACTCGCAATACCTGTAATGCGGTTAGTGTACCTGCATAAGACATGCAATTTATAAACACTCATTATGGTGCCGTACGGCACAGCCCGCACAGGTGATCATTTTAGGCAGTCACAATAATATATATAAAAGTAAGAACATCCGTCCCGTATTATTCCATACGGGCCGCCCCGAGCTGAGCCACATCTCGAGGTACATGACCAGGTTTTCTACCACCCGATGGGGGTCCCACATCTTTTCCTAATGCTGCACCAGTAGGAGGCGCTTTCGCGTGTTTCTTAAAAAACACACTACATGCTTTTCAACTGCACGGTAGGTGGCCACGCCATTTATCTCTTGCACTAGGGATCAACGCTGTGTATGACCCTTTGAACATTGAACATTCAAGAGTTGCATACTTCATGTTTTTGACCACACGATAGGGTATCCACGTATTTGCCTGAAGCACGCCGGGGAGTAGCGTTTTCATATGTTCCCAGAACTATGAGAAGGTTCAGAGACTCATATTAACTCCCATGCCAAGCCACGGGGAACAATCACCGTACTACCTCTCGTACGGGGGAGCTTACCGCAATTGATCCGCTTGCGGCGGCGTACCTTACCTCTTGTCTGACGTCAGAGCGTCGTTACAGAATATAATAACAAATAAGTTAGATTTGCCACCTTAAGCAATCTGTGGGCCTAGTACCGAATCCCCACTCATAGATTAATTTTTTTTTTCAAAATACGTGTGATTCCAGGTGGGCTATACCCAATGCGGCTCTGATACCAGCTTGACGGGACCCAAGTTCTGACATTTTAGGAATAGCATTGGGTGGTGTCGTACGATGCGACACCTAACAGCACAACACATAGAACACACATCTACAATATATTGGGCATTTATTCCATAGTATTGTTAGTTTACAAACTAATGCACATCAGTACAAGCAGCGGAAATATAAGATACAACTCACGTTCTATAGCCTACTCTATGCAAGAGTGAAGTGATCCGGCCCTCGGAAGCTTCACTATAGCGACACGAAGAGTTCACCACAGCATGTAGGGTTCCTAGTGAGCTTCACACCCCTCATCAGGTGCTGCCTGACTAGGCTTGCCCTCATCTATAACGTTACCTGCAAAATAGTGGATCAACAAACCATGAGCTTATGCTCAGCAAGACTTACCCGTTCATATTTATCGGAGTTTGATTCCGACAATTCTCCCGGTACTATCGTTGGTAGCCCGCGGAGTTTGTAGTTCAGTTGTGGGCGCGCAGAGATTCAGAACACTATGGCAAGTTGACACAAGGATTTACATCGTTCGGGCCGCCTAAGCGTAATACCCTACTCCACAGGGTGTGTAGTTGTTGTATTGAGCGTCTGAGCGCTTGTGTGTGTGTAGACTTGTGTAGAAGTCTGGAAGCAGTCTAGAGTCCTCCGGGAGACGTCTCCTCTGTGTATCACTCGGCCAATCCATTTATAGTACAAGGACTGGTCGTTACATCGTTAGCCTGGCCCAACATGTCGCCCTGGCGGTTACTGATGCTTAATACACAATTAATGAGCTTAATTACCCTTAATAGTATGGTAACGCGCCTTGACAGTGGCGTTACTGGTATTACGGACCCTCCGATCGTGTGTCATTAAGATGGTATTAATGACACTTAATCGGGTCTTGAAGTCTTTAATTGTCCCTTGAAGGTCCGAGCCGTTGGGGGTCCACCAGTCTACTTGTTGAAGTTGAAGGTCCGGCGGTTGGACGCGTGGCAGCTCTGGAGCTTACCGTGTGGGACGGGTAGGTTCGATGCAGTTGTACACATGTTGGTACCAGAGCTTCCCTCTGTCGGGGGTTAGGTCCGGGGGTGTCGCACAGGTATCTAGCCTGGAGCTTTCCCATGTGTGGGGTGTAGCTCCAGTTGCACCATACAAGGGAGGAAGGTTTGGTTCCGTACGACACGTGGGACCTTCGGAGGTCTTCAACTCAGACGGGTGAAGTTCCTCTGCTCATTTGCAGTCCCAAGGGGTATTCGGTACGCAGGGTACCGATAGTGGCCCCCTGGGCCCACCTCTGGGAGGGACCTTTTGGATGAAGTCGTTCTGCCGGAGGTGGGTCCATCCTTCGGTTTTTGAGCCGTGTCTTCAAGGGTCTTTGGATGTGCCGTTGGTGTCAGTTCGAAGTTAAACCACCGCCGCGTGGCATATCCAGGATGCAGCAGGGGAGATCTGAGCGCGCGGATCTCACGCAATTGAAGGTCACCAATTCCCGATATAAAAACTGTATCAGTTCCGCATGCCCTGTCAGGCCGCCGCCCTCGGGCTTCCTGCCTTTCATCATGACAACTGTTTGCCTGGGGTAAGGACCTCGAATTGATCATCGGGGTGGCCCCGGGCCCCCTTGTTATTGGCAGGGTGAAGTTTTTGAACTTTATCGTCGGCTCCTCTGCGGTTTCCATTCAAGCGTTGCAGGGGCTTACTTAAGAAGGAAAGCGGGCACTGTTTGGGGATTCTTTACGCCTTCATTTGAACTTGTGCTCGAATCCTCCAAACTTTTGCTTGCTTTTCATCTCTTGCCCCGCTGTGCTACGATGGAGTTGGGTCTCCGCAAGAGCCGTCTTACGACTGACGGTGATTTGAAGAAGGTTCGGACCCTCATGGGGTGGTCCAGTGACTCCTTCAACCGCCTGGTCCGCGCCGACAAGCTCTTGTTCAAGAAGGAGCGCACTAGCGATATGGTGTACTTCTCTGCGTACGCCATGGTGGGACTGATCCCACCCTTCTCCACTTTTCTCTTGATGCTACTAGACTTTTATGGTATGTAGTTGTACCACCTCGGTCCTCACTCCATTCTTCTAGTGTCCACCTTCGTCCACTTCTGCGAGATGTAGGTGGGTATTCCCCCCTGCGTCAAGCTCTTCCGCACCTTCTTCACTATCCACACCACTGGCAATAGTGACGAGTACCTTGGCTTCTATTATTTTGTGAAGCGCAAGAAGTGCCCGTACAAGTACTCAAGGTCGTTCCCTTTTGGCAAGTGGGACAACTGGAAGAAGGATTGGATTGTCATCACGACAGAGGATCACGAGAAGCTGGAGCTGCCCGAAGGCCTCCCCAATGTCGACATTGAAGCTTGGAGCAAAGTTCTGGTGCTACCGGATGCCTTCAACCCTGCCCTGACCAGGATCCGCCAATGTGTGGAAGGAGGGGTGACTCCCCAGGCGGTCTTTTGCAACTTCCTGGTCAACAGGTGGGCTCCGCTGAAGAAGAGGGAGAAGCTCGCCTGGGATCTCAACAGCGTGATGGACGACAACCGGATCGAGACCAGTTTGAAGTCCAACCTGGAAGGCGCAGCTTTGGAGTTTCACCTCAAGAAGTTCCAGCATGGCATCGACGTCGAGGGTGACGAATTGAATCCACCGGTGGCTTTCCTCCCTCTGAACATGGAGGCAGAGTTCAGCAGGGAGCTCTAGTGGAAGATGCTGTTGCTTGACGACCTCGATGAAGTTGAGAGGCGTTCGACCACCGGGTTAGCAATCCACGGAGCTTCCGAGGGTGGTCACCCTTCCGCCCCGAGACAGAGAGTTGAAGTTGTAGGCAAGGGCAAGGAGTTGGTCGAGCCCTCTAGCCGCAAGAGGAAGTTGAATCATTCTGACGAGAGGTCTGTCAGACCTGCTCCTTCCACAGCAGCTCCTTCTTCCCGACGGGGGAGGTCTTCGGCGGCGACAGCCACTCAAGCATCGGCATCTCCCCGGGACGCTAGCTCTGGCCATGTGGCTCCAGTACCAGGGCCGGCTGAGGGCTCTAGGTCCGAGGGTCCTTCTCTGTCGAGGGGGGCCTCAACCAAAACGACACCGACGACAGCAACAAGCTCCAGGGAGCCTTTCGGAGCTACTACGCCAGTGGCGATAGGGTCCGGTACTGAGCATCCAGTGAAGAGGTTCCGCGCTAGCTGGTGCGGAAGCCTTCTGAGGTAAATTTGATTTTTTACCTCAGTTGATTGTTTTTTGTTGTAATCATATTTTGAGTTTCTTCATCCTTCATCCACAGGGTACCCAAGAAAGGGGCTGAAGCTTGGGTTCCTACAACAGCAACTAATGTTGTGCAGACGGAGGCTCCGGCTCCAGTTCCAGCGCCGCCCCAAGAGGTGGCTGAGGTCGCGGTAGCTCTGGTGCCAGCTGTCGTGGTTCTTGACCTCGAGTCATCCCCTGAAGCTCCCGTGGTAGCGCTGGACCACGGGATTGAAGATGTACCAGCGGCACCAGCTCCGGAGGTTGAAGCTCCGGTTTTGGATGCTAAGATGATAGACGCTTCGGCCTCAGAGCCGGAGGTAGCTGCAGTTTTGGCCCTAGAGCCAGATGTTATTGAAGACCCGGCGGTGGAGCCGGTGGTTGATGAAGTTCTAGTGCCCGAGACGATTGTCGCGGAAGTGCCGGCGCCCGAGCCGGTAGTGGTCGAAGCGCCGGCGCCTGAACCGGCAGTGGAGGAGGCGCCAGCGTCAGAGACGGAAGTAGCTTCAGCTCCGGCCGAACCATTAACACCTGCCCCAGAGGTGTTGGTTCTGGAGGTACCCGCGCCTGAGCCAGGGTGCCAAGACGATGCCGCCGGTCCCCCACCTGAGAGACCAGTTGCTGATGACCTGGCGGCGGGACCTTCGGAGCCGACTTTGGAGGTAGGCACTTCCGTTGCAGGACCTTCCTCGGCGGTGACCGAGGCTATCTCGGAGGGCGTCCCTAGTGCCGTGGAAGCTCAGGGAACCACTCTTGTAGAGTGGGACCCGATTTTTGTTACGGATAACCCGCTGGAGCTAGCGAAGAAGACCCCGACAGGTCCAGAGACAATCCCTTTGTCGCTGTCTGTCGACAACGCCTGCTCCAGTCTTCGTCAGGTCCAGCTGGCCTTTTACCACGACAGCATGGCCCTCAAGGAGGAGTACCAAACCCTTAGGAGGTGGCGCAACCGGCTCCAATTTGAGACCAAGCTGGCGCAGTCGAGGCTGGCCGACGACAAGGAGTGGGTGAAAAGGGAGAAGGTCCGATTGGAGTACTGGGGTCAGCTGCTGGATGAGAGGGAAAGCATGACGCGATCCCTTGACAACCAGTCCCGGGCCATCCACGAACAGGTCGTGGCTGCTAATGAAGCAGCGAATGACCGCCAAGAGAAGCTCAGCGCCATCCACGACAGCCTCGTCAAGTGTCGGGAGGCTCTTGAGGAGCGGGAGAAAAAGCTCGAAGATGAAGAGCAAAAACTCCTGGAGCTGCGTGATGACATCATAAAGAGGGAGGAGGAGCTTACTCAGAGGCTAACTATGGGTGACAAGAGTCTGGCGGAGCGCGCTAAGAAGCTGGAGGAGCGCTGCGACAAAGAGGAGAAGAAGGCCTGGCAGCGAGGACAGGACCTCAACAGGAGAGAGAATGAAATTGCTGCCAGGGAGAAGAAAGTGCGGGGCCGGGAGAAAGACCTGGTCGACCGCCGGAACAAGATCCACCTCAGGGAAGAGGAGCTTGGCAAACTCGAAAGGCAGGTTGCTGGAAAGATTCAGCAGAACGCCAAAGAGGTCGAGCACCTTGCTCGAGAGGATTCGGAGCTTGCGGCGACCAAGAGATCCTTAAAAGAGGTGCGAGGCTCAAGGGATGCAGAGTCCCAACAAGTTTGGGACTTCTTGGGCAAAGCCAATGATGCGCTGACGCCACTGGACTTCAGTCCGGTGCGCCCGTATGATCCGGAGCCGGAGCTGGACTTGGCGTTGAAGGTTTTGAGCTCGGCGGGCAGCAAAATCAACAAGATGGGCGATGTCATCGCGGACCAGATGGAAACCGAAGGACAATCCCTAGCGAAAAATGTCGCAGAGTACATGCTGACGTGCTACACAAGCCGGGATCCTCACTTCCCACTGGACCCAGTGCTTGAAGGTCCCATCCACGGAGAGGGAGATGCCGCCAAGGCCAACGTGTCGAAGGTTGCCCAGGAGGTCACCTCATTCTTCCATAGGGTTTAGGACTTTCTCTTTGTAGCTCCTGCTTGTATCTTCTCTTCTTTTTCTCCAATTTTGTAATCTCTTGTCTCCAGATTAATGAAATCCAAGAATTTTATGAATTTCATTTATTATCTTCAACACCTTTGTCCCACTTGGCCCCCTGGTAGATGTACACAATTTGATTGTGAACATGTACCAAGAGGATGTAGAATTTTGTTGAAGACTTGCGTGCTTTGAACTTGTAGTTTGTAGGTCTGAAGTCGTCGATAGCAGGGGCCCCCTGAGGTTGTCGGAGCTTAGTAGCTCCGGCAGTGACCTTGTCAACACGTAGAGCATCAACAGTTAGTCCTCTTTGGTTGTCGGAGCTTGGTAGCTCCGGCAGCGACCACGGTGCGTCGACAGCAGACCCCACTGGGGAGTCTTCCCACCATCTTTTCTTCACATTGGCGGCTGGCCCCCTAGATTTCCCGGAACTTGGTAGCTTCGGCGACACCTACTATCAATGTTTAAAACATCGACAGCAGGTCACCTTAGGCGCTGTCGGAGCTTTGATAGCTCTGGCTTCATCCACCATCATCATGAGATCTTTATTTTTCCTGCACACTGAAGTCAAGAAAATAGTAACATCCATTTCTCATCTATAACTCGTTTGCGGCTTACTATTCCCGAAAGAAATTTTTAGGTCGAACACAATTCTATATACAATCAAGTGCATTTGCTTATGTTCTTCAGGTCCAATCGTATCCTGGACTCACCTTACTTCGGCCTTCCGGGGTGTAGGAAGAGTGTCGTACTTAGGGTGCTGGACCAGACTAAGTCGATAGCACACTCCGGACCTAGATTGGCTTGGCAGCATTCAGGCGAGTAGACCATTCAACAATGTTAAGGCCCGAGGGAGTTAACAAAGCAACTGGAATTATATATGAATTTGTCGAGCTAAAGTTTCTTGAGAATTGCACAACTTGGTTATAGACAAGAAAGAGAAAAATAAAAAATATTGAGCCTGTACAAAATAAATGCATGTGGAGTCTATTTTCACGTAAAGATATCTTTCATTATAGGTCCAGGGTACATGGGAAACAAGTACACTCTTAGGGTACAGAACCAGGATAAGTGTGTTTCGTTTCTCATTTGACCCAAGGTAGCTAGCTACACTTTTAGTTCTGAGACTGTGACAAGTGTTGCCTGAACTTTACGGACCTTTCAGGGAAGGTCTGGCTGTTCTCCTGAAGGAGCTACCCGACTCTGTACAATGACTCTATAACATACATCACATGTAACTACAGACTCACCTCCGTGATATTAAGCGTAGAACTTACGGAGGTTCTCAATGTTCCGAGGATTAGGAAGAGGTGTCCCATCCTCTGTTGCAAAGCGAACGCATCCGGGACGGGATACTTTGATCTCTCGGAAGGGTCCTTCCCAGCTGGGGGAGAGTTTGTTTAACCCTTCTCAAGTTTGTATTCTCTGTAGCACCAGATCGCCTTCCTTGAGCTATCGGCTGTGAACATGCCTTTGGTAATAATGCCGAAGAGCTTGGCGGTATCGGGCATTTCGAACAGCTGCTCGGTACCTTCCCTCTTCAATGAGGTCAAGGTCTTCACGCTAGAGCCGGTCCTGCATGGCATCATCGAAGGTCTGGACCCGGAGCGACCCCAAGGTGATTTCCGGAGGAAGGACTGCTTCAGCTCCGTACATCAAGAAGAAGAGTGTCTCTCTAGTTGACCGGTTTGGAGTTGTCCTGTTGGCCCACAGGGTGGGCAGAAGCTCTTTAATCCAGTTGGCTCCATGTTTTTTCAGGCGCTCATATGTGCGCATCTTGAGTCCTTTTAGGATTTCTGCATTTGCTCTCTCAACTTGGTCATTGCTTGCCGGGTGAGCTACAGAAGCGTAGCTGACCGAATGCCGTCTTTGCAATATCCTGGGAATGCAGTGCTTGTGAATTGGGTCCTATTATCAGTTATGATCTTGTTTGGGACTCCAAATCTGCATACTATGGACTAAAAGAAGTTGATAGCTGATTGCTTGTTTATTGTCACAACTGGAGTTGCTTCCGACCATTTGGTGAACTTGTCGATGGCAACGTACAGGAACTTGTAACCTCCGATGGCTCTTGGGAAAGGTCCCAAGATATTCATCCCCCAAACAGTTAATGGCCATGTAGGAGGTATCATTTGTAAGGGTTGAGCTGGTGTATGAATTTGCTTCGAATGAAACTGGCATGCTTCACATTTCTTCACTAGCTCGGTTGCATCCTGGAGTGCTGTAGGCCAGTAAAAACCATGCCGGAAGGCTTTACCGACCAACGTGCGGGAAAACGCATGGTTCCCACACTCGCCTCCATGGATTTCCGCGAGAAGCTCACGACTTTATTCCCTTGTAATGCACCGCATTAGGACGCCGTTGGCACCACGCCGGTAGAGATCCCCTTCTACCAGTGTGTATCTTTTAGCCAATCTGACTATCCGGTCAGCGGATACGTTGTCTTCAGGAAGGAAATTGTCTTTCAAGTAGCTCCAGATCTCCGAGATCCATGCATCGGAGCTAACTTGAGCATTTGAGTCTTGCGTGCTGGGTTGCTCGGAGCTTCCTGCAGCACCTACGACCCTTGATGGACGCCATGGTAACAGGGCCATCGGGACCGCCAGCTTTGAGGTGCTGGTCTCGCCTCCCTCGCTCAGTTTGGCAGGCTGAGCTGTTGGTCTTGACAATCTCTAGACGAAGGTTCCGTCGGGAGCCGGAGCTCCGGTTGAAGCTTTCATCGAGAGTTCGTCGGCTTCAGCGTTGTTAAGACGCTGGACATGGCAAAGATCCAGGACATTGAAGTCCTTCTGAAGCTTCTGGACTTCAAGTAAATATGCAACCAGTTGAGGCTTGTTGCAGCAGCATTCACTTTTGACTTGTTTTATAACAATCTGCAAATCACCCTTTACCAACAGCTGCTTGACACCATATGATAGTGCCACCTTGATCCCATATATTAGTGCTTCATATTCCGCCATGTTGTTGGTCACCTTGAAGTCAAGGTGAACCATGTATTTGACCTTCTCCCCAGTCGGGGCGAGGAGAAGGACTCCAGCTTTAGCCCCCTTCTTCTGCACGGAGCCATCGAAGTAGAGAGTCCAGTGAGGCTCGGTGAAGACTGGAACCTTGGGTTCTGGCTTCTGCTCACTAGGGCCCCCAGGGTTTGATGGAGAGGGGGTCCATTCCGCCACGAAGTCCACCAGTGCTTGACTCTTGATCGCTTGTCTTGGGATGAATTCAAGATCGAACTCGGCCAGTTCCGCTGCCCACTTTGCAACGTTCCCAGTAGAATTGGGGTTATGCAAGATTGCGCGCAGTGGATAAGAGGTTACCACTGAAATCTTGTGAGCTTGGAAATAGTGTAGAAGCTTCCTACAGGCAATAAGAACTACGTAGAGCAGCTTATGCACCTCCAGGTACCGAGTCTTGGCGTCATGGAGTACTTCACCGATGAAGTACACTGGGCGTTGGACAGTCCGGACCCTCACGAAGGGGTCCGGAGCTTCCTCATCAACCCGGACCCTCGCGGAGGGGTCCAGACCTTCTTCGGGGACCTCTGGGTTCCTGCTGAAGGAACCCGGAGCTTCTTCTGAAGTGATTCGTACCTTCCCCCGGATCTTCTTGTTCAGCAACAGTGACTCCTTCATTTGAAGGAGGTTGATCTTCCGGCGTCTCACCTTGAGGATACAAGTCTCGGGGCTGGGACCCAGAATCGCCTTCAGGTAGCTCTGGACCCTCCCGGAGGGGTCTGGACTCCTGAAGTGGGTATGGTTCTGGTCTTTCCGCAACCAGGACCATGCTGACAACTTCGTCGGTTGTTGAAATGTAAAGCAAAAGTGGCTCACCAGGATTCGGAGCTACTAAGGTTGGTAAAGTAGTGAGGAGCTGCTTTAGCTCTTGGAAAGCCTTTTCTGCTTCTTCAGACCATTGGAATGGTCCAGACTTCCTCAATAATTTGAAGAAGGGTAGCGCCCTTTCCACCAGTCTAGAGATGAACCGGTTGAGGGCAGCTAGACATCCAGTCAGCTTCTGGACGTCCTTGATGCGGGAGGGTGGCCGCATGTCTTCAATAGCTTTAATCTTTGCTGGATTCGCTTCTATTACTCGGTGGTTCACCAAGAATCCAAGAAGCTTTCCGGAGCTAACCCTGAAGACACACTTGTCCGGGTTCAGCTTCGTGCATGTGATTCGCAACTTGTCGAAGACAGCTTGCAAGGTGTCAAGGAATGACTCCTTGTTCTTGATCTTGACAACGATGTCATCGATGTACACTT
Source organism: Tuctoria greenei (assembly GCA_036927565.1). NCBI lineage: Eukaryota > Viridiplantae > Streptophyta > Magnoliopsida > Poales > Poaceae > Tuctoria > Tuctoria greenei. The sequence goes on along the minus strand of JAYESD010000005.1, from coordinate 170,090,675 downwards.
CCACTACATCTCTGATAAGCTCTCCAAAAGTTTGTACATAGCTCGTACAAACGTTGAAGCAAAGTTTTTGAGACCGAATGGCATGGCAGTGTATATAATCCATCTACTGTGATGAAGGAAGTATGCTCTTCATCTTCCCTAGACATTATGATTTGATGATACCCAGAATATGCGTCTAGGAAACACAGTAATTCGCACCCGAGGGTGGAATCCACTATCTGATCTATTCTAGGTACTGGTAATGGATCCTTTGGACATGCCTTATTCAGTGTAGTGTAGTCAATACACATCTGAAGCTTCCCGCTGGCCTTGGGTACAACGACTGGGTTTGCCATCCATTTTTGGTGGTAGACTTTTTGGATGAATCCAGCTTCAAGCAACTTCTTCACTTCTTGGCGTATGAAGTTTTGTCACTCTACTGATTGCTTCCAAGGCTTCTGATGTACAGGTTGTAGGATCAAAGAGCACGTGAAAAGCTACCAGAGGGGGGTGAATGGTAGATTTAAAAATCTTACGCAGCGGAAACAATTAAACCCCAAACCCTTTCGGCGGAAAAACGATCTGTTAAAGAAATCGTTTGTGAGACTAATCTAAACGTGTTTCACCGTGACAAAAGTGATAGATATCAGAGAGAATCAAGTCACGAAGATAACACAAAAAGAATCACTCAAATCCGTCGAAAAAAACTCAATTTATGATCGAATGATCAAACAATGGTCAATCTGCCCTACCCGAGAAAAAACAGTTCTGGAACGCTGCAAAGAAACTCGTGTAGATCATAGAACACAAATCCAATGACCGTCAAATTTTTATATATGATAGAAAATCAAGTTTTGAAGACAACCCAAAAAGAATCACGTCAATTGGATCTGTAAAACTCGAGTTATGATAAAACCACCAACGAAAGGTAGTGCTGTCCAGAAACTCGACGAGTAAAACTTGTCTGGAACAAGTCGGACGAACAAGGCACAAAAGTTCCTTCAAACTATGAATTTTATTCAATAGAACACAAGAGGAACAGCCCCAAATTTGTACACCACGAGCTCTGGGCTCCCTTGCTTATATAACCAGCCCTTAGGCCAACCCAATACCAACTAGGACTCCAATCCTACTCAGATCACGAATCGTAACTTTCCATAACCGCTTAGGATTCTTCTATACGCAGATAGAAGCAATCTTAAGATTTCCAAACACCTTAGGAACGTATCCCACATTCATAAACAACTCAAATTCGTGACCCACACGAAATCCTATCATAACCAACTCAAATCTTTTCATATTTGAGTCAAACCCGACTCAGCCGCAGCCTGAGTCCATAACCTAGTCGGTTGGACCTTTCCGACAAATTCTTTACGTCCACATCTCTTCATCACGTCTCGGAACCATGTAGCCACGTCCATGCACTCCTTGAACACGTGCAAACATCTTCCAATGACGTCCACGATACCTTCATATGCATTGTTCTTGATTCAATCATGCTGCGCAACCTCCTGATCAGCTCAACCACAATTCCTCCTGAATTTTGTTGTTGGAACCTCATCTCCTCCCTAAGACTAGTCCAATGGATCCCGTCACCAGCCATGTCTTGAACTCAAGAAACACCTGCACATGAATAAACAACCAATCCATACGAGCCCAAGTCCTCGACTTGACTCAAGTTAGTTCCGAACACAACACCCTACGTGAGAACCTCACATAAGCATGTTGCAAAACCACAGTAACACGATATCATCCATATCAACCAAAACGCACCAAAAACATTAGTAAAAGAATACTAAGCAATCTTTCCAACAATGTAAAACAAGTACGAAACATTGCAAATGAAAAGCAGAAGCACTGCGGTCAAGTTCCGGACCTTGCCAGAGCAACCCGAACCTTGAGCTGGAGCTAACAAAAGCTAGTAGAACCTAGCACCGGAGCTTACCAAAACTAGTACAACCAAGCTCCCGCCGGAGCTTACAAAACTAGCAGGACCTAGCACCGGAGCTAACCAGAACTAGTCGGAACTAGTAAACCCAAAAACCGGAGCTAGACAAAGTATGTCGGAGCTTAGAAAAACCATGCCGGAGCTATCAAATATATGACGGAGCTATCAAAGACATGCCGGAGCTAAAGATAAAGCTCACCGGAGTTTACCAAAGCTGGTCCGACCTTACCAAGAAGTCGGACCTAGCATCGGATGTAACCGGAGCTACCCAAACCAAGCCAGACCTACCATCGGACCTTGCTGTAGCTCAGAGCTAGAGTCGGACCTTGATAAAAAGGTGTTTTGGTGATATTCAAAACTTTTATCGTCAAAGCAAGTGTATTCACTACAAGCCAATGTATTCAGCACACATAGGTCTTACACAGGCCGAGCGTCGGGATAAATCTTCAGATTGTGCTCGATCACTTCCCTAGGGATCCCAGAATTTTGTGACGGTTTCCAGGAAAACACGTTGACATTAGCCCGGAGGAAAGTGATGAGCGCGAGTTCCTATTTGTCATTCAGACCTCCTGATATACATGTGGTCTGAGCGGCGTCAGAACCGATTTGGACGACTTTGACGGTAATGTCGGTGTCGCCGCTTGGTTGCACACTAGGTGCAGAGGTTGAGCCATGATGACGAATGCTCGGGGGCTTCGGAGCTTGCTCCTTTCTGGATTCTTCCTCCTGCGCTATAGCAACCACATGGAGTTCTTCCAGAACAGTCACTCCAGCGGTGCAATCTCCGCGGATCCGGAGAACACCTGCTGGTGTTGGCATCTTCAACACCAAGTAGCCATAATGAGTAGCAACCATGAATTTGTACAAGGCTGGCCTGCCCAGAATGGCGTTGAATGGTAAGTTGAATCTGCACCACGTCGAAGACCAACTTCTCAGTGCGGTAATTCTCCCGGGTCCCAAAGGTCACCGGGAGTGTAATGGCACCTTGTGGGGTGATGGCCCCTAGACCTACTGCAGAGAAAGGTCGGGAGGGGCGAAGGTCCAAAGGTCAGAGCTGAAGCTTGACAAAGGCCTCGAAGCTTATGAGGATCAGCCCTGAACCTCCGTCCACCATCACGTGGTGGAGCTGGATGTTGTTGATGGTCGGAGGTACCATCAATGGGAGTTGGCCAGCTCCAATCATGTTCCGAGGGCAGTCTGAAGCATCGAAGGTGATGGCAGTGTCCATCCACTTCTGGTGCGGCTCTGCCCTGGTGGTGGGAGCTACTGAGGCCATGTCCCACCGCATTTTCTTGAGGGCACGGCGGGAAGTGATGTCCCACTAACCACCAAAGATGGTGTTCATGGTCTTCTGACGCTCGTTATCAGAGACGTCGGAGTCATCGTCAACAGAGGTGTAAACAGCCTTCAAGACCTTTTTAGGGTCCTGAAAGCCTAACTCCTCTTCAGTCGGAGCTTCGTAGACTTTTTGTTTCCTTCCCTTTGATGGAAAGGATCTTCTTCCCGGCGCTTGTGGTAGCGCTCGGCGAGGTTCTGAACCTCTCGGCAGCCTTCCAGGTTGTGGTCGTTCATCTTGTGTATAGGACACCACATCTTGGAGCTTCCACCATCTTCAGGCGACGGCCGAGGTCATTTCTCGGGGCGTGGCCCCCGGCCACCCGGAGCTACAGCCGCTGGAGCAGTAGGTGTGCCGGCCGATGGCTTTTTCTTGCCGTTGGACTTTTTCTTCTTCTTACCACTCCCGGAGGTAGTGGATTCACCCTTGGAGGACTTTTTGTTGTCCTCCGAAGGTGGTTGGCAGTGCATTTCACGGCCCTCCGCAGCTTTGGCGCACTTGTCTGCCAAGCTGAAGAGTTTCGTGATGCTGGTGACTTCCTTGGTCACCAGCTTCTCTAGCACCTTCTTGTCTCGTACGCCCTGTTTGAATGCCATAATAACAGAATCACTTGAGATAGAAGGTATGGTGTTTCGTACCTGGGAGAACCTATGGATGAAGGATCGCAGGGACTCTCCCCCCTTCTGCTTGACAGCGAAAAGGTCCAGGTGTGTGCCTGGTCTGGTATATGAGCTCCCGAAGTTGGCAGTAAACTGTTGGCACAACTCCGCCCAACTGTTGATAGAGTCAGGCAGAAGGCTCATGAACCAGGATCTGGCGGTCCCAATTAAAGCCACAGGGAAATAATTGGCCATCACAGTCTCATTTCCTCCAGCCCCAAAGATTGCGATGGAGTAGATTTGGAGAAATTCGGCAGGATTGACAGTCCCATCAAATAGCTCTGGCAGGTGAGGCCGGAACTTCTACGGCCATCTGACCATGCGTAGGTGCATGGCCAGGGCAGAACAACCTCCTCCCACTCCCTCAGGAGTAGGGCTGTCCCGAGCCTCTCGCCTCTCGCTAGCACGCTCGATATGGACACGATCGTCCTGTTGTCGATAACAACGATCGAGCTCAGCCCGGAGGTCATGAGTCGAAAGCCTTGTTATCATGTGGGTACGTCGCGCCTCGGAAGGCAGCGATGTTGCCTGCTGAGACGCAGCATGCTATATGTGTTGTGAAGCGTGCGGACCAAGTCTACCTGACACGGTCCGATGTTGCGATGGGGTCCGCCCTGAGGGGGGAGGACCTTGGTTGCTGATGCGATCGGTTGTTGCTGCAACCAAATGTTCCACATCATCTCTCCACTGCTCCATTGCACCCTGAGATGCTCCTGGAGGCGGTGGACGTTGGAGAAGAGCACGCGCAGCATGGAGCGCGTGTTCGGGGTTGTTGTTCGCCGATGCAGTGACCGACGCGGACGCCCCATCTCGCTGTCCAGCTTGATTCGTCAGTGCGGACGGTGGCGGTGGTGACATGACTCTCGCTGGAGCCAGAACACCTACTGGTTGCTGCATGTTAGAGGGGTTGCCTCCGGCAGGTTGTGTAGCAGGGTTGCCGTTGGACGATCTAGCAGCAGAGTTCACCATCCTTGAATCTCGGGCACCCCTACCTGGCGCGCCAACTGTCGGAGTTTGATTCCGGCAATTCTCCCGGTACTACCGTTGGCAGCCCGCGGAGTTTGTAGTTTGGTTGTGGGCGCGCAGAGATTCAGAACATGATGGCAAGTTGACACGAGGATTTACGTGGTTCGGGCCGCCTAAGCGTAACACCCTACTCCACGGGGTGTGTTGTTGTTGTATTGAGCATCTGAGCACTTGTGGGTGTGTGTAGACTTGTGCGGAAGTCTGGAAGCAGTCTAGAATCCTCTGAGAGACGTCTCCACTGTGTATCGCTCGGCCAGTCCTTTTATAGTACAAAGACTGGTCGTTACATCGTTAGCCAAGCCCGACATGTGGCCCTGGCGATTACTAATGCTTAATACACAAGTAATAAGCTTAATTATCCTTAATAGTATGGTAACGCGCTTTGATAGTGGCGTTACTGTAATAGTTATTACAGACCCTTCGATCGTGTGTCATTAAGATGGTATTAATGATACTTAATCGGGTCTTGAAGTCTTTAATTGCCCCTTGAAGGTCCGAGCCGTTGGAGGTCCACCAGTCTGCTTGTTGAAGTTGAAGGTCCGGCGGTTGGACGCGTGGCAGCTACGGAGCTTACCATCTGGGACGGGTAGGTCCGGTGCAGTTGTACACGTGTCGGTACCGGAGCTTCTCTCTGTCGGGGATTAGGTCCGGGGGTGCCACACAGGTATTTAGCCCCGGAGCTTTCCCATGTGTGGGGTGTATCTCCAGTTGCATGATACACGTGGCAGCACTGAGACTAACCATAGAAGGAAGACAGGTCCGGTTCCGTATGACACGTGGGGCCTTCGAAGGTCTTCAACTCAGACAGGTGAAGTTCCTCTGCTCCTTTTGCAGTCTCGAGGGGTATTCGGTATGCAGGGTACCGACAATATTAGTAAATGGTACTAAAATTATTAGTAGAGTCGGTTTGTTTGTGCAACCAGTTATCCGTAAATAGTGTATGCTAGACGGCCAATATAGCACTGACCGGGATCCTTTGATTTACGATCACTGCTAGGTAGGACTGATGTTGTATAGGACCCACATTGTAGTGATCAAGTAAGTGTGACTTAATGTTAGAGGATCCCTTGTCTGTACTAAAACTGTGGGCGGCACGAAGTGCTGCAGCGACCGACGATATATGCTTCAACTATTAATGTCAGTTCATTAACCGGCAGGACGGATAGGTAATGACGACCCGACATAGATGATGTTAGTGTATTTTGATTGCTACTTGCTCATAGGCTCACCCTAAAATAAGTTGATCGTATAGGTTCTCGTAATCTAGTTTTTCTGTGCAAATAATGCCTTGAAGAAAGATGGACAACATGGCTTGAGTCTTGCATAGCATCCCTCTCATTTGCGCATACGACGAAGAGATGCCGATCCAGGACATGGCTGTCGGATGGACTCTAATGATGAGCATTGGTACTTGTAGGTGCCATAGTGGCTGTTGGAAGGACGCTCACGCGGCTAATCCTAAAAGACAATGACCAAATGGAGAAACTGAACGCACAGAACACACGCGACACACGCCTGGATTAGACCGTGTTGTGGTTTACTCCTAACAATATGAGACTACGGCCATTCACATGAAACTCATAATAAAGGGTTTTGATTAAAGAACAGGATTGTTGCCAAAGAACTCTCTAACTTCAATTGCATCAGGAATCTAATTGCTGTTGACATACAAGATCTAATTGATGAATTTGTCATGTTATTCTCGGCGCTTAGTGAAATCTCGTTAAATGAAGAAAGGGACATCATAGTGTGAAGATGGAAAAGTAATGGTGAGTACATGGCGGCATCAGCTTATGAAGCTCAATTTACAGGTGGCATTACTCAGATTGGGTGTTCGAAGATCTTGGGGGGGGGGGGGTGGGGGGGGGGGGGGGGGGGGGGGGGGGGGGGGGGGGGGGGGGGGGTGTTTGCAAACTCACCTAAATGCCGCTTTTTTTGCTTGGTTAATCATGCATGACAAGGTGGTCACTGCTGACAATTTGATCAAAAGGAATTCGCCTTGTATCACGACCTGCTCCTTCCGCTTGTGTTTTAAAGAGAAAGCAGACCATCTCCTCTCCCAATGCAATTTTAGAAGTTGTTTGGCACAAAGTGGCACATACTCTGAACATCCCGCATCTATTGTTTCAACTCTGAGAGCTTCACGATGGCTTCATGCAGTCACAGCTTCAGGATCCAAGGCGGAAAAGAAAAGTTTGTCAGATACCTACTCTCATTTTGGTGGCGGATTTAGAAACAGAGAAATCAAAGAGTATTTCAAAATCAGAACTGTCACACATTCAGGTTGCCAGTATCGTGGTGGCAGAGATTGGTATCCTTAATTCGGCTTCTGTCTCCGTCGGTGTTAGTGCTCCCTGGTTTAGGCCCTCCCTGGCGGCCTTGTAACGTTGTTCCCTGTTAGTTTCCTTTGTAACTGCTAGGTTGTAACTTCTCTACTTCTACCTTAATGAACGGGAGCGCTCCTGCCTTGTTTTAAAAACAACACTGCTACAGTAAGCTTCATCTCAGACAGTTCCATACGTATTATCACACGCGGTTTTCAAACCGTCTTAAAAGTCCTTTTTCAAAAAAACCGTCTTAAAAGAAGAGTATGTGATAATCTTGCAATTTCACAGGCTGAAAAAATAAAACCGCCTATGATAATTGGTTTACCACAAACGTTCTTTATCTATTACTAGCCGCATGTGAAGACACTTTATCACAGATGATTAGTACAGTATAAGTAATCGCTTATGATAATATTGTTATCACAGACGGATTTTTAGCTATTACTAGCCGCTTGTGAAGACTGTTTATCACAGTCGATTTGTACCGTAAGTGTAGTCGCCTGTGATAATAGAGTTATCACAGGTGGTTCTTTACTTACCACTAGCCGCCTGTGATAATATAATTTTACAGGCAGTTCTATCCATAGGTAAAGAACCGCATGTGATAAAGTATACCTATGCAACACTACCTGATGTTATTTCTAATTTTTAGGTCAATTTCACTAAATTAACACAGAAGTCATCACATAGTTTACACTAAAACAAAATAATTACAGAAGTCATCTCATAGAAGTCAATTTTACTAAAACAATATACATATATACAAGTTACACTTTCGATTGACATACAAGTCATCTCATAGTTTACAAGTTTCTAAAAACTGTTTCTATTGTCATACTCGCAAAGTTCTGGCACATGACCTATTACACAATCCTCATCAAAGAACACCCATTTTCGGTGGAAAATTTCGCGACGCATTAATTGACAAAGTTCACTTGCAATTTTGTCGGCTCCTCCCCGAGGAATACTTCTAGAAACCGGCCATTTTTGGTACACATTCTTCGTGTGCTGCAATAAAACGCATAATAAGGTTTAGAATGTGTTGGTTTGAACTAACTCAAAGTATAGATCGAAGTGAGTATACAAAAATTTATTTGATATTTTTGGAGTAGTTCTACTATGAGCATTTGAATTTTAAAGTTGGAATCAAAATCTGAAAATAATGTTTCTTGTAATATTGAACATCAGAGATAAAATTTAAATTTGGGAATTTTATACAGGTTAAATGGCTATGCACATTTTACAGCATGTGAGGAACACCTAACTTGAGATATGTATACAGGCTTTCATGGCAAACCACTTGCACTAATGGAAACTAGAGTCCAATACCTTTCTAACAAAATAATATAAGTATTGAAATACGCTAGTTACAATGAAAATAAAACTCAAAAGTAAAAAAATACAATATCGATACTAAGTATAACTTACATCCTCTCAATTCATTCTATATTCGTAGACGGACCGAAGATGTTCGCATACATAATACCCGCATAATATGCTCCCAGGAGGCTGCTTGGGACAAGGATAATATGTTGATATATGCAATGCATCCTTATTAGGAGGTCTATAACCGCCAAGCTTTTCTGCGTAAAACCGCCAAGTGCTGTAATACAAGAAATGTCATAAAACTTATCAACACATTTTAAATGTGTGTAAATTAAATGTATCAAATAACCGTACAATTTCAAAATGTTAAGAAAATCTTTGTAACAATCTGGTGGGTAATTGATGAGTCCAAGACCGTTGCCAAACCCTACGTTGGCTTGACAAAGATTATTATGTAGTGTTCAATGCACACGTACAAACACACATGTTAAGTTAATAATTAGCAATAATTGCTATTTCAATATCATGTGTTAAACTTACTCGAAGTGGTATGGAGCCTTCACGAGGTACTTGCCATCTCTGACAAAGTTAAACATGGCATGTCCTATGTAAGTTGCAACCTCTGTCCTTTTATCCTTCTTTTGTTTTGCGATTGATTTTTCAATTCTTTTTTTTAATGTGCTTGTAGTATTTTGATTCTCGATCCACCTTTAAGTCGAATATCATCTTTGCAATCTATGTAGGGTCAAGGATACCTGTCTTGGTGTTCATCTTTTCATTATCAATGTATTGCATCCTATTGAAGAAGTACGGAATTGTTATAATCTCATGAAATGTGTATGCGTGTAGTAAGAAAAGAAAATACAAAATATTAGAGACACTTACAAGCACCAAATGAGTAGCAGGTTGATTTCGAGCATGCCTTGATGGAAAAGGCTATAAAGATCTTCAAAGAGAAGGACCCGTTTATCTGCTCTAGGGCTCCAGCATGCTTTTTTTTTTGCACACGAAATTTTATGTAACAAAGGTCTTATTTTGTGCTGGTAGTGATGTACCACTCGTGCATTCTTTTGAGCGAGACAGTTTGTTTGCTAAGCTGTACCATTGTCATGAACGACTTCCCATCGTTATATTCAGAAGGAATGTCCTTAACCTTGTATATTGGAACTCCTGGTTTAACTAAAGTCGTCTGCCAATTATATATGACACCGTCTTCTTCGCACTCCTCATCATCTTCTAATGTTGGCTCATGTGAAGAACGATATGCATTTGATTTTTCAATATTTTCCTTCAGATTCTCCAAATATTTTGACACTTCTTTAGAGGGTTTCTTATTTTTGTATGAGCTAACTTTCATAGGCACTGATGACCGAGGAGTAGACGTCGGAAGTTAGACACTGGCTTGTTGTTGAACTTGTTGTTCAACTGATTGCTCTTTACTACCAGCAGCTTGCTCTACTACTGGTTCAAGCTGTTGCTCAACTAGTTGCTCTATACTACCAGTAGCTTGCTCTGGTACTGCTTCAAGCTGTTGTTCAACTGGTTGCTATTGGTTATCTTTACTAGCAAGGTTACTATCATCCTTGCTGAGACATAGCGGGAGTGGATCTTCCCGGACATTCGGCTTAGAAGAAGGGGTTGCAATATTTTGAGATGCAACGGGGCTATAAATCGGCTCATCGTCCAACACGATATCGCGTTGGTGCCAAAGAATTAATTGGTTGACAGCCTGCCCCAGAGTCGTGATCCTCTCATGTGTGATGTGGTTTGTTTCATAATCTTCATAATCATTATCAATGATCTGAAGAACTTGCACCACATCATAATACAACGGAAGTGAGTTGTCGTTGAAGTCACGATCAGACTTTGCCATAGCAGTGGCAACCTGTTTGGTTTTGTTCCCTTCTCTGCCGATCGGGACAAGAAGATGACAAGATCTGTCCTTAACAATATCATCGACAGCGAACTTATGGGACCCTAAGCCTGGCACAGAACCTACGCTGCTAGGGTAGGCAGTTGGAGATACCAACTGCTCCTTTGCCACGGGAACCATCGATGTACTCAGTGCAACTAATTGTCCTGATTGTCTAAGTTGATCCATTATTTCTTGCACATTTTCCTTGACCTTTTGAGCAATCGTTTCATCAAGTGTTTTCCTGAACTTTCGAGAAACCATCTCTCCAGGACATCTGAGAAGAGATTGCTCAAACCCGTCCACTGTGTTCAGGGTTTCCTAGGATAGCGGTAAGTTGGTCATTCTCCCTCTTCGGCTTTAAGAGAACCTTCTCTTGCTTTTCAATTACTTCTTTCATTTTTTCTCTACTTCGTTCATAGAGTTGGGCTTTGCAAGTTTGCCCTCGCTGATCAATCCTGACTGAGCAAAGACCCACCATTGAGTTCTCTCATCTCATCCTTCTAATGGGTGAGGATTGCCCTTACTGGTAATTTCCTCTAACATCTTACTTCATTTCTGAACTTTGGGGGCATATTCGGCAGACCCCAGGCGATAATGGTATTTGTTTCTTTTGGCAAGCTCTGACGTGGATCCACTTAGGGCTTTAGCCTTTGTTGTGGTCTTTTGACTAACAAATTCTTGCCACTGAGTTTGTGTGATTTTTCCAATCTTCTTTGGGCTAGGGACCTTATTGGCCTTAACATAAGCATTAATTTCACTCTTCCAGCCACAAATCTTCTTGCCGCAAGAGACCAAATGTTGCTTTCTTTACAGTTTCATCCGTGCCTTTTGGGAATTTGAATTGTTTATGTATCCTCTACCACAACTCATTCTTGATCTCCTTAGACAATTTTCTCCAATTCTTGGTTGTGATCAGCACGAGCTCTCTAACAAGACAACGCATGCATTTCAGTAATTTGTAACTGAATCCAGTGGTTCTTGGGGAAGCCCACCTGGACCGACACTTGTTATGCATATGATGTGGTCCAATGGACACTTATTGGGACCTCGTTGCCATTGTTTTCGCTTGGGTGAACCTGAGGATTCAACCATTGGAGAACCTTCTGCGATTTTAGGAGCCGAAATCACCTCGTTGTCTTCGCGATTAAGCAAGGTAGAAAAGAATTATAAGACTTCATATACTTGACCACCAACATTAACTTGAACTGTTGGAGTTAAGATTCGTGATCCAGACCTCGTCGGCAGGATCATATTCCGGGTCGAGATCCTCTGAAGTCTTTTTAATTACTATATTTGGAAAATGATCCGATGGACTGTGAAAGGAGCCTGAACTGCTGAAGTCACTAAACTCCATATTGCCTTCTTCATTATTACTACCAGCAATAGTCTTCTTAGGGCTTTCCATTCTAGAACTAATAAGACAAAAAATATGTCTCACTTCAATGAAGCGACAAAAATAAATGTTCTAACACATAGGGGAAAATATTGTGATAGTAGATATTAAGTGAGGCACCACAATCAATTAACCATATATTTGTCAGTAAGGAACTGTGCATGAGCATACTGAAATGACAAGTCTTAAACCAACAAGGAAACAAAGTTGGACTGATAATGCTTCCATCTTCATGTTTTATTTCAAGTTGTGTTGCATGGTTCTTTGCTTTATACTATTATTGTAAATGCTTTAAACGAGGTAAAGTTTAAAAGTGAAATTTTTTCACAAAATAATCTTCCTACTATTTTTTTATTGTCAAAAAAAGGGAACTACTCTCTAGGTAAGAGATAACATATGACCTACAATCTTTATTGCCAATCTTCATATAACCTACAATCTTCATTTGACAAAACACATTGACAAATTCTAGACTCCACTTATGTTTGACAATTCTAGTTGACTTTAGGTTAATCTGGATATGGGTTTGGTAAAATTGGAAAGGTTATCTTAATATATTTTCATTTGTGTGTACTAGGCATCAGTTTGAAGGTGAACTGCTCAAGAACACTAAGATGGACTCGAAGTCGAGGGGACTCGACCTCCAACTTGATGTGAACATCCCTTCTACTAACCTCCACTTCTTGGGTGATTTCTAGATAAGTCTTATATGATCATCCTCATGATTCCTCTTGCAGTAAACCTTGAGAGTAGTTCCGCGGCTAGGGAAAATCTATGGTGCAGTGGCGATGAGTACATGACTTGGCCGGCGGCGAGAGCGAGGAGGGAGGCTGGCGATGATGAGGGCAAAGCTTGGCGTACCTGGAAGGAAGCGACAAGGGCAAAGCTCGGCGACGACTGCGAAGCTCGACGGCGACGACTTGGTGGCAAACAAAAGTTTGGCAGTCTGACGACGTCTAAGTGATTTTGCCCTGGCTAGGTTTTCCCTAGGAAGCCGAGCGCTATATATAGACGCCTATCTTCTCAGATAGTTATAAAGTACCAACCGCCTGAGCAGAGGATTCTATTAGGCGGTTATTAAGTACCAACCGCCTGAGAAGATCTCTTTATGTCAAGCAGTTATCTAGTGAAAACCACGTGAGAAGATGACTTCTCTCAAGCGGTTATTCAGTACCAACCGCCTAAAAAGATCTTTTTATAGGCTTAATTAATATTCTTGATTAAATTGAGGGGCATTTTAAAAGCCCAAATTTCACTTTCTTGTAATTTGCTTCAGTTTTAAAGGTTCGCATTAAATTTCACTTGGTAAAGTCTTTGAAATTGGTCAAAACATAAAAAACAAATAACGCTGGTTATTTTTAATTTTTCTATCATGATGAATATAATAATTTTTTTCATTTAATTTTTCAATGAAACTTTTTAGTCATCATACCAACCGCTATGATTTTTTTTCAGATTTTTTTAAATTTTTTTGAATCAATGTGTGTTCAAAATGTGATGAATGTCTCATATGTATATGAGCATTTGATTAGAATGATGGATAATTTGAATTTTAACATGTTGGAATGCTTTAAAAAAATTAACAAAATTCATACATGTATAAATAAGACAAATATGTTCATACAAACAAATTTCGGTGAAGGATCTTTTTAAGGAGATACAAAAATAGGAATAATATGTGAGTATAAATTAATTTGATATTTAACAAAAAATTACAATGTTAGCTATACAAGTTTTAAAATATTTGGTCCAGGTGGTAGATATTAATTTTTGAAGAATGTAGAAAAAAATCAATGATCGACTCAATTTGCAGAATCTATACATGTTTGAGTATTTAAATTGGAATCTAAATAAAAGAAGCAAGGGAAAAGGAAACTGAAGAATAGGCTCGAGCCATTATCACAGGCGGTTCTTTAGCAACAACCGCCTGTGTAGTAGTTAAAAACCGCCTGAAAAAAAACAAATGTACAAAGTCTAGGCTTTATTAATATTCTTGATTAAAATGAGGGGCCTTTTAAAAGCCCAAATTTCACTTTCTTATAATATTGTTTAGTATTAAAGGTTCCCATTAAATTTCACTTGGGAAAGCCTTTGAAATTTATCAGAACATAAAAACAAATAACACTGGTTATTTGTCATTTTTCTATCATGATCAATATAATTATTTTTCATTTAGTTTTTCAATGGAACTTTTTCGTCATAATTCCAAACTCTATGATTTGTTTTCAGATTTTTCTAAATTTTTTGAATCAAGTGTGTTCAAAATTTATGAATGCCTCATATGTATATGAGCATTTGGTTAGAATGATGGATAATTTGAATTTTGACATGTTGGAATACTTTAAAAAAATTAACAAAATGCATACATGTATAAATAAGACAAATATGTTCATACAAACCAATTTCAGTGAAGGATCCTTTTTTAGGAGATACAAAAATGTGAATAATATGTGAGTATAAACTAATTTGGTATTTACCAAAATATTACAATGTTAGCTATACAAGTTTTAAAATATTTTGTACAGGTGGAAGATATTAATTTTTGAAGAATATAGAAAAATGAATCATCGAATTTGGACTCAATTTGCATAATCTAAACATATTTGAGTATTTATATTGGAATACAAATAGAAAAGAAGCAAGGGAAAAGAAAACTGGACATCGGGTGGTTCTTTAGCAACGACCGCTTGTGCAATAGTTAAAAACCGCCTCAAAAAAACTGTACTAAGTCTAGGCTTTATAAATACTTTTGATTAAAATGAGGAGCCTTTTAAAAGCCCAAATTCCACTTTCTTGTAATATGCTTTAGTATTAAAGGTTCCATTAAATTTCACGGAAGCCTTTAAAATTTGTCAGAACATAAAAAACAAATAACACTGATTATTTGTCCTTTTTCTGTCATGATGAATATCATAATTTTTTAATTTAATTTTTCAATGGAACTTTTTAGTCATCATACCAACCTCTATGATTTTTTTAGATTTTTTTTAAAAAAATTCGAATCAATGTGTGTTCAAAATTTGATGAATGTCTCATATGTATATGAGCATTTGATTAGAATGATAGATAATTTGAATCTTGACATGTTGGAATGCTTTAAAATCAACAAAATTCATACATGTATAAATAAGACAAATATGTTCATACAAACCAACTTCAGTGAAGGATCCTTTTTTAGGAGATACAAAAATGTGAATAATATGTGAGTATAAATTAATTTGATATTTACCAAACATTACAATGTTAGCTATACAAATTTTAAAATATTTGATCCAGGTTGTAGATATTGATTTTTGAAGAATATAGAAGAAAGAATCATCGAATTTGGACTCAATTTGCAGAATCTATACATGTTTGAGTTTTATATTGGAATCTAAGGGTCCGTTTGGATGGATGAAACATTTCTGATTCTGGGTCGAATCACTTGAAACTGATCCAAATGGCAAAAAAGAGAAACGTTTCAGGGGAGAAACACTCTGAAGTGATTCACTTTTTTGAACTATGGAGGTGAAACACGTGAAAACGTGTTCCACACCTTGGAACGCTTTGGTCAATCGTAACTTGGGTCTAAGTTCTGAAAAAATTACGAAGAATTGCCACCACCTTAGAATGCTTCAGATCAGTGGCCAAAATTTTTTATCTTCGTTTTTTTTCTGAACTTGTCAATTTGATAATACAAACAAAATAAAACTTACAAGAATCAAATAGCAGCGATGATATGTTACAACGTTCTCACTAGGGGTCAACATTACGACCGGAGGCTACCTTTTTTTTGTATTATCAAGATCATTACATAATCACAAACATAAATGAAGAATAGTCACAAACTAGCCAAGGTTAAATGGGTCAATTCAGCATTTCTCTCCTCTCTCCTAAAACTGAAGCAGATATGGTAGCCAAACAATTTCTAAAGTGATTCTATTCCAGAGTTTGAAACCGTTTCCGCATTGGAACTGAAATGTTTCTGATTCTGTGTGAATCTGGAACCGTACCAAATGAGACCTAAATAAAAAGGAAGCATGAGAAAAGAAAATTAAAGAACAGACTCGGCCCATTATCACAGGCGGTTTTTTAGCCACAACCGGTTGTGCAGTAGTTAAAAACTGCCTGAAAAAATGTACTGAGATTTATTGATTTTTATCGCGGGCGATTTTTTTCATTGAAATCCGACTGTGAAAACGGACGACTATATAAAGGCCCCCTCGGGCACCGCAGAAAATCTAACCCTGGGAGATTTTCTATCGACGCCGCTAAATTGCCAAAATTTTCTAGCGTGTGTGCCCCGGTCCTTTATTCATCAGTTGATCAAGCTTCAAACAGAGAAAAGGTTAGAAGGGGTTTCTTCTTCACTGTCATGTTTTCAGTTTGTTGTCCTGTTTTTAGTTTCATTTTGTTGAGTTTGGCTCCCCCCCTCCACTTTATGTATTTGATACAAACACACTTGTAGTTAAACAACTTCCATCACAGAGAAGATGTAGTTGAGCCTCCCCTTGAGCTCCTCATTGAATTTTGTACAAAAGAAGTAGATTTGAAGGATTAAAGGTTGAAGATGAATACAAGCACATCACATGTTCGATGAAATGTTTCAATGAATAAGCTCAACTTCAAAAATCCATTGTGGCCACTAGGAAGCTGAGAAAATTATGAAACAAATTTTCTTGGGACCCTTATGAAGAGACCTACATGATACCAGTATTCACTCATATGATACCAGTATTCACTCATATGTCTCTATAAATTCCTTTTAAAGAAGACCTTTAGGGAATATTTGTGGTAAAATTCTGTAAATCTTACAAAAATTCTGTTATTGAAGCATGAACCGTCAAGTGTGGATGTATAACATGGCAAGACCCAATCCTACGTACATTCAAAATATTGCAAATTTTATTGAAGCATCCAAGAGACATGCGAAGATGCAGATATATTGTGTTCATGTATCGACTGCGAAAATAAGATTGTTTGGATAGATACTATAGTAATCCAATCTCATTTGGTGAAAAGAGGTTTAAAAAAAGCTACAGAATATGGACATATCATGGTGAATTAGATACACGTGAAGTGGATAAAGATGATGAGAGGGGTTCAGATGACGATAATGTTCATATCGATGATGGTAGTGAGAATCAAGATGGTGATGATGATGATGAGTTCGATTGTTAGGAGATGTTATGCTTGCTCGAACAAGTGTTATGCTCTCACAACATACCTTGCTTGATGCAAGCATAACCTTAGCATCATTTTCATGTTGTTGAAGGCTACCATCATAGCTTCACGCTGTCTAACCTAGACATTGCACTCATGTAGGATCTCTTTGTCTTCAGTCTAATTAAAATATTATTAGCTTCGGCACACCCTTCATTTATAAATGCTATTAACATGTCTGATAACACCGCAAGGATTCTGGTTTATCATAATGAAAAAATTCACCACAATATGTTATTTTTCATCGCAATAGGTCACTGTTGCAACGAAAAAGAGTGTGGCGATAGTTTTTACGAATCTTCATAATAATTCTCGTGGCGATACGTTATTGTGACGCCTTGACATCCGTGGCAAATAGTATGGTATTGCAACGATTTCACATCGATGGCAAATAGGACGCTATTGCAACAATTTCACGTATTGTGACGATTTAACGTATTGCAACGAACAATACTATATTACAACGAGTTCACGATCGTGGCAAATAGTACGGTGTTGCAACGACTTCATATTCATGGCAAATAGTATGTTATTATGATGATTTAGCGTATTGCGATGATTTAACGTATTGCAACGAATAGCATGGTATTGCAATGATTTCACATTCGTGGTAATTGTATGTGGTTGCAACGATTTCACAGTCATGAAAATAGTATGATATTGCAACGATTTAACATTTGTGGCAAATAGTATGTTATTGCAATGATTTAGCGTATTGCGATGATTTACCGTATTGCGACGAATAGCATGGTATTGCAACAATTTCACATTTGTGGTAATAGT
This sequence comes from Tuctoria greenei, assembly GCA_036927565.1. Lineage (NCBI taxonomy): Eukaryota > Viridiplantae > Streptophyta > Magnoliopsida > Poales > Poaceae > Tuctoria > Tuctoria greenei. The sequence goes on along the minus strand of JAYESD010000005.1, from coordinate 170,072,781 downwards.
ATGTGATTGCAACGATTTCTCATTCGTGGAAAATACTACAGTATTGCAACAATTTTCACAGCCATGGCAAATAGTACGGTATTGCAACGATTTCACATTCGTGACAAATAGTATGGTACTACAACGATGTCACAGCCGTGGCAAATAGTATGGTACTGCGGCGGTTTAACGTCCGTGGCAAATAGTATGTTATTGCAACGAGTGCACAAACGTGGCGAATAGTAGTGTATTGCAACGTTTTCAGATCCGTGGGAAATAGTATGGTACTGCAACAATTTCACACCTGTGGCGAATAGGTTGGTATTCCAACAATTTCTTATTTGTGGTAACAGGTTCGTAATGCAACGTTTCCTGATCTGTGACAATAGATTTCTAATGCAAAGTTTCCTGATCTGTAGCAATAGGTTCGTAATGCAGTGTTTTCTGATATGTGATAGCACAGTTGTAATGCAACATTTAATGATTTGTGGTGAAAGAAGTGTAACGCAACATTTTCTCATCTGTGGCAATAGTGTTGTAATGCAACGTTTTCTGCGAGGTGACAATAGTTGTCTAGTGCAACGTTTTTTGAGTCGTGGCCAAATGTATATACTGCAACGTTTTGTAATTCATGGCAATAGCTTCCTATTGCAACAATTTATCATTCGTGATAAGAAATTTGTAATGCCACGTTTTATAATTAGCGGCAGTAGAATCCTAATGCACCAGGTTTGAAAATTAGTGGCAACAGAATCACGAGTTTAACAATAAACATCCATCAATTGATATTGCAACACGTATAACAACACTCAAGATTACGTTGTTCGCCACATGTTTGCATGTAATTTTGCCTAAGCTAACCGGGACTAATTGTTGCAGCAGGTGGCTTTTGGCGGTTCCTTTGGTGGACCTTTTGTGGAGTGGTCTCCATCATCATTTTGTGCATTTCATCCATTGAGACGCGCATGTCCTGCATTTCCTTAGCTGTCTGTTCACGATCAGCTGCTATCTGACCTTGTAAGTTCTGGAATTGAACGTTTAACTCTTCATTCCTCTGGTTTATGCAGTCCATCTGGGTGGTTAAGCTATCATTTCTTCCTTCCAAATCGTGCACTTGGTGATTGAGGCCTATATTTCTATCTTCTAAGTTTCAAACTTGGTCGTTGAGGTGTTCAGACATCTGGATACGCATATGTCGGTACCCTGCGTACCGGGTACCCCATAGTACTGCAAGAAGTGCAACAGAGTTCCACCTGTCAAAGTTGAAGGTCTCCTTAGGCCCCACACATCACACTACATTGGACATGCATCTCTCATCTGGGTAGCTCCAGAATCGACACGTGTAATGTAAGTCCGTAGCTAAACTTCCGACATAAGGAAGCTCCGAAGTCAACACGTGTATAATGACCCCGGACCTAACCCCCAGCAGAAGGGAGCTCCAGTGCTGCCATGTGTATAGCAGTTCTGGAGCTGCCTCCCCGCAAGGGGAAGCTCCATAGCTGCCACGTGTGGAGCCTCCTAACCTACACCATCAGCGAGTACATTGGCGGATCTCCAACCGCACGGGTATTCAAGGGACAGTTAAAGCGGAGCCTCCGGACCTGATTACGTGTCATTAATGTTGTATTAATGACACGCGATCAGAGCACTGTTAATAGGGGTAACACAGCCATTAAGGCACTTTATCACACTATTAACCACACTTAATGCTCATAGACAATGTATTAGGATATTAAATAGGCCAGGGCCACATGTCAGGCCAGACAAATGTTGTAACGGTCAGTCCTTAGACTATAAAAGGACTGAGCCGCACGGTACAGGAGGAGGATCGAATCCAAGCTCAAATGCATACTAGTGCTACTGACAAACTCAATACAACAACACAATCACACCGTGGAGTAGGGTATTACGCTCAGGCGGCCCGAACCACGTAAATCTCCTGTGTCATCATCTTGTTCCTGATCTCTGCGTGCCCAAACCAATAAAAGAACCTCCGCGAGATACAATCTAGTAGTACCGGGGGAAGTGTCGTTCTCACCCTTCGACATTTGGCGCGCCAGGTAGGGGGCACCCGAGATCTCAAGATGGTGATCTCTGCCGCAGGATCCTCCAACGGCAACCATGCTGAGCAGCCTGCTAGAGGCAATCTCTCCAACATGCAACATCCATCAGGTGTCGTTGTCTCGGCGGGCGTCAAGCCACCACCACCACCATCTGCCCTAGCAAACAATGCTGGACAGAAGGATGGGGTACTTGTGTCAGTCACAGCATCGGCAAACAACAATCCCAAGAACGCGCTAATTGCTGCGCGAACTCTGTTGGAGCGCCCACCAGCGCCTGGAGCACCTCAGGGTGCGATGAAGCAGTGGCGCGCTGATGCACATCATCTGGTTACAGCCGCAGCCGATGCCATCAGCAACCAAGGTCCTCCCCCTTCGGGGCAGGCAACAGCTCAACGTAGGACCTTGTCTGGAAGACTTGGTCCTCACGTGTCATAGCACCGATGGCATGCTACATCCCAGCAGGTGACTTTGCTACCTTCCAGGGCATGACGCACCCACACCATCACCAGGATTCCGACCCATGACCTGCGGTCGAAACTTGATCGCCGTTATCGGTAGTAGGACGGTCGCGTCCATATCGAGCGTGCTTGCGAGAGGCGAGAGGCTCGGGACAACCCTGCTCCTTAGGGAGTGGGGGGGGGGGGGCTGTTCTGCCCAGGCCATGCACTTACGCATGGTCAGATGACCACAGAAGTTCCAGCCTCATTTGCCGGAGAAATTCGACGGGACTGTCAACCCCGCCGATTTTCTCCAAATCTACTCCACTTCTACACTTGTGGTGGGGGGCAACGAGGCCGTGATGGCCAATTACTTCCCATTGGCTCTGACTGGGACTGCAAGGTCTTGGTTCATCAGTCTTCCACCCGACTCCATCAATAGTTGGGAGGAACTATGCCAACAGTTCACTGCTAACTTCGAGAGTTCTTACACCTGGTCCGACACTAAACTGGACTTGTTTGCTGTGAATCAAACAACGGGGGAATCGCTGCGATCCTTTATCCAACGGTTTTCTCAGGTACGCAATACCATCCCTTCAATCTTGATCGCTTCTGTTATTATTGCATTTAGACAGGGCGTTCGAGACAAAAAGATGCTAGAGAAGTTGGTGACCAAAGAAGTCACCAGTATCACGGAACTCTTCAGCTTAGCAGATAAATTTGCTGAAGCTACAGAGGGACGTGTGATGCATTCCAAACCCCCTCCGGGGGCTAACAATTAATCTTCCAAGACTGAAGCCACGACATTCGGAGGTGGTAAAAAGAAAAAGAAGCCCAATGGAAAGAAGAAGCCGTCGACTGGCGCACCTGCTGCTGCAGCTACTGCAGCTCCGGGTGGCTGGGGGCCATGCCCCGAGAAACGACCTCGTCCTTCGTTAGAAGATGGCAGCAGGTCCAACATGTGGTGTCCGATCCACAAGATGGACAAACACAATCTGTAAGAATGCCGAGAGGTTCGGAATCTTGTCGAGCGCTACAACAAGCGCCAAGAAGAAGCTCCTATCCGTCAACGAGAAGGAAAGCAAAAAGTCGACAAAGCTCCGGCGGAGGAGGAGCTAGGCTTTCAGGACCCTAAGAAGGTTTTTAAGGTTGTCTATAACACCGTCGATGATGACTCCGATGTCTCTGACAACAAGCGTCAAAAGACCTTGAACACCAGTTATGGTGGTTCTTGGGACATCACATCTCGCCGCATCCTCAAGACAATGCGTCGGTATATGGCTCATGCAGCTCCCACTGCCAGGGCGGAGCCACAATGGAAGTGGATGGACACTCCAATCATTTTTGATGCCTCGGACTACCTTCATAACATGATCAGAGGTGGCCAACTCCCGTTGATGGTATCTCTGACCATTAACAATGTTCAACTCCATCATGTCCTGGGGGACGGAGGTGCAGGGCTGAACCTCATAAGCTTCAATGTCTTTGTCAAGCTCCAGCTTTGACCTTCGGACCTTCGCCCCTCTTGGCCTTTCTCTGGGGTAGGTCCGGGGCCCATTACCCCTCTCGGCTCCATCACACTCCCGGTGAACTTCGAGACTCGGGAGAACTACAGAATCGAGAAGCAGGTCTTCGATGTAGCGCAGATCAGTTTGCCGTTCAACGCCATATTGGGCAGACCTGCCTTGTACAGGTTCATGGCTGCTTCTCACTATGTCTACTTGGTGTTGAAGAGTCCAACACCGTCAGGCGCCCTCCGGATCAACGACGATCGCACTGCAGGAATCACTACATTGGAAGAACTCCACGCGCTTGCTACAGCGCAGGAGGAAGCATTCGGAAAGGAGTTAGCTCCAAAACCTTCGAGTTCTCGTCATCGAGGCTCAACTTCTGCACCTCGTGTGCAACCAAGTGGCGACACTAACATTCCTGTTAATGTCGTCCAAATTGATTCCAATGCTGCTCAGACTACCCGTATATCGGGAGGTCTGAACAACAAATAGGAACTCGCGCTAATCACTTTCCTCCGGGCTAATGTCTACGTGTTTGCATGGCAACCATCGCAAATGTCTGAGACCATAGGGAGGTGATTGAGCACAATCTAAAGATTTATCCCAACACGCGGCCTGTACACCAGAAGCCCTAGAAGCAATCAATTGAGCGGCAAAACTTCATCCGACAGGAGATCAATAAGTTGCTCGAAGCTTGTTTCATCCGAGAGGTGTTTCATCCAAAATGGCTGGCAAACCCAGTCGTGGTGCCCAAGGCTGGTGGGAAGCTTCGGATGTGTATCGACTACACCACCTTAAATAAGGCATGTCCAAAGGATCCATTTCCACTACCTAGGATAGATCAGATAGTGGACTCCACCTCCGGGTGTGAGCTATTGTGTTTCTTAGATGCATATTCTGGATATCATCAAATACAAATGTCTAAGGAAGATGAAGAGCATACTGCCTTCATAACAATAGATAGATTGTATTGTTATACTGCCATGCCTTTAGTCTCAAAAATGCTGCTTCAACATTAGTGCGAGCTATGTACAAAACATTTGGAGAGCTAATCACAGACTTGGTGGAGGTGTACGTCGTTGAAATCATCGTGAAGATCAAGAACAAGGAGTCACTCCTTGATAATTTGCAAGCCGTCTTTGACAAGTTGCAGAACAAGCACACTAAGCTGAACCCGGACAAATGTGTCTTTGGGGTTAGCTCCGGGAATCTTCTAGGTTTTTTGGGGACTCACAGAGGAATTGAAGCAAATTCGGTGAAGATCAAGGCCATAGAAGATATGTGGCCCCCAGCCCACATCAAGGATGTCCAGAAGTTAACTGGATGTCTAGCTGCCCTCAGCCGATTCATCTCAAGACTGGTAGAGCGGGCACTACCCTTCTTCAAACTCTTGAGGAAGACCGGACCTTTTCATTGGTCAGAAGAAGCAAAAAAGGTGTTTCAAGAGTTGAAATAGCTCCTCACCACATTACCAATCTTGGTAGCCCTGAATCCTTGTGAGCCTTTACTACTTTACATTTCTGCAACTATCGAAGTTGTCAGCATGGTCCTGGTCGCAGAAAGACCGGAGCCACATCCAGTCCAAGAGCCCAGGCCCCTTCGGGAGGGTCCGGAACTACCTAAAGGCGAGTCTGGGTCCCAGCCCCCAGATACGGATCTTCAAGACAGAGTACTATAAGATCAACCTCTCTCATCTGAGGTAGTTTTAGCGACTGCTCAAGGAGATCCTGACCCATCCGGGAAGGTCTGAGTTGAACAGGAAGAAGATACGGACCCCTCCGAGAGGGTCTGGGAAGCTCAATAAGAAGGCTCGGACCCTTCTAAGAGGGTCTAGATTGATGGAGAAGAAGCTCTGGGCCCCTCCGAAAGGGTCCGGACCGTCCAGCGTCCAGTGTACTTCATCATCGAAGTACTCCATGATGCCAGGTCAAGATATATTGAGGTGCATAAGCTGCTTTATGCAGTTCTTATTGCCTCAAGGAAGCTTTGTCACTACTTCCAAGCCCACAAAATATCAGCGGTAACTTCTTTTCCACTACGCGCTATTTTGCACAACCCTAACTCTACTGGGAACATCGCAAAGTGGGCAGCGGAATTGACCGAGTTTGATCTCGAATTTGTGCCACGACAAGCAATCAAAAGTAAAGATTTGGCTGACTTTGTGGCGGAATGGACTCCCTCTCCATCAAACCCTAGGGGCCCCAGTGAGCAGAAACCGAAACCCAAGGTTCCGGTATTCACCGAGCCTCACTGGACTCTCTACTTCGACGGCTCCCTGCAGAAGCAGGGGGCCGGAGCTGGAATCCTTCTCCTTGCTCTGACTGGGGAGAAGGTCAAGTGCATGGTTCACCTTGATTTCAAGGCGACCAACAATATGGCGGAGTATGAAGCTCTCATCTACGGACTCAAGGTGGCACTATCCTATGGTGTCGAACAGATGTTGGTGAAGTGTGATTCACAGCTCATCATCAAGCAAGTCAAATGTGAATGTTGCTGTAACAATCCCCAACTAGCTGCTTATCTTCTTGAAGTCCACGGGCTCCAGCAGGACTTCCAAGTTATGGATCTCCACCATGTTCAGCGTCTTCATAACATTGAAGCTGACGAACTCTCGACAATGGCTTCAACCGGAGCTTCGGCTCCTGACAGAATCTTCATTCGGAGGTTGTCAAGACCAACAGCTCAGCCTGCCAAACTGAGCGAAGAGGGCAAGACTAGCACTTTAAAGCTGGCGGTTCCGGTGGCCCTGTTACCATGGCATCCACCAAGAGTCGTTAGTGCTCTCGAAAGCTCCGAGCAACCGAGCACGCAAGACTCAGAAGCTCAAGTTAGTTTTTATGCATGGATCTCGGAGATCCGGGGCTACCTGAAAGACAACGTCCTTCCTGAAGACGGTGCATCCGCTGACCAGATTGTCAGGTTGGCTAAAAGATACACACTGGTATAAGGGGATCTTTACCGGCGGGGTGCCAACGGCATCCTAAGGCGTTGCATTACAAGGGAAGAAGGTCGTGAGCTACTCACGGAAATCCATGGAGGCGAGAGTGGGAACCACGCATCTTCCCACACGTTGGTTGGTAAAGCCTTCTGGCATAGCTTTTATTGGCCTACAGCACTCCAGGATGCGGTTGAGCTAGTGAAAAATGTGAAGCGTACCAGTTCCACACAAAAGAGATTCATACATCAGCTCAATCACTACAAATGATACCTCCTACATGGTCATTCGATGTGTGGGGCATGGACATCTTGGGACCATTCCCAAAAGCCGTCGGAGGTTACAGGTTCCTGTATGTCACCATCGACAAGTTCACCAAGTGGTCGGAAGCAACTCTAGTTGTGACAATTAACAAGCAATTAGCTATCAAATTCTTGAAGTCCATAATATGCAGATTTAGAGTTCCAAACAAAGTCATAACTGACAATGGAACTCAATTTACAAGTTTTGCATTTCAAGAATATTGCAAAGACCTCGGCATTCAACTCATCTATGCCTCAGTAGCTCACCAAGCAAGTAATGGACAAGCCGAGAGAGAAAATGCAAAAATCTTAAAAGGACTAAAGACGCGCACATACGAGCGCGGAAAAAGCATGGAGCCAACTGGATTGAAGAGCTTCCGTCCACATTGTGGGCAAACAGGACAACACCTAACCGGTCAACTGGGGAGACACCCTTCTTCCTGGTGTACGGAGCTGAAGCAGTACTTCCTCCGGGTTCGGACCTTCGATGAAGCCACGCAGGACCAGCTCCGGCGCGAAGACCTTGACCTCATTGACGAGGGAAGGTGCCAAGCAGCTGTTCGGAATGCACGCTATCGCCAAGCGCTCCGATGCTATCATCAAAGGCATGTGCGCAATCGACAACTCGAGGAAGGCAACCTGGTGCTGCGGAAAATACTAACTCGCGAAGGGATGAATAAACTTCCCCCAGCTGGGATGGTCCCTTTCGAGTGATTCCGGCTCGAATGCATTCGCTTGGCAACTAAGGATGGGACTCCTCTTCCTAATCCTTGGAACATCGAGCACCTCCGTAAGTTTTATACTTAGAATCACGGAGGTGAGTCTGTAATTACACACAATGTATGTTATAGAGTCAATACACAGAGAAGGGTAGGTCCTCCGGGAGAACCGCCGGACCCCTCCAGGAAGGTTCGGGAAGTTCAAGTAACACTTCATACAGTCACAACAAAAAAAGTGTAAATACCGACCCAGGACTAGTACAAGATGTATAGCGCAATTAGCTTGGTCCTGCACCCTAAGTGTGTCCTTGTCTCCCCTGTAATCTGGACCCATAATGAAGACATTGTTGTGTGAAAACAGACTCCACGTTCAATTATTTTTGTACAAGGCTTGATATATCAAATTATTATTTTTACCCTTCTTGTCTATAATGAAGTTGTGCAATTCTTTTTTTTTTAGCTTTTGTCCAAGTTATTCATATGTGTTACAAGTTATATTGTTGGTCTCTCTAGATCTTAACATGTTATATAGTCTACTTGCCTGAACGCCAAGCCAACATAGGTCCGGAGTGTGCTATTGACTTAGCCTGGTCCTGCACCCTAAGTACGCTACTCTACCTACAACCTGGCAGGCCTCAGTAGGGTGAGTACTAAAAAAGCATATGGGTCCAGAAAGATTACATCAATATTCTTGTTACAATATTGAGTTTCTTCGGATTTAAACCTCAAATAAGAATGATAAGTCACAAACTATTTATATACAAGAGGACGAATTTTACTCTTTTCTTGTATTTAATGTGCAGAAAACAGAAATTCATAGCGATGGTGGATGACGCCGGAGCTACAAGGCTCCGATATCCTCCAAGGGGGCCCGCCATTGATGTTTTATATGTTGACAGTGGGTGTCGTTGGAGCTACTAAGCTCCGACAACCCTAGGGGGCCTATCATCGATGATTCGTGCATTGACATCGAGCACTACCGAAACTATCGAGCTCCAACAGTACCAGGGGGCTCGCCGTCAACTTGACAAGTATCGGAATTAAAGACTTCGGACCTTATGCTCGAAGCATTCAAGTCATCAACATACTGTAAAATCCTTTTGGTACATGTTCACACACCAATTGTGAACATCTACCAGGGGGCCAACAAGAAGCACAGTATGTCGAAGACAAAATGGAATTCATTGCAGAAACAGTGGATGGATTTCATTCATTTCAAGTACTGGATTACAAAATTGGGGTTACAACAAGGGGCAAAAGGAAAAGGTCCTAGCTACTGGACGATCTAAGTCCTGTGGAAAAACGAAGCAACCTTCTCAGCAGCCTCTTGGACACTAGCTCTGGCGACATCCTCTTCTTCGATAATGACTCCTTCAAAGACTGGATCGAGAGAGAACTGGGGGTCTCGGCTTTTTTAACATGCAAAGACATACTCGGCAACGTTCTTAGCCAGAAATTTACCCTCTATCTCCAGCTGATCAACGATGACATTACCCATCGTGTCAAGTTTGTTGCCCGTAGAGCCAAGTGCCACCAACGTCTCCAGCTCCTGCGTTGGGTCTTCCGGGCGTACCGGATTGAATCCAAGAGGCACAAGGGCCTTGTCCGCACGTCCAAAGAAATCCCACAGCATTAGGGATTCGGTTGCCTTCGAGCTCCGCAACTCCTCCAGTGACCTCCGGGCGGCCGCTAGCTCCAAACTCTCCCGAGCAAGGCGTTCCACCACTTTGGCATGTTGTTGCATACTCTCAGCAACCTGCTTCTCGCGGTTGGTTAGCTCCGTCTCACAGAGGTGGATGCGGTTCCGCCGTTTGGCCAGATCCTTTTCCCTGCCCCTCACCTTCCCTTCTCTGGCGGTAATATCACCCTCTCTTTTCGAGAGCTCCTGCCCTAGCTTCCAGTACTTTTCTTTCTCATCCTCACTCCACAGATCCAACTTTTTGGTGCGATCTGCCAAATTCTATTCACCCAGAGTCAATTTTTGGGTGACCTCCTCCTCCCTCTTCAAAATATCCTCCTGTTGCTCCAGGAGTTTTTCTTCCCATGCATCAAGGTCCGCCCGGCACTTCTGGAGAATCTCGTTCAGTGCAGTGAGGTTCTCGTGACGCTCTTCAGTAGCATCACTCCTCTCCTTAGCATGTTTGAGAATATCCCAAAAATTGGCGTCGAGGGCCCTGATGGTTGCTTCTTTCTCCTCCAGCAGCTTGCCCCAGTACTCCATCCGGGTCGTTTCTCTCTTGACCCACTCCTTCTGATCAGCAAGCCTCGTCAGAGCAAGTCTAGTCTCAAAGTGGAGCCTGTTGTGCCAACGCCTCAAGGTGTGGCGCTCCTCCTCAAGGACCATTCTCTCATGATCGAAGGTGATCTGAACTTGTTAGAGGCTCGAGCAGGCATTGTCTATGGACAACGCCAAGGGAATGGGCTCCGGACCTGCTGGTGTCAACTCCGCTGGCTCCAGGGGATTATCCATAACAAAAATACGGTCCCACTCTACAAGTGATGTACCCTCGGCTCTTACGGCACTGAGGCCGCCCTCCGGAAGTTCTTCGGCTATAGCATACGAAGAACCGGCTAGGGGAACTCCTACCTCCGAGGCCAATGCCAAAGGTCCTGCTGCAGGAACTTCAATCGCTGGCTCTGCGGGTGAAGAGCCTGCCTCTGCCTCTTCATGGCGTTCTGCCACGGGCGTGGGCACCTCCGGAGGAGTTCTTTCTGGGGTGTTCGTCGGACTCCCCCAAAGCCATCTCCATCGCCGGCTTAAGTGTCGGTACATCAGCTACTTTTGGCTCAACCGTCGGAGCTTCAACAAATTCTAGTCCGAGGACCGGAGCTTCAACTACCTCCATCTTAGCGACCAGAGCTACGAATATTACCGGCTCAGTATTTAGGGCTCCAATTGCCTCCAGCTCAACGGCCAGGTCTTCAATGACTTCCGGCTCAAGGGCCGGAGCTTCTGGCACCGCTGGCCCCGCCACATTTTCTGGTGCAGGGACTGGAGCCTTGGTAACCTTTGGCTCAGTCGCTGGAGCTTCCGACGTCTCCAACTCCTGCACTGTAGCTTTGACTTCCAACACTGTTGTCAGCGGTGCATCTTCAACTTCTCCCCCATGGTCTAGCGCTACCACGGGAGCTTCTAGCGTCTCTTCTGGATCCAAGACCACGACAGCTGGCGCCGGAGCTGTCGTGTCCTCAGCCACCACTTGAGAGGGCTCGATAGTTGGAGTCGGAGCTTCAGCTTATGCAGCCCCAGTCGGTGCGACAGAGGCTAGAGCCTTAGACCCCGACTTTGACGCACTGCAGTCAAAAAATTGGAAGATTCAAAACATGATGAAAACAAGAGCGGCAAATCAAGGTGAAAAAGCAAAACTTACCTTGGGAAGCTACCGCCCTATAACACCCTCAATTTCATGCATCGTGCCCTACATACATTCATATACATGTTTAACATTAATCCACATAAAGAGGAATAAGTTTAAAATTGATTTGGAACAAAACTGCACTTAAAATTCTGGAAAGTGTGGACTAGTCCGATTTTGGTGTGGCCTAGTCCGATTTCTCTCTGACCTCGATCGGACTTGTCCGTTTTTGCTGCGGACTAGTCTATTTTTGCCTCTTGACACTTTCGGACTTGTTCGGTCCTATGCGGACTAGTCCGATGTTCCAACTCCCTTGGAAATTTTGCTAAGTCCCTGGACTTGTCCGAACTAGTCTGGTATTCCAGCGGACTTGTCCGTTTTCCTCTCTGGATAAGCTTGGACTTGTCTGATATCCAGTGCGGACTTGTCTGATTTCTCTCCAACTAACTTCGGACTTGTCCGATAAATCGCGACTCCAAATTGATCTTTTGTTTTACGACTTGTTTCTTATGTTTCACGTTATGTGGGCCTAGGGACGTCGTGCCTAACTCTTTTAGAGCCCATGTGGGACTCTAAACCGGCCTCTACTCATCTCAAACTCGAAATCCATCTAACCGTAGCCTCCACCTCTATATAAACAACCCCACCCCTTGGATTGACATCTATTTTCCACTTTTCCACCCCACCCAAACCCTAGTTCGTGGAGAGCCACCATCAAGGAGGGGGAAGGAGATCCCAAGCAAGAAGAAGAGGAGGAGGAAACGAAAGAGGATCAAGATCTCCATCAACTTTGAGTTCTTCATCAACAATCCACCATCAAGTTCTTCATCAACCCTAGATCGTCAAGATCCAAGTGTTGCCTCCAAGATCCTTGATTTCTTAGAGTCCTAAAACACCTGGTATACCTTCTATTTCTTTTTACTTACGTGAATTCGACCCCTAATCTCCAAATTCACGTTGATCTAGAAAACCCTAATCTACTAATCTCGCAAAGTGCGGACTTGTCCGATCCCTAGCGGACTAATCCGATTTTCCTGGTTAAATTGTGTTGAATTAATTCTAAAATTAGACCTAATCAAATCCAAACCTGTATAAACTTGTTAAAATCTATTAGAACTAGATAGTGATCAATTAAAAGCAATCTATTAACAAGGTCCACCTTGCATTTGCATTGATCATGCATGTCATGTCATCTTGAGTAATATTTGTGCACTCTTTGATTATGTTTCTTGTCTTGTATGTTTATTGTGCAGATTAGACGGATCTGCGCTAGAGAGTGCCATGGAGGATCTTTAGCACCAAGAGTTTGAAGGCTTTGATTCTAAACAACCGCAAGAAGCAAGGCATGTGTCCTTGAAGCATATTGATCCTGTTTTGAAATAAATTTTTTGTTTGTAAAACTGCATGCTTGTGTCAATTTGATGGGAATCCTATGGTAGGAAGTTTACTAGCTTTGTTTGACCACCCTTGTCACCTGGAATCTATGGTAGAGAGTCGGGATGGGTTCTTTTTACCTTTTTGCTTCGCTTAATCAATTGGGTTGGGAAAACAAATATACCACTTACCTTAAGTATGTAATTATGAGATTATGATTTACGTGAAGTGGTTAATATGATATGGTAATGGGTGATCTAAGTAAGCCTGGTATGTGGATGGGTTGGCTGTTATGGTGATTTGCTTGCTTTAGATCTAAGGACCGGTTCATGCGAGAATAAGCCAAGACTACAGTGCCACCGCGAGGCCGTGTATGGGTGCGGCTTAGTTGATTAATTAGGGCTTTGCCTGTGCTATTTGGACCATTAAGGATGCTCGGGGAAGGGATAGTCGGATTGGGTTTGTTGATGATTGGTGGGACTACCCTGGGATCCCAATGGCTCAAGAGGGGGCCCTTGGTTGAAGATGTGCTCTGTAGGAGACATCGCCACCGGTCAAACCTCAGTGGGGTCTAAATAGGCTAATAATCCCTTTGTAAAGGCTATTTTGTGATCTCTTGGCCACACACCAATGGAAGTGTGAGACGGCATAATAGAGGTTCTAATCACTGCAAGGTGATGAAACCACAAACACGTGGGTAAAGTGGTACAAACTCTGCAAAGTCTAATAAGTCTAATAAAACTATCATGATAGCCGTGCTCCTGCTTATGAGCACCTGAACAACTTCCATGATTAGGGGGGAATTGGGATTTGGTTATGGTTATGAATTAAATTCTGGTATTGAATATGGATATTGGTATATGATGATGGATATGGAATATGAACTGGTATTATGATAACTACATGGCTTATGATGGGTTTATTTCATATACATACAATATATTGCTTTTCAAATGTTTTAATGTACTTTTCAGCACTTAGCCATTATTATATTCGTCATTTGTATCAGATACATGTCATACTTTCCACACTTGCTGAGTACGACATGTACTCACCCTTGCAATCCCCCTCCCCCAACGGTTGCTGGTCAGGATTGGGAGTTTAACGATGATAATGGGGAGTTTTAGGCCGTGTCTACCGTCAACTTTGCATGTGGTGTTGATTGGAGCTGCGCTACACTATTGCTTATGCTGCCTAGCTGCTTAGTTTGCCTAATTAGTTTATTTCCGCTGCATTAGTTGAAATTGTCATTAATATTTCTTAGAGCTTGTATTCGATGATATTATGAATTGTGTAATAAAAGTACTTATTTAATAATTTGAGCTATGGTAATTATCTGTATATCATTTGTGAATCATTTGTGTATGTGTGTTAAACATCCTGGGCACACATATACTGCACTTGGTTCATTTTTTTTGGAATCGGGTGTCACAAATTGGTATCAGAGCCACAGGTTGACCGTAGGATGCAGCCTAGATAGAATGGACACTTTGGAGCACATAGAAACACTCAGGAAGCGATGTGTTCTCTGGCTCTCACTACATAAAATACAAGTAAAATTCAACATGTCGATATACATATTGTTTGCAGCACAAAGTAAAAGCGTGATTTATTTTTCATACCTTCTTGTAACTAAGTTGGGCGTAGGATTTGGAGCAAAGCAAGTGACTCGCCTTTTGTCTCCTTCGATTTTGAGAATTTGTCTTGCTTATTGACTGCAATAATTTTAAGAATTAATTCCACAAATGAATGTAAATCAAATTGTTTTTGTATGATGCGAAGCTATTAAAAAGTTAGCTCACCTTGAATCGCTCAGAGCCAAAATATTCTATTAGGTGCAACCACTCGGGCACTGTTACATTAGCAGGCTTGTTTCGTATACGTTCTTCATCGGTAGAATAACTCTTACAGGTGGCATGCAAAGTCGAGGGCCACCCCTTGTAGTGCTCACCAGCAATTTTCAAAAAATTTCTTGCACTCTCAGGTGTGTCCTCCATGTCCCAGGAATCCTGTGCATTGTATAACAAGTTGTTGTAAATGTACAAGATGGAGATTGCAAGAAAAAAAATACTTGTGTGGGGGTGTGACAACACTAACCAGAATATCTCGTACTATATCTCTCTTGGTACTATGGCCAACCTCTGCCCACTTCCTTGCACCGCTGAGGGATGCATGTCTTTTTGTAAACATAACCACATCATCGACAATGTGCCGCTGGTTAATACAAACCGTAGCACCCAACCTAGTGGAGAACTGAATTGGTAGCTTCACATGCTCCGTTCTACTAACTTGGGATGCATAGCGTATTCTGGCAACCTTAAGTCCTTTGGCCACACTTCTTCCAAACTTCTTTCCTTCTGTTACATTGATTCAAACGGTAAATGATTAAAGCAAATTACCGCCTGACAGAGTTTAGTATCATGTATCAAAAGTGTGAAAAGAAGAAAAGTTGATGTTCGTACCTTCTTCAGGACGAGTGCGGAAAATACGAGCGTGGGAGGACTGCATCCCAGCAACATTTTGTTTTGTTTACTCCCTCCTGGTTTACATTAATTGTCGTATCAGACCAACAAATGAATTAAAAATAAACTAGTTAGGACTGTCCGAATGATAGCTATTTTGATCGGGGAGGGGGGTACATTGTTGACTTCTTTGTTGCTGTTCATACCCTAAAATGAGCCATCAGGTACACATGTCAGTGGCAGTACTGCACTCGTAGTACTGCAGAGGATTTTCAGTCCAGCAACAAAGCAGGCAAGATTGAGAGGGGGCGGGCATGCAGCTGGCAATGCTAGACTAGACAAAGATAGGGTTCGCCGATTCGGTCTGAGTGACATCAGTCGGAGCGCGTCTCAAAGAGAATTATTAGTTGCGGGGCAAGTAATGAATGCCAGCGGTAGCAGGTGGCGAATGCAAGACAGATAAGGCAGGCGGCTTGCGGGATTGAAATCCTCTGCAGTACTGCACCTGCATTAGCTGCAACTAACATGTGGGCCCATAAGACATTAGGTCCACTTGTCAGTGGCGGCTACTGCAGGTGCAGTACTACATAGTCCCAGCTTGTGATCCTTAACAAAGCGAGGGTTTGGTCTCGCTGAAACTCTCGAGGAGGATTGGTGCCAGGCGAGTAATGGCCAGGGATTTGCGGGCGGCAGGGTCATCATGGCACTCAAAGGATGGGACGTGGTGATGGGCGAGGGAGACGGGTCGGGGAGGACAATGAAGTGACCAGCAGCAGGGCGTGGGTGCCAGTGCCGGCCGGAGTGGCCAGCGGTGAGAGAGCACAGCATGGAGGCATCAAAGAATCACGCAATCACACAGGCTGATGAACTGTTAACTATAAAGACTACTAAGAAAGTAAAATCGCAAGGCATGCTAAAACAATTAGTAGATCCTAGGAAGGAATGCAAATGACCATGATACACCCATCATCAATACATCTAAAGGACAGAACGTAGTCTCTCAAAATGCTCCAAATTCAATGCCAAAGGAGTAAAAAACTAACATGCTCTGCCAAAACAAATAGCACGGTAGAGAGGCAGGTAGTAATGTGATGTGATATGGGTAGTTGGAAGCTAACGGTACAGTTGGAGTGGGACATTTTTTAAGCTCCAAAAGTAAAGTTATGCTAGGGTGGAAGGAGTATTTCTGGTTTGTATATCTATACCTGTTGTTGGTTCATGCATCGTAGTACCAGGGAGTGAATAACCTCGGGGTTTTTGAACATCATGTGCTGCAATATTCTCTGCATACCATGCAAAGGATTTAATGTTTTCTAAATTTTTTTAATTTTGATAGTAAACACATTTATAGTTATACCATATGCTTGTTGGCCACCATGAATGCTTGTAGATGACATCACGGTTTGATGTCTTGTTCCTAATGTAAAGAGCATTATGAGTAGTCATTCCAAATAACAGTGATAACGTCATATTACATGACCGACATAGATCTTGGATCAGACGTTGTGGTTTCTATAAACTGCAGTGTTTGTTTCGAAATTAGGAATTAGAAATGAAGGAATAGAAAAAAATGTACGATCCGAGAAAGCCACAAGAAAGAAAAAAGTGTAAAAACCGTGGGATCTAAAAATCTTAGGAATACAAATTTGTAAAACAGGAATGAGAGTACGACATTTGGAGTGGTTGATTAGATAACTCGTGCGTCATTTACTTCTAAATCCAGAAATTACATACTACCTCTGGTTTTTAGTATTTGTCGTTCCCGGCCAGGAATTGAACTAGAAATGCACTACTGTAATAAGATGTCGGA
Organism: Tuctoria greenei; assembly: GCA_036927565.1. NCBI lineage: Eukaryota > Viridiplantae > Streptophyta > Magnoliopsida > Poales > Poaceae > Tuctoria > Tuctoria greenei. The sequence continues at coordinate 170,055,833 of JAYESD010000005.1, read as the reverse complement.
GCGACATTTATTTTTGGACAGGTGTAATAAGGTGTCAGCGACGAAGAGGTTCGGTAGAGCCCGTCAAACTTGGTCGCCCGACGTTGTACCCAAGAGTCAACACCACCAAGATCTTCGATGCCTCACTGTGAGATCCATGGGGAAAAATTGTAAAAACTGTGGGAAATGAAAACACGGGAATTTCTTAGGAATACAAGTATGGAACAAAGGACGGAGAGACAACACATTTGGAGTACTGCGAGATCATCAGAAGGGCGGGGCAGCGGTGTGTCGGGAACGGAGGCCAGTGTTTCCATTTATACTCATCATGGCTAAAATAGGGTTACAATAGGCGGGGCCGAAATTGGAGGCGCAGGCAGTGAAGATTGAATTGTCAAAATGTCAATTGTGGCACGCCTAGAAGAACGAAAAAAAAATTGCGGGCACGTAGAATTTGACGCTAGCCGTGCCTTTGTGCACGCATGCAATCGTGATTAATTACATGTCATGTCGCGTCGATTCATGCACATGGTGCGTGTAGCTAGAGGGGTAGACTTCTTAGGACAACTTGCTCGCTTGTTAATTCATCTTTGTTGCCATGCATGGAGATCAAAATCTAAAACCAGTCATCTGCTAGCTAGTGGGACATTCCAAAAAAATACGAACAAAAATATGAATCACCAAATGTATATGTGCTAATGCAAACAATATGCAAATACAGAACACCCAAGTCCACGAAAGGACGATGGCAAACAATCAGCATTCTGTAACATTAATCACAATGAAATGAAAACATGTAGTATATACTACTACTAAAAATACGTGTTCACATGCGCCAACTACAAATGAAAAAATTGAGTGAAAGAACACAAAAGAGAAGAAACGCAGCCTCAACCACGATCTTAATGGAGTTTCAATCAAGTGTCGTCGATTGTTGCAACACAACGAATTCTTGGCTAGACATTGAACAACAGTTATCTTGCCCATTTTCTAGAAAGGAGTTGTTTTTCGATAATGCATAGGACGCATTGTTCATGAACAGAAAAGACATTTATCATCAAAATAAAAACAACACATATATTACAAACAAGAACTAAGAAAGCACATAGAAAACAAGAAAAAGAAAAACTACAAATACTACTCTACTCGGAGTCGGGGGAGATCTCTTCCACCTCCTTCTCCGCCGCCGCCTCCTCCTCCGTCGCCTCTGCCGCTGCCCCCTCCCCCGCTGCTGCCGCAGCTACTGTTGCCTCCTCCGGCAATTGAGTCTGAAGCTTCTAGGTGACGGTCTGTAAGAGATGCTGATGGCCCTCTACCCAGCCACCTCCCCGATCGTCTCATAGAGGACGTTGAGACGACCGGTCACAAACCCTAACCCGAAGCATTAGTGGCCGGCGGTGTCTCTGCTGGTGCAGACGGGAAGTTTCCCAAGACCCAGACGATCACACGAGCGAGATGTATCGAAAAATACATCCCACGCCAATTTGTCAAGCTTTTTTGCGTGCCCGGCGGTGGCGGAAAGGTGCTCGGTGGCCTCCTTCAGGCGCTGATCAAGTTCATCGAGGCGATGTTCGACAGGCGGAAAATCTCCTGAACCTAAATGGGATGAGGAGGTGTGGGCGCCACGGGCGGAGACGGTATGGAGGAGGTGCGGGCGCCGCTTCCAGTTCCATCGGCATTAGCTGCGACAGAAATGGAGAAGAAGGAGGTTCAGAGGACGTCGACGGTCTGGAGCACTTCGGTGTGGTGCTATCCATTTGTTCGGCGATAAAGGTGCGGAGAAAGAGCGAGAGGTGGTCGACGATGGTGCGGCAGTGAAGAAAGAGAAGTTTGGAGGCTACGATCGGAGGAGTGGTGCGGCGAAGACGCAAGAGGACGGGTGTACCTTTATAGTGGGTTGTCGTCTAAGCGCGTGAGTGGAGATGATCGGACGCTTCAAAAACTGCACTTTCCAATTGGTGGGTGGGTCGGAGTTAATCCAAACCATGGTTTGACTCCTCTAAGTTATCCCAACGGCTCGACGCGTCCCATCTCGGCTTCACAGGCAGTTTTTTAATTTGACACGCAAAGCGTCCAGGGTATGCAGTGGACCACCTGACATACTTTGTAGGTTCGCCCGGTGGTGTTTCAGTTTTTTAGTTCAAGTTTTTAAGTTTGACACGCAAAGGTCCCACTGGCCCAAGGTATATGCAATGTTCCAGTTTTCTTCAGTTTGTCACGCAAAAGACCTCGATCATGTTTCATGACATTACGTGTTTTCTCTTTTTGTTGAAAGATCGTCATATATAGTTGAAAGATCGTCGCAAAACACAAGAAAAAAAGTACAAGACGATGAACACAACACACATTCATTCATTAACACACACACACACTCATATATATATATATATATATATATATATATATATATATATATATATATATATATATATATATATATATATATATATATATCACAAACCCTCGTTCATGTTTTTCTCAGTTTGAAACGCAAAAGACGTCGATCCTGCATGTTTGATGGCGTCAGGTGTTTTCTAATTTTGTTGAAAGATTGTCATATTTGAGGCTCGTTGATCATGTTTGGGGTGTAGCAAGCATGGACAAGTAACATGCACTTGAAAACCTTGCGATCATGTTTGAAGACAACATTATTACATGTTTTCTCTGCTTTTTGTTGAAACATTATCATATATAGTTTGAGGCTCGTTGATCATGTTTGGGGCATGACAACTAACATGTTATATATATAGTTTTCTCTTTTTGTTGAAAGATTGTCATATATATATATATATATATATATATATATATATATATATATATATATATATATATATATATATATATATATATATATACACTGACGAAGCCAGGTTCAAGCACCCTGGTGCACATGCACCAGGGTCCAAAACAATCTTCCTTATTAATATCATAGGTTTAACTAAAAATTATTTAAAAATTATGCATGTCTACAAGTGAGGCACCAGGGTATTCTGTGATCTGGCTTCGCCACTATATATATATATAGTTTGAGGCTCATTGATCGTATGTTTGGGGCGTAGCATAGCATGCATGGATAACTATAACATGCATGTGAGGGAGACGTCGATGATCATATATGATGACGTTACGCTTGTTTTTTCTTTTTTTAAAAAAGATATATATATATATATATATATATATATATATATATATATATATATATATATACTCCCCGCCCCGTCTCCATGAACTTGTCGCTTTGTAGTTCATTTTTTAACTACAAAGTGACAAGTTTGAGGCTCGTTGATCATATGTTCGGGGCGTAGCATATATATATGCATGGACAACTATAACATTAATGTGAGAGAGACGTCGACGATAATGTAAGATATGATGTTACGCATGTTTTCTCTCTTTTTGTTGAAAATCGTCATGTTTGAGGATCGTTGATCATGTTTGGGGCGTAACAAGCATGGACAAGTAACAGCATGCACTTGAAAATCTCGCGATCATGTTTGATGACAACATTACGTGTTTTCTCTTTTTATTAAAAAATTATATATATATATATATATATATGTTGATCACGTGCTGATTATTAGTTGCCGCATCAGAAGAGCTTGTTTATTGGCTCATGGACAAGGAAAAATCTTTTATACATAGTACAAAAAGTATAAGTTGGTCGGAGTTGCCGTTCGTACGCGAATGATGCGGCCAGGTAGTTGCTCTTGCCGTTGTATGCTAATTACGTGAGTGTTTGGGCAGGTCATGTGGTTAGTCCACGATGCACCCTAAATCCGGTGTTGAGGCCGTGTATTTGTCATTTGTGCGTACACTGTAGTGACATGTGACAAAGTCATCAGTCATCAATTGCGTTTGGTTTGATGTCGAAGTTGGATTGGAGATATAGGATCATCCAATTCTTTATGTATTGGATCATCCAAATTAACGTTTGGTTGGATGGACTAAACGATCCAATTTTTGTTTGGTAGGTTGGATGAAACTTAGGTGGATTATTAAATCATCTAAGTTGATAATTTCATAATATTAATTATTTATATACTAATTATCATATCACTAGCAAAGATTAATGTTAATATCATAATTCTAATTATTAATCAACAATAAACAAGTTAATTGCCATTAATTACATTACTAAGAAGCATAATGAGATAAGGTGGATGGACTCACATCCAACCAAATATCCTGGACCATCTCGTCCAGCATCTGTGAGGAATATTTTATATTCCTCGAACCTGAATCACCCTGTCCGTCTGACCGCGAAACAAATAACACATGACTGGACCATCCAATTAATCCAAGTCAATTCAATCCAAGACAAGCAACCAAACACAGATCTTTTTGGTCGTGTCATGCTCGTGCGCATGATGATGGATCGTGCTTGTCGAGCGCTGAGTTATTCAGATCGCTAAGCAAATTTCGGACATGGAGTTCTTGTGCCCGTGCGTGCTACAAGATTCGGTGCGTTCGCGTACGTGGCAATCATCAGGGCAGGGAGGCACAGTCATGGGAACCGTGCAGTGCGCCCTTGGCTGTATAGCTGTAAGATTCGGAGCGTGAACGTACGTGGCAACCATCTGGGCAGGGTCGCACAGAGACGGCTGTGCGGCAGAGCCGCAGAGAATTCGATTTCCGCACCAAGGGGTTAAGAGATAAGACCATCTGATTCGCGGGTCGCAGTCCAGTAATGGTGTTTGGAAATATGGTATTATTGGAGTTTTATAGCAATACCGTGGTATTTGAGATTACTATGGTATTTTTTACAGGATGATGTTTGGAAACCTACTCAAAAACTATGTATTTAAAACCACGGTTTTGTCTATACTATGGTATTTTTGGATTATAAAAAACTTTGGTCTGAACCAAAGTTTTTCTCCATTGGCTTGCTCTTGATGCTTGCTACTTTGCTCCCAAACAGTCCTATGTATTGGAAAATTGTGGTATTACAAAACTGTGGTATTGAAATACTTTGGTATTGTCATGTCATTTTAAAAACTGGTGTTTCCAAAACTTTAGTATTGAAATATTGTGCTCTTAAACACAACTAAGCTTTACTGTTAACCAATGTGGATGGTAAAGAGAAAAGAAATAAAATTAATTAGTATTTGCATCATCCGATGCGATGTACAATTACACGGTCTAGCTTTTTATTTTCGTAATTTTTTGAAATATAATTCTACTATGTAGTCCTAATGTGTTTAATATTTATTAGATATAATATGACTACTTTGATAATTTTCCATATGCGGTGTTTTTCGATAAAAGGAGGAGTTTTTCGTTAATGCATATATTGTAGGACACATTGTTCATGAACATAAAATAAAAGACGTTTTTCATTAACATAAAAACAACACATATATTACTCAACAAGAAAAAAACACATAGAAAATAAAAGAAAAAACTACTACTAATCCTACTCTACTCGGAGGAGGAATTGTCCACCTCCTCTGCTGCCGCCTCTACATTCACCGGCGGCGCCTCCGCCTCCGCCGCAACTGCCGGCGGAGCATCCTCCAACACCAGATCGAACTTCTTCCGGCCGACGGCATTAACTAGTTGCTTGCGAAACTCCATCCCAGCCTCCTCACCGATCGTCTCGTAGAGGCAGTCGAGACGAGCGGCCACAAAGCCTAAACCAAATATGTAGTAGCCGGTGGAGTCCATGCTGGTGTTGTGGGGAAGGATCTCGAGTCCCAGTTGGCGATAGGAGTGAGATGTATTTTAGAATACATACTGCACCGTTTTGTCGAGTGCTTTTGCTTGCACGTCGGCGGCAAATAGGTTGTCAGTGACCTCCTTAAGCTTGCCGTCAAGTTTCTCGATGCATTCCTCGATGAGGCGAACAGTCTCATCATAGTCGGACGGAAGAGGTGCGGGCGCCGCCTCCAGTTCCCCCGGCACTCGCGGCGACAGAAACGGAGAAGGAGGTTCGGAGGACGTGGATGACCTGGAGCGCTTCGGTGTGGGGCTACCCATTTGTGCGGCGACAGAGGTGCGAACAAGAGAGGTGGTCGATGGTGGTGCGGCGGAGAAGCAAAAAGAGAAGTTTGGAGGCTAAAATCGATCGAGAGGTGTGGTGGAGAAGAAGAGGATTGTGTGCCATTATAGCGGGTCGTCGTCTAAGCGCGTGAGTGGAGATGATCGGACGCTTCAAAAATTGTGCTTTTGAATCTATGGTCAGAGTTACTCCAAACTGCGGTTCGCCTCCTCTCGGTTATCGCAACGGCTCGACACGTCCCATCGGCTAGTTTTTTAATTTGACACACAAAGGGCCCAGGATATGCAATGGCCCACCTGGCATACTTTGTAGGTCCGTCCCGCGGTGTTCGTAACATTTCGTGCGAATGATTTCAACGAGGTGTGGAGATTGACGTGAACACGCGTGGCAATCGACCGAGAGTCCATATTTTTTTTAAGGGATCCGACCATTGCCGACCGAGAGTCCATATCAAACCGATGATAATTGTTGTGATCATGTATGATGGTGGACATGGATGTAATGCATGTGAAAGAAACTCGTGATCAAACATGTTTGGTCACGTGTTGAGAATTTTTGTGCCCCCTTGTTGAGGAACATGTTAATTTGATGACGTTGAGGATCGGATATGGCGTACGTATTTTCACAAGTGTTTTCATTTGTTCTTAAAATCAGAACACATAGCGGCTAGCACCTACGCCTGTCGTTTCTTCAAAAGACGAGTACAACGATACATAATGGCAGCATGAGATTCATTAATTTGATGAGGCACGTACGTAGTGAGAGCTGTGTGCTTATTAGACGATGGTAGTCCACATTCTATCCTCATACCATCGAGGGAGCATCCTTTTGTCAAATTTTTTATCTCTATTGATGACAGGATAATATTCTTCATCAGTGTGGTAGATAAACTGCCATATAGGCTGAGAGCATACACATGCATGGTAGAGAATATGATAAATATAGAAATATATATACATGGTAGGAAATATTCTATTCTTGGAATACATGTTTGGGGCGTAGCATGCATATGTACGTCTAACATCCATGTGAAAGACCTCGATCATGTTTGATGACGTTACATGTTTTCTCTTTTTGTTGAGAGATCGTCATGTTTGAGGCTCGTTGATCATGTTTGGGGCATAGCATCCATGGACAACTAACATGCATGTGAAAGACCTCGATGCATGTGAAACAAAATGCTTGTTTTTAAAACCAAGATATATTGTTTCCTCAAGAAAAAATAATTTTATGAGAGATTGGGCGCACAAGCAGAAAAGGTAGAACTTGAGCGATGCACTTGCGAATTCCACGCTGAGGTGATCGACGGCAGCCGATCCGCAAACTCGGTGGTTAGATCAGTAGTCACCAGAGAGCATCATGCGGCCGACCTCAATGGAGACGAAGGCGTCGATGCACGCATAGCTGATCTGCTCGCCGGAGAGATTGTAGGCGTCTCAGTTGCTCGTCCTCACCCAAAAACGCTTCTCCATGTCGGCGCCCATCACAGCGCTCGCAATGTCCTTCAGCCCCACGCGGCGGAGGCTCGCGGCGATCCATCTCCTCCGCCGCGAGCTCGGCCAGGTCCACCATTTTGGCCACCTTCAGTTGCCAGTCCTTCCAAAGTCTGTCGGTGTCGCCCTCCACGCCCATGCCGACGAAGCGGTAGTCGGAATCGCCAAGGAAATCTTCCAGCTCGTTAGGGGAGTAGTCATCGTGGATGACCTAGAAGATGAGGTAGCAGCGGCCGACGCGGGGCTGCAGAACGGTGACGGGGCGCCACTCGACATCGAGCCCAACGACGATCTTGTGAAGGCGCTGATGGTGGACGGAGAGGACCTCGCCGAGGTAGTCCTCCACGGCCTTGCCGGAGGACGTCACGGTGGTGGTGATCACGTCTTCCTCGAACGTCACATCTACACCTAAGTCCTCGCCATTGGGTCCTCTCTCCTTGTCGTCCCTACGGTTGCCGTTTGCGGCAGCGCGGCACAACTTCTCTCTTGTGCAAACTTTCGTCTACACCTTTAGTTTGGATTTTAATTGGATACAGGCCTGGATATATAACTGATGCAGTTACTATATGAGCGGAGGAGTTTCTGAATTTGACGGGCCCAAGCCCGGAGTAAAGAGAGTAATGAAGATTTTTGAATCTGATATACTCTTTCTAATTTTTAATTCTTCTCGTTATGACCACAAGTTGTATTATCTCAACCAAACACCACGTACAACAACAAAACAACATTTCTCAGGATCCCACCCACTAGGTATGTCGAGTGGGCCAAGGGATACCCTGGGTCCAGCCACCAGAGAGTAGCTAGTGTGAATGCATGCTCGAGACATCAGCAGAATCGGGAACTGACCAATGAAGATGGAAGTCAGCAGTCTCACGGTTCCTGTATCGAAATGTGTGCCATCCTTTTTCTTCTTCCCTTTTTTCTTATACATATTATTTTTCCACCAACCTTCTATCCCTCCTTTATATGAAGTTGTACGGTTAGATCGGGATACGTGGCCGGCGTGAGGCGAGAGCCGTGTGTGCAACACCAGGCGGAACGTCGTGGAGACGTCGCTCCTCTTGTTGAATTTGATGACGTTGAGGATCGTATGTGGCGTACATGTTTTCACAAGTGTGTTCATTTGTTCCTAAAATCTGAACACGTAGTGGCTAGCACCTACGGCTGTCGTTTCTTCGAAAGGACGAATATAGCATGGTTGGAAATTATATTGTATTATGCAAGGCATGCGATTAATTTGATGAACCGTATATGTAGTGAGCTGTTCCTAGATGGTGTTCTATCCTCGAGCCCTCGAGGGAACATTCTTCATGTCAAACATGCACGACGAGAGTGAGGATGGCGCTCGGTCATGGACAGCGCTTTTTTAATCTGGGCTAAAGTTTTTTAGATAATAGAAATATGAAATCGGGCAACGACTACTGTGCAATCTGGACTCTTGTGCAAGCATGCAATCCGCATCTAAAGATGGCTACCATTTTACATGTAGATCCTTCCTTTCACACGGGCAGGTAGAAGGATTTATGTGTAAAATGTCAGCCACCCTTGGATGTCTGTCAAATGGCTGAGATTTGCAAATTGCACGCTTGCACAAGAGTCCAGATTGCATAGCAGTCGCTGCCATTAAACCAACCTTTTCCTCAATACAAAGTATGGCCACACTGATACACCAGGTTGTGAAGATCCACAACAAAAGACTTAACCCAACACACTAGTGAAAGTAAAACACCCAATACATTTTAAGACACACTAGTGAAAGTAAAACACCCGATACATTTTATTATTATGGAAGTCTATAACTAAGACTCAATCCAAATTAGGCAAAAACTTCGATGACCCTGACTTCTAGTATGTCTTTGCAAGCCATCCGAATCAAGTCTTTTTTGTCTTCACCCTTTTTCAATGACGCCCACGAGCATTTCATCTGGGCTAAAGTTGATATTCCAGAAACTGTTGTAGCATTTTTTGTGATTTACTATGTACTTTGCTGTTTTTGATTGCTCATTATGTTGGATCCGTGTTGGGTTTCAACATAGAGAGTGGGCTTCTCCCTGCTGGTGCTGTCAGATAAATTAGGTGCTAGTCACTTTCTGGATCTCCAGCTCAGTAGAGTTGGAAGTGGAAATATATTCCATTCTAGAAAATAAAAGAGATAAATAGTCCACTACTTTATCTTTAGAACAGCGACATTAGAACTATTTTTGCACACTAATGAACAGAAAATAAATTTCATTACCTAAGATGATATATTACAAACAAGAAAAAAACACAAACTACAAACAAGAAAAGAAAAGCAACACAACTAAGAACAAGAAAAAAAACTACTTCTCCTCCACCTCCACCTACTTCTCCTTCTCCTCCTCCTCCTCCTCCTCCTCCTCCTTGGGATCCTGGCAGGGCGGGGGTGCCTCCCGCAGCGGAGATGTGAAGCCCAGATTCCTGGACATCACCGCCACCAGGTTGTCACAGCCGGCGATGTCAAGCTCGTCCGCCAGCGTCTGCCAGAGGACGTCGAGGCGACCGTTCAAGTGCGTCATGCCAAAGACGTAGTGGCCCGTGGTCCCCATTGCAGTATACTCTAAAAGGGGACCAAGCCCTAGGCGACGCATGGAGCGTGATGTATTGTAAAATACATCGTGTGCCATCTTCCGGAGAGCCCACTCCTTGTCCATGGGGAGTTCGGTCGGGGATGCTTTCCCTTAGCATCCTTCGGCGGGCTAAGTGTCGGCGTTTTCTTGTCAGCCATGGTGTTCTTGGTGCGGTTCATGAAAGAGAGGAAGAGTGGCTGTGCGTAGAAGACGATGGTGTGCCCGGGTGATCTTATAGCGTAGTAGCATCCTGGATGTTCATCTCTCGACGCATGCAGCAGTGGTGATGGGACGCGGAGTGGTTCCAATTGAATTCAAAGATGTGCATGCGTTGCGCGCGTTTTAAGGCGCCTCGGTAACTGGCGCGCACGTAAGCTCGGTGCGCCAAGTCGCATCAGCCCCCTGTACAAATGGCTACGGCTTCAAGGACCAAACCTTATGCGGCAAACAACAACATATAATACTTCCTCCGCCCCAACTCAACTCTATTTCTGTTTTGGTCAAACTTACCTTTGACCATTGATTTATATGGAGTTATTAACTTTAATAACATGTAGTACTAGATTGTATAGTATGGAAATATTTTCATGGTGAATCTAAAAGTACAATTCTTGTATTGTTAAAATAGATCAAAATTACATAAATCATTGGTCAAAGATAGATTTGATGAAACATAAGGCTCCCTTTGGATAAGGAATTGAAAAACACAGGAATAGGAAAAACATAGGACGTACGACGGAGGTTATGGTGCATCGGCACACCCGGACCGTACGTGTACCTGAACATCCGTGTAGCTTCGTTTTATATTTTATTCCCTAGGCTTAAAAGTTTCCTCATCCTCCCTGTTTGCTCTGTTTGCTCTTCCCTAGGCTTAAAATTTTTATATTTTACAATATTTTTACATATGTAATATGCACATAGGATATATCACTTGATAGCTTTGCAAAAAAACATGGAGGAGAAATATGTATATCCCATGCAACTACGTAAATCCACCCGAATTAATTAGCTAGTTACTTTTTAAGATGATAAAAAATTATTATCTTTTTCTAAGTGAGGTGGTCGGGGTACATGATGTGGCATAATAGCTTATGTGGCATGCCAATGTGGATGTCCAACTCAGACTAAGGATGAAAGTGAAACGGTTGTGTGAAGTCGAGGGACTAAATAATTGACCCATTTGAAAGTTCAAGGACCAAAAACTGAGTTTTGATGGAAATTTTGAGGAAGAAGTTGGGTATTGTGAAAATTCTAAACGAGACAAGAGCTTGCGAGCTTGATGAGCACCGTCATTGTTTTGAGCAGCGATTAGTTTATGGCATCATCAAATCTGGAGTAATTTTTCTAGATCATTTGGGGCCGAAAAATAGTTAAAAAGCTATATATGAGGTGAAAGATTAGGATATGCTACCTTTTGCTTTTGTTGAATAACCCTGCTCCGTGGACAACATATCCGAAACTTTATTCTGGTCGCCAGGATCATTCTGTCCCAAGTAATCTGGGGCAGCAGGCGGAGGACCTTGATCATCAGGATAAGGACTAGGCAAGAAATCATTGGTAAAAGGTCAGTTTGACCAAAGCTCAAAATAGAGTTGAGTTAGGACGGAGGGAGGAGTACTACTTTTTATAGACCGCTTCGCAGGCCCTGCTGCGGGCGATCTCCTGCCTCCTGAGAACTCCAACGGCTAAAGTAGCGTACAGCTGCACTTTAGAAGCCATATCTCCAGCGCTCGTGTTTTGTTTAGCCCAGTTTGCATCAAAGGAAACTCATGGGACAGTTTAAAGGAATAGAATCCTCGGAAGGGAAAGACATTCATACGGAGTAGTTTCGTAAGTAGCATTTCAAACAGTGCACTTTAGAAGCCATAGCCATCACTTTGTGCGTCTGCGCGCGTCTCATCGTCTCCTTCGCACGCACTAATAAAGACACACCATCCTCTTCTTCGCAACACACACGGGTCATCCTCTTCTCCGCGTGTACTCTTCCTCTTCATCTCCATCGCACGCACCCTCATTGTTTCCCTTCGAAGCCCATGGAGTTCCCCTTGCCACACGATATTGTGGTCCTGATCACAGGGTGGTTCGTCGCAACCTCCCCGCAGCCCATGGACGACCTCTCTGGTATGCGTGCCACCTGCAAGGTCATGCACGCGACGTGCCAGGAGCGCGCCATGGGCAGGCGCATGGCGCTGGAGCGGGAGAGCATTTGGAAGCTTAACGGAAGCTACAATGCCCTCATGGAGCACCTGGCAATCGTCGGCAACCCTCATGTGTGCTACGTCACCAGGTTCAACCTCGTCTTCAAGGACGGTCGCGCGCAGCCAAGCACGCAGTTCCTTGCCCGGGCGGCTGCGAACGGCCACATGGTGGCGACCAACGTACTCACCATGCTCCGCTACGACGCCGATCACGGGACCCGCAATGCCCTCGAGTATATCCGGTAGGTCGAAGGTGAGGCCCACGTCAGCTACAACGCAGTCGGGTCCGTCACGTTGAAGTGGACCAATAAGGAGTGCTGTCGATGTCAGCATGAAGCCATGAAGAGTGTCTATGGTGTCGTCTAGAGGTACCTGGGCAGGCCTCATCTAGGAGTGCCGCCGGTGGCGGTGCCCAACATTGATGATGACGCTTGGGCTGCCCAACAGGGGGGAACTAGGGAACTGCCCGCTGCGACAGGCAAGGGTGGGAGGAGTGGAGAATCTTCTGTACTAAGAACTGTAGGATTAAGCACGAGCATGACCGGTTCTGCCGTGAGGAGTTGTACTCTATGGGTTATATTCTCTCCGTTCCCTTTTGGATGCACCCTTAGTTCTCCCAACACCAATTAAAAGAGAACAAAGGGAGTATAAAAAATAGACTTGTATAAGGCATGTCGATGTGTTTCCCCTATGCACCCTCGTCTCTGATGAATGTTGCATTTGTTGTGTTTCCCCTATGCGCGCTCATCTTTCTTTTAGCCCTCTTTGCATCAAAGGAAACTCACCGGACAGTTTAAAGAAATGGATTCTTCCGGAAGTGAAATACATTCAATTATACAGTAGTTTGAAACAAAGGAAATTAGTGTTCCCTTTCGAAGGAAATACATTCTACGTGGGGATTTTCTCAGACCAAAGCATCTCTCTCTAGTTTATTTCTTAACTCGTACTACATGCCAACCCCATGGGGATGTGCACCGTAAGTAATATGTGCATTCTTGCCTGATCTTGGATGTACACTGCTATCTGGTCCATAAATTCATTGGAGTTAGTACCTCATTTGTGACCGCAACCGCATATTCCTCATTTTTCTTCGCAATTTTGCCAGATATGTGGCACAGTGGACCACAATCTTCTGGGATCATCAGCTGCAGACAAAACCGATGGGGGTCGATGGAGAAGTTTGCCATTAATGAGCGATGAGCCACGAAGAAACAAATCTGCCTGAGAGGAACACAGGGTGTACTACTTCAGTATTTGGAGATTGCGGTTTCTTGGGAGTCTTTGGAGTATTGGATGGGGGTCGCACGCAGTGATGGTTCAGCTTCCGGCAGTGGCGGATTACACACCCTCTGCAGTACTGCAGGTGCATTAAGGGTGGCTGACATGTGAACCCACAACCTATGGGACCCACGCCTCTCGCATGCACTGATGGGATGCGCGAAGTAATGGAGCCGCTCTGTTTTCAACATCAGCACAAGAATAATATCCTTTCATTAATAGAGCTAACATACTATGTTTGACAGTAATATGCGCCAAACATTTCCTGTTTTATAGTACTACCTATCTTTTTCTAACATTTTTCTCGTCCTTTCTTTTCTCTCTGTTCATTGTCTCCACTTTTCATTCCAGTCGTCGCTAATCGACGGAACTAGTTGTTACATAATACCCAATAAACACAAAATAAACTAATCGACACATCTAGTCCGCAGCACTTCCTCAAGCAGTGGTAATAACTTATGGCCATGTATAGGAGTAGTGGTAATGATTACGCTGTGTATAGGGGCATAGGGCCAGTGGTACGTTGGAGTTCTACCTATCTTTTTCTAACATTTTTCTCGTCCTTTCTTTTCTTTTCTCTCTGTTGATTGTCGCCACTTTTCTTTCCAGACGTTGCTACCTGTTAGTATTGTACACTACTTTACAAACTGCTTTGCAGGCCCCGCTGCGGGCGATCTCCTGGCACCTCCAGCGGCTAAAGAGTTGTACAGGCCACTTTAGAGGCCACCGATGGTGTGGAGGGTCATTTGTTAACATAGAATATAGATAGAACAGATAGTTCACTAAACAGTAGATAGAAAACAAAATAACAGATGGAACAGGCGAACAACATTGAGTTCATTATCATAAAACATTACTCCCTCCTTTCTATATTACTTGTTGTTAGAACAAGTTTTTTAGTTCATATTTGAACTAGAAAACTTGTCCTAATTATTAACAACAAGTAATATGGGAAGGAGGAAGTACAAAACATGAAAAACAACATCACAAAACAAAAAAAAACATCACAAAAACAAGAAGAGAAAAACATCACGACTGGATTAATCTGTGTCAAAAGATTTCCTATTTTAAAGTTGGGTTCAACTAGAATGTAATCAGATGTTTGGTGCAATCATGCAATCAACCATCTTCAACCGTTGGATCGATCTACATTACAGTCGTTGAATCTTTTTATTTAACCCCCTCCACCAGGTGGAGGGGTGGTGGTGGTGGTGGAAGGGGTTAAATGAAAAGATGTAATAACCGTAAGATGTCGATCCAATGGATGAAAATATTTGGTTACATGATTGCACCAAAACTTTAATTGCACATAGGGTTGTCAACGAGTCGAACTCGAGCGGGTTTGTTTCTATCATATATAAAAATTGTGTCCCATAGAACATTTTTAATTGAATTATATAGTTTAGTTAATCATACATACATATCATAGATGACAATAATAAATGAGCTTACTAGAACTTTTCGAGCTTGAGCTCATCAAAGATGGCAATAGTCAGCTTCATCCTCAAACTTTCAATCAAAACTAAGTTTGGTCCTTGAACTTTCAAATGGGTAAATTATTTAGTCCATCAATTTCAAAAACCCATTTCACTTTCATCCTTAGTCTGAGTTAGACATCCACATTGGCATGCCACATAAGCTATTATGCCATGTACATCATCTACCCCGGCCACCTCACTTAGAGAAAGATAATATTTTTTATCATCTTAAAAAATAACTAGCTAATTAATTGGTGTGGATTTACATAGTTGCATGGGTATACATATTTCTCCTCCATTTTTTTTTGCAAAACCATCAAGTGATATAACCTATGTCATATTACGTATGTAAAAATATTGTATAATATAAAACTTTTAAACCTAGGGAAGAGCAAACAGTGAGGAAGTGCAAACTTTTAAGCCTAGGGAATAAGATATAAAATGAAGCTACGCGGTTGGCCGGGTACACGTACAGTTCGGGCCTGTGTGCCGGTGCACCTTAACCCCCATCGTGCGTCCCCGGTGGTTGTTGGGAAGACCCTTGCAGGCAGACCAGGATCGCCTGACGTAGTGAATTTTACTGCATCATATTTTCAAGAGTTTTTTTAAATATGGTATTTTCCCATTAATTATTGTGGTTGATCTATACGACACTTCATGCATGCTCTAGGCAAAAAACAAAAAAGATTGTACTTCATGCTCATGCAAGCAAGAGGCAATTAAAATGAAAACTCTTGAGTTCTTGTCAATTTTGCAAAATAAAAGCATCGGAACCCTCCCTAATGTCCTCGATAGTTAATGTGTTTTTAACCTTGTTAATTTGCTATAGAAGTTTGTTTTATTTAGATGTTTGAAGTATGCATCATTATATGCATGTAAACTCTTTCTCATGTTGAAGCAAGCAGGCAAGAGTTTAAGAAACGATTTGAATGGACCCCTTAGTTGGATAGCTGGGAAGTACAAGCGTCGGATCAGAACAAACGGTGGATGCAGTCTTTACTGCACGCATGTAGTAAAATGTCGCCACGTCAGGCGATCCTTGTCCAGGCAGGTATACTCCGATTCCTGTCCTCCAACTCCATCTAGGCTTTCGATGACACAGGCAGTTCACCACCAGACTCTAGAAAGGATAAGCACGCACACATGTAACAGTAATTGTTGACTGCGTTGGTCTAACGTCATTGTTTGACTACGTTGGCCTACATTTAGTCATTATCGCTAGCCTTTGAATCTGTGTAGTGCGAAAGGATTTAGTTTTGGTTTCACACTACTCTAGATAGCCTATATAAAGTGTAGTTTTGTTCCCTGATGAATACACAAAAAACATTCTGCATACAGAATAGTCTCGAGACCAGTAATCTTTCCCTGCATGCTTTCGCTTTCTTCTACCATGACGTCAAGTCCAAAACCAGCAAAGCCTCAGTGATGAGCGGCATGCAAGTTTCTTGATGAGAAATTGACCGCGGGGGCGGGCATCGGCCATGCATGTTTCACAGGAAGGATGTTCCCTCGAGGGTTTGAGGATAAAAGTTACTCCTCCATTCCACAATAATTGTCATTTAGGACAAGATTTTTAGTTCATTTTGAACTAAAAATGAACTAAAAATCTTGTCCAAAACGACAATGTTATGGGAAGGAGAGAGTATACCATCTAGGAAGCCAGCCGGAGATTCGAAGGAAACTAGTACACGGCTGGACGGGTGCACGTACGGTATGGGTGTGTCGTGTACCTTAACCCCTGTCGTCGGTCCCCGGTGGTGGTTGGGAAGAGCCTTGCAGGTATGCTTTAATTCCTGTCCTCCAACTCTATCAAGGTTTCCGATGACGCAGGCGGTTCACCACTACACAAACCAACAAAGCCTCGGTGTTGAGCGACATGCAAGTTTTTTGATGAAAAAATGAATGCGGCCCTCGCAGTCAATTTTTCAACAAAAAACTTGCGTGCCACCCATCACCGCCCCCCGCAGTCAGTTTTTCATCAAGAAACATGCATGTCGGTCATCATTGAGGCTTTGCTGGTTTGTCTGGTGTTGAACCGCATGCGTCATCAGAAACCTAGATGGAGTTGGAGGACAGGAATCAGAACATACCTGCAGGGGTCTTCCAACCACCACCGGGGATGCACGATGGGGGCTAAGGTACACCGGCACACCCGGACGGTACATGTGCCGGTGAAGATGGAACTCAGCAGTCTCATGGTTATGGATAGGAAAAAAGTAAGAAGAAAAAGGATGTTGCGCGTTTTGATCCATGAACCGTGAGAATACTGACTTCTATTTTAATTGGCCAGTTCCCGATTCCGCTGAGCCATCGTTGTTGTACGTGGTGTTTGGTTGAGACAACGCAACTTGTGGTCATAACGATAAGAATTAAAAAATAAGAGTATATCAGATTCAAAAATCTTCATTACGCCAGGTCGTATGATAGTCGGACACTCTCTAGTCCACTTAGATTGAAGTGGATCCACTCCTACCCAAACAAGGAAAAAAATTTATGGATACCGTATGCATATTCAAGGCTGTGCATACCATTCTAAATGTGTCCACATGAACGGACGAATGAAACAGTTGCATGATTGTGACATTTGTCCACATGAACGAACAAATTCGTATGATGGCCGGACCTGACAGGGATAACGCCAGGATTAATTCTAGAAATCACATCCTCTTCACTTACAATCTATGCACCACCTGGGCCCATGTTGTGCACTAGTCACCTGGCATATTCCCTACGTCTGGCCCCACGCGCGGTGTATGTAATGAATTCGTGCGAGCGATTTTGACAAGGTGTGAACGATTTGTCCCACCTCGAAAAGTTGAGCTCGTTGCAACGAGATTATAACGCAACGCGCGCTATTGTAGTTAGACATCCGATTGAAAAAAAGATGTTGTACAAGACTTCGCCATGCTCCGTTCGACATCGTCCGCTCACCCGGTCGAAGTCCAACGGAACGTGTAGTAGGCGTGTACGGGGCGGATGTTTTTTATATAAGCCATGGGCCCTTTCCGTGTCAAATTAAAAAACTACCAGTGAAGCCGATGGGACACGTTGAGCCGTTGCGATAACCGAGAGGGATGCAAACGGCAGTTTTTTATAAGCATAATTTTCCCCGCATACGCTGGGCCCTTTGGGTGTCAAATTAAAAATTTCTCCTTTTATCGAAAAACATCTCCTTTAACGACGCCAAATTTTCCCCTTTAACCCACTTTGTGCGTGAATCGAATTGTGTAACCCTCCACACCGGGGGCCTCTAGAGTGGAGACAATGAACTCCAGAAAAGAAAAGAAAAGTGGAGACAATGAACTCCAGAAAAGAAAATAAAGGAAGAGAAAAATGTTAGAAAAAATAGGTACTACGTACGAGATTTAAGGTGAAAGAGTCTGGAGAATGAAACTGTAAAACAGGAAATCGATTGACGCAGATTAATCCAAGTCGTGATGTTGTGCTTCTGTTCTTGTTTTTTTTTGATATTTTTTCTTTTTACGTTGTCATGTTATTTTCCTGCCAAAATCCAAGGCCGGAAGTTTTACCACTGGCCCTATGCCCTTATACGCGGTGTCATCATTATCACTACTCCTATACACGGTAGTTTCATACGGTGTCACCTCTAGCTACCACTACTCATGTTGTGGGAGAAAAATATTCTGGATACAGTATGCACTGGAGAGCAAGTGCATACCATTCTCAGATGGTGCCACTTACTTCCCTGATCGTGGCACCATCTATATACCACTGGCCCAATGCCCCTATACGTGGTGTAATCATTACCACTACTCCTATACGCAGCCAGAAGTTATTACCACTATTTGAAGGGAAGTGTTGCGGACTAGATGTGCTGATTAGTTTATTTTATGTTTATTGGGGATTATGTAACAGCTAGTTCTGTCGATTAGTTTGTTGCCTGGAATGGTACGTTGAACACTACTATTTGGTTCCGTCGATGTTTATATCTATTGTAGTATTTAATCCTTGTTTATATCACTGTGTTGCTGCGGTTCAAAAGATTTTATGCGTATTCTTTATTTTGATTGGAATACCACCCCCATTGATACATTAACTTATTTAGATAACAAACAGTCAGAGCCAGACGTGCGCCCGTAGATGGGCTCACGCGTCATGGGGACGAACACCAAGCGTCCCAGTGCAGTTTCGGCCCACGAATACAAAGTGACTCACTGCAGTTTCATCCCACGAATAACAAGCGGCCCAACACAGTGTTGGGCCTACTCTGATAGCTTCACGTACGCTTTGTCCTGGATGCCTCCCCGCCGGACCCTTTGATCCACAATGGCCCCTATCCCGATTGCACAAAATGCACCTGGAGGAGCATCCGCCAGTCGCCATGCTCTTGGAGGAGCATCCGCTGGCTGCCACGCTCTTGGACGAGCATCCGCCGGCCGCCACGCTCTTGGAAGAGCATCCGCCATCCACCGGCATGGAGGAGCATCCGCCGACTGCCGCACGTGGAGGAGTAAAAACGCTAGGTACAATTGCTCACATAATGTTATTGTAGTTCTATCCTCTTACGGATATGCCGATTGAATTGTAGGAAGCGGTGTTAGAAGATAAGACATGGATGGGAAAAGATAGGCGTACGAAGGAGTGGCAGGATGGAATGAAGTCATTTTTAAATTTAGCATTCCAGGGCACTCGTGAAGAAGAAACTAAGCCTTGTCCTTGCACGAAATATCATAATATTTGCCACGGGACACGCAAGGAAGTTCATCTTCACTTTACTCGTAATGGAATATCATTTGATTATACTTGTTGGGTACACCATGGAGAAAAATGAGATGAAAAAAATATTGTTGAGCAATCGAAAAATAATGAGGAGATAATTTCTGATCATGCTGATATGGAAAATATGTTGGCCAGTCTACTTAGAGGCACTGATCATGGTGGTACTTCAACAGATGTTGATGATCCAGAAAATGCTATAAACCAGCAGGAGCCAACTGGTTGTGCAAAGGCATTCTATGACTTATTAAATGATGCCAAAAAGGAGTTGTATCCAGGTTGTGAGAAGGTGACCCAATTATCCTTCATTGTCAGGTTGTACCAGATAAAGTGTTTAACTGGTTTGAGCAAAAAAGTGTGTGAGTTGATCCTTGAACTATTCTCATATGTGCTTTCAGAGGGCCATTGCATTCCTAATACACTTGATAAAGTTCAGAAGGTTGTTCGTGACCTCGGGCTGAGCTACAAAAAGATCGATGCATGTGTCAATGACTGTGTGTTATTTCGGAAGGACTATTCTCTGCTGGATCGATGCCCAAAATGTGGTGAATTAAGGTGGAAAAATAGTACTAGTGGGGATGCAAGAGAGGCTTTACCTTGTGGATAAGCCAAGAAGCTTGTAGCACGCAAGATTCTACGATACTTCCCTCTTATTTCCCGTCCTCAAAGGTTTTATATGGAAGAATCAACGGCATCAAACATGTGCTGGCACAAAGAAGAACGTATTGATGATGGAATGTTACGCCATCATGCAGATTCGAAAGCATGGAAGCATTTTGATAGCATTCACCCAAATTTCTCATCTGATCCTCGTAACATAAGACTTGGGATAGCATCTGATGGTTTCAATCCTTTTGAAGTAATGAATGTTTCTTATAGTACATGGCCTGTAATTCTAATCTCTTAAAATCTACCACCTTGGTTGTGTATGAAGCAGCCTTATTGGTTGATGTCAATGATAATTCCTGGGCCAAAGTCACCTGGAAACAACATTGATGTGTATCTGCAGCCTTTGATTGATGAGCTACTGAAATTATTGTATGATGGTGTTGTAACATACAACAGTTCAAAGAAAGAGACATTTCTCATGCGAGCTTCTATATTGTGGACAATAAATTATATTCCAGCATATGCAATGCTATGTGGATGGAGCACAAAAGATAAGCTAGCATGTCCATACTGTCATGTAAACACTGACGCCTTGTGGTTGAAACATGGACGAAAGTATTGCTACATGAGTCGTCGTCGTTTCCTACCTCAGAATCACAGGTGGCATCGAGACAAAGCTTCTTTCAACAACAAGATAGAGAATAGAGAGGCTCCAACATCACTCTCTGGTCACGAAGTACTCAAACAATACAAGACTTTTGATCAAGTGAGTTTTGGGCAGACGAATAATAAGAGAAAGCGCACTGAGGAAGATAGGTGGCATAGTTGGAAGAACAAAAGTATATTTTTCAGCTCCCGTATTGGAAGGCATTGCTAATAAGGGATAACTTGGATGTCATGCACATTGAGAAAAACATTTGTGATAGCATATTGGGGACATTGCTTAATATGGATGGTAAAACAAAAGATAGTCTACAAGCTCGTCATGATATCCAGGAAATGGGTATACGGCCAAAGCAACATCTGGTGGGTATGAAAGGGAAGTATGATTGTCCATCAGCATCATATACCTTGCATAAAGATCAGAAGACCACCTTGTGCAAGTTTTTGGGGGATGTGAAGATGCCCGATGGTTATGCCTCAAACATCAAGAGATGTGTGGACATAACAGCACATAAGGTATCAGGTCTAAAAACTCATGACTGCCATATTATATTTCAGAAGCTCCTTCCTATTGCAATACGTGACATATTGCCTGAAAAGGTTGTTGCACCTTTAATATGTGACATATTGGCAGAACCAGATTTGGATAAGATGATCAAACAATTTCCTGAAACAATTTGTAAGCTTGAGATGTTGCTTCCTCCCGCTTTCTTTGATATCATGGTACATCTTCGAAACCATCTTGCCGAAGAAGCTCGCTTGGGTGGACCTGTTTCTTAAAGATGGATGTATCCAATTGAGAGGTACCTTGGTACATTGAAGAGGTAAGTACGTAACAGAGCTCACGCGGAGGGTTCTATAGCTGAGGGATATATTATGGAAGAGTGTATGACTTTTTGTAGTCCATTTTTGGATAACATCAGCACCAAGTTTAATAGGCCAGAACGTCATGAAGCTTCATACAGGAATGAACCTTCTCTCGAGTCTAATATATTTACAGAAGTTGATAATTCTAAAAAAAGGATTTAAAGGGGCCAACTTACTATAGTAGAAATACATAACATCAGGCATTATATTATTTCTAATGTTGAAGAGGCCGCTCCATGGATCAAGTACGTATAACTCAGACATTCTATACTATATTAGATCATGCTTATTGTAGATGGCTAATTTAATTTTGTACCCTTTTTAGTGAGCATTTTGAAGAGCTGAAAAAGATTCATTCTCTTGATGTTGAAAAATGCCATAGAGATGAGTTTGTTTATTGGTTTCAGAAACGAGTAAGTACATGCAAGTTCTTACTTTGATGAAATATTGAACAAATATGTGTTCTGGAGTTGGTTTATCGATGACCCCTTTTATACTAATGAGTACAGATTACGAATTACATAAAGAAGGCAAAGTAACCGATTATTTGTATGCACTATCTAGAGGATCTGATTGTCGGGCACATTTTTTAGTCTATCATTCATAAATAGATTCTTCTTTCGAACAACAGAGGTGGAAAAAGATTTACAGATGCAAAACAGTGGTGTTGTTGTTCGGGGTGGTGATCATGAGTGGTATGGAGTAATCAAGAAAATGATTTCTGTTTATTTTTTAAAAAAAGTCAAGAGGTTTTGTTATTTGAATGTGACTGGTTTGATCGGCCTCATTTCGGTCAGAGCCAAAGCAGAGGCTACAAAATGGATCAATAAGGAATGATAGATATTGACACTACTCTTTCTCAATTTAAGTATGAGTCTTACATTCCAGCCACCCAAGCAGAACAGGTTTTTTACATTCGAAGTGTGAAGCAACCTAAATGGGCTACAGTTGTTAAAACGAAGCCACGAAACCTTTTTCCATGCCCCCTAGAGACAGTGAAAATAATGTCACTGAGACGATGGAGGCTGAGACATTTGATGATCGACGACTTACTGATATAAATGCGGATAGGACCGCATGGGATAGGAATGAAACTGAGGGAGTAATCGGTCTGCTCTTCAAATGAGAACATGTGATCAGTTTGAGACACATAGAGTTCCATCAAAAAATGAAGATGATGACGACGACAACGAAGATACATATATCAATGATGTTATTGTACCTCCAATATTAGGGGAGGGCAGCGAAGATGATGATTTTTTTTATATAAGTACTGTGTGAGCTAGTTGTACGTGAACTATTTAATTTTTTTTGAAACGATAGAAGTCGCTATTCTATTTAGCAGCAAGCTTAGAAGCAAGCCGATATTGAATCATGGCAAAATTTCATAATGCAATGATTGTGTTCCGTGATGATAGATCCTAATACCATGAACTGGTGAATCGTGGCAAAAGTTCGTAATGCAACGATTGTGTTCTATGGCGATAGATCCTAATGCCATGAACTGGTGAATTGTGGTGAAAGTTCCTAATGCAACGATTGTGTTCCGTGACGATAGATCCTATCGCCACGAACTGGTGAATTGTGGCAAAAGTTCCGAATGCAATGATTGTGTTTTCGTGGCGATAGATCCTAATGCCACAAACTGGTGAAGTGTGGCACATGTTCCTAATGCAACGATCGTGTTTTGTGGCGATAGATCCTAACGCCACGAATTGGTGAATCGTGGGAAAAGTTCCTAAAGCAACGATTCTTTTCGTGGTGATAAATCATAATGCCACGAACCGGTAATTCGTGGCAACAGATCCTAATACAATGATAGTGTTTCGTGGCAATAGATCCTATCGCCACAAACTGGTCAATCGTGGCAAAAGTTCCTAATGCAAAGTTTGTGTTTCGTGGTGATAGATCCTAACACCACGAATTGGTGAATCATGGCAAAAGTTCCTAATGCAACATTTTTGTTTAGTGGCGATAGATCCTAACGCTACGAACTGGTGAATCGTGGCAAAATTTCCTAATGCAACGATTTTGTTCTGTGGCGATAGATCCTAATGCCACAAACTGGTATTTCGTGGCAACAGATCCTAATGCAACGATTGTGTTTCGCGGCAATAGATCCTATCGACACGAACTGATGAAGCGTGGCAAAAGTTCCTAACGCAACGATTGTGTTCCGTGGCGATAGATGCTAACGCCACGAACTAGTGAATCGTGGCAACAGATCCTAATGCAACGATCGTGTTCCGTGGCAATAGATGCTAGCGCCACGATTTAGTGAATCGTGACAATAGATCCTAATGCAACGATCGTGTTCCGTGGCGAAAGATGATAATGCAAGAAACTAGTGAATCGTGGAAACAGATTCGTGGTGATAGATCCTAATGCCACGAACTATTGAATCGTAGCAACAGATCCTAATGCAACAATCGTGTTCCGTGGCGATAGATGCTAATGCCATGAACTAATGAATCGTGGCAACAGATTCGTGGCGATAGATCCTAATGCCATGAACTAGTGAATCATGGCAACAGGTCCTAATGCAACGATCGTGTTCTATAGCGATAGATGCTAATTCCAAGAACTAGTGAATTGTGGCCAAAGGCCAAGCTTACTGCAACGATTTAGTATTCGTTGCATTACAATCATTGCAACAGGGTGGAATCCTTGTAGTGTAAGGAAGCTTCATTTATTGATAAATCTATGCTTGAAAGATTAAAGTCAAATCCCTATGAAAGGGTAAAAACAAGATTTGTGATTGAAGTTGTTCGCTTTATCGCTTGTGCGAAGCACTAAGAGAGAAGGTACTAATTTTTAGTCAATATATTCAGCCATTAAAACTGATAAAGGAGCATCTTCGTAGGTTTTTTCAAATGGACAGGGAGAAAAGAAATTCTTCAAATGGATGGAAAATCTTTCCAATGTATCATTAGGCTTCAATTGAAGCTTTCAACAATCCAAATAATGAGTCGCGGGTGTTACTTGCATCTACAAGAGCTTCATGTAAAGGGATTAGCTTGACAGGAGCTTATCAGCATCATAGGTGATTCTTAATTAATAAGCATCATGTGAAAACAATGAATTTTCCTAGGCGGTTCTTCAATAAAAACCGCTTGTGATGTTGAACCAGTACATGCGGTTCTTAATCAATGGTCGTCCGTGAAAATCATGTATTTACCCAGGCGGTTGGTTTATGAAAAAACGTATGTGAAGTTTGTTATAGTACAAACGGTTCTTAATTAATAGCCGCTTGAGAAAATAATGTAATTACCCAGGCGGTGTTTTTTAAAATCCGTCTGTGATGTTTAGTCATCACAGGCGGTTATTGTATCATTCGTAACCACAGTCGCATTTTTTTATGGACCACCTGTATTTGAAAAATCGAGGCGTCTGTGAAAATGTTTTTTGTAGTAGCGCAAAAATAGTACTGATATACTACAACAACAACAATCATCGGGCCTTAGTCTCAAGAAAGTTGTGGTCGCTCGGCTAGATATGAAATCCACAATTTTATTTTCTAAAATTATTTTCAAAAGGAGAATTAATAGATAAAATAAAATGAGAGTAATAAAATACAAATAGGCTAAGATTTAGAATTTATTTTTAAAAAAAAGTGAAGTAATGATAAGAATATAAGAGTAACAAAAAACAAATAACAAAACTGATATAATAGAAGTAAAATAGATAAATAGAAACAGTATAATAACATGCATCAAAGATAATGCCACAACTGTTAACATCTTGTGAAAAAAAGACACCATGGCCCATGAATATCAGATGCTGTACCACCAAATATGATAACACTGCATGTTGAGCGACGACATATGATCTGACTTACTCCATCCGAGATCTCAATCGGCTCCACCACAACCTCATGTAACCTAAACTGTGTAATTACCATGAGGTCAAACAGGATTTTTTAGGCAGTCATCCTGGAGACACAAGCATTCAAGCGTACTCCTACGCATGAGCCCCCTGTGTCAATGTCTGAGACCGGTACTTTGTGGGATGGCTGGACGTGAAGATGTTATTCCCACCTTGGAACCATGACACTGCCATCCAGCATATGGTTATACGTGGCCAATGGGCCGTGCCGGGCCGGCACGGCCCGAATCCGGTCCAGCTCGTGCCTGAAACAACCAGGCCCGGTATGGCCCGAAATGTTTCCGCGTCGTGCCGTGCCGGCACTGTGGGCCGGAGGCCAGGCCCAAGCACGGCACGGAGCAACATCACTCGTGCCGGGTCGTGCCGGGCCCATTCGCGTGTCGTGCGTGTCGTGCCAGCCCAGGCCTGATACCAAAATGAACTTCAGAAAACTAAGAATTTCATACAGATTACAGAACTGAATTTAAACTAAACAGAACTCAATTGAAAATAAGTTTTTGATCACCAGGCTTTAAAGAGTTTTAGAATGGGCTGCCTCATTAAAAACCTTTAGGTAAAACCTCATAGAGGATAAAATCCTAAAGGAAAAAAGAGTACAGCCCAACTCTTTTAGTGATCAACAGTCCAAGTGTCCAACATTAGTCAATACAATTACAATAAGAATTTAAAAAAGATTCAAGACTCTGTCTCTGTGTCTGTGTCAAGATATAGATTGTTCATTTTCTCCTTCAAATCTTGATCTACCATATTATGTTGCTGTCTGGCAGCTCCTTGATCCCAGTCCTTGAGCAAAGATAACATCTCAACATGCTCGGGAGTCAGACTCCGTCGACGCTCCTCAATTAACCTTCCACATAGACTAAAAGTGGATTCGGAGGAAATAGTAGAAACAGGCACAATCATGATGTCTTTAGCTAAAATACACAAGACAGGATATGTTCTTTTGTGTTCATGCCACCAAGTAAGAATATTAAACGATTCTGAAAATTTTGAAATAGATTCTGAATCTAAATAAGAACTTAATTCTGAAACAGAACTCGTAGGAGCAGTTTGAGTTCCACTTCCAGAACTGGTAGCAATAGGGGCTGGAGGTCTAGCAAAAAAATTTGTTCCAAGAACTTACCTGCTGAAGAGTGACTTTGTGTTCGTCGCTGCAATCTAACAGATCCAAATTTGCTATCATACTTTGTGAACAAGTTAGATAATTTTGTTCTATGAGTATTGTAGTACAAAGAGTAATCACGATGAAGTAACTAAGAAAGTAAATTAAGTACATTGGTAAAACCTGTCAATTTAGCTCTAGGGTCTAAAATGAAAGCAACAGAGTATAAAAGAGTAATGTCAGCCCAATACTTAAGAAATTTAGTCTTCATTGGAACAACAATAGATCTAAACAATTTATCATTTTCATACTGGTTTGAATGGTCTGCAACTCCAAGTATAGTATGAATCATTAATGGAGAAGTGAGGTAGTAAACTCCAGAAAGGGAAACAGTATGCCCATAAAACAATTCTAAAAACTTTAACATATTTTCAGCAATGTACCAATGTTCATCAGTCAATAATGGAGTGGGATAGTGAGTATGGATAAAAATAGAGAAAGTATTCTTATATGGTACAACATGTTTAAGCATAAGGTATGTCGCATTCCATCTAACATCCATATCTAACCCAAATTTACAAGGACGGACCTCCGTAGATAAACAAAAATTTTTGAAAGAAGCAATTCTTTTATTAAAAGAGTTTAAAAAGATATTGTTGTCCTAAAATCTTCGATGTAATTTTTAATACGTTTTAATCCATATTTAACAATTAGGTTTATTATATGACTAGCACAACGTTGATGAAAAAGACTTGAACCAACATATGAAGACAATAATGGTGACAATTCCTGTACAGCACGTGAATTAGCCGATGCGTTATCAAGGGTTATAGACAAAACCTTTTCATTCATGCCAAACTCAGATACAACAGAAGTAATACGTTTAGCAATGTTAATTCCAGAATGTGAACAATCAATTAATCTCATGCTCACAATCCTTTTTTTCTAAGTCCCAGTCATTATTAACATAATGAAAGACAACACTAAGGTAATCTTCCTTAGCATTGTCGGACCAAATGTCAGAAGTTATATATACACAAGTGGTTGATTTTAACATCTCAATTATATTTGTTCTCTTTAATTTAAAATAAGAAGAAAGATCTCTAGTAGTAGATTGTCGTGACACTTTTCTAAAACTAGGGTTATGTGCAGTAGTAATATAGTTCTCGAAAGCAGTGGTACTACCTAATGACAAAGGTAAATCTAATCTAGCAATTAATCTAACTAGTTCAGATTGTGCAACATCAGGATCATATTGAAAATGTTGAACAGAACCATCAGAAGCAAATTGTAATTGAGATTGAGATCTACATGATGCAGCCAAGTATTTTCTTTTACATGATGCTACATGACGTATTAAATGACCAGTACCAATAGCAGATCTAGCACTCAAAGTAGCTTTGCAATAGTTGCAGCGAGCAAGAGGAACTTCATTACCATCAACAATACCTTTGATTTTTTCCATGTCATCACATATTTTTGATGTTCTTTTCTTCTTCTTTGAAGTGGTGCTAGTTGAGGGGCTCCCATCAGCAATCGGTGTGGAGCCACTTGCTGCAGCATTTCCAAACAGAGCATCCGCAGCTGCATCAATAGACAAGTAGTCCAGTACTTAATCTTAACTAATTGACACCATAGATTCATAGACAAAGAGAATAAGATAAGAAGTGTAGAAAACCTGCTGCAATGTCATTGTCGTTGTCATCACCTTCAAGACCTTGAGCTCAAAGGTCTTCGTTGATGGATCTGACGCCCTCTCCCTCTGCAACCATGGTTTTGGCCTTCCGGTTTGCTGGCGACCAGGCAAGCAGAGCCGCAGGGGCACCAACGAGGCGACGCCGACAATCTGCAAATGGCAGCTAGATCCGGTCAACGGCGGCGCCGTCACTCCGCGGGGACACCGAGATCTGGTGGGCGCCGACGTCAGGAAGGGAGTACCGAGCCCACAGGTCGAACGGCGACGTCACTCCGCGGGGGCACCGCCGGTCTGTCAAAGAAACACGGCAAGATCCGCTGAGATCTGCACGGAACACGGCGAGATCCGGCGATGAGAGGATGTGGCGACACCGCGACGGAGCCGGCCGTGGGGAAGGCCGAAGGGGATGGGGGAAGGCGGGGTCGCGGGGAAGGCCAAAGCTCAAAGGGGATGGGGGAAGGTGGGGTGCGGGATGGAGTGCGGGAGGTCCCAGCGGCGGCCGGCGGGCGGCGGGATCTGAGATCGAGTCCGAGAGAGGGCGAGTTGGTGAGATCTGGAGCGCAGCGGAGAGCCTGAGGGGAGCGGTCAAGGTCGAGTGGAAAAGTGCGACAGGCGGGGTAGGGTTTCGGGGGGGGGGGGGGGGGGCGGTCTCCAGAGGCTCTGGTTTTATAACCGGTTGGCTGCCTCCCCCGGGCCTACGTGGGCCCATGCTGCCGGGCCACTCGGGCTGCCTACCCGTGCCTAACGGGCCGCCCCAAATCGGGTCGTGCCGTGCTGGCACGCTGGGCCTGAGGCCAGGCTCAAGCACAGCCCATTGCGGGCCTCGGGCCGGCACGGGCCCGTTTATTCGGGCCATGTCATGCTTGGGCCATGCCAATTTTGTGGGCCTCGGGCCGGCCCATATGGCCCGGCACATATGGCCACCTATACATATGGTGACAGCTTAAAAAACAGATATGGTAGGCAACCCATGCCTTAGTGTTGATGCTCACGAGCTCAAGGCAGATGGTTACATACTCCTTGTATGTCTCACTTAGCCCGCCAGGGTAGAAACAGATCGACAAGTCCAAGCAGCCTCCATCCTTGAAAGTTTCCTGCCTGAAAAAATTGCTGATACCCATGCCCTTCTTCTGTCTATAACCATCTACCCAGCTCATATGGTTTTCAGTTTCCACCTCCATGTAGGCTGTCAATGCTGTCCTCCTGGATTGCGATGTTTTCAGTTCTTGAGCTCTCTTCCTCCCTTGTTCTTGCGTGAGTGAGATGGAGCGATCCTGGGCGGGTTACAACAAAACTGTCCCGCTTGTCGTGATCTCCATTATTGTAGAAAGTTTCAACAGCACCAAAATGAATCCGTCCATGATTTTCACAGCTTCAAACGTATTGTTGTAGCACTAACTATGGGTTCAAGCAGTATGCAGCCAAGTCAATGTGACAGTCCAAATGATTCTTTATCTTTCCCTTTATGATTTCTATGATACTATTGTACAAAGTCTGATCGTGTCCACATTCCGTATAGCCACCCTAATGCCTTCTTTGGCCTTCAGAATATCATCATAAATAAAGAAGTCATTGATGGTTTAATATACCCATCAACCATATGAAGTACTTTTATCAACATCGCAAATACCCTCAAGCAAAGACTAACATCATTCTCAAAACAAGGTTTCACTAATGTGGTTGTGGCTTGTAGACCTTTTAAACTCTTCTTGACATGGCTAATTTTCTACCATTCCTCACTTTGAGACATCATCCTTAGTTGATCCTTCTTCTCATATAAGTTCTGCAAAGTTAGAAAAATAGAGACAAATATAGTCACACTTAGCCTGATCGCTCTGCTTGATGAGTTCAAAGCAAACATACTATGGTGTTCAAAAATAAAGATAATTAGTTCCCTCGCTTGATCAAGTATGTTTTTGAGCTTTTTTGTCTTCTCAATTACTTCAATCATTAAATTAAGGGTGTGGGTTTGGGGTCGACTACGAGAACACCTTTAGTCCTGTAGTAAAAGTGGCTATTGTTCAGTTAGTATTATCTATCACAATTTCGAACAAGTGGAGTCTAAAACATCTAGATATTTAGAATGTGTTTCTTCATGACATTTTAGAAGAGGAAGTTTATATGAAGCAACCTCCTGAGTATGAAGACAAGAAGGTTCCTCATTATGTGTGCAAAATTGGACAAAGCTATATACGGGTTCAAACAAGCGCCTGGAGCGTGGTATTCTAAACTAACCAAACTGCAAGACCTGGGATTTGTTCCATCAAAGATCAAGTATAACAATCTTTATGTTGATCTATGTTGACGACATTATTGTGGCAAGTCCATCTAATGATGCGGTTGATAAACTGTTGCGAGAATTAAAGAACAGCTTTGTTCTTAAAGATCTTGACAATTTGCACTATTTCTTGGGAATTGAAGCCAGGAAAATCCAAGATGGAATAGTAGCATCACAAGAAAAGTATGCACATGATACTCTCAAGCGTGTGAATATGGACAAGTGTGAAGCAGTGGCTACACCGTTAACAGTACCAGAAAGACTCTCGGCTTATGTTGGTAAGTCCTTTAGCACAAAGCATTGCACAAATTACAGAAGTGGCCTGGGAGCTTTACGGTACTTGACAATAACAAGACCTGATATTTCCTATGCCGTGAATAAGGTGTCACAATTTCTCCATGCACTGACTGATGAATATTGGAAAGCAGCCAAACGGATACTTCGGTTTGTACAAAAGACAATCAAGCTAGGACTTGCATTCAGGAGTTCAGTATCAACAAAAGTCAGTGCCTTTTTAGACGCCGATTGGGCAGGCAGTGTAGACGATTGGCGTTCAACAGGTGGGTTTGCGGACTTCTTTGGCACAAATCTCGTATCATGGAGTGTCAAGAAGCAACCCACTATTTCAAGATCATCAACAGAAGCTGAGTACAAAGCTCTAGCAAATGCTGCAGCTGAGGTAATCTGGTTGCAATTTATTCTGAAAGAACTTGGAATCAAGGAAAGTGGTACACCTTGTCTTTGGTGCGATAAAGCTAGGTATTTAACTGTTAATCCTATATTCTATAAAAAAGTAAAGCATGTTGAAATAGATTACCACTTTGTCAGGGAGAAGATAGAAAGTAAACAAGTTGAAATTTGGCATATATCATCTAAAGATCAAATAGCTGATGGTTTCACAAAAGCTTTGGCCTCTCCTCTTCATGAAAGATTTCAGTACAATCTTAACTTGATTAAGTTGTGATTGAGGAGGGCTGTTAGGAAGAGATGTTCTACAGATCATGAGTTAGGCATAGATTATCAAATATAAATGTATAGATATAGTATGTTTAGAGAAATAACCCGTGCGACCTCTTATAACTGAATCCAACTCTGTAAACATGTTCATTGGCGTATAAATAAAGACATGCTAGGGGGGTCAATACGCTTCTACCAATCTCACAACCTTGACTTTGTAATGACAGTGTGAGGTCACACATAATTTATTAGATTGTCATCCCGGAGACAGAAGCGCTCAAGCGTACTCCTACTAAGGAACCTCCTCTGTCGCGGGCGAGACGGATCGTTCTAATATCCCTGGACATGAAGATGCCCTTCCCGCTCAGGAACCATGACACTATGACATCCAGCTTCTGGCGATGGCTCAGGAAACGGATCTGGTAGTCAACCTGTGCCTTAGTGTTGTTGCTCACGAGCTAAGGCAGATACATATGTACTCACATTCCTACAAAAAGCATTTTCACAAGTGTCTCGATTTTTTTAAACCGGTGACCCGTTAAAAAATCTGCATGTGTTGTCGAATGATTTAGTAGCCGCCTTTGATGATGGAAATTCATAGGCGGCTCACATAAATGATATGCTGGTGTAAACATACCTATTTATTCAGGCGGACTTTGGAGGACGAGTTGCAGGCATAGTAGCTATTAATACAGGCGGCTGATGGTGCGCCAGTTACCGAGGTGACTTAAACGTGCGCAGCGCATGCGTATCCTTTGAACTCAATTCGAACTGTTGTGCGTCCCATCACCACTACACGCATCAAGAGACGAACCGACAGGCTGCAACAATGCTATAATATCACCACCGCACGTCATCGTCTTCTCCGCACAACCACTCTTCTTCTTCTCCACAAAACCGCGCTGTGCCCCATCGACGAGAACGCACAATGGCTGACCACAACGCGCCGCCACCAAGCCCGCTGAGGAACCCAGCGGGTAAGCGACTGCGACCGGACATCCCGCTGATCATGGAGTTCGCCCATAGAAACATGGCACGAGATGTATTTAACAGTACATCTCGCTCTATGTGGCGTTTTGGGCTCGGTACCCTTTCAGAACATTCAGGAATGGGCAGCACGGGCCACTACGTGTTCAGCCTCACACACTAGGTCGGTCGTCACGACACTCTGGAAGACGATGGCGGCCGAGCTAGGCGTCGAGGGCCGCACCAACTCGGTGGCGGCGACGGCCAGTAAACTGGGTTTCCCAGTTTCGTCGCCGGAGGCGCCCCAGGAGGGCCAGAAGCCCGAGGAGAAGGAGGAGTAGAAATTAGTTGTTTTTTCTTGTTTTTTTATTTTTCTTTTCATGTTTTATTTGGTGTTTTTCTTTTTTGTGTTTGTAATATAATGTTTTTAAGTTAATGAACTTAATATTGTTGTTCATAGTGTGCTATTCGTGCAAAAATAGTTCTAATCGTCGATCGATCATCAAAAGGAAGTCTTTCTAATAGACGAGTGAACTACTAAAAATGAACTAACGTGTTGCCCTAATGACAAATAAACTTTTTATAGATATGTATTATAAAAACATAAACTAATGGAATCTTATTACATTAATGTACACATTATTGATGTAGAAAATCATTATAGATATATACCACATAATTTGATCAAAAAGTGTCATAATTTTTCACAGGTGGTCCTTAACCAAAACACGCCCGCATGAAGAACGGAGACGAACAAACAACGTGTCTCCGTCGTCGCGTCTTGCATTACATAGTCATCGGGGATGAGCAGCGGACGCATCGCCGATCAGCATAAGTGTGAGACAAGCTCAAAGATAGAGTGTCTCCTAGTAATACCAGACGAGCTTTATGGAGTCATCGGAGACGAACGGCGGGCTCTTCGCCGATCAGTATACATGCGAGACAAGCTCTAATAGAGCGCGTCACAGATTTATTAACTGATCTGAGACGGGCTTTACGGAAGCACATCGCAGATTTGGTGACTTATTTAAAATGGGCTTTAAGGAAGCGGATCTCCTTTATTTATGTAATCCGAGAAGAGCTTTGTTACAGCGCGTTGCGGATTATTTATCGACAGGATCACTGCAGCACTAACGGGAGACATACCCTATTAGACGCTCGTCTCCTAGTAGATGCCCGCAACTCATGATTATCCTGGTTGTTGGCTGCATTTTGGAGCTAGCCAGTATTTGGCAGCCACATTGCCAGTGTCAGCAACATACACACATAGAAACATATGTATAGTCAAATGAAGATCACACACATTGACTAATCAAATATTAACAAAATGTCATTCGTGGTTATCAAGTAACTATTTACACAAAGAATGCTCCTTGTTCATCCTTCTTATACCAAGTAACTATTAAAACAAAGAGTTCTCTTGTTCATCTTTCTTAACAAGTAACTAATTACACAAAGAATAATTATCATCTAGTCCTGGAGTTTGTAATGAAATTCTCCCTTTGAATTAATGATTTCAGAAATAATGAACCTGCATAGTATGTCTCTAATGTGCTCGAGGCTATGACTTTTAGCGTTCCTGAAGGAGGGTATGTAGTCCTGCCGCACGATAAAACGAGATTTAGCAAAAGATTAGTAATAAAGTAAAATAAATGCACTTACAAATACATCGCAATTTGGTTGCACTCCAAATAAAACTATGTGTAAGTAGACCTGGAAGCCGCACGTGTATAACCACCTTAAGTCTTTTATTTGTTGTATCTGGAACATAGAAAACTTGAGCAACGTGTTCTGCTAACACGAAAGGCTCTGACTTATATCTTTGACGGTTAAGATCAACACTAGTGAACCCGTACTTGTCTTGTACAACACCTTTGATTCCATCAAAACAGTTGTAATGGAAAAGAGGAATCTTGAATCCTTGAAAGTCAAGCTCTCAGATCCTTGTATTTGACCATAGTACATGTTTTGTCTTGGCCCGTAGCATCAAAAGCATCAACACAGACACCACTATTCTGATACGTGTTTTCCTTGTTCTACAGTGTAGAACGTGTATCCATTTATGCCGTACCCTTGATATGTAATAACTATGAATATAGGACCATGAGCCAACTTTTTTAGGTATTCACTTGTTTGAGTATTCGATGAGTAAGAAATCTGATCCCGGAGGTAGCCAATGAATTTTCTCATGTGTTCATTTGCTAACCATGATTCATCGAGGCCAGGATTGTCTCCTCGCAGCACCTCCTTGTGCTCATCAAAGTACTCCGACAAAATGGACATTTGTTGCAACACGTGGAAATGAGTGCGGAAGAATAAATGCGGATCTAGAGTTATATCCTTATTCCCAATGGTCTATTTTCCTGTCAGCCTTCCCTCATGACAAGAATTGAGAACACCAATCGGGTTACTCGGGTCAGTGTAGTTTAGAGCCCACTCCACAGCTTTTGTTGTACAGTAACCTTGTACCACGTTGCCCTCAGGATAAGCTCGATTTCTAATAAAGGACTTCAGGATGCCGTTGAATCTCTCGTACGCATACATATGGTGAAGGAACGCAAGGTCAAGTAGCTTTATCTCCTTAATAAGATGAGTTGTGAAATGGACATTGATGTCGAAAAGGCAGGTGGAAAATACATCTCAAGGAAGCATAAAGTTTCATAGTGCCTTTTTCCAATGACACGAGATCTTCTCCACATAGTACTTTTTGACAATTGCATTGGAGAAAAAGAAAAAGTTCATTATAGCCTCCCGAACATTGGCCGGTAGGATATTCCAAATTCCAACAGCAATCATTTTGATAAGCAATACTTGGTAATCATGAGACTTCACACCGGGAGCTACTTTTAGATCTGGAAATGAAATAATCCTTGAGACATTCGTCGAGTAGCTGGATAGTGCTTTCACATTTTTCAAGGACCCACAAAACTCTTTATTCTTATTTTTTTTAAAAGGTTGATGCATGATGTGGGTAGTTCTGTTCCTTTTACAGAGTCATCGAGCCACAACTCAGGCCTAATTTCCATTTTCCTTAGATCTGCTCGTGCATGTCCATGGTCCCTAGTTTTCCTATTCGTGTTAAGCAATGTCTCAAGTAGGCTCTCGCACACATTCTTCTCAACGTGCATCACATCAATCGAATGATGGACGTCTAAGTATTTTCAATACTGTAGCTTCCAAAAAATTGATTGCTTGTTCCACATGTCATCTTTGCCAGTATTTTTGTCAGTCCTTTTCCGCTTACCAAGGACGACATGGATATCCTTGACCATTTCATAGACTTCATGACCCGTGAGATGAGGTGGAGGACGCCTCTTCTCTGCGTTACCATTGAAATTATCCTCCATACCAAGAAATGGGTGCTTCATTGGAATGTAGCGTTGATGTCCCATGTACACTATTTTTCATGACTTGCTAAAATATTGTGAGTCTATTTCTCTCAAACAATGTGAACATCCGCAACCTACTTTCTTACTCTGTTCGTACAAGTTACATGCCGTTGAAGAATCACTAACAGTCACAAATAAAATGGCTTTGAGACCAAAGTACTCACGCTTGTAGTCATCCCGGACCTGCACCCCGTCGTTGTACCACAACTGCTTCAGATCTTCAACCAGAGGCCTGAAATAAGTGTCGATGTCATTCCCATGTTGTTGTGGTCTCGATATCAGTCCTGACATTATAATATATTTCCGTTTGTTGCACAACAAAGGAGGAAGGTTCATAATTGTTAGCACAATTGGCCATGTGTTATGTGTGCTACTGTTCAAAAAAGGATTCATGCCATCGCTGCTCATTGCGATCCTAATATTACTTGAATCAATGGCAGATTCAGATTTTCGTGAATCAATATTTTGCTACTATGTGGCATCAGCAGGATGTCTTATCATTCTAGCATCCTGCTTATGCTTCTCTTTGTGTCATCGTAACAATTTGACTCCTTCTTGTTTGCAAACCAACGCTTCAAAGGATAAATGATAGGAAAGTACCACAACAC
Organism: Tuctoria greenei; assembly: GCA_036927565.1. Taxonomy (NCBI): domain Eukaryota; kingdom Viridiplantae; phylum Streptophyta; class Magnoliopsida; order Poales; family Poaceae; genus Tuctoria; species Tuctoria greenei. The sequence goes on along the minus strand of JAYESD010000005.1, from coordinate 170,019,064 downwards.
CTTTTTAGGCCCTCTTTTTATTCTATTGCAGTTCTCGTCAGCACTGTCGTCTTTCTTACGATTGAATCGGTTGACTCCACAAATAGGTCATTTCTCGAGGCTTTTGTACTCAGGTCCACGATATAGAATGCAATCATTCTTGCACTCGTGGATTTTCTTCACCTCCAAACCCAGTGGACAGATTATCTATTTTGCCTCATAAACTGTCGTAGGGACTGCGTTGCCTTGGGGTAACATGTCCTTAAGGAGTGTCAACAATTCCTTAAAACTAAAATCACTCCATCTGTTACTCACATTCAACTAAAAATTTTTTACCATCGCAAAAAAGTCCGGTGTACTTAGCCGCACAACCATGATACAATAGCTTCTTCAAGTCTTCGATCATCGTCGCCATGTCTCTTGACATTGCGTATCATCTCCTCTATGTTATGCACCTAAAAATCAATATCGTCATCGGTGAACCCTGATATATCTGGCTTGTTCACATCGTCATCATGATCTTCTTTGACATTGGTAGGGACCTCCCTCTTTAGATATGAATCTCTCATATCTGCTTCATTAAGCCCCCCCTCCCCATGTTTGTTGCAACATCGATAATCCACCATGAATCCATGCATGATCAAATATGACATCAACACTTCATCTGTGCGATATTTCTTCTCATTCTTGCAATATTTGCAAGGACAACAAATAGTCTCTCTAATATTGTCCAACATATCTTTCTTCGTGAAATAATAAATGCAGCTACCCCTTTTATATATTCACTGCAAAGACGCGACCCGTACATTCAACTTCGATTCGGCGACATCTACATACAGAAATGAAGAGCTAAATCAAAGAAATTCAAAGCCACTGATAGTCAAGATCTAAAGGGGTAAAAAAATAGTAAGAAACAAAAGAGGAGGAGAGGACTAACCCTTTGTTTTAAAGGCCACTGATAATCACCGCAAGATTTTTAGAAGAGCACTCCAAAGAGGGAAAGAACATGGCAGATCTGGCAACCACTTGTTCTGTCATAGCTGAGATCTTGTAGAAGAGCAATAGAAAATCGAGACAAACCTATTTAACGCTCGTCTCTCTATAGAGGGAATGAGAGACGAGCCCGCTTCCATGACAAAAGGAAAGGTGTCGGACCGGTGGGTATGGGAGACGTGCCTGCTTCGATTATAAAACGAGATGGATGCCAAGGAAAGCTTGTCTCAGTTACAATACAAATATGAGTCGCGCTCTAATAAAGCCCGTCTCCCGTTTATTAGAGAAGAGAGTGCGTCTTGGATACTTACTTAACTGAGACGGACTGTATAGTAATGTGTTTCCTTGTACGTTCAACCGAGTCATGTCAGATCCTCGTTGAAGCGGACTTGTCTCGTTTAACCATATCAGAGACGATCACATTTAAGCTCGTTGCCTATTTTTGTCTCCTATTTGAGTTTCTTATTCTGTTCCAAGAGCACTAAGCTGATGAGGAGGAATGGGTGTGAGAATGACTTAGCTGGAGCGGGCAGTTTGGCTCGGCGTTTGGAAAGTAGCGCACTGTCAGGCAGTAGTACCGTGGGACAAGCTAGGTTGGACCACCGAGTACGAGGTAGTAGATTAGTAGTACGGTCTGAATAAAATTAGTACGGTAGCACTGTTCTATAAACCACTTTCTAATTATTTTTCTACGTGGAAAATATTGGCACTTTACAGGGCTTATCTCAAAGAAAGTTTACAGCGTTTTCACGAGATGCACATCAAATTAAAAGGCCTCTTTGATGTTTCGGATCAAAAGACACTGCTTTTCGTACTAGACAAAAGCTAACTTAGTCTTTATTACATGGTAAAAGGGTAGATTCTCACTAACAAGCCTGCAATTTTTAGTAACAATGCCTAAAAAACATAATTTCTTTTCTAGAACCTACTAGAATATCAACGATCACCCTGCTTCTACATCTGTCAAGAGGTTTCGTTTCCAATCTATTCATTCCCTGCTCCACACTCGCGCCCCCTCGACTTTGATGCACCATTGCCGCTTCCTTATCTTCCTCGACACCATTCCTGCTCTCTCCACTATATGATCTGATACCGTCACCATTCCCACACACCTTTTGAGTTGAATCAACTGAATAACCATACGACAATACATATACGGCAACAACTGTAACACCCCAAAATCTAATGCAAGCAAAATTTGAATTTAAAATTATTGTGAACATTAAAATTTTAAAGGGAGAAATTAAATTAAGTTAAGATGGAATATTTTGTGTGATTGAATGTATGAATGTTTGCTCTGAAATAAGAATTTAATTTATAAATAGTTGCTAGCATTTTGATTCGAATTTGAAATCTAAATTTGAATTAAAAGAACAAAATCAAATAAAAAGAAAAACCCAATCAGACTTAAAACCCATCAGGCCCATTGCTACCCTCCCTCTCCCTGGGCCTTTCCCTGCCAGCCCATGCGCGTAGTGGAACCCTGCTCCTTTTTCCTCTCTCTGGCTAGCGGGGCCCACGTTTCATCCTCACCCTTCTCCCTTCCTCTTTCCCGCCGACCCGTTTCCTTCCGGCGCGCGCCACAGCCTGGCCCGCTCGCGCAACGCAGCCACGAGGCATAGGATCCTCTGCCGCTTGTCTTTTTCCTCCCCTCACCGACGCGCGAGGCCCACATGTCTGCTTTTCCCCTCCACCGCGCCCGCTCCTCTCTCGCGCAGGGTCACGCGAATCGCGTGAAGGTGCGTTGGGCTCGGACGCCGAGCACCCGAGCGCGGACGCCAAAAATTCCCTCGCGGATTCCTATAATCGCCGAAAATCCAGCCACGACCTTCTTGTGCCACACGAAGCTTCTCCCCTATAAAGCCACTCCCCAACCCTAGCCTCCCCCCCTCCTGCTCCCGAAATTGCGCCACACGCCGCCGCCGCGTTGAGCCGCCATTACGCCGAGCGATCGCCCAAATCCGCACCGCTCTTTGCTCCTATGGCTCGCCTCCTCGCTTCTCAGTGATGCACGCAGGCCTTCCCCGTCCTTCCCCGTGAGATTGACGCCGAAAATCATCACCCCGCCGAGGTCCAGTGAGTTCGCCGCCTCCTACCGTTGTTCCACTGTCGCCGCTCGATTTCACCTTCCACTAACCCTCCTATCTTGTTCCTTGTGTCCTGGAACACCCCTAGGGCATGGAGACGCGAGGAGTACCGACGCCGTGGTGCCGTGTCGACGCAGACCGACGCCGTTCGCCGTCTCTCCTCGTTGTGCACGTCTCCGAGCTTCCCCGTGCCGCGCTGCCAACCCAAGGTGAGCTCCCTTTGTCCCCCTCCATCGATTCATGCTGTTGGATACATGTTCTAGTTAGTTTTCCGTAGATTCGTGCCGCGCCGATGAGCTCCAGGTGCCGGCCATGGCGCCACTGTCGTGACGGCCTGAGGAAGAGGAAGCCCGTTTTGCTTCTTTTGTTCACTACAGGAATCCCGACGATTTGCGACGGCTTTTGGCCGTCGCAAATACGCCGTCGCAAATAAGCTTATTTGCGACGGCCACCGTCGCAAATAAGCTTATTTGCGACGGCTAGGAGAGGCCGTCGCAAGTTATTGCTGCGGGCTGGTGGGCCCCGCAAAATTATTTGCGACGGCCTAGCCGTCGCAATTAATGCTTATTTGCGACGGCCAGGCTGTCGCAATTAAGGGCCTCTATCTGCGACGGCCCGGCCGTCGCAAATAAGTTCAGTGGGCAGGGCCCACGTGTCCTCCTCCGGGACCCACGACGCTATTTGCGACGGCTCGGCCGTCGCAATTAATACTTATTTGCGACGGCCAGGCCGTCGCAAATAATAGTGGTTTAATTGCGACGGCTTGGGTCCTTATTTGCGACGGTACTGTATAAAAAGCCGTCGCAAATAAGGTTTTTTATTTTTTTTAAAACAGAAAATACTACCCGGCTCGATGGCCAGAATCACAACAAACACAATATACACAATATATACACAACATACACAAACATTATCACAATCACAAACTAAAATTCCGATACATCTCACATCGTCATCAACAAAGTAAATAAAAGGGCTCACTCGCCCATCTGACCTCCGGAGCCACCTCCGAAGTCGAAGTCGTCGTCGTCGCGCCTCATTCCAGGCGGCGGTAGCGAAGGCGGCGGCGTTTGTGCAGCCATCGCGGATCCCTGCAATTAATAAAACTTAGAGTTAGAATATAAATGCATCAACATCTCTCTCCCTCCCTCTCCCTCTATCTTCATCTAGATCACCCTCTCTTCCTCTCTCTTTTCATTTCTCTCTTTGTCTCTCACTCTATCTTTCTCTCTCACTTTATCTCTCTATTGCTATCATTTTCCCTCTATCTTCCTCCCTCTATCTCCATCTACATCTCCCTCCCTCTATCTTGCTCTCTCTCTATCTCCATCTACATCTTACTCTCTCTCTTCATTCCCCTCTTACGCTATCTAACTATCTTTCACTCTTTCTTCTGTCTCTCTTTCTTATATCTCTCTCTTTCTTCTATCTCAATCATTTTCTTCTATTTAACTATCTCTCTCTTTCATCTATCTCAATCTAATTACGCTGGAGAAGAAAGAGTACATAGAAACTTACCTGACCCGCTGAAGAAGGATCGCCAGGAAGGACCGGTGGTAGTACCGATAGCTGGATTCCTAGACCTTGCGTCCGAGCCATGGTCTGTCATTGCAAACATTAAATGCTATCTATTAGTAAGTCATTTACGCTGAATTAATGAGAACTTTAGTTTTTATTTTGTTACCTCCATTGCTTCCCGCATCTGCGCCAACGCTGCTGCCTGGCTTTGGATCGTGGCCTCCATCATGATCCTTTGGCGTTCCGACTCGTCCTGACGCCTGAAGAGGGACTGCATCTCAATGTCCCTCTGGGAGGCGCGACGACTAGTCATCCCACCGAAGAAGCCTGCGTGCAGCTGCCTCTCGCAGGTCTTCCCGCCCTAGAGTCGACGACTCCGTCGAATATGGCGAGCCTATAAAAAAAGAGTCAGTAATATAAAATTGAAATATCTTGAATACTTTGAATTGAAAACGATAAAATGACTTGTAAACTCACCTTCCGTGTGCTTTTCCACCACCAGTTGCATACGCGGCTTGAGGATCGATCGGTTGACGTTCCCAATCGAAATCCTCGCCGTGTATCTTCCTGGCCTCCTCCCCGTACTTAGCCTGCAAAACAAGAAAACTATGTAAGTTCAAGAATCCATATAGTTATATTTAATATGAATGCTTTCTAAACTTACCAACCGCTCGGCTGCAGCTTGACTGCACCCCGTCGGCTGAGAAGGGTCCCTGTGACCTCTCTTCCAGACCTCAGCAGGGGTGGGTGGCACCCCCGTCCCGCGCTCCTGTCAATACGTGTTAGTACGAACAATATATTATTAATATATAAACATAAGTTACACACACTTACCATGCGTTTAGCTAAACGCAAGTGGTTGTCTTGCCCGTGCCTGCTCTTCCCCTCGACCCCTCTGCAGTCTTGAGCCTTCTCAGACTTAGCTTTAAATTCATCGCTAGCCCAGTAGCGACAAAGGGCCCGAAATGCATCGGTCCGACCCTGCAACCAGCTCACGTGGCCCTGCACATAGTTGGAAGTCATTAAAAATACCATCGAGAAAATTATCAAAATAAAAATACTTACTACACTCCACGTACCTGCGCGTACTCCTCTTCCGTCAGGTGCATCTCGCTCGCTTGCCGGAAGTGTAGCACGGGCTGCTGGTGCGCCTTCAAGTGCTCATTAACAAGTTGAACGCGGGTGTTCGACAAAGCTTGTCGAAGCGCCTTGGTAGGGTTGTAGTGAAACACTCGCCTCGCATCCTCAAACTGGCGATGGTCGTTCGGATCCTCTAAAGTATATCTTGCCTGCGATAAAAAATATATTGAAGAGGTGTTCACTAAAAGAGTTTAAGAGTTGAAACTTAGAAACTTTTTTAACATACTTACCATAAAATCGGCTCATACGGCCTCCTGAAGGTTGCCGTGCTCCTGGTGATGAACTCGTGCGTAGTCCTCCCACGAAAGAGCAGGAACCCCGTCGATGACCCCGAGATAGTGCAAACGCACTATGGACCCGAGGACACCGTTCACCAGTATGTGGTGTCTCTCACCGGTGAAAGACGTGTCGTCCCAAACCCTGCAAGATATTTATGCATTCGTTACTTAAGTAATAAAAAGAAACTAAAATTGAACACTATAATTTTTATTACCTGTTTCTGACTGGACGAATCACGATCCTCTCCATAACCTACGAAATATCCAGGACGACCTTCATCAGGCACCAATTTGTCCAACATATCAGAAATTTCTGACCCGTTGAGACACTTCGGTGGTCCTTTAGTAACAACAGTGTTCTTTCGAAAGACATGCCTCTGCTGCCTAAATATATGATTCGAGGGTAGCCAACGTCTGTGACAATCGAAGTAAGATATTTTGCCTCCATGAGTTAGTCGACTCGTCAGAAGACCGTGAGTGCTCCATCCGGAAAACATGCCGTATGCCAGCAAATCATAGACGGACCACAAATAAGCAGCTCGAAGGTTGAATTTCTGCTTCTTGTAACTGTCGTACGCTTCGACTCCTGTCCACAAGACTTTCAATTCTTCGATCAGCGGTTTTAACATCACGTTGAGACGTGACCCGGGATGATCAGGTCCAGGTACAATGAGGCTGAGAAACATGAACTCGTTCTTCGCACAAAAAGCAGGTGGCAGGTTGTACGAAATGACAAAGACAGGCCAACATGAGTATGGTGTGGCATTCGTACTGAACGGTGAGAATCCGTCTGTCGCTAATCCGATGCGAACATTCCTTGCATCACGAGAGAAGTCTGGATCGAAACGCTCTAGCGCCTTCCATGCATCACCGTCGGACGGATGTGTCAAGAATTCTTTGTTCTCACGTTTACCTTCTTTGTGCCATCTCATGTGTCTTGCGTTTCTTTTTGAGAGAAACATCCGCTTCAACCGAGGTGTCACAGGCAAGTAACGAAGCTGCTTATGTGCGACTTCTGTCATCACATTATCGCCATCATCATTAACAACTTCGACATACCTCGATTTACCACATTTCAAGCACATCTTCTCATTGGCGTGCTATTTCCAGAATAGCATGCAGTTGTTTGGGCACACATCGATTTTCTCATACTTCATATCGAGACCAGATATCTTGATCTTTGAGTGATACATATCTGGTGGCGCTTTGTGAGGTTGTGGAAGGATATCGCATATCAATTTTATGATATCATTGTAGCAGTTGATGGAAAAAAGTATTTGGACTTAATTGCCATAAATCTGGTCAATAAAGCAAGTACGGTCACAGCCGTGTGTTCATGCAACGGCTCTTGTGATTTATTCAGCTCCTCGAAGAACTTCTCTGCCTCATTTGTAAGAGGATCCTCCGCTTCCAGAGCTTCTAGCATCTCATCCATCCTATCAACCTCTGTTATATCATCATCCTCATCCACTTCTGCTATGACTCGAGAATTAGTCTCGCCGTGAAAGGTCCACACTTCATAATGTGGAGTGAAACCGTTTTGACATAAGTGAAACGAAAGCTCCAATATTCTCAAAAACTTGGAGTTCCGGCATTTTGTACATGGGCACCGCACCATATCTTCCGTTGACAACGAAAATGCTCGATCCAAAAATTGATCTAACTTGATATACCACTCATCGGAGTGACCAACAGTTCTACTCTTCCAGCCAGTATACATCCAACTGCGGTCTTCACTCATGTTTGGCTCTGCAGTTTAACACGGAAGAAATTATTGTTAATGTATTGTTGTGTTATGTCACGGCCCTACAAACTAGGCAGATAGATCCTAAACCCACCCAAGAGTGACCAAGCGGAGCGTGCTCATGACGAGACGCGTGATCCGGATTCAAACGAAATTTCGGCAGCATAACCCCGCTGTTCTCCACTGCACGCCCAAAAATGGTGCAGCAGAGAACAACAGGGTTACGCCACCGAAATCTCGTCCAAATCCGGACCCGCGTCTCGTCACAAGCCACGCCCCCTCGGTCACTCCGAGGCTGTCCAAAAAGGGACAATTCCGAACCTGCACGTCTCACATGTCAATGGCATGTGAGACGTGCCAATCCGAAACGGGTAATCAATTGCTATAGGTTACGTTGCTCATGTTCATTTATAAATCATTTACGAATAAGGAAAGAGAACGAGAGTGAGGAGAAAAGTGGGTCAGAGTTGAAAGTTTCATAGTCAGGGCCGTCCACATTATCGTTGTTCGCCTCTGTGATCATCTTGACGCATACGTTACGACAATAATCAACTTTTAATGCTTGACTACAATCAACTTTTAACGCGCTATAATCGGATTGTGCCGGTTTTGACCCGCTTATGTATATATATATATATATATATATATATATACATATTTATATTTATATATTTATATATATAAAGAACATTAAACATGCTAAAAGAAACATAACAATTAATCAAAATCTGAACATTTAATAACTTAATTCAATAACGATAAGCAGCAATGAACATAAACATTAAGAATACTAAAGCAAAACATAAGCATGCTTAACATCTACATAATCAACAACATTATCAACAAATTTGCATAACCAACATCATTAACAACTAAGCATAATTAACATCAAGATCGAGCAACAATTTCTACTCATTCGATCAACAATCATTCGAAGATTGAACAATCCACATCAAATATCATGAAATCCACAATAAATTTGCATAATCAACATCATTAACAACTAAACAAGGGGGTTACTTGACGATCGGCGACGACGAGGACGCCGGGGTGCGCGGACGGCAGGGAGGCCGGGGCGCGCGGGCGGCGAGGTCGCCGGGGCGCGCGGGCGGCGACGACGGGGAGGCCGGGGCCGCCGGGGCGCTTGGGCGGCGAGGATGCCGGGCCTCGGGCAGGGCGCTTGGGCGGGGCGGCGGCGCGGCGCGCTCGGGCGGCGGCGGCGGGGCGCGCTCGGGCGGCGGCACGGCGCGCTCGGGCGGCGGTGGCGGGGCGCGCTCGGGCGGCGGCGCAGGGAGGCGGAGGGCGGCGGCGGGGCGCGCGGAGGGTGGCGGCGGCGCAGCGCGCTCGGGCGGCGGCGCGGGGAGGCGGAGGGCGGCAGCGCGGCGCGCGGAGGGCGGCGGGGGCAATGAGTCGTGAGTGGACGAGAATGAAGAGTCGGGTCGGGATGAAGGCCCTTATTTGCGATGGACCCTTAAATTGCAACGGCCCGACCACGTGGCCATCGCAATTAACGTTACTTGCGACGGCCCAGTTGGCAGCCGTCGCAAATAAACACTTATTTGTGACGGTTGCCTTATTTGCGACAGTACTAGGGTTGGCCATCGCAAATAAGTTTTTATTTGCGACGGCTCTGAGGTTGGCCGTCGCAAATAAGCTCTTATTTGCGACGGCCATGTTATTTGCGACGGCCAGAGGCGGGCCGTCGCAATTTATTCTATTTGCGACGGCTGGCCGTCGCAAATAAATATAGCCGTCGCAAATGATCGTTTTTCCTGTAGTGGTTGCCAACCGTTAGATCGTAGAGGGACGGTGTAGATTAGAATGTTTTATACCCCTTCGCTTGGTTAGATCTGGATCCTTCGTTTTATTTTGGACGGCCCACGATAGATCTAAGGAATACCCCTTCGCCGATTTGCATTTAGGCCCCTGCGTTTTGCCGAGTGCGACTAAGAAGCCCTTCCACCTTGCTGCCTTAGCACTTTGACCCTTGGACGGTTGAATAATCATGTTAAAATGACACCCAGCCCCTTGGAGTTTGCTGTATTTGCATTTTTAATACTTGCAGTATGTTGTTTTAACCATTTAACCCCTGGCAACTTGCATATAACCCCCTGTTCAGTTCTGATTGAATGCAATTGGTCCCTGCTTAATTCTGAAATTATATAAACCACTTGTTGCTTGCTGTTTTGCATTTAGAACCCTAGAAGTTGCTGTTTTTACATTAAAGCACCTCTAGAAAATATTTATTAGTGTTGTTAAACTCTGAAATGGCATAATAAAATACTTGAGCACATACTTACAACTTAGTGTTAAATTAATTAATGCATAGAAAATATTTGATAGTGCATACAAATGCTTAAAACACATAAAATAATGTATGTTTGCATGTGATAATGATTTGTGCACTAAATGTTTCATTCTTTCCTGTATCATTGCATGTGATAATAAATAAACATACTCTTGCTCACACTAAATGAATTATAACCTAGGTTTACTTTAATATTGCATGCATGTTTATGTGAAGTTTCTCATTAAAATTAATGAATTGCCATAGAAGCCACTGTATAGATGTTATTTATGTAAACGCTCATGTTTCATGATGTATGTTTATAGACTTAGTAAATTATGCTCTTGTATAAATCATCTCTATGAAATATTAAGTAAATGCCCCCTTAACTCATGACTTGCTTAATATGTATTGTTGCATATGTTAAATGGTTTACAACCTATAAAATGCATATAATCATAATCTTGTGCATTGTAAATGATTTGTAATATGAATTGATTCTTGTCATCTTAATCATTATTTAATTATGCTAGTTAAGCTATAATCATAGTTACAACAACGTAAAATGAACATAACACCGTGATAAGCTGTATCCACGTGTAGGCTCACGGTACACCTTAGGGTATACGCGTAGTGATCTTTATGTATCGGCTTTCTTTGTGTATGGTGTAATGTTATTTTATTGAATGTGCTTTTATGTCTCTCTTTCGGTAGTATATACGTGTTCGCGTGCTGATCGAGATGTGATGAGAAGACCTAGAAGAGCAAGCGATCTACTCGGAGACTGAGCAGCTACATGAAATAAAGAAAAGGCAAGTGTCCTTGACCACCTTGCACCGGTTAGGAATTATTAAGGACATAGATAGAATTAGCTGCATGCAAGTCTTAAATTGAATCTTATGCTAGGAAGTTTCCTAGATTTCCATATTATTCCTTGTCACTGGGTTTGGGATGGTATTGTTGGGACTTGGGATTGTGTTTACGCTTAGCCCTGCTGTCTTAGTTGGGTGGAAATGATAACTTGATATAATACTTTTAATATCATTTAATGGATGGATATGGTTATATATGTATATAGTAGATGGGAATCTAGACAGGCAGGATTGAGTGGTGGGTGCAGTACGCACAAGACTCGGGTTCATTGTGTTGGCGCCTGTTCTAGATTCTAAGGACTGGTTCTTGGTGACATTGCGACCAGGTATTACCGTGCCACCACATGACGGTATGGAACGACTTAGCCAATTAATTAGGAGATCTTTCAATGAGTATGGGCAATGGATGGGTGCGGGGAACGAGTTCAGCGTTACCTTCTCTGGGATCCGCATGGCTCAAGAGGGGGCTGCCACGTCGGAGGGTGTACTCCAGTATGTCGTGGTAGGTAAAACCTTAGAGTGCTCGTACTTGTTGGGAGACCCTTTGTAAAGGCTCTGTTGTGGACTCCGGGCCGCACACTATAGGAAGTGTGGAATGGCAGAAAGGAGTTTTTATAAGTCATCGTCAGATGATGAAATCACAATATGTGGGTAAAGTGGTACAAACTCTGCAGAGTATAAATCTATCTAGATAGTCGGGCTCACGGTCACGAGCGCGCCTGGTAGTACTGCCTTGATTAGTTGGGACTGGTTGGTTGGTTGTTAGACGGGTGGTGTAACCCGGTGAGTTGGTAGTCGGGTGGGTAACCCGATGAATTTGGTCCCGGGTGGGGTAACCCGGTGAGTTGGCATCCAGGTGGGTAACCTGGACGGTGGTGAGTCGGGTGGGTGTAACCCGACAATTTATATATATATCATTCACCTAGTAAATAGGATGCTAAGGTCAACATAGGAAATTAAGGATGCATAGAGGCTTAACCCTTGTCAGCCCTTCCTCATTGAATAACCCGCATGTCATAATTTCCACACTTGCGGAGTACATTAGGTACTCATCTTTGCTTCTTTCCTTTTCTTTTTGTACATGTTATGCTGCTCAGGTAAAAGATGATCAAGCGAAGATGGAGTTTAGAAGGTCACGTTGCTGCCAGTCAATTTGCCTGTGGCGTGCCCTGCTTGCTTTCACTTTTCCGTTGCTGTGCTCGTGATTATTTTAAGGTATTTAATTGTTGTTCTATTCGATATAGAACTGTTTACCATATTTTGTCACGCATGTATGATTCAAACTGATCCTGGCATACATGCAGGTTTGTCCTGTTTTACTTTGTTTAAAATGGGTTGTGACAACAACTAGAATGCAATCTGGGATATGGTGTAATTGTACAATCAACCACTCCTAGTCATTAGATCTGCATCCTAAGATTGTTCAGTTTTTTATTTAACCCCCTCCACCTAAGTAATTAATCTCTTCTACCTGAGTAAGGGTTAAGTAAAAAAACAAAACAACCCTAGAATGCAGATCGAACGACTAGGAGTGGTTGATTGCACGATTGGACCACATCACAGATTGCGTTCTAGTTGTTGCCTACATATACATATGATCTTAGTATAGATAAACGTACGAGTCTTTTAAACTTCAAACATTTATTCCTCTTTTAATGCAACGGCAGTGCACCCGTCTTTCACTTCAAAAAAAAAAACATACAAGACGGCAAAATATAATATGATGGGAATGATTACATGACGATGCAATTTTACAGCACAAACCATTGCATCTTTAAGAAATCGTAGGCACCCTAATATATAACTTAGTTTCATTAAGTAAATTACATATTTCATTTCCTTTTATCTTTGATTTCCATCACTTTAGACAAAAATATGCTCAAAGCTGAGGTAATTCTTGCTTGTAGACTACAATTGTGTCATATTCTAGACAAGGTGCTCGTGGCTGTTTTCCCACGAATATTAATACTTTGCATATTGTGGTGTTTGAAAGAACAAAAACATAGGTTTCAAGATAAATTTGTAACTGTCAGATGATCAAAATGGTTTTTATAATTGTCAAAAATATGTATGACCTTTTGGTTGCTTGATTTGTATTTTCATCGTAGCATTAGCACAGACAATATCACTAATCCATGTAAAAAGATAAGAATAATGTGTGTCAATAAAGGACGTTGTAGTTAGATGAAGATGCATAGGTATCTGGTTATCCTTGTTGCGCATTCTTTTTGTGTAACAATAATGATAAGAAGTTGGAGATAACTGAGTTCACAATAAATACTAACTCTGATTTCCTAACAAAAAAAAATCCTAACTTATCGGAAACCGACTTCACGACAACAGCCTAATAATTTCTGCAGTGCAAGACAACTCCTCCCATATTCTATATAATGGGGTTGTTCAAGCAGATCTCCCCGGCAATATACAGAAAAAATTGAATAGCCAAATGCCTCCGAAATGTGTATGGTTCCTGTTAGAACCTAGAAAATTGTATAGTTAGAGAATAGGTTCATGAGATTGTTTAATGCTTCGGGGTAGAACTTCCTTGCAAACAAATAGCATGGTCTCTTCAGTCCATTCCACAAGCAAGGCCTCTGCAAAAGCTCTTTCTGCACAGAACAAGGAAAAACGTCACAGGATGCTCAGTATTTTCCCCTATAGTTCAAGGATGTAGAGATGAACAACTCGCCCCACAAATTTTGAAGTGAAAGGAGAAACTGACTCTGATAAAAGGCAATGATTTACAAAAGTTCTTTGCACCACATGCTAGTGGTAAACGGTAGAACAAGTATCACAGCGTGTCATGTACATGGATGAGGCAACATTACTTCTACAACAAAGTACTTTTGCTTGCCATAAAAATCACCACCGTTCCAAAAGGAGCTCGCCTAGGAACTCTGTGCGGGTGGACCGCCTCACCTTGGGGGGTAGGCGGCGGGGGGAGGGGGAGGGGAGGGGGTGGATCGAGAGGTGAGCCACGAAGGAGGGGCGACGGGGCTGTCATATCCGGAGGTGAGCTGCGGAGGAGAGGAGAGAGGAGCGCCCAAAAGGGGGTGGATCTGCGAGGAAGAAGGGGTGAGGGATCCAGAGGGGGAAAGCAAGAGTGTGTCCTGCGCGAATGGAAACAAGCAGCAGTTGAGCTGGGAGAAGCTAAAGCCCCAGAGCTGAAGTGCGTTGCGAAAAGTCAGCTCACAGCAGAAATATGAATATATTGTAGTACTTTTAAAAAATTTAGAATTCATCACTGCTACAGTGCACACCGCATTAAAACTCCTAGGCGGTGCGCCTAGTCACACCTAGGCTCTAGACGAACAGTCACGCCCGCCTAGCATCTAGCGCCCTTTGGAACCTTGAAAATTAAGGGGGAAGTGTTGAAATGGGGGAGGGGATCATCCAATGCGAGTCAGGCCTATGCAATTTTATCAAAGAATAAACAGCTCTAAGTCAGGTAAGTTCATTAGAAGTGTAACTCAAAAGAATGAGAATATTAGAGAGGGGGCCGGGGGGGCGGAGACCTTCTCGTCGCTAGTGATATGGTTGCTCACATCGATGGACTACAGAAAAAAAAATGAGGGTTAGAAGCACGAGCACACTAAGTTACAGATTTATGTAATCATATAATAATATGGCATCAAATAAAGGTAAACATACAGTCATATTTTTTAGGAGTTCATAAGTGACATCCTTAGCTCGGAACGATCTGGGATGCCATTTTCCTTCTGACCAATCAACATAAGTTACAGACCAATTAGCAATTCCAGCAGGATCCATCATCTGGTTAATGCAAGTGAGGCCCCTCAATGTCGGTACATAATATTGCCAATCCAAAACTTTTTTCATGGAAAATGTATGTGCACTGAATACATACATGGAATAGTGTCGGCAGATAATGCTCATCTGCATAGCAATTGCGACCCTCTTCCATTCCGGGCTGCAAAAAAGGCTTAACACGATCAAAGATGCAAATTTAAGAGACAATAGTGCTACAAACAAAAATGAAAGAGCACAATTAATTATATAATTAACTAATAGCCCTGTGTAATAGAAATTCCGACCGTTGAGTAATGTTTGCTACACAAGGCACACAAAATGGATATTTCCTCTTTGTTAACTAAGAAAAGAACCTCTGCCATTTGTTTCTAGAAAAGAGAACACTGGTAAATGGAGAAACTCACAAACACTTTCAACGCATCAACAAAAAATAAGGCAAACAGATTGTGTGAATGTTGCAGTTTAACTATCACATCTACCAAACCATAGGCATCAGACTATAAAATCACATGCATATATGACAGTAGTATAGCATTGGATCCAGAATCTTGAGAAGCAATAAATCAATTGATCAAATTGTTGAACTGCAAAACAATGTGTAGACTCTGAGCATCGAACTATGTTAAGCAACATCAAAGATTGTCTGTCCACACTCAGAGCCTACACCATGTGAAGGGAGACCATCAAGAGGGATTGGATTACTCTGCAGTAATGTCTAAACTTTGTGTAATAAAGGCTATCTGCAATCACCACCATCGCGTGTTGCCGCTTCATTGAGAACCACTGCAAGTTCAAAAGTGTTCCTTGAGTATTTAACTTGAGAGTTGAGACATATAATGAGTTTAAAGCATTTGACCAACATCACATATTAAAATATTTGAAATTACTTAAAGATTTAGCTGTGCCTTAGAGCCCATTGGAAAGTATGTGAACTCAAAAGAGAATCTTAATCTGACCTGTGAGCCTTTCCTGAATTCTGTCTCTCGAACCTCAGGTAACATATTTTTTGAATATCTAAAAACTCCATGAGGCCCAGGATCATGAAAGCTAGCCAAGAAATAAACAATAATGCAAGCAGGAAAAAATTTGGTGACTGTAAATAAGAACTGACGTAAAAATTTGATGCTGATCTCGGAAAGCATGGATATGAATAAGTGAACCATAGTTGAGACATGTGAGAGAACACTATCTCACCAATCCAAAAAACTGTGCCTTGATCCCATGAGGAAGTCGTACACATAGTCAAAATTGTGAAGTGGAACACAGCTGGAATCATTTGTTTTTAAGGAATGGTTAAATACCAAGACATATCATTATGAAACAACATGAGATTGGAGTGATATTGATTTTGGAAATTATTGATTACCTGTCAGAAAGCAATACAAAATGTTGGTTGTCTATGTCTTCAAGAGCCTTTGCCAGCAACCTCCTCTCAGCATCAACCATGGAAATCATGCCCCATCCTACCTGTGTGGAGTTTGCCGATTAGAATATAAAGAATATTTTAGATGTGTAATAAATATTCTCCCGGTAAAAAGCTGCTACGTGCATTTCTTACACCGAACCAAATGAATCAAATTGGATCATATTCAGGTACATTTTCGAAAGGCCTATTCGGCATTCATTAATAAGCAGAAGAGAAATACAGTTTACATGTAACAGAGGTACATTTTATAGTACATTGAGCTATAGTTTTAATTTGGAAATAGGTTTCTAAACAAGTTTTAATTCCATCTCAAGCATGCCTGTGATGTTTACTGCATTCATTGTTTTTGAATTGTGGGTACCAAAACTAAATTCCACAGTGCAGAATATTATATCACTATAACCATGATTTAGTCCTAAGTGTTTTGATTATGTGAAGTCATCAAAACTCAGATAGCCCATCAAGGACAAATGTCCAGAGGTTAATTGGAGCTAGATCGCAAGTCGGAATGGATATTTCCTTGAAACTAGAAAGGAGTACCTAGTCAGGCACATTAGAAGTAATTATAAACATTGTCCCATCATATGACCTCATTAATGCATCTGCATAATAAGCTCAATAATGCTTCATCTTAAAGGTATTACCTTTTCACTGTGTATGTCCCGTCCAACAAATATGGGACTCACATGTTCAGGCTTTTCGCGTGAAGCATGAACATATATAGTGTATCTCCCTTCATGGCCCTGCAGAGAAAAGGGAATGAATCTCATAAAAACAAAAGGAGGACAAAGTTTAGGTTCCTTCTCTGACCATCTTTCAAGATGTTATATATTTTACACTAACAGAGTGCGCTTCAAAGAAAATGAAAGATGTAGTTCGGACCTACAGGTACAAATCCACTTCTCAATGTTGGTCATGACTATTGAATGACTGCATATCAACTATGCCACTTATAAGTTACAAAGAGTTGACTTTCTACAATGTCTCCTACCTAGAACTCTCATGGAGCAAAGCCAAATTGGTAAATCAAGAGTCTGTAACCGAATTAATCATATCATACACAATAACGTTTGTCAGTATTCATTAATACGCAAGAGAAAATGCATGGCATACCTTAAAGAATAACTCCCACAATCTTTCGAAGGGCAGCTGGCCTGGAGTCAAAAACATGAAGGCTATTTTTGGATTCTTTGATGCAAAAGGAGGTGTTGAGAGGATCTGTCTGAAGACCACACGTGCAGCAGTTTCCTGATCGGTCAATTCCCGAGTAGGTTCTGAGGGGAACCACTCCCTAACAGGATACGTATAATCCTGGGGTGGGTAGAGATAGGCCCATAGCAGGGTGATGATGATGAATACTACAGCCACTGATATCCATATGGGTCTTCTCGGATATGCCCTTAAGCGAGGCACCAGAACACCCTTCATATCTTTAAATCCCAATTTTCACACCTGGTACCACTTCATCCTTTTTGTCCTCTCATATTAAGGTGCCCTCTACAGCACTACTAGATTAAGCAATGTTTTTGGCTAAAGCTTCCAGCTCTAAAGTTGAGACAATTTACCTTTTGTTTCTATGATATGAAAAGCTCTGCAAAATAACAGAAAGAAAACATTGACTTTTGCTGAGACATAATTATTGAAAAGCAAATGCCATATGGATATTGCAATTTAATCAACATGTTATAAAGTTCAATTGATTTTAGAAGGATAATCCAAAGATTTACTCTAATCTACAAACAGAAATGTAATCTCCAATAGTTTGATGTTAAATGAAAAATAAATTTGAATAAGTCAATTTGAAACTATCACTACATCGTACCAAAAAAAAAGAATATTATGTTTTTACACATAACCCCATTCCCAAATTAAGCTGTGATCTTAGCCTCTTAGGATGTGTTTGTATTAAGCTGAATTAATAAAAGGCTACAGGAAGAAGCATTTGGAAGGGTGGAATTCCAACCTAACACAAGCTTAGTCAGCACTTAACATACAATACGTTAACATAATACAATAGGTCCTCCCCTCCAATACCATATCATATGATCCAAGCATAGATCCTGAGCCCACATGACCTGTTTTAGCTGATGCCCTAACCGTAATATCCCTCCGCTCCTCCGCTCATAGAAAAGTGTAAGTTCAGTTTGCGCTTCAAAGACTACACATGTATATGTGATGATCTACCAAAAGACACGTGGGTGATTCTTTTGTTATGTTCCAGTATTATGGTTGCTATGGTGAGCCTCACTATGATACAGATTACAGGATGTTTTTGAGAAATTGCTACAGACTATGGTTAACTGGCAAAATTCTTGGTGGTTTCGGAAAAATAGTTTCTGCTGCAACCCCCATTAAGAAGATGTATTAAATTAATTCTTTTAAAAATATTTACATGTATGTGTTTTTCTGTTCCACCACTGGACAAAGTCTGAACATGAGCTTGGTGACGTTATGCAAAGCCATTCTTGTGTGAGCCAGAAGATTGAGCTACAGCATGACATTATACAGTCAAATCGTTTCAACTCTACTACCTAGTTCATATGCACCATCCAACCTTCATGATAATATGTGGATTTCACTACGTGAATTAAAAAATCAATTAGAACAAAATTGCACCCCCCCCCCCCCCCTCCACCCTTCCCCCCAAAAGGAAAAATGGCTCTCATCCTCTTAGATTAGATTATCGGGTCAAGGAAATGGAATCTACGTTACTCCTTTTCCCAAAATCACACTGCCAAATTAGAAAGGAATCGAAACAACGATCACATCACAAACGGAAATCATCAAAAGGTTACACACCAAAACACGGAATTCCGCCCAAACTTTCCTTTCCATCACCGCCCACGCGGTTCCAGTACACGCACCGCAAAAATGCCGGCACCACCCGCAGACCCCTACGTTCGGCCTACGATTCATTCATCCCCCCGCCGCAGAAACAAACCCGCAGGATCGAATCGACCCGACCCGACCCGCGCCGCCCAATCCCGTCGCCGAGGAGATGATGTTCTAAAAAGATAATAACGACGCGAAGCGAATTTCTTGCAGGGAGACGGGAAATGCTGGTCGTCCGTACCTGCAGGTTGATGGCACGTGGCCGGCGAGGCGCCGATCGAAGAAACCGCCGGCCGGAGACCCGGGGAGACGCAGGCACCGCGCGCGCAAGATTCGTGCTTTGGGTGGGGATCGGGAACCGGGACGACGGGCACCGAGTGGCTCCAGCGGAAGAAAGGGGGGCAGTAACGCTGGGATGGAACAATTGCAACGGAAAAAAGAAAAGAAAAAAAATGGAGGATCCTTCGTTGTGCTCGCCGGAGAAGGCGGGGCGAGGAAGCGGAAGAGCTCGCACCTCGTAGAGGGAAACGAAAATTTTGGCCGTTCTTGCAGATCGCCCCTTGTAAGTTGGGGCACTCACGTAAACGTCCACAGTTTTCATGCTCGACAGCTTCGACGTGGGACGCCATGGAGACACGTGGAGACAAAAAAAAGTCAAAACAACGAGCTGGGGTCAAAGCCCAACGTATATTTACTGGAAAAGCCGGTGCAGTAGAATTCTGTCGAGATATGAAATACCGACACGAGCTTATTTATTAGACGTCTGAAATACTGATATAAGAGCGTAGTATTGGTTCAGTTTAGTCACCTGCATGCAGGAACAACTCTCGTTGGTCTCGTCTCTGGAGGAGGCCAAGGATAGGCAACGCATGATGGGCAGAGAGCAAGGTGTAGCCAAGGACGAACTTGCCGGTCGCCGGTCGGTCGGTCGGATGGACGGCCGGCGACCGTCCTGTCCGTCCATCCACGCGACGGCGAGAGGCCGCATCCGGCAAGTCATCCTTGGCTGCATCTCCTGCTCTCCGCCTCCTCTTGCATTACCACCAAGGCAGCAGTTAGAACGAGACACGCAGCAGGCAGCTAGTTCTCTCAATTCTTCTGGAGTGAAGAAGAACAGCTCCTCAAAGCGAAATTTATAGGCACAGAAGAAGGAAAAAAATATTGGCATGGAATAATACACGTTGTCGGTGCAAGTGGGCCAGCCTTTTGACCTCTCGTAGATTTCTTCTATTCGGATACGATTCGTTTGGCGCAAAGTTATATGCCATTGCCATTGCGGGTAAGCTGACTGAAAGGACCCGTCCATCCACGACTTACTCGTGCGTCGGCGCGGCTGGGCTACGGAGAGCTTTCTGTCTTCATTTTCTAACTTTTTGTGTGAAATTTCCTGTGGACCAAATTGTAGCCATACCACATGTCGGCGTTTTGTCACTGATAAGTATCGTGTAGTCCAGAATTCGTCCACGGTGGGTAGCTAGGTACAAAGATACAATAGATTTATACTAGTTCGAGTACAGTAGTCTCGATCGCTCCTTTGATCTTTGTTAGCTCCAAGAATGTTGTGATCTAAGTTACAAACGAGTCTTTCGTGACACCCTCTCCTCTCTCCGAGAAGGTGGCTTAGAGCCCCTTTTTAATACTTTGTCGGTGCAGTGGGCCAGCCTTTTGACTTATGTATTTCCTCTTTTCGGATACGATTCGTTTGGCGCAAAGTTATATGACATTGCCATTGCGGGTGAACTGACTCAAAGAGACATATCCACTAGCTTACTAGTGCGTGGCTGCGCTATGTAGAGCTTTCTGTCTCAACTTGCCAACTTTTTGTGCAAGATTTGTGGGCCAAAATTGTAGCTATACCAGCAGGAACATAACCAGTATTGGCTGTTTTGTTTTTCTGTGGTCACCGCTTAGCACACATGTAAAACGTTATATACTACTGGAAGCTATCTCTTTAAAGATCTTGTGGAAATAATGCATGCATCAAAATGGACCTATCATTTGCTTTGTCCAATTTCCAACAAAGTAGATAATCCTGTCTTTCATGCGGCATGAAGAATATCAAAATCGATTATCACTTTGTGCGAGAAAAATAGTCTTTACCATGTTATCATAAACATCATACACCACCACTATAGTCTAATTAGGTATTAACATGATTATTCTAATATGAGTAATGTAGGCTTGGTTTCAACGATGTTTAGATTAGTCATTGCCTTAGGATGATGCTTGTACCTAGGCTCTTAAGGTATCTACTCAACATGTAAATGTGTTGCTTATACAGTAAAGTAGCGTTGGATGTCTTGTAGACCCACGGTTTGTAGGGGTAGGCGACAGGTGGTGACAGCTCCGTCTGTCCTTCATAATCCCCCACGTTCGGCTACGCCGTAGGCTCGTGGCAGGAATCGTTTTGATATTCTGAGGGGTAAACCCGTGCCCGATGTGTTGGACCACCAAACCCTAGTACTCATCGTTAGCATGCCCATATGTACACTAGTTGACTATGTATATGAATATCTAAAGCACAGTAGGAGTATATCCTTTCCTATCTTATTCTCCACTAGGACATTCTTACCCTTTAGAGTAGTTTGCCTAGGTGTGTGTCACTCTACTCCTATTATCATCTTACTCCTGTTCTGATAAACACTTAGTACCCTATACCTCAATCATAAGAATAGTGTTTACCTCACTTCACCGCCTTCCTTTGGGATAAATACGATACTCATGGGAATACTCTTGGGTGAAATGCTACAACAATATCTTCCGTACGCTTGCGGATTTCATCTTCTACCGGAGATGATCTGTGGTGTTAAGAAATACCAACAAGCATTTCTGACGATGTTGCCGGGGATAGCTTTGATTGGTTAACCGTTGTCATTGTAACACCCTCATTTTCATACATAAATGCATTGCATACATCATCATACATATGGGAATGACTACTATGCAATCTGATTTATGGTGCAAGCATGCAATCATCTATCATCAACCATTGGATGTCCATCCTAGGGTGGGTACGTTTTTTCACTTAACCCCCTCCACCACACGAGGGAGTTAAGTGAAAAAACACAACAACCTTAGGATGGACATCCAATGGTTAGGAGTGGATGATTGCATGATTGCACTATATATGAGATTGCATACTAGTCATTTCTCATACATATTTAACATAAACCAACCTTAAAAGGAACAAGATTAAAATGAATTTAGGTCTAATCAAGAATTTAAGTTTGTCAAGGTACGCACTTGTCCGGTCTCCAACCCGGACTAGTCCGGTATTCCCCTTCTATTCAGAAAATTCAATCTTCTTGAGAGCTCGAACTTGCCCGGCGCACTGCATGGACTAGTCCGGATTGAGCTTCTTATGTTTTTTTCAGACTTGTCCGATTTTGAGCGGACTAGTCCGATCTGGTCCAGTTTTCAGCTCGGAAGTTTTTTATTTTGCAACTCTGGACTTGTCCGTCCCATAGAACCGGACTTGTCCGATTTCGCCTCCGTTCCAAAACGGACTTGTCTGGCCGCCCCTGCGGACTAGTCTGGCCTTCAGGGTCCAATTCGGATTTCGTTTTTCTCCCACGATTGGTTATTGGGTAATTGCCTTAATGGGGCCCAAGAACTTCGTTTCCAACCTCAAAGGAGCCCAAGTGGACCCCACCTCGGCCCCTACACACCCCCTATTGAAATCCACTTGGAATTCACCCTAAAACCCTACCTCTCCACCCCTATATAAGCAACCCAATACCCCACACCTCTCTGTCACCATTGAAAACCCTTCCTGCCACCTTTTGCCTTGCGCCAACGTCAAGAGGAAGTCCAGAAGCAAGGAGGGGGAGGAGAAGAGGGAGAAGGTTCAATAAATATCGATCTTCATTAACTTTTCGACAATTGACGTTCTTCATCACCAAATCTTCATCAAGCCCTAATCATCAAGAATCAAGTGTTGCACCCAATTCTTGATCATTGGACCTCTAGACACACCATACACCTTCTACATTCACTTTCCCACGTGAATTCAACCCTAAAGCCTCGCTGATCAGAAAACCCTAATTTGCAGTTCTGATCAGGGCAGACTAGTCCGACCGTGATACCAGACTTGTCCGGCCTCTGAATCTGTATTGTGCTGAATTGAGTCCAAATTGACTCAAATCAATTCCAAACTTGTTCAAACTTGTTAAAAACAATTGTAACTAGTTAGTAAACATTAATAGCAACTCATTAACCAGTTTTACCTCACAATTGCATAAATCATGCATATCATAGCATATTGAGTAATATATGAACATTGATTAATTGTAATGTTGTTTCGCATGATTGTCGTGCATAATAGAAGGTATCACTGTAGAGAGTGCTTTTGAGGACCTGTAGAACTAGAACTTCGAAGCCTTCGATCCAAACCAAGCTCAAGAGCAAGGCAAGTGTCTTTGATAATTTTGATCCATGTTTTTAAATTTTTTGTTTGCAAAATTGCATGCTTGTGTCAATTTGATGGGAGAACGCAATTATAGGAGTTTACTAGTTTATATGACCACCCTTGTCGCTTGAGCACAATGTAGAGAGTCATGAAGGGTCTTTTACACTTTTTGCTTTGCAATACTCAATTGGGTTTGGGAAACACTTATATTGCTTAATTATGAACTATTGAATATTTTAATGATAAAAATTGATAATAATGACCCTTTAGCAACATGGTGCCTAGGGATCTAAGCAAGCCGATTATGTGGAATGGGTAGGACTGTTTTGGTGGTTTTGCTTGCTTCAGATCTAAGGACCGGTTCGTGGAGTGACCATCCAGGATTTACAGTGCCACCACAGGGCCAAGTATGGATGCAACTTAGCTGACTAATTAGTGTATTGTCGGTACTATTTGGACCATTAAGAATGCTTAGGGAAGGGGTAGTCGGATGGGTTTGTAGATATTGGTGGGACTACCCTGGGATCCGAATGGCTCGAGAGGGGGCCCTTGGTTGGATGTGCTCAGTTGGAGACATCACCATCAGTGAAACCTCAGTGGGGTCTAAATATGCTAGTAATCACTTTGTAAAGGCTATTTTGTGATTTCTTGGCCACACACCTAAGGAAGTATGAAACGATATAATTGAGATTCCATAGTCATCGAAAGGTGATGAAATCATGAACTTGTGGATAAAGTGGTACAACCTCTGCAAAGTGTGTTTAAAACTATCATGATAGTCGTGCTCCCGGTTGATGAGGACATCTCTCCTTTGCATACAATGCAAGGACCAATCACTAGAGCACGTGTGTGGCAATTGGATCTCCAGATACGTTCTAACCTTGTCAATTGTTTTTTCAGAACATATGCTTGTTTCCATGCATGTTTTATTGATTAGAAACAATAGAGAGGACCAACAAAGGCCTGGAGAAGTCCAAGGAGTCAAGAAGGACGAGATATGACGTGCACACCAAGGAGGAGTCCAAGCCCAACTCGACTTCGACTCCACCTCGGGATCCAACAGCTGCCTTCACCAAAATTGACGTCACAGACACATACGAAGTCAGATTTGGATGTTCTATATATTGTTCGAACTAGGATTTCATAAAGCTTCCAATGGAATTGGCCCCACCTCAAAATTCCTTCTGAGTTGACGGGAATCGATGAAACAAGTGGGCATCGAGAATCTGTCTGGTGCTACGTCATCGTCCTTGGGCTACTGGCCCGTGCATCGTGTGGAAGCCCATTAGGGTTGCGTCCAAGGGTCTTGCACGCCTCTAACTCCTATTTATACAACAGTCATCACCACATTAGGATTGGGTTTTGCTTAGATACAATCTATCATTGAACAGTGTCACTGATCATCGGTTGTGAGACTCCACTTCGTGATCAATCATGTTTTGATTGCAACTTCTCTGTTCTTTCTTGTGTTCTTGATTGTGCTTGCAGGGATAAGCCTTCGTGGCGAGGTCATTCGTGTGACACGGGTGATAACCAATGGAGTAGTGGTAGTGATTGTGGGGTTCCGTTCGCTCGGAGCCTTGGATCATCAACGTCGAGATCTCCAGCCAATCAAGTTTACCATACCTCTCGAAAGATCGGGACTCATCCTCCTATCAAGTGGTATCAGATTTCCAGGTTGGCCGTGAGGTATACTTCTGTGCCTTTAGATTCATTTTTTTCAGTCCTATAGTCTACAAAAAGCCACATTTTTTTACTTTCCCTGACCTACAACCCTCGCTCGGCCTTTTGCACAGTTTAGTTTCGGAGTCTGTAGTTCTGAGTTTGTGTCCTAGGTTGAGTCTGGTTGCTGGTTTATATTTGTTTTGGTTCAATTTTGTTTCTTCTATCCGCTGCCATCTACAAAAAACCAATCTACAAAAAAATCCATCCACCGATTCGTTTCTTTTTCAGTTTCCACCACCACCAAAACCTAATTCGGGGTATCCTCCTTAAAATGGGCATAACTTTTCGCTCGAAACTCCTATTGATGCGCATTTTTCCTGGAAAGATCTCGAAAAAATCCACATACAATACACCCGCTATGCCGGTAATGGTGTTCTAAAAAAAAATTAAGAAGGGCCTCATTTCGAACTTCGAAGTTCCCGCACCAGTTTTTCCAAATGCTCCTGAATTTGTATCGATCACATCTTTCATCGGTTTGAGCTAATACTTGGTGCTGTTTCTATTCTGGTGTCCCTGGTTGAGAAAAAAATATCAAAAATAAAGAAAAAAAGATTTTGGTTTTGGCTAGTGCTAAAAGACAAAAACAGGAGGCTCAAGGGGTTTTCTACTTGTGTTGTTTTCTGTGGAATGTTGGGTACTTGCTGATATTGTCCTTGTTGTTCATCATCATTCATCCTTGTTCCTTGCTTGTTGCCATAAGTGTTCTAATGCATTTTAGGCCAGCAACTAGGTGAAATTTTTTGGACACTTATCCATCATTGCTATCTGTTACTAACTTGTGTGCCACATACATATACTACATTTGAGCCTTTCCAAGCTCCACCTTGTCTCGAGTAGAACAGGTAACCTCTGCAATCACACCCACACTCTGCTTGCTTTCACACCGGTTACCGTTGGCCACCTGCAGTGCTGGTAAGAAACTTGTAAGAGCGGGGTAAGACGCATCTTACTGATCGATTTCCCACTTACACTTCAAAGAGCGTAGTAATAGGGTTCTTCACGATATTTTTGTCTTCGTTTTCTGTTTGTACTAACAATGATAGGAAAGAAGCCTATGGATAAGACCTCTGGTTCTACACCTCCTGTTTGTACCCTAGAAACCGTACGCCCCTTGAGGTTACAAAGATCTCAAAGGAAAGTCATCTACTTGATTTGAAGACCTTCAGAGGCCCACATGTCAGACATAACCGGACCCGCTTCTCCAACATGGTTAATCCCAGGGTCACCACGTGTACTATCAAACCGAAGCTACCGCCCACAAGGGGGAAGCTCTGGGCCATGTACCGAAATGGCACCTCCAGACTTAACCCCAGACCGAGAGAAGCTCCGAACCTGACACGTGTCAGGTAGCTCCGGAGCTACCTGTTTCCCACAGTATGCTCCGGAGCTGCCACGTGTCCAATCGTCGGATCTTCAGCCTCTAACCTCCGGAAGACCCCGCAACGGCTCCAGATCTTCAAAGGGGAATCAAGGACTTCAAGACCCGATTAAGTGTCATTAATACCATATTAATGACACTTAAACGGACGATTTTAACACTAGTAACGATGCTGTCAAAGCCCGTTACAGGGTCATTAAGAGTAATTAAATGTGTTGAAGAGGTATCAATACTAGTAACCGCCGGGGCCACATGTCAGGCCAGGCTAACTTGTAACGGCCTGCCCTTGTACTATAAAAGGACATGCTGACGACAAGTTCAAAGGAGAGGTTAGACACACGTGCCATAGACGCTCAATACAAGCTCATACAGCTAATACAACACCAACACACCCGTGGAGTAGGGTATTACGCTCAGGCGGCCCGAACCACGTAAACTCTTGTGTCTCCTGTGTCATTTACTATTCACCTTCTTGAATCTCCGCGCGCCCACACCGAACATCAAACTCCTCTAACACTTTAGTAGTGTCGGGAGATCTGCCGGTTCCAAACCACCGACAGTTGGCGCGCCAGGTAGGGGACGCTTGAGATTTTGAGAATGGTGAACTCAGCTGCTGGATCATCCAATGGTCAACCTGCTGCTCAGGCTGTTGGGGGCAATCCCTCCAATATGCAGCCACCAGCAGGAGCCTCAGCACCAGCAGGAGTCACACTCCCACCACCACCGCCTCCACCAGCAAATCATGCTGGGCACCGTGATGGTGCGCCGGCGTCAATTACTGCGTCGGCAAATCATGACAACCCGGAACACGCGCTCCATGCAGCGCGTGCTCTTATCCAACGCCCACCACCTCCGGACGCATCCTGGGATGCCCTGGAACAGTGGAGGGCTAATGTGGAACATTTGGTTGCAGCAGCAGCCGAACATCTCAGCAACCACAGGACGAGCCCCGTTGCAGCAGCGGACTTTGTCTGGTAGACTTGGTCTGCACATTTTCAATAGCAGGAGACGTGCTGCATCACAACAAGTGACGTCCTTGCCCTCCGGGGCACGACACACTCACACGGTATCCAGGCTCTCAACTCATGATCTCCGGGCGGAGCTTGATCGCCGATACCGTCAACAAGATGGCCGAGTCCATATTGAGCGTGCTCGTGAAAGACGAGAAGCTCAGGACCTTTCTACTCCTGAAGGAGTAGGAGGAGGCTGTTCAGCTCTGGCCATACATCTGCGTATGGTCAGGTGGCCACAGAAGTTCCGGCCTCACCTGCCGGAAAAATTCGACGGGACTGTCAATCCCGCCGAATTTCTTCAGATCTACTCCACTGCAATCTTGGCAGCTGGAGGAAACAAGGCCGTGATGGCCAATTATTTTCCAGTGTCCTTAACTGGGACCGCCAGGTCCTGGTTTATGAGCCTTCCACCCAACTCTATCAACAGTTGGGAGGAGCTGTGCCGGCAGTTCACCGCCAACTTCGGGAGTTCATACACCCGACTAGGCACTAAACTGGACCTTTTTGCAGTCGTGCAAAAAGGGGGAGAATCCCTGCGATCATTCATCCAGAGGTTCTCTCAGGTAAGAAACACTATCCCTTCTATCTCTAGCGCCTTTGTCATTGTGGCATTCAGACAGGGTGTACGAGACAAGAAGATGTTGGAGAAACTGGCGATCAAGGAGATCACCAGCGTCACGGAACTCTTCAGCTTGGCTGACAAATGTGCCAGAGCTGCGGAGGGTCGTGAGATGCACTCCAAACCAACCTCGGAGGGTCACCAGAAATCCTCCAAAGAAGAAGCCGCTACCTCCGGGAACGGCAAGAAGAAGAAAAAGACCAACGACAAGAAGAAGTCGTCGGCCGGTACATCCAATGTTGCAACTGCTGCAGCTCTGGGTGGCCGGGGGCCACGCCCCAAAAAGCGACATCGACCGTCTTCCGAAGACGGTAGCAAGGCCAAGGTGTGGTGCCCAATTCACAAAACGAGCAGCCATAGCTTGGAAGACTGCCGGGAGGTCCAAAACCTTGCCGAGCGTTACAACAAGCGCCGGAAAGAATCTCCTTTCCGACAGAGGGAAGGAAAGCAAAAAGTCGACGAAGCTCCGGCTGAAGAGGAGTTAGAATTTCAGGATCCCAAAAAGGTCCTGAAGGCCGTCTACACCTCCGTCGACGATGATTCTGACGTCTCTCACAACGAGCGCCGGAAGACCATGAACACCATTTTCGGTGGATCATGGGACATCACCTCCCGTCGCGTCATCAAGACTATGCGCCGGGATATGGCTGCTGTAGCTCCTACAGTCAGGCTGGAACCTCATCGGGATATGGTTGGAGCAGGTCAGTTACCTTTGATGGTATCTCCTACCATCAACAACATCCAGCTCCACCACGTCATGGTAGACGGAGGTTCGGGGCTTAACCTCATTAGCTTGGAAGCTTTCACCAAGCTTCAGCTCCGACCTTCGGATCTCCACCCCTCTCGACCTTTCTCCGGAGTAGGTCCGGGGGCCATTACCCCACTTGGAGCTATTACTCTCCCCGTTACCTTCGGGACACGGGAAAAGTACCGCACCGAGAAGTTGGTCTTCGACGTCGCTCAGATCAACTTGCCCTTCAATGCCATTTTGGGTAGGCCTGCCCTGTACAAATTCATGGCAGCTGCTCATTATGGTTATCTGGTGTTGAAGATGCCAATGCCAGTAGGCGTTCTCCGGATCCGCGAAGATCGTACTGTCGAAGTAACTGCTCTGGAAGAACTCCATGCACTCACTACGGCGCAAGAGGAGGACTCCAGGCAGGAGCAAGCTCCAAAGCCCCCGAGCATTCGTCAACAAGGCTCGACTTCTGCACCTCGAGTGCAGCCAAGCAGCGACACAGACATTCCCGTCAAAGTTGTCCAAATTGGTTCCGATGCTGCTCAGACCACCCGTATATCGGGGAGATTGAACGACAAATAGGAACTCGCGCTCATCACTTTCCTCCGGGCTAACATCGACGTGTTTGCCTGGCAACCGTCACAAATGCCTGGGATCCCTAGGGAAGTGATTGAGCACAATCTGAAGATCTACCCCGACGCCCGGCCTGTGCATCAAAAGCCTCGGAAGCAATCCGTAGAGCGACAGAACTTCATCCGACAAGAAGTGAAGAAGTTACTTGAAGCTGGATTAATCTGAGAAGTCTTCCATCCAAAATGGCTGGCAAACCCAGTCGTTGTGCCCAAGGCCGGCGGGAAGCTTCGGATGTGCATCGACTACACTACACTAAATAAGGCATGTCCAAAAGATCCATTCCCACTACCTAGAATAGATCAGATAGTGGATTCCACCTCCGGGTGTGAATTACTGTGTTTCCTAGACGCATATTCCGGGTATCATCAAATCAGGATGTCTAGGGAAGATGAAGAGCATACCTCATTCATCACAGTAGATGGATTATACTGTTATACAGCCATGCCCTTTGGTTTCAAGAATGCAGCTTCAACTTTTGTATGAGCTATGTACAAAACTTTTGAAGAACTCATTAGAGACATAGTGGAAGTGTACGTCAATGACATCGTGGTCAAGGTCAGGGACAAGGAGTCACTCCTTGACACCTTGCAGGCAGTCTTCGATAAGCTGCGGGCCACCCGCACAAAGCTAAACCCAGACAAGTGTGTCTTCGGGGTTAGCTCCGGAAAACTTCTCGGTTTCCTGGTAAGTCACCGGGCATAGAAGCTAATCCGGCGAAGATTAAGGCCATTGAAGACATGCGGCCACCAACCCGCATCAAAGACGTCCAAAAGTTAACTGGATGTCTAGCAGCCCTCAGCTGGTTCATTTCAAGACTGGCGGAACGGGCACTCCCCTTCTTCAAGTTATTGAGGAAGTCCGGACCATTCCAATGGTCCGAAGAAGCAGAGAAGGCATTCCAGGAACTGAAACAGTTCCTCACCACCCTACCAATTCTGGTAGCTCCGAACCCTGGTGAGCCTTTGTTGCTTTATATTTCAGCTACTGACGAAGTCATCAGTATGGTTCTGGTTGCGGAGAGACCAGAACTACCCCATACTCAGGAATCTAGACCCCTTCGGGAGGGTCCGGAGGTTTCTGAAAGCGAGTCTGGGTCCCAGCTCCCAGATTCGAATCCACAAGAAGTCACTTCAGAAGACCCAGACCCCTCCGGGAGGGTACATGTCACTTCTGAAGAAGCTCCGGGTTCCTCCAGCCAGAACCCGGAGGTCCCCGAAGAAAATCCGGATTCCTCTGAGAGGATCCGGGTCAGTGAAGAGGAAGCTCCGGACCCTTCCGGGAAGGTTCAGACCATTCAGCGCCCAGTGTACTTCATTAGTGAAGTATTACATGATGCCAAGACTTGATGCCTAGAGGTGCATAAGCTGCTCTATGAAGTTCTTATTGCCTCCAGGAAGCTTCGCCACTACTTCCAAGCTCACAAAGTCTCAGTGGTGACCTCCTACCCACTTCGAGCAATCTTGCATAATCCCAATTCAACTGGGAATATTGCAAAGTGGGCAGCGGAATTGGCTGAATTTGATCTTGAATTTATTTCAAGGCAAACAGTCAAGAGTCAAGCCTTGGCAGATTTTGTGGCAGAATGGACTCCCTCTCCATCAAACCCTGGGGGCCCCAGTGAGCAGAAGACGGAGCATCAAGCTCCAGCCTTCACCGAGCCTCACTGGACCCTCTACTTCGACGGCTCCATGCAGAAGCAGGGGGCCGGAGCTGGAATCCTTCTCCTTGCACCGACCGGGGAGAAGGTGAAATACATGGTACACCTTGACTTCAAGGCGACCAACAACATGGCAGAGTATGAAGCACTCATCTACGGACTAAAGGTGACACTGTCATATGATGTCAAGCAACTGCTGGTCAAGGGAGATTCACAGCTCATCATTAAGCAGGTGAAGGGTGAATGTTCCTGCAATAATCTCCAGCTAGCTGCTTACCTCCTTGAAGTCTAGAAGCTTCAGAAGGACTTCGAAGTCCTAGATCTCCATGATGTTCAGCGTGCCCATAACGCTGAAGCTGACGAACTCTCGATGAAAGCGTCAACCGAAGCTCCGGCTCCTGACGGAATTTTTGTCCGGAGGTTATCAAAGCCAACAGCTCAGCCTGCCGAACTGAGCGAAGGGGGCGAGATCAGCATCCCGAAGCTGATGGTCCTGATGGCCCTGTTACCATGGCAGCCATCAAGGGTCGTAGGTGCTGCCGGGAGCTCCGAGCAACCCAGCACGCAAGACTCAAAAGCTCAAGCTAGTTCCGATGCATGGATCTCGGAGATCCGGAGCTACTTGAAAGACAACATCCTTCCTGACGATGATGTATCCGCTGACCGGGTAGTCAGATTGGCTAAAAGATACACGCTGGTAGAAGGGGATCTCTACCGGCGTGGTGCCAACGGCATCCTAATGCGGTGCATCACAAGGGAAGAAGGCTGCAAGCTCCTCGCATAAATCCATGGAGGCGAGTGTGGGAACCACGCGTCTTCCCGCACGCTGGTTGGTAAAGCCTTTCAGCATGGCTTCTACTGGCCTACAGCACTCCAGGATGCAACTGAGCTGGTGAAGAAATGTGAAGCATGTCAATTTCATGCAAAGCAAATTCACACACCAGCTCAGCCCTTACAAATGATACCTCCTACATGGCCCTTCGCTGTGTGGGGGATGGATATCTTGGGACCTTTCCCAAGAGCAGTCGGAGGTTACAAGTTCCTGTACGTTGCCATTGATAAATTCACCAAGTGGCCGAAAGCAACTCCAGTTGTGACAATCAACAAGCAATCTGCTATCAACTTTTTGCAGTCCATCATATGCAGATTTGGAGTCCCAAACAAAATCATCACTGATAATGGGACCCAATTCACAAGCTCTGCATTTCAAGGATATTGCGAAGACCTCGGCATTCAAGTTTGCTACGCCTCTGTAGCTCACCCAGCCAGCAATGGCCAAGCCGAGAGGGCAAATGCTGAAATCCTTAAAGGACTCAAAACGCGCACCTATGAGCGCTTGAAAAAACATGGAGCCAACTGGATCGAAGAGCTTCCGCCCACTTTATGGGCCAACAGGACATCTCAAAACCGGTCAACTGGAGAGACACCCTTCTTTCTGGTGTACGGAGCTGAAGCAATCCTTCCTCCGGAAATCACCTTGGGTTCACTCCGGGTCCGGACCTTCGACGAAGCCGTGCAGGACCAGCTCCGGCGTGAAGACCTAGACCTCCTTGAGGAGGGAAGGTGCCAAGCAGCTGTTCGAAATGCCTGATATCGCCAAGCCCTACGACGTTATCACCAGCGGCATGTACACAACCGACAGCTCGAGGAAGGCGATCTGGTGCTACAGAGAATACAATCCAGAGAAGGGTTAAACAAACTCTCCCCCAGCTGGGAGGGGCCCTTCCGAGTGATTAAAGTATCCCGTCCCAGAAGCGTTCGCTTGGCTACTGAGGATGGGACACCTCTCCCAAATCCTTGGAACATCGAGCACCTCCGTAAGTTCTACACTTAATACCACGGAGGTGAGTCTTGAGTAACTTGAGGTGTATGTTATAGAGTCATTGTACAGAGTCGGGTAGTTCCTCCGGGAGAGCAGCCGGACCTTTCCCGAAAGGTCCGCAAAGTTCATGCAACACTTGTCACAGTCTCAGGACTAAAAGTGTGGCTAACTACCCTGGGTCAAACGAGAAATGAAACACGCTTAGCCTGGTTCCGTACCCTAAGAGTGTACTTGTTTCCCCTGTACCCCGGACCTATAATGAAAGACATCTTCATGTGAAACAGACTCCACGTGCATTTATTTTGTACAGGCTCAACATTTTTATTTTTCTCTTTCTTGTCTATAACAAAGACGTGCAATTCTTAAGAAATTTTAGTTCGACCGGTTTATATACGATACGAGTTGTATTGTCAATTCTTTTGGATTCAAATATTGTTCATGACCAACTCGCCTAAAAGCCGCCAAGCCAACCTAGGGCTGGAGTGTGCTATCGACTTAGCCTTGTCAAGCACCCTAAGTATGCCACTCTACCTACACCCCGGCAGGCCGAAGTAAGGCGGGTCCGTGTACAGTTGGATCTAGAAGAAAAGACAACGCATTCGGTTGTATTTAGAATCGCGTTTGACTTAAAATCTTCTTGAGAATCGTAAGCCGCGACGAAGTTATAGACAAGAAACGAATTTTATTATTTTTCTTGGATTAAGTGTGCAGGAAAAATAAAATCTACGTTGATGGAGAAAAGTCGGAGCTAACAAAGCTCCCACTCCCCTAGGTGGCTTGTAATCGATGTTACGCATCACCGGAGTAATCAAGCTCCGGTAAAGCCAGGGGGGCCAGCCGTCGACGCTGAATAAAAGATGGTGAGAAGACCCCGCAAATGGAGTCTGCTGCCAACAAACTAAGTGTTGGCAAAGGTCACTGCCGGAGCTACTAAGCTCCGACACCCCGGAGGACTAACTATCGATGCTCTACGCGTTGATAGAGACTATTGCTGGAGCTACCAAGCTCCGGCGATAGACAATGCCGGACCTTCTAAGCTCCGACAACCTCAGGGGGCCTTCACTATCGAAGACTTCGGACCTAAATTCTACAAGTTTGGAGCAAATGAGTCTTCATCAAAACATTATATCCTCTTGGTACATGTTCGCAATCAAATTGTGTACATCTACCAGGGGGCCAAGTGAAGACAAAAGTGTTGAAGACAAAAAGTGAAATTCACAAAAATTTGGGGATTTCATTTATCTGGAGACAAGGGATTACATCTGGAGACAAGGGATTACAAAATTGAGGAAGAAGAAGAGAAAATACAAGTGAGAACTACAGAAATGGTCCTAGACCCTATGGAAAAATTGGGCGACTTTCTGGGCAACCTCCGACACGTTGGCTCGGGCAGCTTCCCCTTCTCCTTCGACGGGACCTTCAAGCACCGGGTCCAAAGGAAATTGGGAGTTCTGGCTGGTGTAGCACGTCAGCACATATTCTGCGATGTTCTTCGCCAGGGATTGCCCCTCAACCTCCAATTGGTCCGCGATGACATCGCCCACCTTGGAGAGTTTGCTGCCTGCCGAGCTCAACGCCTGCAACGCCAGGTCCGGCTCCGGCTCTGGATCATCTGGGCGCACGGGGCTGAAGCCCATCAGTGTCAACGCGTCGTTGGCCTTGCCCAGGAACTCCCAAATCTGTAGGGAGTCCTCAGTACTCAAGCCCTTCATTTCTTCCAGGGATCTTCTGGCCGCCACCAGTTCAGAATTCTCGCGGGCGAGGCGCTCAACTTCTTTGGCGTTTTGCTGAATCTTCTCAGCAACCCGCTTTTCGAGTTTTCCGAGCTCCTCCTCCCGGAGGTGGATCTTGTTCTAGCGGTCGACCAGGTCCTTCTCTCCGCCCCTCACTTTCTTCTCCCTGGCAGTAAGGGCACACTCTTGTTCATAGAGTTCCTGCCCTCGCACCCAGGCCTTCTCCTCTTCCTCATGGCAGCGCTCTTCCAATTTCTTGGCACGCTCTTCGAGACCCTTGTCAGCCAGAGCCACCTTCTCGGCAACCTCCTCCTCCCTCCTCAGGACGTCATCCCGCAGCTCTAGGAGTTTCTGCTCTTCATCTTCGAGCCGTTTCTCCCTCTCTTCAAGTGCCTCTCGGCGCTTGATGAGTGCAGTGTTAATGGCCTCAAGCTTTTCGTGGCGTTCATCGGCCGCACTATTGGCTGCTTTGGCCTGATCGTAGATCTCCCGGGATTGAGCGTCGAGGGCACGAGTCATACTCTCCCAGTCATCCAGTAACTTGCCCCAGTACTCCAGGCAGATCTTCTCCCGCTTGATCCACTCTTTGTCATCCGCTAGCCTCGACTGCGCCAGCTTGGTCTCGAAGTAGAGCCGATTACGCCACCGCCTAAGGGTTTGGCGCTCCTCTTCAAGAGCCTTGCTGTCGTGGAAGAAGGCCAGTTGGACTTGACGCAGACTGGAACATGCGTTGTCAATAGACAGTGACAACGGGATAGGTTCTAGACCTGCTGGGGTCTCCTCCGCTGGTTCCAGCGGGTTTTCAGATACAAAAATTGGGTCCCACTCCACAAGAGTGGTCCCCTGAGTCTCCATGGCACTACGGCCATCCTCCGAGATGGCCTCAGTCGCCATCGAGGAAGGCCCCGCCGCCAGGTCTTCGTTCACCCCCTCAGGCAGGGGGCCAGTGACTTCGCTTGGGCACTCCGGCTCGGCCCGAGGTACCTCCGATGTCGTCACTTCTGGAGCAAGAGCCGCTGCTGGCTTCGGAATGGGTACCTCCTCCGATGGGGGCTCGGGCTCCGACACTCCTGTATCAACCAGCGCGGGAGCCGGAAGATCTTCATCTTCAATCGGCCCTGCAGCCGGAGCTCCAACAACTACCGTCTCTACGACCGGTGCTTCGGAGGTAGCCGACCCAACTGCCGGAACTACCTCAGTTTTCGGCGCGCACGCCGGGGCTTCAATCACCTCGGGCTCAACCGCTGGAGCTTCGACAATTTCCAGCTTAGAGGCCGGAATTACTACTTCCTCCGGTTCAACAGCCGGAGCTTCTATCATCTCAGCGCCAAGACCCAGAGCTTCAACCTCCGGGACAGGTGCCCCTGGCGCATCTTCACTCCCGCGGTCCGGCGCTACCACGGGAGCCTCTGGGGATGAGTCGAGGTCCATGACCACGACAGCCGGCGCCGGAGCTGTCGCAACTTCAGCCACCACTTGGGGCGGCACCGGGACGGGTGCAAAAGCTTCCACCCTCACGGCTTCAGCCGCTGTAGCTAAGGGTGGAGCCTCACTCCCCTTCTTGGAGACGCTGCGGATGATGAACGAAGAAACTTAAAAAATAGTTACTACAATTAAAACAACTATCCAAGGTAAAGATTAAAAATTACCTTGGGAGGCTTCCGCACCAGCTTGCGCGGAACCTTTTTCCCGGGCGTTCTGGGCTGGTCATAGCCGGTGTGGAAGCTCCGGAAGGCCCCCCGGAACTCGTCGCGGCCACGGGAGTTTCCCGAGTCGAGGCCCCCCTCGATCGAGAAGAACCCCCGGACCTGAAGGCCTCCACCAGCCCAGGTGCTGGAGTCGCATGCCCGGAGCTAACACTTCGGGAGGACCCCACTGCGGGAACAGCCGCGCTCCGGGAGGACCCCACTGCGGGAACAGTCACGCTCCGGGAGGATCCCACTACGGGAACAGTCGCCGCAGTTGTAGAAGACCTTCCCCTCCGGGGAGAAGGAGCCGATGCTGAAGTAGCGGGCCTGACGGACCTTCCGTCGGCGTACTGCAGCTTCCTCTTCCGGCTCACAAGTTCATCCGCCAGCTCCTTGCCCTTGCCGACGACCTCTTCCCTCGGCTTCGGAGCAGAGTCGGAGCCACCCTCGGACATTCCGGGGATCGCTAACCCGATGGTTGATCTTCTCTCGACGACACCAAGGTCGTCAAGCACGGGCATCTTCCGCCGGAGCTCCCTGCTGAACTCCACTTCTACGTTCAGAGGAAGAAAAGCTGATGGCGGAGTCAAGTCGTCGCCTTAAACGTCGATGCCATGCTGGAACTTCTTGAGGTGGAACTCCAAGGTTTTCCCCACCATGTTGGACTTCAGCCCGGTCTCGACCCGGTCGTCGTCCATCACGCTATTGAGGGCCCATGCGAGTTTCTCTCTCCTCTTCAGCGGTGCCCACCTGTTGACCAAGAAGTTGCAAAACACCGCCTGAGGAGTCAATCCTCCCTCCACGCATTGGCGGATCCTGGTCAAAACAGGGTTGAAAGCTTCCACCAGCACCGGAGCTTCACTCCAGATTGTCGTGTCGATGCTGGGAAGGCCTTCGGGCAGCTCCAGCCTCTCGTGCTCCTCCACCCGGACGACTATCCAGTCCTTCTTCCAGTCATCCCACTTCCCAGAGGGAAATGACCGGAGGTACTTGAATGGGCACTTCTTGCGCTTCACAAAGTAGTAGAAGCCAAGGTACTCATTGCTCCTGTCGGTGGTATGGACGGTGAAGAAGGTCCGGAAGAGTTCAATGCAGGGGGGGATGCCCACCCACATCTCACAGAAGTGGATGAAAATGGACACAAGAAGAATGGAGTGGGGGCCGAGATGATACAACTGTAGACCATAGAAGTCTAGCAGCATCAATAAAAAGGAAGAAAAAGGTGGGATCAACCCCACCATGGCGTACGAGGAAAAGTACACCATTTCGCCGGCATGCTCCTTCTCAAACGGGAACTCCCCACCGGCGCGGACCGAGCGGTTGAAGAAGTCCGAGTACCATCCCATGAGGGCCCATACCTTCTTCAGGTCGCCATCGGTCTTCAAATGGCTTTCGCGGAGACCCAACTCCATCGTGGCACAACAAGGCAAGAGAGGAAAAGTAAAGCACAAGTTGGGAGTTTGAGCGCAAGAACAGATGAGAGGCGTAAAGAAATCCCGAAGGTGCGCACTTTCCTTCTTAAGTAAGCCCTCGCAACGCTTGGATGGAAACCACAAGGAAGTCGAAGATACCACCCAAAAATTCCACCCAGCCGATGACAAGCGGTCCCGGGACCACCCCGATGATCAAGTTGAGGTTCTTACCCAGGCGAACGGTTGCCATCATGAGGCGGGAAGCCCGAAGGCAGCGGCCTGACAAGGCGCGCGGAACCGATACAATTTTCGTATCGGGAACCGGCGACCTTCAATTGCGTGAGATCCGCACGCCAAAGATCTCATCTGCCGCGCACGGGATACGCCACGCGGCGAGGATTTAACTCCAAATCCTCGCCAACGGTACCTCCGAAGACCTTTGAAGACTCAGTTCAAAAGTCGCGAGGATGGACCCACCTCCGGCGGAATAACTTCACCCCAGTGGTCTTCCCCGGAGGTAGGTCTAGGGGGCCACTGTCGGTACCCTAGAAACCGTACACCCCTTGAGGTTACAAAGATCTCAAAGGAAAGTCATCTACTTCATTTGAAGACCTTCGCAGGCCCACATGTCAGACATAACCGGACCTGCTTCTCCAACATGGTTAATCCCAGGGTCGCCACGTGTACTATCAAACCGGAGCTACCGCCCACAAGGGGGAAGCTCCAGGCCATGTACCGAAATGGCACCTCCGGACTTAACCCCAGACCGAGAGAAGCTCCGGACCTGACACGTGTCAGGTAGCTCCGGAGCTACCTGTTTCCCACAGTATGCTCCGGAGCTTCCATGTGTCCAATCGTCGGATCTTCAGCCTCTCACCTCCGGAAGACCCCGCAACGGCTCCGGATCTTCAAAGGGGAATCAAGGACTTCAAGACCCGATTAAGTGTCATTAATACCATATTAATTACGCTTAAACGAACAATCTTAACACCAGTAACGGTGCTGTCAAAGCCCGTTACAGGGTCATTAAGAGCAATTAAATGTGTTGAAGAGGTATCAATACTAGTAACCACCGGGGCCACATGTCAGGCCAGGCTAACTTGTAACGGCCTGCCCTTGTACTATAAAAGGACAGACCGACGACAGGTTCAAAGGAGAGGTTAGAAACACGCGCCATAGACGCTCAATACAATCTCATACAGCTAATACAACACCAACACACCCGTGGAGTAGGGTATTACGCTCAGGCGGCCCGAACCACGTAAACTCTTGTGTCTCCCGTGTCATTTACTATTCACCTTCTTGAATCTCTGCGCGTCCACACCGTACTTCAAACTCCTCTAACACTTTAGTAGTGTCGGGAGATCTGCCGGTTCCAAACCACCGACACCTCCGGATGTTGATGAGTGCGTGTCCCATATGGAACTAAGGGACATGATGCAGGCGATGACTGTAGCTTTCAACAATTATCAGACCACTACAACAACCACCTTTTAGATGCTCCATACAAGTGTTGCTGGTCTGACCACACGGTTGGACAAGATGGAGACTCGTCTTCTCCAACAAGCTACACCCTCTATCATCCTTGATGCTGATGCACATGCTCACTACGACACAGATGATGACTTCAATAATGACAAGGTTGATGCACAACAGCGCCGTCGCCCTCGACGAAATCGTCAAGGTATGGGAGGTAGACCTCGTCCTCATGCTCCTGAACAAGATAATGATCCTTACGCTAAGATTAAGTTTTCTATTCCACCGTTTTATGGATCTTATGATGCTGAGACTTACTTTGATTGGGAGATGATGGTAGAACAAAAATTTAGCTCTCATCTTGTTCCTGAGTGACATAGAGTTAGACAAGCCACTAGTGACTTTAAAGATTTTGCTATCATTTGGTGGAATGAACTTGTCAATACACGTAATGCGCCACAGACATGGGATGTGTTAAAAGAAGAGATGCACGCTAGGTTTGTTCCTCCTTCATATAGACGTGATCTTCTTAAGAAATTGCAACGCTTTGATCTGGATGACATGAGTGTCCAATAGTACTACTAAGAGTTGCAGAAAGGTATGCTTCATTGTGGGGTAGTTGAGGATCAAGAAGACCAAATTGTTAGGTTTTATGGGGGCTTGCGGCGTGAGATCCAGGACATAGTTGACTACAAGGAATATCATTCTATTCAACATTTATTTCAACTTGCTATGTTAGCAGAAAAAAAAAGTGCAGGGTCGCCAACAGTAGCGGCGGAACAACACCTTCACGCCATGACAGCTTCCGGTGTCATCCAAAGCAGCACCCTCCTCGAGCGTACGTGGTTCTACACCATCCTCCACCGGTGTTGTACGCAGCAGCACCACACCTTCTACATCACGGGGACAAGATAACAACAAGTCCTAGATGCCTCTAGGTGTTGCAGCAAAGGCGGGTGCACCCAACAATTCGTCAAGTCGCACCTCTGACATCAAGTGCCACTGTTGCTAGGGACTTGGCCATATGCAACGAGATTGCCCCAACAAACGGGCGATCATTACCACTGCTGATGGTGGGAATGTTAGTGCTTCTGATATTGAAGATGAAAATATTAGTGCAACTAACATTTCAGGTTCTGATGATGGTGCTGAGGAGGTTCTTGGTACATCTACGACCAACAACTATAGGACTTTGATTGTGCAGCGAGCTTTGAGTGCCACGATTCAAGAGGATGACAACCGCCAATGTCACAACCTTTTCAACATGTTTCTCATCATCAAGGACTGTCGTGTACATACCATCATTGATGGTGGTAGCTGCAACAATTTGGTGAATGTTGAGATGGTCAAGAAGCTTGGCTTGACCACACGGGAGCATCCCCACCCTTATCACATTCAATGCTTTAACAAAAATGGTAAGGTAAAGGTAACACAAACAACAAGGATACATTTTTCCATTGGTTCTTATCATGATTTTGATGTGGTACCTATGGATGCTTGCTCTCTTTTGTTGAGACGTCCTTGGGAGTCTGATACTGATGCTATTCACCATGGTTGATCTAATAAGCATACTCTCATGCATAAGGGCAAGAAAATTGTGTTGCTCCTATGAGTCCCACTGAAATTGTGCAATTTGAGCATGAGAAAAAGAATAATGCTAAGCAAAAGGGTGTTTTCAATTCTGAGATTCAGCAACCTGTTAAGTTGAAAAATCCTTTTTTGCTTGCAACTAAATCTGATCTTGATGAATTATATGCCTCTAATGGAACTTGCTAAGCTTTAGTGTACAAACATGCTTTATATTCCATTGAGGATACATCCACTGTTTTGCCACCTGCTGTTGCTAACCTTTTGCAGGAATATATGGATGTTTTTCCATCAAAGATACCCCCTGGATTACCACCTGTGCGAGACATTGAGCACAAGATTTATTTGATTTCAGGGGCGAGCTTGCCAAACTGTGCTACCTATAGGACCAACCCCGACGAGACTAAGGAAATTTAGTGACAAGTCCAAGCTCTTCTGGACCGCGGGTACATTCGTGAGAGACTTAGTCCTTGTTTTGTTCCTGTTCTTTTGATTCCAAAAAAGATGGCACTTGGCGCATGTGTGTTGATTATAGATCCATCAATAACATTACCATTTGTTATCGCTATCCTATTCTAGATTGGATGACATGCTTGATGAGTTGAGTGGTTCTGTTATTTTCTCCAAGATTGATTTGCATAGTGGGTATCCTCAAATTAGTATGGCTTTAGGTGATGAATGGAAAACTGCCTTTAACACTAAATTTGGACTTTATGAATCATTAGTCATGCCATTTGATTTAACTAATGCGCCCAACACTTTCATGAGATTGATGAACGAGGTTTTACGTGCTTTCATCTGTAAATTTGTGGTGGTTTACTTTGATGATATCCTTATTTACAGCAAGTCATATGATGAGCATCTTGAAAATTCGCGTGCTATTTTTAATGTCTTGTGCGATGCACGTTTATTTGGTAACCTTGAGAAGTGCACCTTTTGCACCGATCATGTGTATTTTCTTGGTTATATTGTTACTTCGCAGGGCATTGAGGTGGACGAGGCAAATATTGTTGCCATCACGAGCTGGCCACTTCCTACTACGGTCACACAGGTTCAGAGTTTTCTTGGTCTCGCAGGTTTCTACTGATGTTTCGTGCGGGATTTCAGCTCCATTGCAGCACCTCTCCACGATTTGACAGAGCATGGAGTGTCGTTTCGATGGGGACCAGCACAACAACAAGCTTTTGATGCTCTGAAGTCAAAGCTCACACAAGCACCATTGCTGCAACTTCCTGATTTTGAGAAGACCTTGGAGCTTGAATGTGATGCGAGCGGCATTGGCATTGGAGGAGTGATAATTCAAGGAGGTAAACTTGTTGCTTTCTTTAGTGAAAAATTGCATGAGCCTTTGCTGAATTATTCTACATATGACAAAGAACTTTATGCTTTAGTATGTGTCTTGCAAACTTGGCAACATTACCTATGGCCTAAAGAATTCTTCATACATTCAGATCATGAGTCTTTGAATAATCTTAAAGGACAAGCTAATCTAAACAAATTTCATGCTAAATGGATTGAGTTCATAGAGTCATTTCATTACATCATTAAACATAATAAAGGGAAAGACAATGTGATTGTCGATGCTTTATCTAGACGTTATACCACACTGTCCCAACTTTCTCATAAAATCTTTGGTTTGGAAACCATAAAGAGGTTTTATGCTACTGATTTGGACTTCAAAGATGCCTTTGAAAATTGTATAGAGGGAAGAATGTGGCAAAAATTCCCGCTGCATGAAGGCCTTCTCTATCGTGCTAACAAGCTGTGTGTTCCAGCTAGCTCTGTTCATCTTTTTGTTGTTGCAGGAAGCGCATGGAGGTGGTTTGATGGGACATTCTGGTGTTAAAAAGACAAAGGACGTGCTGGCCGCTCACTTCTTTTGGCCACGAATGAGGTGTGATGTGGAGTGCTACGTTTCACGTTGCACGACATGCAACAAAGCTAAGTCTCGACTTAACCCACATGGTCTTTATATGCCTCTTCCTGTTCCTTGTGCACCTTGGGAGGATATTTCTGTGGACTTTATTTTAGGATTTCCTAGAACAAAGAGGGGGACGGATAGTGTCTTTGTGGTTGTTGATCGTTTCCCTAAAATGGCTCAATTTATACCCTACCACAAGGCCGATAATGCTTCACATGTTGCTGATTTGTTCTTTAATGAGGTTGTGCGTTTGCATGGTGTTCTCAATACTATTTTTTCTGATAGGGATGCTAAGTTTTTGAGCCACTTTTGGAGAACTTTATGGTATAAATTGGAAACAAAGTTGCTATTTTCTACTACTTGTTATCCACAAACTAATGGGCAAACAGAGGTAGTTAATCGTACATTATCTACTATGTTGCGGACTGTTTGAAAGATAATTTGAGGTTGTGGGAGGAGTGTTTCCCACATATTGAGTTTGCTTATAATAGGTCTATTCACTCCACAACCAAGTTAAGTCAATTTATGGTAGTCTATGGTTTCAATCCTCGTGCTCCAATTGATTTGCTACCTTTACCACATACTGAAATTGTGAAATTAAATGCTACACAACGTTCTGAATTTATTCTTAAGTTGCATGAAACTACTAAGTTACAATTTGAAAAAATGAATGAAAAATATCGCATTGCTGCTAGTAAAGGTAGGAATGAGGTAAAATTGGAACCCGGTGATTTGGTGTGGGTTCATTTGAGAAAAGATAGGTTCCCGGATTTGAGAAAATCCAAACTCATGCCACTTGCTGCTGGACCTTTTAAGGTTCTTGAGAAGATAAATGACAATGCATATAAACTTGAGTTGCCTCCCTAGTTTGGAGTTAGTCCCACATTCAACATTTCAGATTTGAAGCCATACTTGGATGAGGAAGATGATCTTGAGTCGAGGACGACTCCAATTCAATAGGGGGAGGATGATGAGGACATCTCTCCTTTGCATACAATGCAAGGACCGATCACTAGAGCACGTGCACGACAATTGGATCTCCAGATATGTTCTAACTTTGTCAAT
This sequence comes from Tuctoria greenei, assembly GCA_036927565.1. NCBI lineage: Eukaryota > Viridiplantae > Streptophyta > Magnoliopsida > Poales > Poaceae > Tuctoria > Tuctoria greenei. The sequence goes on along the minus strand of JAYESD010000005.1, from coordinate 169,975,261 downwards.
TGTTTTTCAGAACTTACGCTTGTTTCCATGCATGTTTTATTAATTAGGAACAACGTAGAGGACCAACAAAGACTTGTAGGAGTCCAAGGAGTCAAGGAGGAGGATATAGGACGTGCACACCACGGAGGAGTCCAAGCCCAACTCGACTTTGACTGCACCTCGGGGTCCAGGAGCTGCCTTCACCAAAATTGACGTCACAGACACATACGGAGTCGGATTTGGATGTCCTATATATGGTTGGAACCAGGATTTCATAAATCTGCCAATGGAACCGGCCCCACCTCAAAACTCCTTTTGAGTTGACGGGAATCAGTGAAACAAGTGGGCATCCAAAATCTGTCCTGTGCTGCGTCACCGTCCTTGGGCTGCTGGCCCGTGTATCGTGTGGAAGCCCATTAGGGTTGCATCCATGGGTCTTGTACACCCCTAACTCCTATTTATACAGCATCCGTCACCACATTAGGGATGGGTTTTGCTTATATACAATCTGTCATTGAACAGTGTCACCGATCATCAGTTGTGAGACCCCACTTCGTGATCAATTCAGTTTTGATTGCAACTTCTCTGTTCTTGCTTGTGTTCTTGATTGCGCTTGTAGGGATAAGCCTTCGTGAAGAGGTCATTCGTGTGACACGGGTGAAAACCAACGGAGCAGTAGTGTAGTGATTGTGGGGTTCCGTTCGCTCGAAGCCTTGGATCATCAATGTCGAGATCTCCACCCAATCAAGTTTACCATACCTCTCGGAAGATCAGGACTCATCCTCCCATCACCGGTTCTGAGCAACTTGGACCCTCACATTATTAGATTTATGGACCTTGAACATGATTTAATGGTTGGGATTGAATTGGGAATTGATATTGGTTCAGTAATTAGTTTTGGTATATGGAATTGATGGAATTGAGATAGTTGAGCAGTAATGAATTGGTTCTGCATTATTATTGATGGTGTTGGTTTCTTAAGTTGAAATTAGTATTATTTGGGTTAATTTGGAAGGAACACACTTAATGATCATATAATTGCATTTTCAGTTGTTTTGAATGTACTTTTTATGCAATTAGCCCATTTAATTATCGTTCCCTATTTTAGCTACATCTCATACTTTCCCACACTTGTTGAGTCGACATGTGCTCACCCTTGCTATTCCCCCAACAAATTCAGACGCAGGCGACAATGTGGAGTAGTAGGAGGTCTTTGAGGAGTTCTAGGCGTGCGTGTTACCGTCAAGCTTACCTGTGGAGTGTGGAGCCATTAGTGTTTAGTGTTTTCCACTGCAGTTGTTTAGAGCTTGTATTCAAGACTATTTGATTTATAATAAGGTACTATTATTAGTATTATTATTCAAGAATGGTTATAATTTGTTTATTGTTTGTGAATCACTTGTGTATGTGTGTTAAACATCCTGGGCACATATATGCATCACGCTTGGTTCATTTTTGGAACCGGGTGTCACAATCATCAAGCATTTCTAGCGCCGTTGTTGAGGAACGATTGCTATTGATCTTCGAACCTTGTTCACCCTCGTATATATTTTCTTTTCTTTACTTCTTACCTTTCCACCATTAACATGGAGCAGCCCACCATTCTTTCTTATTCTGCTCCAAAGCGCGAGTTCTATGAGTCACCGCCGTCGGCGGAACCTATTTGCTCAACTAGTTATGATCTTCGCCCTGGCTTTATAGCCATGGTTCGGGAACAATCCTTCTCAGAAACGGATTGTGAAAACCCTTACCACCACCTGCGAGAGTTTGAAAAATTGTGTTCTTGCCTTTAAATTAGAGGCATGACACAAGAAACTCTTAAATGGAAGTTGGTTTTCTTTTTCTCTTAAGGAAAAAGTGAAACAATGGTACACCCATAATGTTGAGAAAACAAACGGTGATTGGAAAGGATTACGAGACAAAATTTGTCTTGCTTTCTTTCCAATATTGCGAATTGTTTCCTTACGAATGGAAGTCTAGGCTTCCAACAGATGGAGAAGAAATCAATAGGTGGAGCTTGGGATAGATTTTCGCTTTTTCAAAATCACAACCCAGATTTATTAATCCCATACCCGTTGTTACTGCAATATTTCTTCATGGAACTTAACAAAGAGTCTACCCTATATCTCGACATCACAGCTGGAGGCTCTTTCCTCCATAAGACGCCAGAATAAGGGAAGGAGCTTCTAGATCGAATTCTAGAAAATGCCTCCTTCATTATAGATCTTAATGAACCTCCACAAAAGGAAGCCACATCGAGTATCGAGGACACCCCTATAGCCAAGGAAGAGCCATAACCATGCCCATCACCTGCCTTGCCTATAGAATCACCTCCCAAACCTAAACCATCGAAGTATGAAGAATTCTCGTTCTACTTCGAGGAAGAGATCCTTGAAGATTATGGTAATACCCCGAAGTATTGTTACCAAAGGAAGCCATCGCTGCCTCCAACTCGACCTGACCCACCTGATGGAGTATTCCTCCAAGAGATGGTCAAGGAGTTGACCTCTATTTTGAGTTTAGAATCGACAACAGAGGTTTAGAACTCACCCGATATCCTTCGGATGATCTCACCCTTAGCCACCACTCTATGCCATATTAGAGGAGTAGCAATGCGAGTCCTTTATAATCCCTACGTTGGAGCAATATCATTTCTGATACTTGTCCTCTCACCATTTTGGGCGATGTGCCAGTGGCACCAACATAAAAATCCTTCCGAGATACATTTGGAAATATCCTTTATGGATATGGGACTTTGCAAGAAGTGTCAGTAAGACACAAAAATTTTGAGGTTTTCCTTGATTTTCATGTGTTCGAAGTTTGATACATCGACGTAATGATTGGGGTACCCATTGGGAAATTTCTCATGGAATTACCCTCTAAAGGAAACCTCAACATAAATCTTGGAGGGAACATAATTTCAATTCCCATTATGCGTTCCAAAAACACATTCGTGGAACCATCCTTCCAAGATGGGCCAATTGAGGAGGTCAGGACTCTTAAATATTTGGAACCTCTTGAAGTAGAAGGAGAAGAATATTTTATCCAAGAAGAGGACGAGCTTCAGGAGGCTTTTGAATTGCCAAAAGAAGAGCCAACACCCAAACCTCCTATTGAGCTCAAGATCTTGTCTCCAGGCCTATGCTATGCTTTTCTGAATGGAGATTTGGAAGCCCCTATGATCATAAGTGACAAGCTTTCAGATGATGAAACGCTCAAAGTCATAGCGCTGTTAGAAAAGCATAGGACTATTTTTGGCTACTCACTCTAAGACCTCAAGGGCATCAGCCTGCTCTTTGCACCCATCACATTCCCATTAACCCCGAGAGTACCCCCTCATGGGAGCCTCAACGACGGCTGAATAATGCGATGCATGAGGTTGTCAAGAAGGAGGTCTTAAAACTCCCTCATGTCAGGATTGTTTATCATGTGCCTCATAGTAAGTGGGTTAGCCCGGTCCAAGTAGTGCCAAAGAATGGAGGAATGATGATCGTTCAAAACGAGAAGAATGAATTAATTCCTCAACGAACCATCACGAGATGGAGGATGTGCATTGATTATCGAAAACTAAACAAGGCAACTAGGAAGGATCATTTTCCACTTCCCTTCATTGATGAGATGTTGGAATGGTTGGCAAAACATTCTTTCTTATGTTTCCTTTATGGATATTCGGGCTATCATCAAATTCCCATCTCTTGATGGCTGTTATATACCAATTTTACCTGTCAATATAACTCAATTATGTGAAGGATATATCATTTCTTGCACACATCACCTTTCTACCTAACCTATTCTCACTTGTCTTTGGAAGAATAGTGCATGCAGACTTTTTATGCAGGAATTAAGATGAAAGAGAGGGAGCAATCCTAAATATTACCATCCCGGCCAATCAAGCGACGACACATGACATCACATGGATCAACTAGCCCACAAACAGACGTATCCGAGGAGATCCAATGGTGTATCACCCACATCAGTCGAGGGGACCCACCAGTCAGTGACCTGTAGAAAGCACATGGGAAATGGCGCAATGACCAAGTTGGCCAAACCCCCTGTTCGGCTGATTTGTTCTTCACGCCAAACTCGGTCTTCTTCCACGTGTCGACTCCCTATGGTGCCCTGATAATGATGAAGACTGATTCACTCTCTTTTGGTGGCTGGAACCGACCCTTCTTCAGCTATAAAATAGGACCCCCTACCCCTCACTTCGACACACACCACTTGAATATCATTCTATTGTATAGTGGAGGTTAGGCAATAGAGAGGAGCCTCTAGTCCCAAGTCCAATTGGGAAAGGTATGGCTCATGTATCTTTTCTTCTATTTGTGATTTTATGCTTTATATTAATATTATTAGTCTTTACATATTCATATACTTGGGTAAAGCGTTTCTTGTTTTGTTGAGTCTATGTATGTGCTAGGTGTAGATGTTGTTATGATCTAGACATAATGCCATTATCATGTTATTATAAACATTATACACCACTGCTATAGCTAATTAAGTAATAATATGATTATGTTAATATGAATATGTTAGTGCTTGGATCCAACATTGGTTCAATGATGTTTAAGTTAGTCATTGCCTTAGGATGAATATTATATTGCAACTCTTAAGGTATTTACTTAGCATGCAAGCGTGTTGGTTGGATAGTTAAGTAGCATTGGATGCATCATAGTCCACATGTTGTAGAGGTAGGCGGTAGGTGGTGACAACCCTATCCGTCCGTTGTAATCCTCTACGTTCGGCTATGACGTAGGCTCTTGGCGGGAGTCGCCTGGCAGACCAGGGTAAGCCGTTCCCGACATGTTGGACCACTAAGCTTTACTATTCGCCATTTGCATATTCATGTGTACTTTATTAGGCTATGTATTGAGTAATTAGAGCACAGTAGAAGTAGCTCCGTCTCGTAGTCTAACCCTCTCTAGGACAACCCTGCCCTTAGAGTAGATTGCTTAGATGTGTGTCACACTACCCATATTATCATCTTACCCCTGTTCTGGTAAACACTTAGTACCCTATACCTTTATCGGAAGAATAGTGTTTATTTTACTTCACTGCCTTCCTTTGGGATAAATACGATACTCTTGGGAATACTTTTGGATGAAATGCTACAATGGTATCTTTCGTGCGCTTGCGAATCTCATCTCCTACCAGAGATGATCCGTGGTGTCAAGAAATACCAACAAGCATTTCTAGCGCCACTGTCGGGGTTGATTTGTTAATGTTTCTTAGGAGCCATCAACAAGCATTTCTGGAGCCGTTGCCGGGGAAGGCAAAGGAAGTGAAGGATAGCTATCACTTGTGATTAAGCTATAGGTACTAATAGTTATTAGACAGGATCACCCTTGCTTTTTTTATCCTTTTGTGTGAAAACAGGGTAGTGTTGATAACCCATTTTATGGGATGGCTAACGAGGACGCAAGTGCTCAACTGCAATATGATTCAAGGCGTACCTCAACAAATGTCTGCTAGGTAACACCATTGCCCTTCACGAAAGAATATTAGCTTCTAGCAGGAGTCTAAGACATCCATTCCCAAGCTTGGAGGAGGCTCCAAGAGTTCTTCTTGGATTGCCTCCATCATGGGGTGGATAGTTGGTTCTTTATCCAACACTCATGTCATGGGTTGGCTCCACCAATCCGTGACTAAATTCATGCTAAAGCTAAAGGAGCCCTATTCTTATTCATCATGGACGAGAAGCTGGTATCCACTCAAGGGGTGGATTGAAGAATGCTCTAGTTCCCTTAGCTTGGCATGCACACCACTTAACAAGGTAGACATGCTAGTAACGGAACTACACCTCCCACTGAAGTAACATGAAGATCTAGCCAATGGAGAAGTGTTTGGACGATCCAAGCTATGGATATTCACATGATTTGTGAAAATCCATGTCAACATGGGACACTTGGGAAATTATTTCCTTCAGACCCATGTGGATTCTTCCTTAAAAAAAACAACTCCAATGGCTACCATTCACAAGGAGCTCAAGGGTGGAATCAACATCACCCTTGTAATCAAAGAGGCTATGGGGATTTCAAGGGATTTAAGTTCAACTAGCCTACCTTGAAGTATTTTGTCCATGGCCAAGCAGAAATCAAGACAACATTCAAATGAAGCTCTTGGCCAAGGACAAGAAATTGAAAGAGCATTCAAGATCTAAACTATCCCACAAATACATGTTGGGATCCTACACTTCGACTACGCCCGTACAACCTTGGGCAAGTGACATTGTGGATGAAGTGTTTCTTGTTTTATTATGGAGTCCACATGTCATCATGCCCAAGGAAGCCTTTGATCTATGATCAAAGTATGGGTTACTCCAAGGAATATCAAGAAGGTCAAAGTAGCACCCCTAAAAAATAGGACAAGCCTCACCATGCTCATAAGAGAATATCTTCAAGAGGGAAAAGTCGTCGCAACATTAACAAGTCTTCATCAAGGCGACGAAGAGGCTAGGGCCACCATGTGGCCCACATGTCCTAATGACATCCAAAGTAATTTTGGCATGTCAAGCAGGAGAAGTTGTCCACATATGAAACTTCGGGATTGGACAACAAATCAGCGCACAAAATAGGACGGGGGTAAGTCCCACTCATCGGACTTCAAAATTCGGTGAGTCCTTGCCAATAGGTTAATTGGTAGTTATCTCATATTTGTTTCCCAATTGCATATTTGAATTTCTCATCATTTGCATTCACCGTTTTTGAATTTCCACACTTGCATGTTGGAAGGTAAAATTTCCAACAATCATAAAACTAAAAATTTGAATTAGGGAAGAAATTTAATTGGATATAAACTCTGGGCATCACAACTTAAATTTATTTTCTAATTCAACCCAAAAGGATTTAGTTTATGCCTCATTGCATTCACAAGTTGTTTCAAGTTGGGCAAGACAATTTGACAATAGGGTTCAATTTGCTTTTGGCTAATGTAACACATTTCAGGGTTGTTTTGTTTGGTCTTGATTGAATTGCAGTAGGACAAAAATTGTAAAGAGGTAGTTTGGCAAGAAAAAGGATGCCACATCAAGCTCAAGCCACCATTGGGAGGATTTGAGAACACATCTCTCCTTCAAACTCATTTTAAGTTTGAGGTAGAGAAATGTTCAAGACGATGACCCAATGGAGGAGCAAGAGGAATCCTCAACTGAATCCATCGCCAAATCCAACCTCAACTTGGCATTTGACGTCAAACATCAAGTTTATGCCAAAATCCAAGGTTGTGAGTTTCTAACACAAAGGCCTTCATCACCAATTGCCCTTCAAATGAAGTATGAGTTTAGCCTTTTTCATTGTTTGGTTTGCCTTAGAATTGAATATCCCTGCTTGCATTTATGAGGAAGGTTGCCACTTCCTCACATTCAATTCTCATGCATCCTCACAAGAGTAAGTGTCCGTATTGTCTTTTGGATCGTTTATAGACTTAGTCATTTTTGCCTACGTTTAGAAAACAAAACTTTTGGGCATAACTTAATGGGTGAATTGGTATGTAGCTACTTAGGCATAGTGGTGACCATGATTTTGATTTGTGCTTGATGCATATATGGTGTCCCTAAATTTTGAACTCCTAGGATCATAAGTGATATTCCAGATCTTAATTTGAATTGCATGTTTATGTGGAATCACTAAATTTCAAATTCCTAGAAAATTTTAGGGGGATAAAATTGAGAACCTTGTTTGACATGATCTAAATGATAACATTTGCTCTTGTGCAAAAAGCTATGATGGTTAGAATTTGAAAAAGATGATGGGACCCATATAGTGTATTTATATCAATTGCATTGATATGAGTAGGAGCTTTAGAAAATGTGCAAATTGATTTATGTATAAAGTCCCACTCTTTTTAATGAATAATACATTGCTGATGGATACACTTGAAATTGGAACCAATGCATCTTTGATTTTATTCTTCCCCGTATGTACAAATGAAAATTCGGTTACCTAACTCGAAAATTCATTTGTACAAGTATCAAGAGCTAACCATCCCTCTCTATCAAAGGAAGGAAGTTTGCGGGTGAAATATTACTATGCAGGCATTTAAGGAGCCGATTGTTGGAATTTACCTAGAACCCATGGGAGGCAACACAACATTGACACTCAATCCTCCATTGTCAAAGCCACACCGCAACAAGGATAGGACAACCTCATGGCATACGTCCATCTTTAGGGATTCTACCCCTATCACAGACTTTGATAAAATATAAGCTTGGGGGAGGACCCCCACTTGAGGTAACTTGTATCACACCCATTGCATTTTAATTTCCATCCATTCATCCACCTTGCACCTAAAAAATTAAAAATATAAAAATAGTAATGTAGATTTGCTTTCCATCAAATAAAGATGTGCAGTAAGAATGATTTAGAATTCATATAGATGAAATGATGAATAGTTACTCTGTTTTATTCTTCCTAAGTCTCTAGTTTACAACTTGCTACTCTCCAAATATTGCTTTCGTTGGCTAAAATTAACTTTACCTTAATTTAGAAATTGTGGGTAGCAAAATCTTAATCTAATTCTAAATTGTTGTGAGATTTGAAATAGTAATAGAGCTGCTATTCCTAGTTTGAAAGTGAAAATTAGATTTTCGGAGAAAATTCCAAAAAGATTTAAGTTTCCCTCATTTGATTGCAAATTCCTACCAAAGCCATATGATGTTTTACATTGACAAAACCTTATGTATATGCTATTTTCTTTCACATTGAGCCTAGTTAAACTAGTATAGTCCTATGTGAGAACTAATTCATTTCTTTTGAATTCAAGACTTCACTTGCACATGCTATACTTCTACACTAGAAGTTCGCAAAATTCCATGATACCATCCTGCCACAATAAAAAAAGAGAAACTACATGCTTTTCATGAATAGTACTCTCTTCAAGTTTTTATTGCAGAAAAATGGAGTAGAAGACATGGCTCCAAGAAAAAAGAAAATACATGCTTACATCATAAGCATGAGAAAAAGAAAATAAAAAGAGAGAGAAGAGAAGAAAAGTAGCCATGTTTCATCCCTGCAATAAAGAGAGTCCACATCAAAAGGAGCCATCTCAACATTTCCACATCCACTTCCACTTACACTTCCATCACACATGCAAAAGTCTTGATTCAAAAGTTTTGAATAAATTTCTCCTAAGGCTTACTCTTTTGACTTAGCAGTATTATGTGTTACAAATATGCCTACTTACATTCCCTACCAAGCTCCACATATGAGCAATATTTAGTGGTAGGATCCGTATAGGCAAATGCCTTGGTGAGGATATATTTCCACTAAGCAAAAAGGAGTGAATAAGAGAATCAAATTAAGGCACTTAAAATCTAAATTGAAACTCTCCAAAATTTAAGTGTGTCGAAGTGTGCGATCGACACTTCCCCCGATACTGCTATGGAGCAGCCCACATAGGTTCTTTTTCAAGAGGGGCGAATTCTTTGGATCTATGAGCTAGACGAACATGGGTTAACACGAGGACTTTTAAGTGGGTTGAGCCGCCGGAGTGTAATACCCTACGTCCACGAGAGTTTGTGTGTTGTATTGCATGTGCTCATCTTGTGGTGAGCATGAGGTTAAGAGAGTCTAAGTTGCCTCCCTCTGTCGATGGCTGCTTGGTCCTTTTATGTGCCAAGGGCCAACAGCTTGCATTATGACCGGGTCCCGACAGGTGGCCCCGAGTTAGCTTGTCTTGAAAGCATGTTAATGGGTCCTGATAACACATTAATGTAGTCTTAATGACATTTTGAATGTGTGGTCTTGATGATGCACTAATGCTATCTTGAAGGCGCATTAATGTGGTCTTGAGTGAACACGTCATCTTCATGAACCACGAGGCAAAAGAGCAGCACTGGAGCCCTCCAGCGGGGAGGTCGGGTCAGGTGTCGCGAGATGCATGGCAACACCGGACCTCTCCTTAGTGGGGAGGTTGGGTCCGGAGCTCTGGGACGCGTGGCAACACCAGACCTCTCCTCAGCGGGGAGGCTGGGTCCAGAGCTGCGAGGCACATGGCTGTGTTGGAGCTCTCCTCAGTGGGGAGGCTAGGTCCGGCCTCGCGAAGCACGTGGTAGCCTATGGGTACCTCCCCTCTTGGGAGGTGGGACCCAATGTCTTTTCTTCCTTATATGAGGGGGTACCCGGTCTGTAGGGTACTGACATTGGCCCCCGGGCCTACCTCGGGATAGGCGACAATACCAAAGTTGGGGCCACCATCATCAATGCTAAGAACGTCGACATCGAGCCCCCTGGGAGGAGCCGATGTCAGAGCTTGAATTCAACGGCAGAGCCCGAAGAAGGGTGAACTAGGACCTGCACAAGAGTGACAGCAGAAAGAGTAATAATGCTCATTGGTTACAATCTTCCTGCCCTCAGCTTTGTTGTGGCTTGTGGTCCTTAGCCGAGCTACGGGGCCTGAGCAATTCAATGCGATAGCATCCGGGTACTAGTTGCCCCCTCACCCAGGAACGTGTGCTGTCTGGACCCACCTTACTTTGCTGCAATGCAGGAAAGGTAGAGTGTGCATACTTAGGGTACAGGACCAGGCTAAGCAGGAAACACACTCCGAACATTCCATTGGCTTTGGATTTTCAGGCGAGTAGGCCATTTAGCGAGCACAGGATCCCAAATGAGAAAACTACTAAGAATACCCAGACACACCACAGGTACTACAGGTTGTCCGTCTGCAGCAAGATAGTACAACTCCCACTATGGGCAAACAGAAAGATGTAACAGAATGAAAAGAAGACAATATGCATAATATTGAAGCATGATTATATGAACATGGTGATAGTATCCGGATTATGGTTATTGCTTTGTCCAGAAGCATGTGCCTTTCAGTCCCCGGTACTGAACCACAGTGTTGGGAAGGAAGAGTGTGCTGGCTTAGGGTCACAGGGCACAGGCTTAGGGTGCAAGATCAGGCTAAGCAGGCAACATAGTCTTGACCTCCCACGGACATTAGTCTTTTGGGGGGACGTTCGGCCCACAGTACTCAGCCACAACATTGGAAAGGTAGAGTGTGCATACTTAGGGTGCAGAACCAGGCTAAGCAGGTAGCACTCTCCTGACTCCTAATAATCAGCCATAGGAAAGGTAGAGTGTGCATACTTAGAGTGTAGGACCAGGCTAAGCAGACAGCACACTCCAGACCCTCTATTGGCATTAGCTTTTCATGGGAGTGGCCGTTCAGCGACATGGGACTCCGAGCAAGAAAATAACCAAGGACACCGGATACGCCATAGGTACCTGGTGGCATCATTGTTGCCATGGTCGTAGGTAGTCATCGTGTGGTTCCGAAAGTAGCCATGAGCAAAGTGTACAAGCTTAGGGTCACAGGGCACATGCTTAGGGTGCAACACTAGGCTGCACACTTTGGACCTCCCACTAATAGCATCATTGTTGCAGTGGTGGTAGAAAGTCGTCAGGTGGTGACAGCAGTAGCCACCGGAACTGTGACCATGTGTCCACTGGGTCAGCCCGTTATGAAGCGGGAAGTGGCGCCATCCTGCCTGCTCCCTTCAAAGCAAGAGGGTCAAGAGGAGTCGGTGATGCACTGAGGATTCACCATTGTGGTGAGGCTCTTAGATACAAAAAAGTGCCCCTTCTTGGTGGGCTAAAAGTCTAAGTGTGCGATCGACACTTCCTCCAGTACTACTAAGAAGTAGTCCACAGAGGTTTTTTTACAGGAGGGGTGAATTCTCTGGATCTACACGCTAGAAGAACACGGATGAACACGAGGGATTTACATGGTTCGGGTTGCCGGAGGGTAATACCCTACATCCACGGGAGTCTATGTGTTGCGTATGTCTGAGATCAGATGAGATTACTGTCTACCGTGTAGCGTATACCTTTTATATGCCAAGGTCTAGCTGTTACGGTGAGACCGAGGCCTGACTGGTGGCCCGGACCATTAAGCACCATGTACACGATCTAAGGCACTTAGTAGTGGTTTATTCGTGTTTTAACATTCCCTAATGGCAACGTTACCATGCTCCTGATTGTGTGTCATTAATGCAAAATTAATGACGCATTAACCAGGTCTTGAAACGGCTGATTTATAGCCTTGAATGTTCATGCCGTTGGAGATCCCGGAATCCTTCCTGTTGGAGAGGTAGAGTTTGACACGTGGCAGCACCGGAGCCACCCTTAGTATGGAGGCATGTTCGAGGCTGCGGGACATGTGGCAGCACCGGAGCCATCCTTAGGAAGGAGGCAGGTTCGGGACTGCAGGACACGTGGCAGCACTGGAGCTACCCTTAGCAGGGAAGCAGGTCCGACGCTACAGGATACATGGTAGCAACAGAGCCACCCTTAGCAGGGAGGCAGGTCTAGCACCGCGGGACATGTGGCAGCACCGGAGCCACCATTAGGAGGGAGGCAAGACCGGCACTACGTAACACGTGTCTTCCGAAGGTCTTCTCTCCTGGAAATTGGGACTCGGCGCTTCTTCTTTTGGTACGCGAGGGTAACTAGTCTGCAGGGGATCGACATTGGCCCCTGAGCCCACCCCAGGGGAGGTTTTGATCCTATAGGTGGGGCCACCATCACTTCCTGCATTGCTGCTTCAAATTTTCACTTGGGTGGTTGAAACAATGGCATGTTCCTGTGCCACCGCTATGTGGCCCTTCTTGATATGGCAGGTGCGATACGCGGTGTGCAGATACCACATCTTGAAGAGCGTCGACTCCCAATACGATATTTGTCGGTTCCCAACACAATCTTTGTAGCCTTGTAAGGCTGTCTTCCTTGAGTTCCCAACTTCTCATCATAACAAAAATTCACCTGGCGCGACTTTCTTGGCAAAGTGGACCAAGGCTCCCTTGTCATCGACAAGATAACTATGCAGTGTGTGACCATGGTCCGCGTGTAGTTACCTTCCAAGCGTCGCAGAGAGTAATAAAGGGAAGAGTTGCGTAGTGAAGGAACTATTACGCTCCGATCTATTTCCTTGCGCATAGAACTCTCTGCTTCCTTTTCTGCATTGTGCTTGTGCATTTCGATCTGTTCCATTTGCAGCCATGGAACCTGGTCTTCTCCCCTCCAAGCTCCTGAGCAAGAGGGACATCGTGAGAGTCTGGAAGCTGATGGGATGGCAAAGCCCTTCCTTTGGCAATGCGATGTGCTGCGGGAGCCTTCCTTTCACAAATAAAAGCTCTGGTGTCATCGTCTTCTTCACGGCGTATGCCATGGTTGGGTTAGTCCTGTCAATTTCCTCCTTCCTGCTAATGCTACTGGAGGAGTATGGAATTTAACTCCAACAGCTCAGCCCTCACTCCATCCTTCTGGTGACAATCTTCGTCCACTTCTGCGAGGTGTGGGTCTGCGTGAGGCCCTGCGTGCCGCTGTTAAAGACCTTCTTCACCCTTCGGCAAATTGGCAAAGGTATCGACCTCATCGGAGCTTACTACTTCGTGAGGCGCGTGAATGCTCCATACAAGTACATCAGTTCCTTCCCCTCTGGGAAGTGGGAGACCCGGAAGAGCGAATGGGTGATAGTTGGGATGGACCAGCATGACCGCTTGGAGCTGTCGAACAGACTTCCCACCATAGACACCGACTTCTTAGAGATCATTACGAACCTATCGGCGAAGTACAACTCGGTGCTCACAAGGATCCAGCACGTGGCCGAAGGAGGCTTGACTTCACTGATGGTGCTTGACGACTTCTTGTCTCAATGCTGGGCTCCTCTTAAGCAGCCAAAGTTTCCAGCCTAGGTATACAGCGGAGAGATGGACTTCAACCGGATTGAGGTTGGCCTAGGAACTATCTTGGACGAGAAGGTTCTACTGTTTAGTCCGGCAAAGCTGTACAGTGGTTCCATCTACAGAGATGACCTCATGCCTCCATCAGAGTTCTTGCTAGTGTTTGCTGTGCTAGAGATAAAGAGGCATCTGGTGAAGGTAATGCCGACCCTCGATGACATCGGCATCGCCATGCAATAGAGGGGTGACATCTCGGGAGGAATTATAATCTTTGAATCTTTGGCCCACAACTAGCAGGAGAGGTCTAAGCCTGCCTCTTTCTATGTCAATGTGAAGTCTATCGCAGAGCCGAGCCAGCAGAAGGGGTCCGACTCAAGCCAGAGCAAAGGGAAGGAGCCTCTCGATTCCTCCAGCAGGAAGAGGAAGCTAGAGCAAGTTGATGCGAGCTCTGTCAGGCCAGCTGCGATGGACACAGTGTCATCGTCATTGCCACGCCCAACCTTGAAGTCTGTGGTGGTCGTACCTCCCGCAACTCAGCTTCAGCCCCGACGCCCAAGGCGAGCACTGGGTCTGGAAAATCTTCAGCTTCGGCCGCAGTGCCAATGCCGAGCACCGGGTCCAGGTCTTCAGCTTCGGTCCGGCGCCAACAGCGGGCACCGGGTCTGGAAAAAATCCTTCAGCGGTGACTCCGGCAGTAGGAGATGGGGCATCTGCTCTGAAGGTCTTGGCTCTTGCGAAGCTGATGTCTACTTTGGAACTCCCGGGGCTAAGTTTGGACCATCTACATAATCGATGACGGTGGGATCAGATGACTCCGCACCCCCGTGGGAGAATTTTTGCACTGACTAGAGTTTTCAAGCCCCCAAGTATGAAGTAACATTAGGAACTTGTCTTCTTTTTCATTTCTTTCTTCTTGTTAATTCCTCTGTTTCTAGAGCTTTGATCTACTTGCTGCTCGGGCGTCGGATGATGTTGTGGCTCCTTCTGAGGCTGCGGCAGATACTACAGCAGAACCGGAGCGAACTGACGTCGGGATGACTTCAGCGTTAGCTGGTGATGTCGCGGTCGTGCCAGACCAGGTGGAAGAAGTCGTAGCAGCACTGGTGTCAGCAACAATGCTGAAGCCAACTCTGGAGCCGGTGATGGATGCTGAGGTAATGCCGAAGCTACTGGCTAGGACCTCGGCGATGCTAGAGCCAGCAACCAAAGCCATGCCGGAGCTATCACTTGATTCCATGGAGGCACCTGAGCCAGTATGTGATGCCACACCGGAGCTGCTGGCTGAGGCCATGAAGGCGCCAAGGTCATCAACTGATGCTGCATCAGTGTCAGCGCCAAGAGATGAAGATCTCCTGGAGATCGGCGTTGTTAATGAAGCCATGCCGGAGTCCATACTTGTGCCATGGGCTCCATCAACTGTGCCTAATGTGGTGGGGGATCTGGCAGACCCGATGGAAGGTCCGAAGCTGATCCCACTGTCTCTCCATAGAGAACGGCTGCACAAGTCTTCGCCAAGTGCAACTCGGCTTTGACCATGAGCGCAATATTCTGAGGGCAGAGCGGGAGACTCTGAGGCAGTGGCGGAAGCTTCTAAATTTTAATACGAAGCTTATGCAATCCTTCCTGGCTGATGAGAGGGACCGCCTCACAAATGTTCGTGGTGAGGCTATTAGATTCAAAAAAGTGCACCTACCTGGCATGCCAAATGTCGAAGTGTGTGATCGACACTTCCCCTGGTACTGCTATGGAGCAGCCTGCGGAGTTTCTTTTTCTGGAGGGGCAAATTCTCTGTATCTACGAGCTAGACAAACACATGTGAACATGAGGATTTTTATGTGGTTCGGGCCGCTAGAGCGTAATACCATACTTCCACGGGAGTTTGTGTGTTGTATTGCATGTGCTCAGCCTGTGGTGAGCGTGGGGTTGATAGAGTCTATGTTGCCTCCCTCTCTAGGTGGGTGCTCAATCCTTTTATATGCCAAGTGTCAACAATTTACATTGTGACTAGGGCTCGACAGGTGGCCCCGGGTTAGCTAGTCTTGAAAGCGCATTAACGTAGTCTTGAAAGCATGTTAATGGGTCTTGATAACACATTAACGTAGTCTTGATGACACGTTAATGGGTCTTGATAACGCACTAATGCTGTCTTGAATGCGTGGTCTTGATGACGCGCTAATGCTGTCTTGAAGGCGCATTAATGTGGTCTTGAGTGCACACGCCATCTTCATGAACCACGGGGCATGTGGCAGCACTGGAGCCCTCCAGCGGGGAGGTCGGGTCCGGTGCCGTGAGATGTGTGGCAGCACCAAACCTCTCATCAGTGGAGAGGTTGGGTCCAGAGCCGTGGGACACGTGGCAGCACTGGACCTCTCCTCAGTTGGGATGTTGGGTTCGGAGCTACGGGACACGTGGTTGTGCCGGAGCTCTTCTCGGCGGGGAGGCTAGGTCTAGCCTCGCGAAGAACCTGGTAGCCTCTGGATACCTCCCCTGTTGGGAGGTGGGACCCAACGTCTATTCTTCCTTGTATGTGGGGGTACCCGGTCTGCAGGGTACCAACAAAGTGGAACTTGACATCTAGGCTATGCTTGCTCCATTTACTGTTTTATCTTTCAACTACCCATGAATATGAAAGGCATAAGCCCCATAATGACTTAAGAAGGGTAGAGTACCATAGCCAATTTTTGCAATACTAGGTAGAGTATTTTGTTGTGCACTTGGTACTTTTGAAAGGTAGAACATTATAGCAACTCCTGATCATCAACCTAAAGTCTTGACTTTGCTCGAGACGAGCAAATGACAAGTTTGGGGGAGTTTGTTGACGGCCGTTATATACCAATTTCACCCGTCAATATAACTCAATTATGTGAAGGATATGTCATTCTTGCACACGTCACCTTTCTACCTAACCTATTTCCACTTGTCTTTAGAAGAATAGTGCATGCAGACCTTTTATGCAAGAATTGAGGTGAAAGAGGAGGAGCAATCTTAAACATTACTACCCCGGCCAATCAAGCAATGACACGTGGCATCACATGGATCAAATGGCCCACAAACAGACATATCCGAGGAGATCCAACAGTGTATCATCCACATCAGTCAAGGGGACTCACCAGTCAGTGACTTGGAGAAAGCACACGGGAAATGGCGCAATACTAGGTTGATCGAAACCCCCTGTTTGGCCGACTTAATCTTCGCGCCAAACTCGGTCTTATCTCACCTGTCGACTCCCTGTGGTGCCCTAATAACGATGAAGACTAATTCGCGCACTTTTGGTGGTGAGAACCAACCCTTCTCCAGCTATAAATAGGACCCCCTACCCCTGACTTCAGCACACACCACTTGAGCATCACTCTATTGTATACACTACTTTTCTTAGTCCTTAGTGGAGGTTAGGCTGTAGAGAGGAGCCTCTAGTCCCAAGTCCAAATCGGGTAAGATATGGTCATGCATCTTTTCTTGTATTTGTGACTTTAGTCTTTATATTAATATTCTTTGTCTTTACTTATTCATATACTTGGATAAATTGTTCCTTGTTTGGTTGTGGAGTCCATGTATGTGCTTGGTGTAGATGTTGTTATGATCTAGACATAATGCCATTATCATGTTATCATAAACATCATACACAACCACTATAGTCTAATTAGGTAATGATGTGATTATGTTAATATGAGTATGTTAGTGCTTGGATCCAACATTGGTTCAACGACGTTTAGGTTAGTCATTGCCTTAGGACGAATATTATATTGCAACTCCTAAGGTATTTATTTAGCATGCAAGCATGGTGCTTGGATAGTTAAGTAGCGTTGGATGCATCGTAGTCCACGGGTTGTAGAGGTAGGCGGTAGGTGGTGACAATCCTATCCGTCCGTTTTAATCCTCCACATTCGGCTACAACATAGGCTCTTGGCGCGAGTCGCTTGGCAGACCAGAGTAAGACCCTGCCCGACATGTTGGACCACTAAGCCCTAAATTCACCATTAGCATATTCATGTGTACTTTATTAGGCTATGTATATGAGTAATTAGAGCACAGTAGGAGTAGCTCTGTATCGTAGTCTAACCCTCGCTAGGACAACCTTACCCTTAGAGTAGATTGCTTAGGTGTGTGTCGCACTACCCATATTATCATCTTACCCCTATTCTAATAAACACTTAGTACCCTATACCTTTATCATAAGAATAGTGCTTACTTTACTTCAAAACCTTACTTTGGGATAAATACGATACCCTTGGGAATACTATTAGGTGAAATGGTACAACGGTATTGTCGAAGTGTTCTTGTGACACTTCCCCCGGACTTGCTATGAGAGCAGCCCGCGAAGGTTCTTAATCAGCAGGGCTTAGTTCTCTATCGAGGAATTGCGTGTATGAGAGTTGTGAGACTATGGATTTTACGTGGTTCGGGTCGCAAGAGCATAATACTCTACTCCACGGTGAGGTGGTATTGCTCGTGTGTAGTGCGTGAATGTGTAGATTGGGGGATCCTTTGTAACGGTGGTGGTCTGGTCATTTTATAGAGAAGGCTAGACGCCTTACAAGTGGGTCTGGGGCCCAACAGGTGGCCCCTGGGCGATCTTATCCTAAAAATATAAGGCTTTGCCCTAAAGCTTCCTCTGACAGTGGCTTGAAGACTCACCGTCTTGCCGCCTCAGTCGCCAGTGGCCCATGTGTAGTCGCTTACGGTGTCAGGGGATGTCCCATCTGTATATCTTATCGTCGTAAGCTACCCACTTGGCAGAGTGGGGTAGGCCTTCGGCGTCTTCATTGTGATGTGATTGGCCGCAATGGTCCCTGACTGTTGGCGTGCTCCATGTTATCCGTCGAAGGTGGGTGCCTATCTATAATGCTTGATTTAGACGGGGCGCACCATCCCTTAACTGCCGCACCCCACCGCCCAGGGTGAGTTGCGGGACACATGGCGACTTCGGGGCTGGCCAGTGTAGGGGAGGCCAAGCCCGGTACCTCGAGGCATGTGGCAGCTCGGGGCCCTTCGGGGCATGTGGCAGCTCCGGAGCCATTCTCTACGGGAGGCGCCTGGCCTGGTACTTTGAGCCACGTGGTTAATCGGAGCCCACTCCCATAGTGGGGTGAGGTCCCGTCCAGCCAAACACGTGGCAGCTTGGGAGCCTGTCTCACCGGAGAAGCTAGGTCCCATCTTCGAGGTCCACGTGATAGTGCCAAATCTCGTACTTGAGGCAAGGTAGGGTCAGCGCCTTCTAGACACATGGCGCCTCCGGATGTACTTAGGTACTTTCAGCCTGTATGCGAGGGTACCCTATCTAAAGGGTACCAATAGTGGCCCCTAGGTCCACCTTGGGGGGAGGTGATGAGCTCGAGTGGAGCCCTTTCCAAGTTTTCCCGCAATGCTCTTTCAATTTTGTCTTGGCGAGTCAAAGCGGTGGGCGCTTCTACTAACGTAACCACGCGTCCGCTCCTGGTTGAGGGACTATGGCAACGAGATCTTTGCTTGCTGTAGTATCTCTGTCCTCTGCGGCTCCTTTAACCGCGACGGTTCCCAATGTAGCTATAGCACTTACGTTTGCTACGCCTTTATGGGAACCGCTTCAGCTGTCTTCTCAGGTGGCTGACTGCTTGGGCCATTGTGGACGGCTGTTATATACCAATTTCATCCGTCAATTTAACTTAATTATGTGAAGGATTTGTCATTTCTTGCACACATCACCTTTCTATCTAACCCAATTCCACTTGGACTTGGAGAAATATGTGTATGCAACATTTTATGCAGGAAATGAGGAAATGTAGAGGGACCAATCATGTAAACTATCATCCCAGCCAATCAAGCGATGACACGTGGCATCCCATGGATCAAATGGCCCACAAACAGAAGTATCTGAGGAGATCCAATGGTGTATCACCCAGATACATCAAGGGTACCCACCTGGCAGCCACTTGGAGGAAGCACTCCACGTTTGGAGTGCTGACCAGGTCGACCGAACCAGGGGTTCGACCGACCCCTTTCTGGCGCCAAACGCGATCAAACGACGCGTGTTGGCTCCTCCTGGCTTGAAGGAGTCAATGGTCATTGATTCGCACGCTTTTGGTGGTGGGAACCGACCTCAACAGTAGTATAAATAGGACAGCCTACCCCTCACTTCAACACACACCACTTGAGCTTCATCTCTATTGTATATACCATCATCCATAGTCTTAGAGGAGTTAGATTGCAGAGAGGAGAGTCTCTAGTCCCAAGTCCAAATTGGGAAAGGAGTAAGGAGTCTCTCTCTTCCCAATCCTACATTGGGAAAGGTATGGCTCATGTATTCTTTCATGTATTTGTGACTTTATGCATAATAAAGATATTATCCTTAGTCTCTACTTATACATATACTTGGGCAAAGCGTTTCTTGTTTGATTGTGGAGTCCATGTATGTGGAAGGTATTGCTTCTATGACTGTTTCATCATGAACATATCTCAATATCATAGAACCTATAGACCCCCACTATAGTCTAGTTAATTATAACATAACTAGGTTAGCATGGATAATTATGTTGTGTATCAACATTGGTTCAATGATGATTCAATTCATTTCCTTAGGATGGCTTGTGCCTAGGCTCTTAAGGTAATTACATAATATGCTAGCATGGTGCTAGGATAGCTAAGTAGCATTGGATGTCTCGTAGACCTACGGATTGAAGAGGTAGGCAGTAGGTGGTGACAACCCTATCTGTCCTTTGTAATCCTCCACGTTCGGCTATGCCACAGGCTCTTGGCGGGAGTCGACCTAGTATTGCTAGGGGTAAGCCCATGACCGATGTGTTGAACCACATAGCATAAGTATTCACTATTGACTTAGCTTAGGGATAATTAGATTAGGCTATGTATATGTACAATAGAGCATAGGAGGAGTACCTCCATAACTCTCAACCTTAACTAACCTCTAGGATCCTCCTCTTACCCCCCTTAGACTTGAAAGCTTTTGTGTGTGTCATACTACCTCCACTATTATTTTATCCATCCTTACTAGATTCTTACCTAGAACTTTCTACCCTTTCCACTTGATGATTGTTATATCTCTTCCCTGCCTTCCTTTGGGATCAAATAAATGACACCCTTGGGAATACTCTAAAGGGGAAATGCTACAATGATATTTCCGTGCGCTTGCGGAATTCACTCTGTGATCCAATAGAACCATTAACAAGAATTTCTGACACATCAGTTGGAGAAGTTTAGTTAATGGTGCATAAGAAATACCAACAAGCATTTCTGGCGCCATTGCCGGGGATGATTTGTTAGTATATCTTAGGAGCCGTTAAAGCATTTCTGGCGCCGTTGTCGGGGAAGGCATATAGATATATAACATGACCGAGTGAATTGGATAGAACCCCGGGTAGGATTTTAGTAGGATAACCATTCTTTGTTTTCGCATTTATTTTAAATGTGAAAACAGGGTAGTGTATGTCTGGTTTCCACCTACCGGAAAACTTTGTTGAAGATCCCGAATCTCTTCTGAGAGACCGACCCCGTGTCGTTAGTCCTCAGAAGATTCGAACGACAAAGCAAGCCAGCATTTCTGCACCAAAAATCCAAACGCCAATGGCTCAGAAGACCCTTCGTGAGTTCTCAGCTCCCTCTGCTAACAATGTGCCTATTGGTCCCACTGTTAACACGGGAGATGTGAACTTTGAGATGAAAACTGGCCTTATCACTATGGTGCAAGCCAACCCATTCTGTGGGAAGGTTAACGAGGATGCAAGTCCTCACCTGCAATAATTCCTCGAGATCTGCAACACTTTTAAGATCAAGGACGTGTCTCCGGATGCGGTCCGTCTGAGACTATTCCCGTTCTCTCTCCTTGGGAGAGCGAAACAATGGTTCTACATGAACCGAAGTGCTGTAGACACTTGGGAGAAGTGTTCTACGACATTCCTCGCCAAATTCTTCCCGTTGGGCAAAACCAATGCCCTACGTGGAAGGATTTCCAGCATTCAGCAAGAGCTCAAGGAATCTTTTCCCGAGGCATGGGAAAGGCTTCAGGAGTACATCCTAGCCTGTCCCCACCATGGATGGATGAGTGGCTCCTTATTCAGAATTTCTATAACGGGTTGATCCCATCACCTCGTGACCATTTTGGATGCTGCTGCTGGAGGAGCCTTCTTCTCATTGACGGTGCCAAAAGCTAAAGATCTTATTGATAAGATGGTGTCCAACATGGGATGGAACGATGAGCGTCTCCATACCCGACAGCGAGGCATGCACACCTTGAAGGAGGTGGACATGATCGCTGCAAAATTGGACCTCCTAATGAATAAAATTGATGGACAAGCTAGTGGTGAAGTGCCTGGCAATTCCTATGCCCTAGACTCTCACATCACGTGTGATGTCTGTGGCAACATGGGTCATATGGGCAATGATTGCCCAGAAACTCGTGAGGATGCCCTATACCTCGCCAACAACAGAAATTTCAACAACAACAATGGCTATCGTCCAGGAGGTCAAGGGTGGGGTCAACAACGCCCATTCTTTCAAGGAGGGTACAACAACAATGGCAACCCTGGAAATCAGCCCAACTTGAGAGATCTTGCCATTAGCCAGCTCAAGATCAACGATGCCATATCCAAGAAGCTACCAGCTAATGACAAGAATATGGAAAACATCAATGCTAAGATTGAAGGACTATCCTCAGCATTCAAAAATCAACTAAGCTTCAATAAGATGTTGGAGACTCAGCCGACACAACTTGCTGCAGTTGTCCCTCCATTGGAAAACAACAGAATTCCGGGGCAGCCAGAAGCCCCAGTGGAGAACGTCAATGCAGTGGTTACGAGAGGAGGAAAGACCACTCGTGACCCACCATATCCCACACAAGAAAAGAGGACAACTGAGCCTGAGAAGGAGGATGTCCCAAGTGAATTACTTGGTGAGAGAATGGCCAAACACTTTGAAGACACCAACTTCTTGCCATTCCCTCACGGACAAAGGAAGCCAACAATGGATGAGCAATTCAACCGTTTTGTTGAGATCATCCAAAAGATCCACATCAATGTGCCCTTGATTGATGCTATGCAAGTACCCACTTATGCTCGCTATCTCAAGGACATATTGAACAACAAACAGCCATTGCCCACCACTGAGGTTGTCAAGCTTACGGAATACTACAGTGCAGCCATCCTAAATAGGCTTCCTGAAAGGAAAAAGGGCCCTGGATGTCCTACCATTTCATGCTTAATTGGGGCTCACCACTTTGACAAGGCACTATGTGATCTGGGAGCAAGTGTCAGTGTGATGCCCAAGGTTGTGTTCGACCAGGTGAACTTCACAGAGCTGACTCCAACACCAATGCTGCTACAAATGGCTGAATCTTCAGCCTGTTATCCAGTGGGTATTGCTGAAGACATCCCGGTGAAGATCCGGAAGTGCTTCATACCCGTGGATTTTGTGGTGCTAGACATGGACACTAAGAAAGATACACCACTCATTCTTGGGCGCCCATTCCTCAGCACCAAAAGCTCGCATAGATGTGGGAGCTGGAGAAATCCACTTCCATATCAATGGCAAGGAGGAAAAGTTTAACTTTCGGCCACGATCAGAGCAATGCTCCATGATTCGAATCAATTATGGACTGAATGATAAACACATCAGAGAGGTCAAAGTCACACCTCCAAAGGTGGACTCACTCATTGCATTCATGAGAAGATTAATCTACGAGGAGAATCCGTCGTTTCGACCACACCGATACACAAAGGCGGCGGAATTGTCTGGACTTTCTCAAAGGCCCAAGTCCACCAAGCCGCCAAAGAAGGAATGGCGAAAGAAGAAGCAAGACAAGCCATCCGAGCCCATCCCTCCAGGCCCGAATGTGAAATGAAGACGGAGGAATGTCCATCTCATCGGACGGTGGTGAGACCTACGCCAATAGGTTAAATTGGTAATTATCCCACTTTGTTTTTCTTTCTTTTTTTTTCACCCCATTTGGATTTTTCCCATTGAATATTTGATCCTAGCAAGTTGGGAATCTTATATTCTCAAACTATCATTTTTCTTTCCTTCTTTTCAAAAGAATTTTTTTTATTGGATTTGAAAAAAATGTTTTTATTTGAAAAACAATTTTTTTCTCTGAGCTGCACATGTGGCATTTCACCAACGTGCTAACTTTATAGCCGTTGGGGAGCCACTTGCCAAAAGGGGAACCAGGGGGCGCCACCTGTCAGGTCGGCCGAACCCCCTGGTCGGCCGAACAAGGAGTGGAGCCAAATTGGCTCCCTTTCCACCAACGGCTATATTTTGAACCCCAAGTGACCGTTGGAGGGTGCACCCTATAAATTGTGGCCGTGAGGAGCACCTCTCTTCACACACCACATCATTTTACACCTCCCCAAGTCACTCTCTAGCTCACCTTGTTTTTCTTGCTCTTCATTGCAACACTCTTGCTCAAATCCATCCCCAAAAAAATTTTCTTTTGTTTGCATTTGCATTTTACACTCAAGCTTTCAAGAGAAGAAAATTTGTTGAGAGTTTTGTTTTCCAAACATTGCTTATTTTTGGATTTTTCTCGCCTTGTTTTGTTCTTGCTTGTTGAACTCAAAAAGACATGAAGAGGTTGTTCGGAAAGAGGCAGGGGGCTGCCAGCTCAAGCCATGGTGAAGGTTCTAGTTCAGGCCTCTCTTCCATGGGTACAAGCCCAAGGAGGAGAAGTGTGTGTGAGGACACTCCCATGGAAGAAGCAACCCAAACCAACTTCTTCATGACAACGACCTCGACATACGAAGTGAAGTTGAAGATCAAGCACGCAGGCTTCTCCAAGATCGTGAGTTCCGCCACACCAAGGCTTACGATCCACATTTGATCTCCAAAATAGGTATGGGCTCCGAATTTCTTTCCATTTGGCATGCAATTGGATTTGATGACTTTGCTCACATAGAGGAGAAAGGTTCACGCCTTCTCACTATCCAATTCCTTTGCACGCTAAGAATAGAATTTGATGGTATCACTTTTAGATCATTTCAAAAATAATACAACATCCTATGGAAAGAATTAGGTAACATCCTAGGCTTCCATAAACGGTGTTTGCTAGATTTGGACAATTCGCCTAAGTTTAACAAACAAAGTTTTTGGCATGAGCTAACTAGTGAGGTCACATGTAGGGCTTCTAGGAATAGCCACATCCAAAACCCTACCTTACGCTTCATGCATAGATGGGTGGCTATGACTATGTTCCCTAGGGGAGATGTTAGGGTTGTGCGAGATGATGAATTGAAAATTTTGTTTGCCATGACTAAAAAGATAAAAGTTGCTCACAATGGTTAGATTACATTTCAAAATCAGGACCATTTGAATGCACTTCATTGATTACTCATATTGCTGATAGGGTAAGAGCACTTAAATACTCTTCATTTGAATATATTGAAACTGAAAGAGAATTAATTGATGAAGACTATTTAGTGCAAGGACATACCCTTAAGCATGGTCATGATGGCTCCTTGATATTTTTCTATCCCGGCTTTGTCAATGAAATTCGGTTACCTGACCCAGATTTTCATTTGTACAAATGCCGGAGGCTAACCATTAATCTTCTTCCCCTTGTGGAAGCAAGAAGAAGTAATGTCTGTGGCAGGGTAACAAGGAATCGTATGAGGGCTGCAGCCACAGGCATGCCACCAATAATCTCTCCGGTCCATGAATACCAAGAGAAAGAGAACCCAACAGGATATGCGCCCGGATGGACTCAACCTCCGACGTATGAGACTGGGGGATCATCTTGGCAAGAATGGCAAAGGGATCCACCCTTATCCACTTCAGGCTCTAGCAGCTTGCCCCCAACGTTCATGAGAGGATGTCGTTCTTTTTTGTCTAGAAGTCATCATGACTATAGCCAAGGAATGACGGACCTCACTAGACGTATGGGAGAACTTGAAGTGAGAATGGGTGACATCTACATCACACTCCAGGAGCATGTTCAAGGTACCCAGGATTGGCAACAACACATGAATGCTCAATTCACCAACTTCAACACGACGCTACAACTACAACAAGCCAATCATGCAGCGTACTTCTGTCATGAAGGGTTCAACCCTTATCATGGAGGTAGTTGAAGAACAAGCTTGGGGGAGGACCCCCACTTGAGGTAACATGTATCACATTCCTTGCATAGTTATTTTCCATCCATCCATCATCCACCTTGCATTTAATATATATATATATATATAAATAGGTTAGATTTGCTTTCATCAAATAAAGATGTGCAGTAAGAATGATTTAGAATTCACATAGATGAAATGATGAATAGTTGCTCTGTTTTATTTTCCTAAGTCTCTAGTTTACAACTTGCTACTCTCTGAATATTGCTTTCATTGGTTCGAAATACTTTTACCTTAATTTGGAATTTGTGGGTAGCAAAAGCTTAATCTAATTTTAGGTTGTTGCAAGATTAGAATTAGTAATAGGGCTGCTAGTCCTAGTTTGAAAGTAAAACTTAGATTTCCGAAGAAATTCTAAAAAGATTTAAGTTTCCCTCAATTGATTGGAAATACCTACCAAAGCCATATGATGTTCATACATAGACAAAACCTTATGCATATGCTATTTGCTTTCACATTGATCCTAGTCAAACTAGTATAGACCTATGTGAGAAATCATTCAACTCTTTTTGAATTCAAGACTTCACTCGCACATGCCATACTTCTACACTAGAAGTAAGCAAAACGTCCATCATATCCACCATACCACAACAAAAAGAGAAACTCCATGTTATTCATGTTTAGCACTCTCTTCAAAATTCATTGCAAATAAGGGAGTAGAAGACATGGCTACAAAAAGAAAATGAAAAAAAAGCATGCTTACATCATAAGTATGAGAAAAAAAAGAGAAAAGAAAAGTAGCCATGTTTCATCCCTGCAAAAGAAAGAGAGATTATACCAAAAAGGAGTTATCTCAAGTATCCACATCCACTTCCACTCCATCACACATGCACTAGTCTTGAATCAAAAAGTTTTGATTTGAATTATCCTAAGGCTTACTCTTTTGACTTAGCAATATATGTGATGCGAATATGCCTACTTACTTTCCTTACCAAGCTCCACATACAAGCCATATTCAATGAGTAGCAATAGTAGAGGCACAATGCTTTGGTGAGGAAATATTTCCACTATCCACAAAGGAGTGATTGAGAGAATCAAATTGAGATACTTAATATCTAAATTAAATTCTCCGAGATTTATGTGGAAGTTGATTTCTAGGCTATGTTTGCTCCATTTGCTACTCTACCTTTCAACTACTCATGAATATGAAAAAGCATAAACCCCATGATAACTTAAGAAAGGTAGATTATCATAGCTAATTTCTGCAATACTAGGTAGAGTATCTTGTTGTGCATTAGATACTTTTGAAAATAAGACATTGTAGCAACTCCTGATCATCAACCTAAAGTCTTGACTTTGCTCGGGACGAGCAAAGGATAAGCTTGGGGGAGTTTGTTGATGGCTGTTATATACCACTTTCATCCGTCAATTTAACTCAATTATGTGAAGGATTTGTCATTTCTTGCACACATCACCTTTCTATCTAACCCAATTCCACTTGGACTTGGAGAAATATGTGTATGCAACATTTTATGCAGGAAATGAGGAAATGTAGAGGGACCAATCCTATAAAATATCATCCCAGCCAATCAGGTGACGACATGTGGCATCCCATGGATCAAATGTCCCACAAACAGAAGTATCCAAGGAGATCCAACGGTGTATCACCCAGATACATCAAGGGGCCCCACCTGGCAGCCACCTGGAGGAAGAACTCCACGTTTGGAGTGCTGTCCAAGTCGGCCGGGTTCGGCCGACCCCTTCCTGGTGCCAAACGTGGTCAAACGACGCGTGTTGGCTCGTCCTGGCTTGAAGGAGTCAATGGTGACAGATTCGCGCGCTTTTGGTGGCAGGAACTGACCTGAACACTAGTATAAATAGGACCCCCTACCCCTCACTTCAACACACACCACTTGAGCTTCATCTCTATTGTATATACTATCATCCATAGTCTTAGAGGAGTTAGGTTGTAGAGAGGAGAGTCGCTAGTCCCAAGTACAAATTGGGAAAGGAGTAAGGAGTCTCTATCTTCCCAATCCTACATTGGGAAAGGTATGGCTCATGTATTCTTTCTTGTATTTGTGACTTTATGCATAATAAAGATAGTATCAATAGTCTCTACTTATACATATACTTGGGCAAGGCATTTCTTGTTTGATTGTAGAGTCCATGTATGTGGAAGGTATAACTTCTATGACTGTTTCATCATGAACATATCTCATTATCATAGAACCTATAGACTCCCACTATAGTCTAGTTAATTATAACATAACTAGGTTAGTATGGATAATTATGTTGTGTATCAACATTTGGTTCAATGATGATTCAATTCATTGCCTTAGGATGGCTTGTGCCTAGGCTCTTAAGGTAATTGCATAATATGCTAGCATGGTGCTAGGATAGTTAAGTAGCATTGGATGTCTCATAGACCCACGGATTGAAGTGGTAGGCAGTAGGTGGTGACAGCCCTATCTATCCTTTGTAATTCTCCACGTTCGGCTATGCCACAGGCTCTTGGCGGGAGTCACCCTAGTATTGCTAGGGGTAAGCCCGTGCCCAATGTGTTGAACCACATAGCATAAGTATTCACTATTGACCTAGCTTAGGGATAATTAGATTAGGCTATGTATATGTACAATAGAGCATAGTAGGAGTACCTCCATAACTCTCAACCTTAACTAACCTCTAGGATCCTCTTATCCTCCTTATACTTGAAAGCTTTTGTGTGTGTCACACTACCTCCACTATTATTTTATCCATCCTTACTAGATTCTTACCTAGACCTTTCTACCCTTTCCACTTGATGATTGTTATATCTCTTCCCTGCCTTCCTTTGGGATCAAATAAATGACACCCTTGGGAATACTCTTAATGGGAAATGCTACAATGATATTTCTATGCGCTTGTGGGATTCACTCTATGATCCAATAGAACCATTAACAAGCATTTCTGACACATCAGTTGGAGATGTTTAGTTAATGGTGCATAAGAAATACCAACAAGCATTTCTAGCGCTGTTTCCTGGGATGATTTGTTAGTATATCTTAGGAGCCGTCAATAGCCATCACTTCTGACAGGGGACCTAGCCCCCATTGTCATTGATGTTGTGGGTTGAGTAGTGTGGGCCAAGCCTTGGCGATCCGCACGATGTGCTCAGGCATTGCGGGGGTGATAAAAAAGGAAACCTTTGTTAGAGGGGACAATTCCTTCCTTACTCACATCCTGCCGCTCGAGCTTTCGCCTTCTTCCTTGAGCGCCCAAGCCGTCAACACTCAGCAAAAGCTCTCATTCTTGCTTGCTCTGATGGCCTCCCCGGTGCCTCCTTCTCGTTTCCAGACGGCTGAGGATCTAGTGCCGATGAGGCGACTGCTTGGTTGGGTGGCAGCAGAGCATGGATGGATGATCCACTGCAAATCTCCCACACTTAAAGAGCAGTGCAAAGATGAGACTATTCTCTTTGTCGCCTATGTGTCTGCGGGGCTTGGGCTCCCACTGTCGAGGTTCTTCCTCGTAGTGCTGGAGGAATACAGGCTACAACTTCACCACCTGTCGCCGAACTCCATCGCTGTAGTTCCTGTTGACGGCTATTATACACCAATTTCACCCGTCAATATAACTCAATTATGTGAAGGAATTGTCATTCTTCCACACATCACCTTTCTATTTAACCTATTTCCACCTGTCCTTAGTGAAAGTAGTGCATGCAGGGATTCTATGCAGAAATGAAGGGAAACAGGGGGGTGGATCCTATAAAATATCATTCTAGCCAATCAAGTGACACCATGTGGCACCACATGGATCAAATGGCCCACAAACAGAAGTATCCGAGGCCATCCAATGGTGTAGCACCAATATCAGTCAATGGGACCCACCTATCAGTCACCTGGAGGAAGCACACCGTAAAAGGGGCCAAGACCAGGTCAGCGAACCCCCCTAGTCGGCCGACTAGGTCCTGGCACCTTTCTCGGTCAAACTCCACATGGTGGCTTCTCCTGGCTTGAAGTGGTCATGGGTGACTGATTTGCATGCTTTTGGTGGCGGGAACCAGCCCTTCTCCAAGCTATAAATAGGACCCCTCACCCCTCACTTCAACACATACCACTTGAGTATTCATCCGTTGTATCCACTACTCTCCATAGGTTTAGAGGAGTATAGGCTGTAGAGAGGAGAGTCTCTAGTCCATAGTCCAAGTAGGAGAGGAGTAGAAGGAGTCTCTTCCCAATTTGGAAAGGTATGCCTTCCATATTCCTATTTGAATTTGTGAAATTATTCATAATAAAGATGTTATCTTTAGTCTTCATATGTTCATATACTTGGATGAAGCATTTCTTGTTTGATTGTGGATTCCATGTATGTGGTAGGAGTAGTATTTATGATTGTGCTATACCATGTTCATTACACTATCATAAACACTATAAACCTCCACTATAGTCTAATTAGCTATGATATGGTTATGTTAACATGAAACACTTATGCTATGAATTAACATTGGTCCAACGATGATTTAGTTCATTGCGTTAGGATGGCTTGTACCTAGGCTCTTAAGGTAATTACTTAATATGCTAGCATGGTGCTAGGATAGAGAGTAGCGTTGAATGTCTCGTAGACCCACGGATTGAAGAGGTAGGCAGTAGGTGGTGACAGTCCTATCTGTCCTTTGTAACCCTCCATGTTTGGCTATGCCACAGGCTCTTGGCGGGAGTCGCCTAGTGTTGCTAGGGGTAAACCCATGTCCGATGTGTTAATCCACTTAGCATGAGAATTCATAATTAACATGATCATTAGTAACTAACTTAGGCTATGCATATGTACATTAGAAGCATAGGAGGAGTCTCTACCTAAACTCTTAGCCTAGTTTCTCAATTACCTCACTTATTCCCCATAGGATAGAATGCTCTTTTGTGTGTCACACTACCTCAACTTATCATTTAACCCATCCTTGCTAGAACCCTACCTAGGCCAACCTAAGCCTTTCCACTTGATGATTGTTTTACTTCCATCTAGCCTTCCCTTGGGAAAATGTAAATGACACCCTTTGGGAATACTCTTTAAAGGAGAAGTGCTATATCGATAGTTTCTGTGCGCTTGCGGACATTCACTTGAGAATTAAAGCCTACCAACAAGCATCTCTAGCACCACTGCTATGGATGAATTATTAGTAGTGCTTAGGAAATATCAACAAGCATTTCTGGCACCGTTGCCGGGGAAGGCAGCTGAAGTATTACATGATTGAGTGAATAGGATAGGACCCTGGTAGGTTTTAGTAGGATGACCCCTCTTTGTTTTCGCATTTTATGTGAAAACAAGATAGTGTATGTCTGGTTTTCGCTTGCCGGAAAACTTTGTTGAAAATCCTGAATCCCTTCTGAGAGATCGACCTCATGTCGTGACCCCTCAGAAGCTTCGAGTGGCAAAGCAAACCAGCACAACCGCACCAACAACCAAAACACCAATAGCCCAGAAGACCCTTCGTGAGTTTTCAGCTCTCTTTGCTAACAATGTGCCTGTTGGGCCCACTGTTAACACGGGAGACATAAACTTCAAATTCAAGACTGACCTGATCACTATGGTGCAAGCCAACCCATTTTTTGGGAAGGCTAACGAGGATGCAAGTTCTCACCTGCAACAGTTCCTTGAGATTTGTAGGACTTTTAAGATAAAGGACGTATCTCCTGTTGTTGTTCGTCTTAGGCTGTTCTCGTTCTCTCTTCTTGGGAGAGCAAAACAGTTGTTCTATGCAAACTGAAGTGCTATAGACACTTGGGAGAAATGTTCTACAGCATTCGTTGCTAAGTTTTTCCCGTTGGGCAAGACCGATGTCCTACGTGGAAGAATATCCAGCTTCTAGCAAGATGCCAAGGAATCTATTCTCGAGGCTTGGGAAAGGCTTCAGGAGTATATCCTAGCATGTCCCCACCATGGGATGGACGACTGGCTCATAATCCAAAACTTCTACAATGGGTTGATCCCTTCCGCCCGTGACCATGTTGATGCTGCTGCTGGAGGTGCCTTCTTCTCATTGAAGGTTCCCAAAGCCAAAGATTTGACTGAGAAGATGGTGTCAAACATGGGTTGGAGCGACGAGCGTCTCCATACCTGCCAGCGAGGCATGCACACCTTGAAGGAGGTGGACATGATTGCTGCTAATTGGACCTCCTTATGAAGAATGTGGATGGACAAGGTAATGGTGAAGTATGCAGCAATGCCTATGCCTTAGACTCTCACATCACATGTGAAGTCTGTGGCAACACGAGCCATTTGGGCAATGACTCTCCTGAAACCTGTGAGGATGCCCTATACCTAGTCAACAATGGCTATCGTCCAGGAGGTTAAGGGTGGGGCCAACCACGCCCATTCTTTCAAGGAGGGTACAACAACAATGGCAACAATGGAAATCAACCCAACTTGAGGGAACTTGCCATTAGCCAGCTGAAGATCAATGATGCACTATCCAAGAAGCTGTCAGCTAATGAAAAGACCCTAAAAAGCATCAATGCCAAGATCGAAGGACTATCCTCAGCCTTCAAGAATCAATTGAGTTTCAACAAGATGTTGGAGACTCAATTGGCTCAGCTGGCTGCAGTTGTTCCTCCAAAGGAGAAAGTGAGTGTGGTGGCTACGAGAGGTGGCAAGACCACTCGTGACCCACCATATCCCACACTAATAGAAGAGGACAACTACAAGGGAGAAGGAGGATGTCCCAGTTGGCTTAAGTGAACCACTTCGTGAGAGAATGGCCAAACACTTTGAGGACACCAATTTATTGCCATTCCCTCACAGGCAAAGGAAGCCAATAGTGGATGAGTAATTCAACCGCTTTGTTGAGATCATCCAGAAAATCCACATCAATGTGCCCTTGATCGATGCGATGCAAGTACACACTTATTCTTGCTATCTCAAGGACATATTAAATAACAAGTGGCCATTGCCCACCACTAAGGTTGTCAAGCTTACGAAAGACTGCAGCGCAACCATCCTCAATAGGCTTCAGGAAAAGAAGAAGGACCCTTGATGTCCTACAATCTCATGCTCATTTGGGGCACACCACTTTGACAAGGCCCTTTGTGACCTTGGAGCAAGTATGAGTGTGATGCCCAAGGTGGTTTTTAACCAGCTAAACTTCACGGAACTTACTCCAACACCAATGCAGCTCCAACTGGCGTATTCCTCAGTCCGTTATCCGGCGGGTATTGCCGAAGATGTCCTGGTGAAAATCAGGAAATGCTTCATACCTGTGGATTTCATGGTGCTCGACATGGAGGCCAAGAAGGATACACCGCTCATTCTTGGGTGCCCGTTCCTAAGCACCGCAAAAGCTCGCATAGATGTGGGAGCTGGAGAAATCCACTTCCATATCAATGGCAAGGAGGAGAAGTTTAACTTTGCCCAAAGTTGGAGCAATGCTCAATGATCCGCATTTGGGCAAATTCTAAACACATTAAAGAGGTTTAAATCTGTAGGATCGAAGAGCACGTGAAAAGCTACCAGAGGGGGGGGGGGTGAATGGTAGATTTAAAAATCTTACACAACGGAAACAATTAAATCCCAACTCCTTCGCCAGAAAAACGATCTATTAAAGAAATCATGTGTGAGACTAATATAAACGTGTTTCACCGTGATAAAAGTGATATATATCAGAGAGAATCAATTCACGAAGAAGACACAAGAAGAATCACTCAAATCCGTCGAGAGAAACTCAAGTTATGATCGAAAGATCAAACAAAGGTCAATCTGTCCTACCCGAGAAAAACAGTTCTGGAACGCTACAAATAAACTCGTGTAGATCAGAAACAACAAATCCAATGACCATGAAATTTTGACATATGATAGATAATCAAGTTTTTAAGACAAAACAAAAAGAATCACGTCAATTGGATCTGTAAAACTCGAGTTATGATAAAACCACCGACGAAAGGTAGTGCTGTCCAGAAACTCGACGAGTAAAACTTGTCTGGAACAAGTTGGATGAACAAGGCACAAAAGTTCCTTCAAACTACAAATTTTATTAAATATAACACAAGAGGAACAGCCCCAAAGTCATGTACCACGAGCTTTGGCCTCCCTTGCTTATATAACCAGCCCTTAGGCCAACCCAATCTCAACTAGGACTCCAA
This sequence comes from Tuctoria greenei, assembly GCA_036927565.1. Lineage (NCBI taxonomy): Eukaryota > Viridiplantae > Streptophyta > Magnoliopsida > Poales > Poaceae > Tuctoria > Tuctoria greenei. The sequence goes on along the minus strand of JAYESD010000005.1, from coordinate 169,941,452 downwards.
TCCTACTCCGATCACGAATCAAAACTTTCCATAACTGCTTAGGACTCTTCTATACGCAGATAGAAGCAATCTTAAGACTTCCAAACACCTTATAAACGTATCCCACATTCCTAAGCAACTCAAATTCGTGACCCACACGAAATCCTATCATAACTAACTCGATACTTTCCATACCGAGCCATAACTGACTCCGCAGCAGCCAAAGTCATCAACCGATACGATCTGATCCTTCCAACCAGATCTTCCCATCCATAAACCATCTTTGGAACTATGTTGCCACGTCATGAACCACATGCATACGTGCAAACACCTTCCTTCGATGCCCAGTAACCTTCATATGCACTGCCCTTGATTCTATCATCCTACGCGACCTCCTGACCCGCTCAACCACAATTCCTCCTGAATTTGGTTGTTGGAACCTCATCTCCACCCTGAGACTAGTTCAAAGGATCCCGTCAACAGCCATGACTTGAACTCGAGCAACACCTACATATGAATAAACAACCAATCCGTACGAGCCCAAGTCCGCGACTTGACTCAAGTTAGTTCCGAAACTACAACACCTTACGTGAGCACCTCACATAAGCATGTTGCAAAGCACAACAAAATGATATAAGCCTTAACCACCAAAACACACCAAAAACTTAGTAAAGGAATACTAAGCAACCTTTCCATAAGTGTAAAGCAAGTTCGAAACATTTCACAAGAAAATTTGGAACATTACGATCAAGCTCCGAACCTTGCCAAAGCTAACCGGAGCTTGAGCCGGAGCTTACCAAAGCTAGTACAACCTAGCACCGGAGGTTACCAAAGCTAGTCGGACCTAGCGCCGGAGCTTACCAAAGCTAGTTGGAACTAGCGCTGGAGCTAACCAAAACTAGTCGGAACTAGTCATCCCAAAAGTTAGAGCTAGAAAAACATGTCGGAGCTAACCAACATAAGTCGGACCTAGCAAAACATATCGGAGCTTAACAAAGACATGCCAGAGCTATCAAAGACATGCTGAGGCTAAAGACAAAGCTCACCGGAGCTACCCAAAAACATGTCGGACCTAGACACAGAAAGTCGGACCTATTGTCGAACCTTGCAGAAGCTCGGAGTTAGAGTCGGACCTTGATAAAAAGATGTTATGGCAGCATTCAAAACTTTTATTGTCCAAGCCAATGTATTCAGCACACATAGGTCTCACAATCTCCCCTTGATGAATGCATTGGCAACACCATTTAAAATCCGAACATTGGCATGAAAAGTTTTGAGAACAATTTCCCCCCTTTTTGAAAATCAAATGAGATAGAAATAAATTTCTCCCCCTATACATATTTCTTCCCCTTGCATAATTCACCATATTATCTCTCCCCCTTTGACAATGTATTCAGCAAGGTTCAAAAGAGAAATTTTAATTGTTATGAGCATATCATAACATATACATATAAAACAAAGCTTATCCAAGTCATACTATCAAGTAACTTACACTATCACAATAATGAGATACATAAAGTAGTGTAAGCCATGCTAGAGATCAAATGTAATTTTCAATTCAAGCAAGTCATGATCTCACAAACTTAACTATTTCAATACCTGAAATCATGACACTTGTTGCTGCATTTTTTTATTTTTCAAGGCACAAATTTAGATCATATGATATTTGAAAGAGATTATATGCACATCTGCCTTATTCTAACCAACCAAGCCAAGTCTATGTCATTTCACAATCAGAAGCTTAAGGATATGATTTTAGTCATACACAACTTCTTCCAAGTTCATATCTAAGTGCAATGATAAGCCATCTCAAAAGAAGAAGTGTGATGCATGCATATTCTCTTGATCTTTTCTCAACTTATATTTATTCACAAAAACTCAACATGTGAGTTGATTACTTGATTAATTCTTTATGATTAAAAACACTTGTGAGCATGCAACAAGTTCAAAATAGCAAGAAAGTTTAACCATGACCAGATTTAGTGTAAGTAATTATTCCAATTACTAGTCATGGCAAAAACTACAAAATGTATAACATGAGTAATGTAGTAAGAACTTTCAGCATGTAAAAGGAATCACAAAGTCATATATGTATGATATACTATGCTCATATTATTTTTAGTTCAGATTCACACATAGACTTCCCAAGTTTCAACCCCCCCCCCCTCAATTTAAGCCATGAGGATGCATAACCCCTATTCCACTATGAATGTAACAAAAACGAGTGAAATCCAAATGTTTTGTAAAAATGTCAGCCAATTGTTGTTCGGTATCTACATGGTGAAGCACAATGTTTCCTTTCTCAACATTATCACGGAGAAAGTGATACCTAATATCAATGTGCTTAGTTCTAGAATGTTGCACGGGGTTTTTAGCAATGCAAATGGCACTAGTGTTATCACAAAACAGTGGAACACTATCTAGATCAACCCCATAGTCCTTAAGTGTTTGAACAATCCAAAGAATTTGTGAGCAAGCACTAGCAGCAACTACATATTCAGATTCGGCTGTGGATTGTGCAACTGAATTTTGTTTTCTAGAGGACCAAGCAACAAGAGAATTACCAAGAAAATGACAAGCACCGGAAGTACTTTTCCTATCAATCCTACAACCCCCAAAATCAGCATCCGAAAAAGCTTTCAAAGTAACAGTTGAGGAAGAAGGAAGAAAAATGCCAAATTCTTGAGTTCCATGTATGTACCTGAGAATCCTCTTGACAGCTTGACGATGTGAAGCACGTGGGGAGGCTTGAAGCTGTGCACAAAGACATACGCTGAATTGTATGTCCGGTCTTGATGCCGTGAGGTACAAAAGTGATCTGATCATGCTTCTATATTCTTTTTGATCCACGGGTTCACCATCTTCATTAAGTTCAAGTGTTGTTGTTGTTCCCATTAGTGTCCGAAAAGGCTTGCTTTTGTCCATGTTGAAGCGCCTTAGGAGGTCTTTTGTATACTTCGTTTGATGCACAAAGGTACCCTCCTTGGTTTGTTTGATTTGCTGCCCCAAAAAGTACGTGAGTTCTCCCAGCATACTCATCTCAAACTCTGAACTCATCATAGCTGAAAACTTGGACACAACATCATGAGAAGCACAACCAAAGATAATATCATCCACATACACTTGAACGAATAATGAGTCATTGCCATGCTTAAGAACAAAAAGAGTTTTATCAACCTTGCCCATGGTAAACCCCTTTTCAAGTAATAATGGCTTTAACCTATCATACCATGCTCTAGGGGCTTGTTTGAGACCGTACAAGGCTTTGGAAAGTTTGTAAACATGATTAGGAAAATTTGAATTTTCAAAACCCGGTGGTTGTTTGACATAAACCTCCTCATCTATGTAGCCATTAAGAAAAGCACTTTTAACATCCATTTGGTATAGCTTAAAACCTTTAGATGCAACAAAAGCTAACAAAATTCTTATGGCTTCTAATCTAGCAACAGGAGCAAAAGTTTCATCAAAATCTAGACCTTCAACTTGAGTGAAACCTTGAGCAACCAACCTAGCGTTATTCCTAACAACAACCCCATCCCCACTTTGTTTATTTTTAAACACCCATTTAGTTCCAATTAAAGTGTTTTCTTGAGGTGGAGGTACAAGTTTCCAAACATTATTTCTTTCAAAATTTTCTAACTCTTCTTGCATGACAATAATCCAAGATTCATTAGTGAGTGTGTGTGATATATCTTTGGGTTCAAAAGAAGCAACAAAAGCAGAATGAGCATGAGAGTTTAGATCGAAAAACCTGGACCGTGTAACTCATTTGTGCAAGCTTCCAATTATCTGTTCCGGGGGATGATCTTTGTAAAACCGTAGGGTAACAGATATCTCACAGGCTTCTTCTTCTTCATGTTCATCACAATTCAATGAGCTTGTGACTTGAGGAGGATCTGAATCCGCATTGATGGTTGTCTGTGCTGGTTGAGAATTAACATCCGGAGCTGAACCAAAGTCTTTAGCTGCTGAATTTTTGGGCAGCAGCTCCAATTCTTCCTCATCTTCAATGAAAATGCTCTCCCCCTGCGGATATGGTTCTGGACCTGCAATGTTTGAGCTAGTAGTACCTGGGCTAGCTTCATCAAAAGACACTTCACAAGTCTCCACAATTTTGTTAGTGTCAAGTAAAAGCACACGGTAGCCTCTAGTATGAGATGGATAACCAAGAAACATGCCATCAATGGATCTAGGTTCAAATTTATCAAGATTACCATGTTTCATAACAAAGCATTTGCAACCAAAGACCCAAAAGTGCGTTAGACTAGGCCTATGTCCAAACCGGAGCTCATATGGTGTTTTACCTAGCTTAGCGCGCAAGAAAACACGATTTGAGACATAACAAGCGGTTGCAATCGCATCAGCCCAAAATTCCTAGGAGTTTGATATTCATCAAGCATAGTCCTAGCCATCTCAACTAAGGTTCTGTTCTTTCTTTCTACAACACCATTTTGTTGAGGTACATATGGTGAAGAAAATTGATGATCTATTCCATTTTCAGCACAAAAGTGATCAAAAGATTGATTTTTAAATTCAGTTCCATTATCACTTCTAATTGCTTTTAAAGATCCTGGGTGATCAATTGATAATCTAAGAAATAAAGTTCTAAAGTGACTAAAAGCATCATTCTTAGATACCATAAAGTAAACCCAAGGGTATCTAGATTAATCATCAACAATCACAAGAACATACCATTTACCTCCGAAGGATCGAACACGTGAAGGTCCTACGGTGTCAAGGTGCAAAAGTTGACCCGGTTCAGTTGTCATGATCATTGTGAGAGGAGTATGTGAACCTGCGACCATCTTAGCATGTCTACAAGAAGAGCACACAATTTCTTTGTCCCCTTTAAGCTTAGGCATCCCACGTATGCGATCAAGAGCACTAACACGCATGAGATGATCAAAGCCTACGTGACCAAGTCTACGATGCAAAAAATATAAATCTTTGGAATCATTAGCAACTAGAAACCTATGCTTAGAGGAAGACATATAAAAATCAGCTTTAAAAACTCTTCCAAACCGAGACATGTTAAAAATAAGGTCACTATTTGAACCTACAACTTTGCAGCAGTTTTTATTGAAAATAATTTCCAAATTTTCATCTAGCAATTGTGAAACAGAAAGCAAGTTGTATTTCAAATTTTTGACAAGTGCCACATCCTTCAAAGTGTAGTGATCATTTACTCTAACTGAAATCTTAGCAATTATAGGAGTTGAAGAATTATCGGCAAAAGTAACATTCTCTACACGTGACACAAAAGAGAGGGAGGAGAACCAATCTTTGTTACCGGTCATGTGGCGTGAGCAACCTAAATCCACAATCCAAATGTTCTCCTTCCTCAAACGTGTAACCTACATAGAAGCACAATACCTCGATGACTCAATACTGAGGTTAGTCAAAAGGCATTTAGATATCCAGTACTGAGTCACACGACGTGCAGCAGGAAAAACACGCGAAAGCTGAGATAAAACAGCAGGTCTATGAGTCAAAGTTTGAGGTTTTTTATTCTTAACTATTGACCTATAAGGTGTTACTTGTGTAGCACAAACATCAGTAGGTCCAGAGGCAAAAACAGAAGGTCCGGAGGTAAACTTTGAATGTTTTCGACTCATAACAATAGGTTGCATGTTCCTGGCATTCAGTTTAATATGTGCAACAAATTTTGCATGAAAGTTACGAGATCTAGCAATCATTCTTTCCATTTTCTGTTGTTTAGCTAGTCTATAACAAAAATCTATGACATGACCATCTCTACCATAGTAGGTACAATGAAATTTAACTTTGTGTTCATGTCTAGACGAGCAAGCAATATTTTTATTTGAAACCGAATGAGACAACACTCCTGCAAATTTGAAAACCACTTCTTTTTGTTTAGGAACTATTTGAATCAAACCACTTCCTAATGACTTTACAATTTTAGGTGGATCTTCCTTAGAATGAGCATGAGAATCAAAACCTAAACCAGTTTTATCTTTGCAAGACTTGGAAGAATTCAGCAGCAAGTTTAGGTTCTTATTCCTATTACAAAACCGATCTTATGTCCTATGCATGTTATCAAGTTTATCGGACAGAGCAAGGCAATTTTCACATGAAGTTTTTCCTTTTAATTTGCATTTGGAACAAAATTTAACTTCATGAGAACGTAAAGCATTGTTCAATATAGAAATTTCATTCATAGCATCTTGTAGTTTCTTGTCAAGATCGTCACAAGTAGAACAATGCAAATCAAATGTAGAGCAGCTAGCATCTTTCAAGTTTTTATCATTAAGCGCAACAAGCTCTCTGTTCTTTTCAATTTCTAACTCAAGTCTATCAAGTGTGGAGGTGTGCGCACATCTTAATGAGGACAATTGTTCATATATTAAATCACATGAGGAACAAGAATCATCACTAGAAATCAAGGATTTTAAATGATTAATTTCAGATTCTAGCCCCTAAGCTTTTTGTCCTTTTTCTTAACTATCATAGTGGCACGAGAAATAGCATCATACATTTCTTTGCAAGTAGGACATACCTGTTCATTGTCGCTGTTGTGTTCAGCCTCCTCCATACTCGATCTTGACTTGCCCTCCATGAAGCACAAGTTTGCCAAATCATCTTCATCTTCATCACTTCCAATGTCCACGTCGATTGAGCCAAGTTCCTAGAGTGCGGAGATAAAACTGTTCATAAGTTGGCGACCTGTAAAGCCCTTCTTCTTCTTCTTATCATTTGTTGACGAGTGCTTCGTCCTTGATTGTTTTTCTTCTCGGGAAGTAGAACCTGAAAGGTTAGGACAATCTGTACGAAAGTGTCCTGTCTTACCACATTCGAAGCATCGTTGAGGTCCGGAGCTTCCTCTCCTTCTAGTTCTCACATTCTGCAATGCTTTTGAGAACCTAGTAGAGAGAAGTGCTAGCTCCTCCTCTAGAAACTCCTCAATCTGTTCAAGGGTTAGAGAGGATAACAAAGCAAGTGTACCACAGGATGAAGATTGACCGGAGCTAGGCATGTCACATTGTGAAACAAAAGCAATAGACTTGTTGGGATTCTTACGTGATATTATGTCAATTTCATGAGTTTTTAACTTGGAATATATCACATCTAAGGTAAGTGTACTCATGACAGTAGATTCACGAATAGATGTAACTTTCATCTCCCAAATTGAGATGTCTAATGCACTTAACAATTGCCTAGCATTTTCAGCATCCGAAAAATTAACATTGACGCTACGCAAGTTGCTAAGAATTTTATTAAAGCGAGCAAAGAGATCATCAATGGACTCACCGGGTTGCATCTCGAAGCGCATGTATTCTTTCTTGAACATGTCTTGCCTTACCTCCTTGATCGTGTTGGATCCTTCGTGGTAGTCACAAAGTGCTTTCCACACATCGTATGCAGATCGGAGGTGTGCAACACGGTCAAAGTCGCTTTGAGTTAATCCTTGTATGATCAAGTTTCGAGCCTTGTTGTTGTTATCGACATCTTTCAGATTTGTAGCTGTAACTTGATCGTTTGACGGCACTTCGTAAGACTTGTACACCTTCTCCCATACTTCAAAGCCTTGTGCCTGGCTGAAAGCCTCCATGTGTGCCTTCCAAACCTGAAAATCAATACCAGCAAACACACAAGGTTTGGCGGAGTATTTCTCCATGATGATTAGTCAAAAACATCCGCAAATCACAATGATTAGAGCACCGTGGCTCTGATACCAATTGTAGGACTGAAGAGCATGTGAAAATCTACCAGAGGGGGGTGAATGGTAGATTTAAAAATCTTACGCAGCGGAAACAAATAAATCCCAACTCCTTTGGCAAAAAATGATGTGTTAAAGAAATCGTGTGTGAGACTAATCTAAACGTGTTTCACTGTGACAAAAGTGATATATATATATCAGAGAGAATCAAGTCACGGAGAAAACACAAGAAGAATCACTCAAATCCGTTGAGAGAAACTCAAGTTATGATCGAAAGATCAAACAAAGGTCAATCTGTCCTACCCGAGAAAAACAGTTCTGGAACGCTGCAAAGAAACTCGTGTAGATCAGAAACCCCAAATTCAATGACCGTGAAATGTTGACAAATGATAGATAATCAAGTTGTGAAGACAACCCAAAAAGAATCACGTCAATTGGATCTGTAAAACTCGAGTTATGATAAAACCACCAACAAAAGGTAGTGCTGTCCAGAAACTCGACGAGTAAAACTTGTCTGGAACAAGTTGGATGAACAAGGCACAAAAGTTCCTTCAAACTATGGATTTTATTCAATATAACACAAGAGGAACAGCCCTAAAGTCATGTACCACGAGCTTTGGCCTCCCTTGCATATATAACCAGCCCTTAGGCCAACCCAATCTTAACTAGGACTCCAATCCTACTCCGATCACGAATCGAAACTTTCCATAACTGCTTAGGACTCTTCTATACGCAGATAGAAGCAATCTTAAGACTTCCAAACACCTTAGAAACGTATCCCACATTCCTAAATAACTCAAATTTGTGACCCACACGAAATCCTATCATAACTAACTCGATACTTTCCATACCGAGCCATAACCGACTCTGTCGCAGCCGAAGTCATCAACCGATACGATCTGATGCTTCCAACAAGATCTTCCAATCCATAAACCATCTTCAAAACCATGTTGCCACGTCATGCACCGCATGCATATGTGCAAACACCTTCCTTCGATGTCCAGTAACCTTCATATGCAATGCCCTTGATTCAATCATCCTGCGCGACCTCCTGACTCGCTCAACCACAATTCCTCCTGAATTTGGTTGTTGGAACCTCATCTCCTCCCTGAGACTAGTCCAAAGGATCCTGTCACCAGCCATGACTTGAACTCAAGCAACACATGCACATGAATGAACAACCAATCCGTATGAGCCCAAGTCCGTGACTTGACTCAAGTTAGTTTTGAAACTACAACACCTTACGTGAGCACCTCACATAAGCATGTTGCAAAGCACATCAAAATGATATAAGCCTTAACCACCAAAACACACCAAAAACTTAGTAAAAGAATACTAAGCAACCTTTCCATAAGTGTAAAGCATGTTCGAAACATTTCACATGAAAATTTGGAACATTACGATCAAGCTCCGAACCTTGCCAAAGCTAACCGGAGCTTGAGCTGGAGCTTACCAAAGCTAGTACAACCTAGCGCCGGAGCTTACCAAAGCTAGTCGGACCTAGCGCTGGAGCTAACCAAAACTAGTCGGAACTATTCATCCCAAAAGTCGGAGCTTGAAAAACATGTCGGAGCTAACCAACATAAGTCGGACCTAGCAAAACATATCGGAGCCTAACAAAGACATGCCTGAGCTATCAAAGACATGCCGGAGCTAAATACAAAGCTCACCGGAGCTACCCAAAAACATGTCGGACCTAGACACAGAAAGTCAGACCTATTGTCAGACCTTGCAGAAGCTCGGAGCTAGAGTTGGACCTTGATAAAAAGATGTTATGGCAGCATTCAAAACTTTTATTGTCAAAGCCAATGTATTCAGCACACATAGTTCTCACAAAATCACACCTCCAAAGGTGGACCTGCTCATTGCATTCATGAGGAATTTGATCTATGCAGAAAACTCGTCTTATCATCCACGCCGACACCCTAAGAAGATGGAGAAGTCCGGGCCACCCCAAAGGCCAAAGTCCACCAAGATGCCAAAGAAGGTATGGCGGAAGAAGCAAGACAAGCCTTCCGAGCCCATCCCTCCAGGCCTGGATGTCAAGTAATGAAGGAGGAATGTCCATCTCATCGGACGGTGGTGAGACCTAGCCAATAGGTTAAATTGGTAGTTATCATTTTCTTTGTTTTTATTTTCTCTTTATTTGGATTTCCCCATTTAGTTTGATTCTCCCACTGCATATTTGATTTTCTTAGCAAGTTGAGAATCTTATATTCGCCACTATCATTTTTATTTCTTTGTTTTTCACAAAAATAAAATTGTTGGGTTTTGAAAAACGAATTTTTATTTGTAAAACAATTTTTCGGAGCTGCAAAAGTGGTATTTCACCAACGTGTTGATTCCATAGCTGTTGGGGAGCCAGCTGCCAAAAGGGAGAACAGAGGGCCCACCTGTCAGGTCGGCCGACCCTGCTGCTCGGCCGGCTAGGGGAAAGAGCCAATTTGGCTCTCTCTCTCTCTCCTCCAACGGCTACATTTTGTTCCCTAGTGACCGTTGGGGATTGCACACTATAAATGGTGGTCGTGAGGAGCTCTTCTCTTCACACTTCACCTCATTTCATGCATCCCAAAAGTAACTCTTGCTCAAATTGTTTTTCTTGCTCTTTGTTGAAACACTCTTGCTCAAAATCCAACCCAAAAAGATTTTCTTTTGATTGCATTTGCAATTTGCTTTCAAGTTCTTCAATGGAAAATTTGTTGGGGTTTTGTTTTCACTAACATCCCCTCTTTTGAGTTTTTGCCTTGTTGTGTTCTTGTTTTTTGTGGCCATGAAAGGAATGAAAAGGTTGTTTGGAAAGAGGAAGGAGGCTGCAAGCTCAATCCATGGTGGAGACTCAAGTGCACGCCCCTCTTCTGTTGCTACACCAAGTTCACGGAGAAGTGTAGAAGAGGAGACCCCCATGGGTGAGAGGAGCAACCCTCACCAATTTCTTCATGACGATGACCTCGACATCCAAAGTGAAGTAGAAGATCAAGCACGCAAGCTCCTCCAAGATCGTGAGTTTTCTCATACAAAAGCTTATGATCCGGATTTGATATCCAAAATAGGTATGGATTCCGAATTCTTTTCCATTTGGCATGCACTAGGATGGGAAAATTTTGCTCACATAGAGGAGAAAGGTTCACACCTTCTCTCCATACAATTTATTTGCACACTCAAGATAGGATTTGATGGTATTACTTTTTGATTATTTCAAAAAGAATACAACATCCTATGGAAAGAATTAAGTGAAATCCTAGGCTTCCATAAACGTTGTTTGCTATAATAGAGAATTTGCCTAAGTTTAATAAATAAGTTTTGGCAAGACTTAACTGGTGAGGTCAGATGTAGTGCACCTAGGAATAGCCACTTGCTCAACCCCACTTTACGCTTCATGCATAGATGGGTGGCTATGACTATGTCCCCTAGAGGAGATGTAAGGATAGTGCATGATGATGAGTTGTAATTTTTATTTGCCATGATTAAAGAGATAAAAGTTGCTCTAGTTATTGCCATGATGACACAATGGTTAGATTACATTCCAAGGGTACGGCTAATTGAATGCACTTCATTGATTACCTGTATTGCTACTAGGGTAGGAGCGCTTGAATATTCTTCATTTGAATATATTGAAAATGAAAGAGAATTAATTGATGAAGAATATTTAGTGCAAGGATATACCCTTAAGCATGACCAAGATGGCTCTTTGATATTTTATTATCCCAGCTTTGTCAATGAAATTCGGTTACCTAACCCAGATTATTATTTGTACAAATGTCGGAGGCTAACCATTGATCTACTTCCCATCGAGGAAGCTGAAAGAAGTAATGTCTCTGGCAGGTTAAATAGAAGCCGCACAAGGAGAGTGGCCATGCCCCCAACAACCTCCACGGTCCATGAGTACGAAGAGGAAGAGAACCCAATGGGCGATGCACCCGGATGGACTCAACCTCCATCGTATGAGACTGAGGGTCCGTCTTGGCATGGATGGCCAGGTGCTACATGGGAGACACACCTATCCGCTTCAAGCTCTAGCAGCTTGACCCCAACATATATGAGAAGATGTCATTCCGCTTCGACTAGAAGTCATCGTGACTATAGCCAAGGAATAACGGACCTCTCTAGACGTATGGAGGAGCTTAAAGTAAGGACGGGTGACATCTACAACACTCTCCAAAGGCATGTCCAAGGTACCCAAGACTGGCAACAACACATGGACGCTCAATTTATCAACCTCAACTCCATGCTACAACAACAACAAGCCAATCTCGTGTCATACTTCTGTAATCAAGGGTTCAACCCTCGACACGGAGGTGAGTGAAGAACAAGCTCGGAGAAGGACCCCCACTAGAGGTAGATTGTATCAACCCCTTGCATATTTATTTTCCACTTACCCACCATCCACCTTGCATCTAATAATAATAATAATAGTAATAATAATAATAATAATAATAATAATAATAATAATAATAATAATAATAATAAATAGGATAGGTTTTATTTCCCAAATAAAATAAAAAAATGTGCGGTAAGAATGACTTGGAATTCACATAGATGAAATGATGAATAATTGCTCTGTTTTAATTTTCCTAAGTCCCTAGTTTATAACTTACTACTCTCCAACATATTGCTCTCATTGGCTAAAATTGCTTTTGCCTTGATTTGGAAATTGTGGGTAGCAAAAGCTTAATCCATTCTAAGTTGTTGTGAGATATGATATAGTGATAGGGCTGCTATTCCTAGTTTGAGAGTGAAACTTAGATTTCCAGAGTAATTCTAAATAGATTTAAGTTATCCTCATTTGATTGGAAATGCCCACCAAAGCCATATGATACATTACATTGATAGACCTTATGCATATGCTATTTGCTTTCACATTGAGCTTTGTCAAACTAGTATAGACCTATGTGATATTTCTTTCATTACTTTTTGAATTCAAGACTTCACTTGCACATGCTATACTCTACACTAGAAGTAAGCAGATTTTCATCATACCACCATTCGACAATAAAAAAAGAGAAACTCCATATCATTCATGCTTAGTACTCTCTCCAAAATTCATTGCATAAAAATGGAGTAGAAGACATGGCTATAAGAAAAAGAAAAAGAAAATGCATGCTTACATCATAAGCATGAGAAAAAAAGTATTGATGTTTCATCCCTGCAAAATAAGAGAGTCAACCCAAAAAGGAGTCATCTTAAGATCCACATCCACTCCATTCCATCACACATGCACAAGTCTTGAATCAAATTGTTTTGAATTTTATTTCTCCTAAGGCTTGCTCCTTTGACTTAGCAATATTATGTGTTGCAAATATGCCTACTATATTCCCTACCAAGCTCCACATACAAGCCTTATGTAGTGGTAGGAATAATTTAGGAACAATGCCCTGGTGAAGACATATTTACACTACACAAAAAGGAGAGACTTGAGAGAATCAAATTGAGAAACTTAAAATCTAAATTGAACACTCCGGAATTTAAGTGGAACTTGATTTCTAGGGTATGTGTGCTCAATTTGTTGTTCTATCTTTCAACCACCCATGAATAGGAGATGGCATAAGCCCCATAATAACCTAAGATGGGTGAAGTACCGTGACAATTTTTGCAATACTAGGTAGATTATTTTATTGTGCACATGGTACTTTTGAAAATTAGAACATAGTAGCAACTCTTGATCATCAACCTAAAGTCTTGACTTTGCTCAGGACGAGCAAAGGATAAGCTTGGGGGAGTTTGTTGACCAGCCAATCAAGCAATGCCACGTGGCACCACATGGATCAAATTGCCCACAAACAGAAGTATATGAGGCCATCCAACGGTGTTGCACCAATATTAGTCAATGGGACCACCTGTCAGTCACCTAGAGGAAGCACACCGCGAAAAGGGCCAAGACCAGGTCGGCCGACCCCCCTAGTCGGCTGACTAGGTCCTGACACCTTTCTCGGTCAACCTCCATGTGGTGGATTTGCTCGGCTTGAAGTGGTCATGGGTGACTGATTCGCGCCCTTTTGGTGGCGGGAACCGACCCTTCTCCAAGCTATAAATAGGACCCCTCGCCCCTCACTTAAACACACACCACTTGAGTATTCATCCATTGTATCCACTACTCTCCATAGGTTTAGAGAAGTATAGGCTGTAGAGAGGAGAGTCTCTAGTCCATAGTCCAAGTAGGAGAGGAGTAGAAGGAGTCTCTTCCCAATTTGGAAAGGATGCCTTCCATATTCCTATTTATATTTGTGACATTATTCATAATAAAGATGTTATCTTTAGTCTTCATATGTTCATATACTTGGATGAAGCGTTTCTTGTTTGATTGTGGATTCCATGTATGTGGTAGGAGTAGTATTTATGATTGGGATATACCATGTTCATTACACTATCATAAACACTATAAACCTCCACTATATTCTAATTAGCTATGATATGGTTATGTTAACATGAATTACTTATGCTATGAATTAACATTGGTTCAACGATGATTTAGTTCATTGCCTTAGGATGGCTTGTGCCTAAGCTCTTAAGGTAATTACGTAATTTGCTAGCATGGTGCTAGGACAGAGAGTAGCGTTGAATGTCTCGTAGACCCACGAATTGAAGAGGCAGACAGTAGGTGGTGACAACCCTATCTGTCCTTTGTCACCCTCCACGTTCGGCGATGCCACATGCTCTTGGCAGGAGTCACCTAGTGTTGCTAGGGGTAAACCCGTGCCCGATGTGTTAATCCGCTTAGAATGAGAATTCATAATTAACATGATCATTAGTAACTAACTTTGGCTATGTATATGTACATTTGAATTATAGGAGGAGTCTCTACCTAAACTCTTCGCCTAGTTTCTGTATTGCCTCATTTATTCCCCTTAGGATAGAATGCATCGGGATAAGACCTCCTGGACCTACATCGCTTCGCTCAAAGGGGGAAAGTAGAGCAGCTCGAGGGAAGATTGGGCGATCGTGCGGACCGAGGCCAACGCCTCACTGAAGATGCCCTATGAAGGCCCGACCTCCGATCGCACCACCTGGGAAGCAATTTAGGGTTGACAAAGGAGTACAAGCCGGTGCTGAAGAGGATCTGGTTCCTAGCGGACAAGGGCTTGACCTCCTTGATGGTGCTGGAAGACTTCTTGCATCACTGCAACGCCCCCCTTCAGAGGTGCCTGTACGGGGCATGGGTCTACACCGGCACGTACGACCGGTGCCAGCTCGATCTGGATGACCCAACCCCCAAGATGTTGGAGGAGATGCTGAAGGCAGTGACCTGCGACACTGTCGATGATGAGCACGTCTTCATCCCAGACGACTGCCAACCACTCTTCATGACCCATGGCCTTAGGGACGAAGTGCGAAGCTTGATGACAAAGGTCAATGTGTTCGACGTTGTTCGGCTGCACCCTGAAGAGATGACTGGGGCTTCGGTGGTCCTGGAGCGGTGCTATGCTGCGACGCAACCAAGGTCAGGATCTACCCCACATCCTTCGGAAAGGGCGAAGGTAGGGACCTCAACAACCTCCAACGGGGTGGATGGTAGTCAGCCAGTGTTAGTTCCGATGTCGGGAAAGCATTCTCGTACCCTGGCTACGGGTTCTGCCACCTCTGTCTTGAAGAGGCAGAAGCTGACGCAAGGGGACGGTACCCTAATCTACCATTGCGAGGGAGCCAGAGCGACCAAAGCCTCCGTTGTCGACTTGGTCTCTGATCCCAGTGGTGGTTCTTGTTTTGGGGGAGGCGTGGAGGAGTCTACGTGGATGCCCGCATCGATGCAAGCCGTCCCAAAGATGGTGCTAGAGGTTGTGGTGCCAGCCTTGTCGTCGGGTCTTGGGGGCCTCAATTCGCCATGCGAGCTGGGAAGCCAGTGTCTTTGGAGCAGATCGGCCCGCCGGTAAGGCGTAGTTTCTTCCTCTGCTATTTCCTCGCTGTTCCTTCTGTCTGACGGGGTCGGTTTTGGCTTTTCAGGGCGTCGTCATCCCACAGTGCGCTTGGTGCTTCCAGAGGTGGGTTTTGTAGCTCATTTACCTCTTGGAACTGGAATGAGATCCGCTGTGCTGCACCCTACGCCTGAAGGTGCACCAGCTTCTAGTGATGCTGATGTTCATGCTCCTCCATCTATCAGAGCAAATGGGGCTGAGGCGGTGCCGGGCGAGGAGGTGGCCACCTTGGCCATCACGGCTACCCCTGGTGGAGTGGACCTGCCCGCCACTTATAGTGCGTCTGTGCCCGATGTCATTGGTGCACAAGACAGCGATTCGCCACCGGCGGCCGGCGATACCTTTGTGGTAGGAGAGAGTACTTCGGTGTCGAGCAGGTACGTGCTGATTCCTGGAGCTCCAGCCGGGGAGCCATCCAGTCCCCAAGCGCTGTTGTCTGCCAGGGAGTCGGTAGAAGACGCGGAGAGGCAACCATCTGTGGCGACGGCCAAGCAGATCCTCCTCTTTAATGCTATTTCTACGACCCAGTCCACCTTGCACCAGACGCAGGCTGCTTTCACCCGAGAGTGGGATGAGCTTGCTGAGGAGTTGCACCTGGTGAAGCTGGTCGATGCAAAGAATAAGGAGCTCGAGGCGAAGGTCCTGAAGGCCCATGTCGTCGCCGAAGCCCGCCTTAAGTTGTGTAAGGATAAGCGGCTGGAGTTGGTCCGCCTTGAGGTTACAATTGCTGATGCAGAATAGGACTTGGCGTTGAGGGAAGAAGAGGTCTCTCGGAGCCTTGGCGTGTTGGAGGAGAGGCGCCGAGCCATGCAGGACTCGCAGCTCGCCATCAAACATCGGGAGGATGACTTGTAGTGTCATGCTTGGGACCTCGCCGATCGGGAGGAAGCGGCATGGAGAGAGGCAGAATGCTTCCAGGGCTCTCGGGCAACCGAGGAGCAAGGGATTGTGGACTTCCTGGCCCGTGCCGGGGCGGTGTTGGAAACCATCAGACTTGGTCCCGTGCCGCGTGGGGAGCCGTCTCATGGGGTGGCCCAGCTGCTCCCAGCATTGGACTCCTTCTGCTCGATGTTGGGGTCAGTGAATACTCTCCTCGCGAGGCAGCTGGAGGTCGAAGGAAGGGAGCTAGCGGAGCAAGTGGCCTCCCATGTCTTTGTGTGCTTTCGAAGCTGGTATCCGACAATCCCGTTGGAGTCGGTAGAGAAAGGACCCTTCAATGAGCGAGAGAAGGAGGCGAGGGCCAAAGTCCAGGACCTTGCCAAGCAGGTGGCTTCTTTGTTCCAGCAGAATTGAGACTAGTGGCCCCCAGGCGGAGCACCATTGTAACTGGGGATGGCCCCTTTCTAAAAATAACTCTTAATGAATTTAAATTCATGTTTTGCTTGTTGGCTTGTCTTGTGCTTCTCAATCTGTCACTATGAGTCCTTAGTTGTCCTTAGTACTGTAAAATTCAGTTTGAAATTTGCTCACACCGGAAATCGAACTCGGGTCCTGAGTAATGCTACTCAGAGTACTTAACCACTAGACTAAGCTCCTTTTGCGTAATAATAGATTACACGATTACACTTTTATTCTTACATCAGTTGATCCTTATTACTTTAAATAAAAAGGCCTAAAACAGGTTTGCTTGACAGGTTGGTCGTTATTTGGAAAAGACGTCAACGCCGGTCATGTCTTCACCAACTCTTATATAAGTATTATACATTGAGCAATCATCCATTGAGCAACTCAATGAACAACAGGGCAGGAATTAAATAAGTGCATTTCACATATATTTACATCGATCACCCCAGTCGGATCCACATCTGGAGACTTTCAAGTCATCATGCAGGACGTCTTTGTATCCCAAATCCCATAACATTTCCAGCATCAGGTCTAGCGCTGGTCTCCCATCTCTGCTAGGAGGAAGCCAAATCAGGAATACTTTGGTTGGTTAAACATGAAATCCTCCATGTCATCTAGGAAGTCTAAAAACAAGGAAAAGAGGGTGTAGTCATATGCCAAACTTGAGTGTTTTTTTGTTTGTTTCATTAACTCCTCTTTCATACATCAAATTGAAAATTTGTGAGATAAAGGGCTAAAGGAAACAATACATGCCAAAGCAACTCAATTACGTTGATTCTAAAAAGAACAAAAAAGTTAGAACAAGACAACATTAACATCTTTGACATGAACATGGCTAGTGCAATTTCTCTAATCTTTATACTTCCCCGTTTAAAAACTTTTGACTTCCACAACAATGGCTCTATCACACAAGATATGTAAATGAATATGTGACTCAGTGTAGTCATATATGAAATTCGAATCTAAGTAGTAAGATAGTGAAAAGTGGGCTTAACCTGGTGATTAAGTACTCTGAGTAGCAATACTCAGTGTTAGAATATGGTCACGGGAGTTTAGGAGTTGGTTACGTTTTGTAACCAACTCGTGATTCTCTTTTTCCCCTAGCAGACTGATCGGGACTCCACCCCAACTGATTCGGTTGGGGAGGTCCCCTGGAGTGCTTCCTCCCTATAAATAGAAGGGATTCGGACCTAAGTAAACACCTAATCTAAGTGCACCACCAAGTCCCTACAAATCCTAAGAGCACTCATCGCTACGGAGGAAGAAGCCATGGGAAGGTCCTCTCCTCACTGGCACCGCTCTGTTGCCACAACTTTATGGACACCACACCTCAAGGTATGACCTCAGCTATGGATCTCTCTCCTCTGTTCTTAATTATTTATCAACTAGATTACCATGTACTCGATCTTGCTCTTTGTTAGACACTAAGACTGATCCCTAATACCAATTAGGACCTAAGCACCAACCCTCAGATTTAACAATGGTATCAGAGTGAACCTAATTGGTATTAGGCTTCGGCCATCTCAGATTCATCACTCAGTCCAACCCTAAAGCAAATTAGAAGGAGGTGATTGAAATAAAAGGCTAGGGTTTTGGATTAAAAAAGAATTCAACCCAAATTAAGTGGATTAGGGCTTCTAATCCCAAATCAGAGCCATGTTCGAATTGAATTTCGATTTGGCTTAAGATCAGAACAGAAATTAGGGACCAATTTGAATTCAACTTCAAATTGGACCAAATTCAATGTCAACTCAGAATCAATTCGAAGTAGAACTTAGATTGAACTCAGATAAGAAAAGGGGATTAGAACATACCTCTTAGGGTGTCCCTATCTCTCCATCACGGCCACTCGTCCGTAGGAGCAAACGGCGGCATAAACCACCAAGACCTCCTCCCTGAGGCTTCTCGGGAAGGGCAATAGAATCGTCTCGTACAACCGGCATCTAGGCACCCCTACAGGCCACTCGATGGTGGCACGCTCACCCAACGATGAGCGACGAGCGCTGATGAGGGGACCGCAGTGGCGATGTCGGGCTTAGCCTTGTCGTGTCGGGCACGCCGGAACCCTAGGGTAGCCGGCCGAAACAATAGCCGTGGTGGTGGTGGTGGTGGGGGGGGGGGGGGCTCCCACCTTCTCCGATCGGCAGACCGCTCACCAACGTGGAATTGCACAAAGGCGGACTCGCGTGTGCAGGTGTGGTGGCTGCATCAGCGCCGGAGCCCTCCCGCCGCCGACGGTTCTCAGTGCCGCTCAGCGCTTTCTCCTTGCGTGTGCGCTCGGCTGCACGTGTCGGGGTAGAAAGGGGATTGGGGAGGTGCTGAATGAATTAGGGTTTCACTAGAAACCGCCTAAGTACCTTAGATCAAACAGTTTCAGACGTCCATCTAAGGATCAACGTGCCTGATTCGTGTACAGATTAATCCGTACCATCGAACTCAGATCGGGTGGTTGATATTAGTCAGTGCTTTTTCAATGGGCTTCCAGCCCAAGCGGGCGACCTTTCTATTTTGATCAGAATTCCCAATTTATTCAGTGGGCCAGCGGGCCTTCGGCTAACTCAGAGGGAGGCCGAGCCTAGAAGGTCGGCTTTTATTTTTTTCCTTTTCGAGAAATTCCATCAGACTTAGTTGTGGGCCTTGGGCCACATCAGAATGGTCGAGCCTTAACAGGCCGGTTTTTCCTTTTTATTTTCATGGATTTTTCAGAATTGAATCAGTAGGCACATGAGCCTAATTTGTTTGCTGGAATGATTCCAATTTTGGGCCACCCGAAAACTAGTGCTTTAGTGATTTTATCTCGGTTGGGCTGGACTATATTTAGAGCTCGTTTGGGCTGTCACAGCATTGGATTTATTCTTTTAGCACTTTCTATTTTTCAGAAAAATGAAATATGGATAAATCCAGCATTTTTGTATTTTCAGAAAATAAAATTAGAATTTTCTGGTTTTTCAGAAAATAAAATTACATTAGTATTTTCTGTTCTACAGAAAATAAATTAGTATTCTTTTCTGTTTTTCAGAAAAATAAAATTAGTATTTTCTGTTTTTCAGAAAACAAAATAGTATTTCAATCAGTTTTTATTTTAGTAATTTTAATCATGAACTAAAATTCATTAATTTTAGTATAATGGGCATTTTACTTCTTAGTCATTTTAGTATGGGCTAAAATCAATTTTAGATCTAAGTTTAATAGATTAAGAATAATTATGAAATAAGTTAAGACTTTTATTTATTTTTCTACTATAATTATATATATTGTATTTTTCAGTAATTTATGTATTTATGATGAATTTAAGTTTATGCTCAGTCTGTTATTTTACTGTGAAATTTTATTATGTTTAGCATATTAAGCATGTCCACTTAGTAAATAAGCTTCCATTGTGTTATTTAGTTATGCATAGTAATCTTTTGTTAAGTAGCCAACGTGAACTACAAATTTAAGCTATGCTCTCAGTTTACTCAGTTTCATAGAAATTTTGTTAAGTAGCCAACGTAAACGATAAAATTACTATGTTCTAAGTCATTAAGTTGCATAGAAAATTTTACTTGGGTTGCCAACGTGAAAAATAAAAATTTGCCATGCTCTAAATTATGAATGTTGTATTTTGTTCGAGTAGCCAAGGTGAAAGACAAAGATAACATTCTTACTAAGTACATAGAAATTTTGTTCGAGTAGCTAACGTGAAAGACAAAGTTTACTATGTTTCATAAGTTAATTGGAGAATGTCGTATTTTGTTAGAAGACAAAATATGACCATGCTCCTTGTCTAAGTTGAATAAATTAGTTCATAGAAAACTTTGTTCGAGTAGCCAACGTGAAAGACAAAGTTTGCTATGTTTCAATAAGTTAATTAGTAAATCTTGTATTTTGTTGAAAGACAAAATATGATGATTCTTCTTGCCTAAGCTGCTTACATTAGTATAATAAAAATTTTTGTCTGAGTAGCCAATGTGAAAGACAAAATTTCCTATATTTTTAGATTATTACTAAGTTTTATTATGAATTCATTTATATTATTAAGTTTTTCGTTCAGATGATTCATGTATCATCAGTTCAACACTTAGTTATCTCTTTACCATTGAGCCTCTTAACAAAGTTAATTATGACTCATGGAGAGAGAAGTTGAGGATTGCTTTAGCAGTCTCCAAATTAGATGTGGTACTGATTAGTGCTTGTCCTACTAAGTCTCAGGTTTCTATGCCTATGACTGGAGAGATTGATGAGTCTTTCAAGTTGAGGAAGTGACAATTCCTTAGTTTCATGCACATGTATGAGAATGAGTTGGCTAACTGAAACCACTCAAATAACTTGGTCTTAATCATAATTAAAGGTTCCATTACTAAGACTATTCAAGAAGCAATTCTCGAATGCAACACTGCTACTCAATATCTTCATAAGATGGAGAGACAGTTTGCTAGCTCTACTAAGTCCCCTAGTGTTGTCGACTTTGTCAACCACACTAAAAGAAATAATAAGAGCAAAAATAAGGTTTCATGGACACATTCCTCTCAAAAGAATGTGAAGATGGATAAGAATAAGTGCTACTTTTGTAAGGAAGAAGGAGACTACCAAAAGGATTGTGTAGGTCTCCTTAAATGGTGTCATAAGAAGGGTAAGACTTAGTTCATAATTCCCTGCTTTCATTATACTTGCAATCTACTTATTAGATTGACTTAGTTGCAATTGTGCAAAATGTTGCGCAGGGATAATTATGTAGAGGATTATAAGAAGAGGTGTAAGGGTCATTAAATTCGCTAATGACCGAGAAGCTGAAGTAAAAATCAATTAAGAACTCCCATTAGAACTTAGACATGGCTTTGTACTTTTGTTTCATTATGATGCTTTATGTACCCTCATGTAGAGAAATTTGTATTAGTTTCATGCATGGACCATTCAGACTTGTATGCCTTTTGGCTAAATTAGTTAATAATAAGTTGTGAGTCTTGCCATTCAACAATACAATGTTCTTTTGTCCTCGCATGATGATTATCTAAGTTCTATCAAATTTTTATCATTAAACTAAGTGTTTCTCAGAGCGTATGAGAATCGATCGCGAAACAATTTTGAAATAATAGCACTACATCGTAGACCATGTTTCGAGAGGGAGAAATGATTAAGTGTTTCTTAATCGATTCCTCTTCACTTAGATTATTAAAACATTAGCGAATGCATAGAAAAAATTCAGCATATGATCACTAAGACCAAGATCCGATCGTGAAGGAGAGTACCACTATCGGCATACCCCATGTTGAATTAGAAATAAGTGATGTCCTTCACTTAATTGATTAGCTCATGAGTTGAGGCTTAAAACCTCCATTCAAATGCTACATCGAAAAGTTAAATAGTTGGTGCCTAAAACACCATATTAGATAAGGACAAGACATAAATCCTCATTAAATATTTTATATGAGGTTGTTGTTAAGTTGATTAGCCCAAACATTAGGAAGTAGCCATCTTGTTGGCAATTCAGTAAGCTGGCATTATTTCCACTGTCTTGACCAACACTAAGCTTAATGGAAACAATATATGCTAGAATCAGGAGGAGTAAGTAATTTAAAATGACGATTATGAGGAAAAGTGAGTGCATGCACTCACTTTCATGATTCAAGAATAGTTCATCAAGATACCTGCTGTTGTTAAGACAACATCGTTGTCTGAACACCTTTTGTTAGTTCTTCATGGCATGTTCAGTAAGACTTCTGTCTCATAAAAGCAATTTCAGTTTTTAGATTATTAGTTGTCGCTAAAGTGAAGAGCAACAATCGCCTTGATTAGTAAATAATGTGTTCATAAGTTGATCTCATGATAAGATACATATTCAAGTGAAGGGTGATCCCACCTCATTTGAAATAAGACAATAAAGTAACTTAGAAGACATTTTTAAAAGAGCCAAAACAGTAGACCCTAATAGGTCCACATGATTAAGCGTGACTCCGAAGGGAAAAGTCATTTTTTTGTTAAGGAGACGTTGAGTGCATTAAATTGTTCTCATAATGTCTCAACTATTGATTTGTTAAGAACCGATTAGATATTAGTAACAAATTATGGCTTAGTATTACATCTTACGGATGTAATAATAACGTTTCTTAAATAGGATCTATAGAAGAAACGTCTATGTAACACAACAGAAAGATGTTACCATTAAGAATAAGGAACATAGAGATACAAATTAATATAGTTCATTTTATTCATGGACTAAATAAGGCCTTGTTAGCAATTAATATCTCAAAGTTCAATAAGTCAATTAGTAAGTTTGAGTTATCATAAGGAGGACAATTTAGCTTTTTTACTAAGCTTAGTACTTTGTAAATAACATTTTACTTACAGTAATAATATTGATTTAATATTTAGTTTCCGTCCGCCGAATTTGACGTTAAGGGATATTAAGCTCATAAGGCATACTTGAGTTGTACTTGAAAAGTACGATCTATAAGCAAATATATAGTCTGCTCAGATAAAGTCAAGGTTAATTAGTATTGGAACCAATTAGAGAACGTTCGAACAAAAGACGGTTCCAAGGACTTCTACAGTCAGAAGTCTTTAAGTTGCTCAAACAATTAGTCACCTTTACATAGACTAAGTAACTAGGTTATTTTGGGAGAAGTTAGTCCAATTCAAGTCTTTAGAATGAAGATAAGAGTTCATTTGCAGTCATGAAATTAACTAAAGCCTCATGATAAGGTTAGTAATATAATAAGCCATGGAGCACTAAGACTAAATTTCTGCGAGGCGTGTAGTGAAATCCTCATTAGTATAATAACACTCGCAGTAGGAGCTTTGTTGAGGAACTAGCTCTAAACCTAAATTCATTGCATCGTGAATGATGTATACTAAATTAGTGACGAGGCCACTAAGCAGACACCATATAGAAACCCAGGCTAAATGTGGTTGACAACATAGAACCACCTAAGTTATTTGTACTTCTGAGGCAACAAGTGAAAAGTGCCGCCAAGCACATTGAGATCAGTTGTGTTGCAAAAAAAGTAAATCCATGATCATACTAAGCATTGATAATTGAGCAATTAGATTCATGCGAATCCTCGCGGTACTGCATACAAACAGACTTCTACCCAATGTGTTCCGTTGACACATATTGCGCATGAGTTTAAGGAAGAACCTATGATATCCTGAATACTTAGCGGTCAAACTCAGTTTTAAAATATGTTTCTAAATGTGAGATGTAATGTGACCCTCGAGTCAAGTAGTATGTAACTGGCTGTCTTCGGTGTTGTTCCCTTTACATCAAACATGAGGAAATAATATCAAAAGTCTATGTTCTAAGAAAATCAATTTTATATATGTGACCCGTGGTAAAGGAGGAGAATGTTAGAATATGGCCACGGGAGTTTAGGAGTTGGTTACGTTTTGTAACCAACTCATGATTCTCTTTTTCCCCTAGCAGACTGATCAGGACTCCACCCCAACCGATTCGGTTGGGGAGGCCCCCTGGAGTGCTTCCTCCCTATAAATAGAAGGGATTCGGGCCTAAGTAAACACCTAATCTAAGTCCACCACCGAGTCCCTGCAAACTCTAAGAGCATCGATCACTATGGAGGAAGAAGCCCTAGGAAGGTCCTCCGTGTCACGAGCACCACTCTGTTGTCTGCTGCTCCACGGTCTTCACCGCACACAACTTCATGGACTCCACACCTCAAGGTTCGACCTCAGGTATGGAGCTCTCTCCTCTGTTCTTAATTATTTATCAACTAGATTATCATGTACTCGATCTTTCTCTCTGTTAGACACTAAGACCGACCCCTAATACCAATTAGGACCTAAGCACCAACCCACACATTTAACACTTAGGTTCTGAGTTCGATTCCCGATGGGAGCGAATTTCAGACTGATTTTCACAGTACTAAATGCAGGTACTCTACAGAGGAAGTCATGAACGCTGAACCTAGAGTGCACTTACAGAAAATGAGAAGGGATCAATGTGTCGTAATATTGGCCTATGAAGTCCGTCCCACAGTCGTGTGCTTAGTCGTCCAATTATCGTCGTCTTGTTCTAAACAATAGACTGTGTTTGCATTTGTACTCGATTGTAATAAATTGACCATAACCTTTTTGAAATGAAAGGTCGGGACTTTAACTATCACCTTAAAAAAAGTAGTATGCTACACAGATGAACATGTAATATTTACAAATGTAATGAAATACATCATTATAGAACTAATGAGTAAGTAAATGTAGTAGTCTGGACCATAAAAAAGTATCATAGAGAATAGTAAGGCGTGAGCGAGAACTTACAATGGTTCATCTCCTTTTTTGAAGGTTTTCTAGGTACATGAAAAACAAGCAAGATGGACCAGCAGTTGTTGAACGCTACGCTGCATCGCCTGAAACATGGCTGGAATAGCCCAAGGGCCACTGTGTTCCGTATTGAGTCATTTGTGCTAATTGCCTTCCTGTTGGAATTTGGCCCATTTGAGTATGGCCCACTCAACTGAAATTTCAAAGCAATGTGGCTGTTGGTTATAGTCTCATACTGCTAGCAAGGTGGTGCAAATCAACATATATAGTAGCCCTCCTACCTATGGCTAAATAGAGAAAGCAATAATGAGGGGCCTGACTATATGTACTCACACACACGCACGCGTGTGCCTGTTTCCGCGATTTTTCACGTGTTAATCCGCGTGACTTGTGACTTGCGAAGCGCGACTGTGGCGTGGCTACATTGAGTATTTTTTCCACTTGTATCCTTTACGAAATTCGAACCGTTCTGCACTAATAGAGAATTAGTGCGCGGTTTATTGCCATAAACGCCATTAATAGACCAGCAATTAGTGGATGTCATTAACAAGAAAACGGCTCCTAGAGGGCAGCCGTGCCTATATCAGGCCCTGAAGGTATTCAGGTTTCCAATACACACAATATTCTCTTCCATGTATTCGTCTTTCTTTTGGAAAGCTGTGTTGTGGTGTTTGAGCTACCAAAACTTCACCGACCCTCTTCCTTGGCGTGCATCGAGGAGAAGGGTGAGCAGTATCTCTGAACCTTTGTCGTCGTGAAGACTGCACGAGGGATGGCAATAAGGTTTCTGGGCAGCACATCTGCGCGACCGCTCGAAGTTGTTTTTGGCATCGATCTGTGCTGCTACATCGACGAACACAAAGTGAGTTCATATGTTTTTGTTAGTCTTTATTGTGTTGATCTACCTACTGCTCTATAGAGTACGCGTTGCAGTTTTGAATACTTGTGAAACTTGTGTAGGATTGAAGAGCATGTGAAAAGCTACCAGAGGGGGGGTGAATGGTAGATTTAAAAATATTACGTAGCGGAAACAATTAAATCCCAACCCCTTTTGTAGAAAAATGATCTGTTAAAGAAATCGTGTGTGATACTAATCTAGACATGTTTGACTGGGACAAAAGTGGTATATATCAGAGAGAGTCAAGTCACGAAGAAAACACAAGAATAATCACTCAAATCCGTTGAAAAAAATTCAAGTTATGATCGAAAGATCGAGCAAAGGTCAATCTGTCCTACCCGAGAAAAACAATTCTGGAACGCTGCAAAGAAACTCGTGTAGATCAGAAATCACAAATCCAATGACCGTGAAATTTTGATAGATGATAGAAAATCAAGTTTTGAAGATAACCCAAAAAGAATCATGTCAATTGGATCTGTAAAACTCGAGTTATGATAAAACCATCGACGAAAAGTAGTGCTGTCCAGAAACTCGACGAGTAAAACTTGTCTGGAACAAGTCAGACGAACAAGGCACAAAAGTTCCTTCAAAATATGAATTTTATTCAATAGAACACCAGAGGAACAGCCCCAAAGTCGTGCTACACGAGCTCTGGCCTCCCTTGCTTATATAACCAGCTCGAAAGCCAACTCAACTCAAATCAGGACCCTAATCCTACTCCGTTCACGAATCGAAACTTTCCATAACTACTTAGGACTCTTCTATACGCAGATAGAAGCAATCTTAAGACTTCCAAACACCTTAGGAACATATCCCACATTCCTAAAACAACTCAAATTCGTGACCCACACGAAGTACTATCATAACCAACTCAAAACATTCCATATTTGAGTCAAACCCGACTCAACCGCAGCCTGAGTCCATAACCTAGTCGGTTTGACCTTTCCGACCAATTCTTTATGTCCACATCTCTTCATCATGCCTCGGAACCATGCATACACGTCCATGCACTCCTTGCACATGTGCAAACATCGTCCAACGACGTCCACGATACCTATGCATTGTTCTTGATTCAAACATGCTGCACAACCTCCCGATCAACTCAACCACAATTCCTCCCGAACTTGGTTGTTGAACCTCATCTTCTCCCTAAGACTAGTTCAATGGATCCCGTCACCAGCCATGTCTTGAACTTAAGCAACACCTGCACATGAATAAATAACCAATCCGTACGAGCCCAAGTCCGCGACTTGACTCAAGTCAGTTCCGAACACAACACCTTACGTGAGCACCTCACATTAGCATGTTGCAAAAACACATTAAAACGATATCAGCCATATAAACCAAAACGCACCAAAAACTTAGCAAATGAATACTAAGCAATCTTTCTAAGAATATAAAGCAAGTTCGAAACATTGCAAGATAAAAGCAGGAACATTGCGATCAAGGTCCGAACCTAGAAAAAGCTAACCGGAGCTTGAGCCGGAGCTTACCAAAGCTAGTACAACCTAGCACCGGAGTTTATCAAAACTAGCAGGACCTAGCACCGGAGCTAACCAAAGCTAGTTGGACCTAGCGCCGGAGCTGACCAAAACTAGTCGGAACTAGTCATCCCAAAAGTCGGAGCTAGAGAAACACGTTGGAGCTTAACAAAGACATGCTGGAGCTATCAAAGACATGCCGGAGCTAAAGACAAAGCTCACCGGAGCTACCCAAAAATATGTCGGATCTAGAAAAAGAAAGTCGGACCTATTGTCGGACCTCGCAGAAGCTCAGAGCTAGAGTCGGACCTTGCTAAAAAGATGTTATGGCAGCATTCAAAACTTTTATTGTCAAAACCAATGTATTCAACACAAATAGGTCTCACAACTTGCCTCAATTTAGAATCCAGATTCAGAATAATACGCAATTTTCCAACATTCCAGAAACCTTATTCCTGCATTTATTTTGTTATTCTAGCAATGACTGGTGCTTCGGATGCAATGAAACCTGAGAGGTTTGGAGGTGGCGAAAATTTCCGTACATGGCAGACTAAAGTCAAATTTTGGCTTATGTCGATGGGACTGTAGTGGGTGATTCACCCAGTAATGCCATTCACGATTGACCAGACCGTCACATATCCAACAGTGCGTGACTCAGCTCTTGGCTGCATCTTAACCCTTTTGGCTGATAATCTCTATGATGTCTATATGAATTACACAGACCCTACAGAGCTGTGGGAAGCACTGGAGCACAAATATGCCGTCTCTGAAGCCGATCGGTTGTTGTACACTTGTGAGCAATTATTTGATTTCAGCATTGATGCTACAAGATCCGTTGTTGCCCAAGCTCACAAGATACAACTGTTGGCCGGGGAGATTGCAAGTTTGGGATGTGCCTTGCCTGACAGATTTGTGGCAGCAGGCATTATTGCTAAACTCCCTGCTTCATGGAGGGATTTTGCCACAAGTCTGAAACACAAGAGGGAAGATATCTCTACTGAGAATCTGATTATTGCCCTCGATGTGGAGGAAAAGCAAGGGCAAAAGACGCTCCTCACACATCTTCTACTGCAGAGAATGGTGCTAGTGCAAATATGATGCATAAAAAGGTCAATACAAAAATAACAACAAGGGTAAGAAGCAAACTGGTGGTAAAGCCAAGAAAACTACTAACTTTAAAAAGAAGAAAAATGAGAAAGACAACAGGGCATGTTTTATGTGTGGAAAAGAAGGGCATATTCTAAAAACTTCTGCTACTGCAAAATCAAAGATGATGAACAGCAAAAGAAGGCTGTGAATGTGACTATTGGCAAAAACAACAGCAGTGAAGTCAATCCTTCTGGGTATGGTAATTTACCATTTGTTTTTTCAGCTGTACAATCCACAGATTGGTGGGTTGATACAGGTGCCAATGTTCATGTGTGTCCTAATTTGTCTTTATTTTTCTCTTAGCAGGGAACACGGTCTTCCACCATCTTGATGGGAAACGGATCAGCTGCTTCTGTTCTTGGTGTTGGTACAGTCGAACTGAAGCTCACTTCAGGGAAGACTGTCCATTTGGAGAACATGCAGCATGCTCCAACAATAAACAGGAATCTGATTAGTGTTTCCTTGTTATGTCAAGATGGTTATAAGTTAGTATTTGAGTCAAATAAAGTTGTAATATCCAAGTTTGTAAACTTTACAGGCAAAGGCTATGTGAGCGGAGGCTTGTTCCACCTAAGTACTCTTGATATGAATTATCATTTGAATTTTGCATCCGTGGTTAATAAAGCTTGTGAAGTTGAAGTATGGCACTCATGTTTTTGTCATATTGGTTTTGACACCATTGCTAGAATGTCCAGATTAGATTTTATTCCTAAGTTTAATATTGTCAAAGGATCAAAGTACCAATCTTGTGTGCAAGCAAAACAACCTCGAAAACCATTTAAAAATTTAGAGGAAAAGAGAGACTTGGCACCATTAGATCTTATTCATTCTGATTTGTGTGAGATGAATGGAATATTGACTAGAGGAGACAAGAGATATTTTATTACTTTTATATATGACGCTACTCGTTTTTGTTATATTTATCTTCTAAAAACTAAAGATGAAGCTCTACATTACTTAAAAATTTATAAGGCTGAGGTTGAGAACCAACTTGAGAGGAAAATTAAATGGTTGCACGATGACCGTGGAGGAGAGTATACCTCAAATGATTTCTCTCACTTTTGTACTGAACATGGTATTATCCATGAAGTGACACCACCATATTCACCTCAATCTAATGGGGTAGCTAAAAGGAAAAACCGAACTCTAACAGATTTGGTTAACACTATGTTAGAGAGCGTCGGTATGTCCTATGAATGATGGGGGAAAGCTATTTTGACAACAAATTTTGTCCTGAATAGACTAGTGACTAAAAACAGAGAAGTCACTCCATATGAGGGATTGAATAGAAGAAAACCCAACGTCAAATTTTTGAGGACTTGAGGCTATTTGACAAAGGTCAATATACCTGAGCCAAAAAAGAAAAAGCTTGGACCCAAAATAGTAGTTTGTGTATTCTTGGGATATGCACAAAACCGTACGGCCTATAGATTTTTAGTAGTTAAATTTGATACTCCTGAGAAAAATGTGAATACTATCATGGATTCAAGAGATGCTTCATTCTTTGAAAATATATTTCCAATGAGAGCAGTAGGTAGCACATCTTATGATGAGAATAATCATACTCATACAACTGCTCCTGAGGATTATACACCACCTCAAACAAACGATGAAATACACACACCATCCAGAGAAGATAACAATTTAGTCGATCCTGAATCTCCTCGTAGGAGTAAGAGACAAAAGATTGCGAAATCTTTTGAAGATGACTTTATTGTTTATCATGTTGATGATGTGCCCAATACTCTTGCAAGGGCATATGCTTCTCCAGATGCAGAGTATTGGAAAGAGGCAGTACGTAGTGAGATGGACTCCATCATGTCAAATGGGACTTGGGAGATCACTGATTGTCCAGGTGGGTGTAAACCTATTGGCTATAAGTAGATCTTCAAAAAGAAATTGAAGCTGGATGGTACTATTGAGAAGTACAAGGCTAGGCTTGCGGCCAAGGGATTTACACAAAAAGAAGGAGAGGATTTCTTTGACACATACTCTCCTGTTGCCCAAATTACCACCATCAGAGTGTTGCTGGCGATAGCTTCTTCCTATGGTTTACTTGTCTATCAAATGGATGTAAAAACGACTTTCCTTTATGGAGAGTTAGAGGAAGAAATATATATGAAGCATCCAAATGGTTATAAAATTCTTGGACAAGAGAATAAAGTGTGTAAATTAATAAAATCCCTATATGGTCTTAAGCAAGAACCTAAACAATGGCACAAAAAATTCGACAACACTCTAACATCAGCCGGATTCAGCGTGAATGAGGCTGATAAGTGTGTGTAATATCGTTATGGTGGGGGTCAAGGGGTAATATTGTGCTTGTATGTCGGTGACATATTAATTTTTGGAACAAGCATAAGTGTGATTGATGAGATCAAATCTTTCTAGTCTGGATATCTTGACATGAAAGACTTGGGACCGACAGATGTAATTCTGAATATAAATTTGGTTAGAAGTGAGGATGGAATCACTCTAAATCAATCCCACTATGCAGAGAAAATTCTTTCTCGCTTTGGCTTTGATAATTGCAAAGTTTCTCCAACTCCCTATGATGCAAGCATCAAGCATCAAAAATTCATGGGAGAGGGAAAAGATCAACTAAGATATTCACAAATAATTGGTTCCCTTATATATCTAGCTGGTGCCATGCGACCTGATATCTCCTATGTTGTGAGCAAACTCAGTCGGTTTGCATCAAACCCGGGAGATGATCATTGGAAGACACTTGAACGAGTGTTGCGCTATTTGAGAGGCACAACCTCGCTTGGAATTCACTACACGGGATATCCACCAGCGTTGAAGGGATATAGTGATTGCAATTGGATCTCAGATGCTGTCGGTGGTTTGGAACTGGCAGATCTCCTTACACTACTAAAGTGATAGGGGAGTTTGATGTTCGGTGTGGGCGCGCGGAGATTCAAGAAGGTGAGTAGAAAATGACACAGGAGACACAAGAGTTACGTGGTTCGGGCCGCCTGAGCGTAATACCCTACTCCACGGGTGTGTTGGTGTTGTATTAGCTGTATGAGCATCAATGGCATGTGTGTGTCTAGCCCCTTGAACATGTCGTCGGCCTGTCCTTTTATAGTACAAGGGCAGGCCGTTACAAGTTAGCCTGGCCCGACATGTGGCCCCGACAGTTACTAGTATTGATACACGTTTAATTGCTCTTAATGACCCTGTAACAGGCTTTGACAGCACCGTTACTGGTGTTAAGATCATCCGTTTAAGTGTCATTAATATGGTATTAATGACACTTAATCGGGTCTTGAAGTCCTTGATTCCCCTTTGAAGATCCGGAGCCGTTGCGAGGTCTTCCGGAGGTTAAAGGCTGAAGATCCGACGATTGGACACGTGGCAGCTCTGGAGCATACTGTGGGAAACAGGGAGCTCCGGAGCTACCTAACACGTGTCAGGTTTGGAGCTTCTCTCGGTCTGGGGTTAAGTCCGGAGGTGCCATTTCGGTACGTGGCCCGGAGCTTCCCCCTTGTGGGCGGTAGCTCCGATTTGATAGTACACGTGGCGACCCTGGGATTAACCATGTTGGAGAAGCGGGTCCGGTTATATCTGACATGTGGGCCTTCGAAGGTCTTCAAATCAAGTAGATGACTTTTCTTGGAGATCTTTGTAACCTCAAGGGGTGTACGGTTTTTAGGGTACTGACAGTGGCCCCCTGGACCTACCTCCGGGGAAGACCACTGGGGTGAAGTCATCCCGCCGGAGGTGGGTCCATCCTCGCGACTTTTGAAACTGAGTCTTCAAGGGTCTTGGAAGGTACCGTTGGCAAGGACTTGGAGTTAAATCCTTGCTGCATGGCGTATCCCGCGTGCGGCAGATGAGATCTTTGGCGTGCGGATCTCACGCAATTGAAGGTCGCCGGTTCCCGATATGAAAATCGTATCGGTTCCGCGCGCCTTGCCAGGCCGCCGCCTTCGGGTTTCCCGCCTCATGATGACAACCGTTCGCCTGGGTAAGAACCTCGACTTGATCGTCGGGGTGGTCCTGGGCCCCCTTGTCATCGGCTGGGTAGAATTTTTGGGTGGTATTTTCGACTTCCTTGCGGTTTCCATCCAAGCGTTGCGAGGGCTTACTTAAGAAGGAAAGCGCGCACCGTCGGGAGTTCTTCACGCCTCCCATCTGATATTGCGCTCAAACTCCCAACTTGTGCTTCGCTTTTCTTCTCTTGCCTAGCCGTGCCGCGATGGAGTTGGGTCTCCGCGAGAGTCGCTTGAAGACCGACGACGACCTGAACAAGGTCCGGGCCCTCATGAAATGGTCCTCGGACTTCTTCAACTGCTCGGTCCGCGCCGGTGGAGAGCTCCCGTTTGAGGAGGAGCACGCCGGCGAAATGGTGTACTTCTCCTCGTACGCCATGGTGGGGTTGATCCCACCTTTTTCTTCCTTTTTCTTGATGCTGCTAGACTTCTATGGTCTGAAGTTGTATCACCTTGGCCCCCACTCCATTCTCCTCGTGTCCATTTTCGTCCACTTCTGTGAGATGTGGGTGGGCATCCCCCCTGCATCGAACTTTTCCGGACCTTCTTCACCGTCCATACCACCGGTAGGAGCAATGAGTACCTTGGCTTCTACTACTTCGTGAAGCGCAAGAAGTGCCCATTCAAGTACCTCCGGTCATTTCCCTCTGGGAAGTGGGATGACTGGAAGAAGGACTGGATAGTCATCCGGGTGGAGGAGCACGAGAGGTTGGAGCTGCCCGAAGGTCTTCCCAGCACCGACACGTCAATCTGGAGTGAAGCTCCGGTGCTGGTGGAAGCCTTCAACCCTGTTTTGACCAGGATCCGCCAATGCGTGGAGGGAGGATTGACTCCTCAGGCGGTGTTTTGCAACTTCTTGGTCAACAGGTGGGCGCCGTTGAAGAGGAGGGAGAAACTCGCATGGGCCCTCAACAGCGTGATGGACGACGACCGGGTCGAGACCGGGCTGAAGTCCAACATGGTGGGGAAAACCTTGGAGTTCCACCTCAAGAAGTTTCAGCACGGCATCGACGTCGAAGGCGATGACTTGACTCCGCCATTAGCTTTTCTTCCTCTGAACGTGGAAGTGGAGTTCAGTAGGGAGCTCCGGCGGAAGATGCCCATGCTTGATGACCTTGGTGTCGTCGAGAGAAGATCAACCACCGGGGTAGCGTTCCCCGAAGTGCCCAAGGATGGCTCCGACCCTGCTCCGAAGCCGAGGGAAGAGGTCGTCGGCAAGGGCAAGGAGCTGGCGGAGGAACCTGTGAGCCGGAAGAGGAAGCTGCAGTACGCTGACGGAAGGTCCGTTAGGCCCGCTTCTTCTGCGTCGGCTCCTTCTCCCTGGAGGGGAAGGTCTTCTACAACTACGACGACTGTTCCCGTAGTGGGATCCTCCCGGAACGCGACTTTTCCCGCAGTGGGGTCCTCCCGGAGTGCGTCTGTTCCCGCAGTGGGGTCCTCCCGGGGTATTAGCTCCGGGCGCGCGACTCCAGCACCTGGGCCGGTGGAGGCCTCCAGGTCCGGGGGGTTCTTCCCGATCGAGGGGTGCCT
Source organism: Tuctoria greenei (assembly GCA_036927565.1). NCBI lineage: Eukaryota > Viridiplantae > Streptophyta > Magnoliopsida > Poales > Poaceae > Tuctoria > Tuctoria greenei. Next base: position 169,907,235 of record JAYESD010000005.1, on the reverse strand, counting down.
TGACTCGGGAAACGCCCGTGGCCACGACGAGTTCCGGGGGCCTTCCGGAGCTTCCACGCCGGCTATGACCAGCCCAGAACGCTCGAGAAAAAGGTTCCGCGCAAGCTGGTGCGGAAGCCTCCCAAGGTAATTTTTAATCTCTACCTTGGATAGTTGTTTTAATTGTAGCAACTATTTTTTAATTTTCTTCGTTCATCATCTGCAGCGTCCCAAAAAAGGGGAGTGAGGCTCCGCCCTCAGCCACAGTGGCTGAAGCCATGAGGGTGGGAGCTTCTGCTCCTGTCCCGGTGCCGCCCCAAGTGGTGGCTGAAGCTGCGGCACCTCCGGCGCCAGCTGTCGTGGTCATGGACCTCGACTCATCCCCAGAAGTTCCCGTGGTAGCTCCGGACCACGGGAGTGAAGATGCGCCAGCGGCACCTGTCCCGGAGGTTGAAGCTCCGGGTCCTGGTGCTGAGATGATGGAAGCTCCGGCTGTTGAGCCGGAGGAAGCAGTAATCCCGGCCTCTGAACCGGAAATTGTCGAAGCCCCGGCGGTTGAGCCGGAGGTGACTGAAGCCCCGACGTGCGCGCCGGAAACTGAAGTAGTTCCGCCAGTTGGGCCGGCTACCTCCAAAGCATCGGCCGCTGAGCCGGTCATTGTTGGAGCTCCGGCCATAGGGCATGTCGATGTTGAAGATCTTTCGGCTCCTGAGCCGGTTGTTGAAGAGGTGACGGAGCTTGAGCCCCCATCGGAAGAGGTGCCCAGACTGGAGCCAGTAGCGGCTCCTGCTCTGGAAGCGACGATGTCGGAGGTACCTGCAGCCGAGCCGGAGTGCCCAAGCGAAGTCGCTGGCCTCCTGCCTGAGGGGGTGAACGAAGACCTGGCAGCAGGGCCTTCCTAGATGGCGACTGAGGTCATCCCGGAGGACGGCCCTAGTGCCATGGAGACTCAGGGGACCACTCTTGTGGAGTGGGACCCAATTTTTGTATCTAAAGATCCGTTGGAACCAGCGGAGGAGACCCCAGCAGGTCCGGAACCCATCCCGTTGTCACTGTCTATTGACAACGCATGTTCCAGTCTGCGTCAAGTCCAACTGGCCTTCTTCCACGACAGCAAGGCTCTTGAAGAGGAGCGCCAAACCCTTAGGCGGTGGCGCAACTGGCTCTACTTCGAGACCAAGCTGGCGCAGTCGAGGCTAGCGGATGACAAAGAGTGGATCAAGCGGGAGAAGATCCGCCTGGAATATTGGGGCAAGTTACTGGATGACAGGGAGAGCATGACTCGTGCCTTCGACGCTCAATCCCAGGAGATCTACGAACAGGCCAAAGCAGCCAACAGTGCGGCCGATGAACGCCATGAAAAGCTTGAGGCCATTAACACTGCACTCATCAAGCGCCGAGAGGCACTTGAGGAGAGGGAGAAACGGCTCGAAGATGAAGAGCAGAAACTCCTAGAGCTGCGGGATGACGTCCTGAGGAGCTCGCCGAGAAGGTGGCTCTGGCTGACAAGGGCCTCGAGGAGCGCGCCAAGAAATTGGAAGAGCGCTGCCATGAGGAAGAGGAGAAGGCCTGGGTGCGAGGGCAGGAACTCTACGAACAAGAGTGTGCCCTTACTGCCAGGGAGAAGAAAGTGAGGGGTAGAGAGAAGGACCTGGTCGACCGCCGGAACAAGATCCACCTTCGGGAGGAGGAGCTCGGAAAACTCAAAAAGCGGGTTGCTGAGAAGATTCAGCAAAACGCCAAAGAAGTTGAGCGCCTTGCCCGTGAGAATTCTGAACTGGTGGCGGCCAGAAGATCCCTAGAAGAAATGAAGGGCTTGAGGACTGAGGACTCCCTACAGATTTGGGAGTTCTTGAGCAAGGACAACGACGCGCTGACACCGATGGGCTTCAGCCCCGTGCGCCCAGATGATCCAGAGCCGGAGCCTGACCTGGCGTTGCAGGCGTTGAGTTCGGTAGGGAGCAAACTCTCCAAGGTCGGCGATGTCATCGCGGACCAATTGGAGGTTGAGGGGCAATCCTTGGCGAAGAACGTCGCAGAATATGTGCTGACGTGCTACACTAGCCAGAACTCCCAATTTCCTCTGGACCCGGTGCTTGAAGGTCCCGTCGAAGGAGAAGGGGAAGCTGCCCGAGCCAACGTGCCGGAGGTTGCCCAAAAAGTCGCCCAATTCTTTCATAGGGTCTAGGACCTTCTCTGTAATTCTCACTTGTACTTTCTTTTCTTATTCCTCAATTTTGTAATCCCTTGTCTCCAGATGTAATCCCTTGTCTCCAGATAAATGAAATCCCCAAATTTTTGTGAATTTCACTTTTTGTCTTCAACACTTTTATCTTCACTTGGCCCCCTGGTAGATGTACACAATTTGATTGTGAACATGTACCAAGAGGATATTGTGTTTTGTTGAAGACTCATTTGCTCCGAACTTGTAGAATTTAGGTCCGAAGTCTTCGATAGTGAAGGCCCCCTGAGGTTGTCGGAGCTTAGAAGCTCCGGCATTGTCTATCGCTGGAGCTTGATAGCTCCGGCAATAGTCTCTATCAACGCATAGAGCATCGATAGTTAGTCCTCCGGGGTGTCGAAGCTTAGTAGCTCCGGCAGTGACCTTTGCCAGCACTTAGTTTGTTGGCAGCAGACTCCATTTACGGGGTCTTCTCACCATCTTTTATTCAGCGTCGATGGCTGGCCCCCCTAGCTTTACCGAAGCTTGATTACTCCAGTGATGTGTAACATCGTAAGCCACCTAGGGGAGTCGGATCTTAATTAGCTCCGGCTTTTCTCCATCAACGTAGATTTTATTTTCCTGCACACTTAAGCCAAGAAAAATAATAAAATTTGTTTCTTATCTATAACTTCGTCGCGGCTTACGACTCTCAAGAAGATTTAAAGTCAAACGCGATTCTAAATACAACCGAATGCGTTGTCTTTTCTTCCGTATCCAACTGTACACGGACCCGCCTTACTTCGGCCTGCCGGGGTGTGGGTAGAGTGGTGTACTTAGGGTGCTTGACCAGGCTAAGTCGATAGCACACTCCAGCCCTAGATTGGCTTGGTGGCTTTCAAGCGAGTTGGCCATGAACAATATTTGAATCCAAAAGAATTGACAATACAACTTGAATCGTATATCGTATATAAATCGGTCGAACTAAAATTTCTTAAGAATTGCACATCTTTGCTATAGACAAGAAAGAGAAAAATAAAAATGTTGAGCCTGTACAAAATAAATGCACGTGGAGTCTATTTCACATGAAGATGTCTTTCATTATAGGTCCGGGGTACAGGGGAAACAAGTACACTCTTAGGGTACGGAACCAGGCTAAGTGTGTTTCGTTTCTCGTTTGACCCAGGGTAGTTAGCCACACTTTTAGTCTTGAGACTGTGACAAGTGTTGCATGAACTTTGCGGACCTTTCGGGAAAGGTCCGGCTGTTCTCCCGGAGGAACTACCCGACTCTGTACAATGACTCTATAACATACACCTCAAGTTACTCAAGACTCACCTCCGTGGTATTAAGTGTAGAACTTACGGAGGTGCTCGATGTTCCAAGGATTTGGGAGAGGTGTCCCATCCTCAGTAGCCAAGCGAACGCTTCCGGGACGGGATACTTTAATCACTCGGAAGGGTCCCTCCCAGCCGGGGGAGAGTTTGTTTAACCCTTCTCTGGATTGTATTCTCCGTAGCACCAGATCGCCTTCCTCGAGCTGTCGGTTGTGTACATGCCGCTGGTGATAATGCCGTAGGGCTTGGCGATATCGGGCATTCCAAACAGCTGCTTGGCACCTTCCCTCCTCAAGGAGGTCTAGGTCTTCACGCCGGAGCTGGTCCTGCACGGCTTCGTCGAATGTACGGACCCGGAGTGAACCCAAGGTGATTTCCGGAGGAAGGATTGCTTCAGCTCCGTACACCAGAAAGAAGGGTGTCTCTCCAGTTGACCGGTTTTGAGATGTCCTGTTGGCCCATAAAGTGGGCGGAAGCTCTTCGATCCAGTTGGCTCCATGTTTTTTCAAGCGCCCATAGGTGCGCGTTTTAAGTCCTTCAAGGATTTCAGCATTTGCTCTCTCGGCTTGGCCATTGCTGGCTGGGTGAGCTACGGAGGCGTAGCAAACTTGTATGCCGAGGTCTTTGCAATATCCTTGGAATGCGGAGCTTGTGAATTGGGTCCCATTATCAGTGATGATTTTGTTTGGGACTCCAAATCTGCATACAATGGACTGCAAAAATTTGATAGCAGATTGCTTGTTGATTGTCACAACTGGAGTTGCTTCCGGCCACTTGGTGAACTTGTCAATGGCGACGTACAGGAACTTGTAACCTTCGACGGCTCTTGGGAAAGGTCCCAAGATGTCCATCCCCCACACAGTGAAGGGCCATGTAGGAGGTATCATTTGTAAGGGCTGAGCTGGTGTGTGAATTTGCTTTACATGAAATTGGCATGCTTCACATTTCTTCACCAGCTCAGTTGCATCCTGGAGTGCTGTAGGCCAGTAGAAGCCATGCCGAAAGGCTTTACCGACCAGCGTGCGGGAAGACGCGTGGTTCCCACACTCGCCTCCATGGATTTCTGCGAGGAGTTCGCAGCCTTCTTCCCTTGGGATACACCGCATTAGGATGCTGTTGGCACCGCGCCGGTAGAGATCCCCTTCTACCAGTGTGTATCTTTTAGCCAATCTGACTACCCGGTCAGCGGATACATCATCGTCAGGAAGGATGTTGTCTTTCAAGTAGCTCCAGATCTCCGAGATCCATGCATCGGAACTAGCTTGAGCTTTTGAGTCTTGCGTGCTGGGTTGCTCGGAGCTCCCGGCAGCACCTACGACCCTTGATGGCTGCCATGGTAACAGGGCCATTGAGACTGTCAGCTTCGGGATGCTGATCTCGCCCCCTTCGCTCAGTTCGGCAGGCTGAGCTGTTGGCTTTGACAACCTCCGGACAAAAATTCTGTCAGGAGCTGGAGCTCCGGTTGACGCTTTCGTCAAGAGTTCGTCAGCTTCAGCGTTATGGGTACGCTGAACATGGTGGAGATCTAGGACTTCAAAGTCCTTCTGAAGCCTCTGGACTTCAAGGAGGTAAGCAGCTAGCTGGAGATTATTGCAGGAGCATTCACCCTTCACCTGCTTAATGATGAGCTGTGAATCTCCCTTGACCAGCAATCGCTTGACACCATATGACAGTGCCACCTTTAGTCCGTAGATGAGTGCTTCATACTCTGCCATGTGTTTGGTCGCCTTGAAGTCAAGGTGTACTATGTATTTCACCTTCTCCCCAGTCGGTGCAAGGAGAAGGATTCCAGCTCCGGCCCCCTGCTTCTGCATGGAGCCGTCGAAGTAGAGGGTCCAATGAGGCTCGGTGAAGGCTGGAGCTTGATTCTCCGTCTTCTGCTCACTGGGGCCCCCAGGGTTTGATGGAGAGGGAGTCCATTCTGCCACAAAATTTGCCAATGCTTGACTCTTGACTGCTTGTCTTGAAATAAATTCAAGATCAAATTCAGCCAATTCCGCTGCCCACTTTGCAACATTCCCAGTTGAATTGGGATTATGCAAGATTGCTCGAAGTGGGTAGGAGGTCACCACTGAGACTTTGTGAGCTTGGAAGTAATGGCGAAGCTTCCTGGAGGCAATAAGAACTGCATAGAGCAGCTTGTGCACCTCTTGGTATCGAGTCTTGGCATCATGTAATACTTCACTAATGAAGTACACCGAGCGTTGAATGGTCCGGACCTTCCCAGAGGGGTCCGGAGCTTCCTCTTCACTGACCCGGATCCTCTCGGAGGAATCCGGATTTTCTTCGGGGACCTCTGGGTTCTGGCTGGAGGAACCCAGAGCTTCTTCAGAAGTGACCTGGACCCTCCCGGAGGGGTCTGGGTCTCCTGAAGTGACTTCTTGTGGATTCGAATCTGGGAGCTGAGACCCAGACTCGCTTTCAGGAACCTCCGGACCCTCTGGAAGGGGTCTGGATTCCTGAGTATGGGGTAGTTCTGGTCTCTCCGCAACCAGAACCATACTGACGACTTCGTCAGTAGCTGAAATATAAAGCAACAAAGGCTCACCAGGGTTCGGAGCTACCAGAATTGGTAGGGTGGTGAGGAACTGTTTCAGCTCCTGAAATGCCTTCTCTGCTTCTTCGGACCATTGGAATGGTCCGAACTTCCTCAATAACTTGAAGAAGGGGAGTGCCCGTTCTGCCAGTCTTGAGATGAACCGACTGAGGGCTGCTAGACATCCAGTTAACTTTTGGACGTCTTTGATGCGGGTTGGTGGCCGCATGTCTTCAATGGCCTTAATCTTTGTCGGATTAGCTTCTATGCCCCGATGACTCACCAGGAAACCGAGAAGTTTTTCGGAGCTAACCCCGAAGACACACTTGTCTGGGTTTAGCTTTGTGCGGGTGGCCCGCAGCTTGTCGAAGACAGCCTGCAAGGTGTCAAGGAGTGACTCCTTGTTCCTGACCTTGACCACGATGTCATCGACGTACACTTCCACTATGTCTCTAATGAGTTCTTCAAAAGTTTTGTACATAGCTCGTACAAAAGTTGAAGCTGCATTCTTGAGACCAAAGGGCATGGCTGTGTAACAGTACAATCCATCTACTGTGATAAATGAAGTATGCTCTTCATCTTCCCTAGACATCCTGATTTGATGATATCCGGAATATGCATCTAGGAAACACAGTAATTCACACCCGGAGGTGGAATCCACTATCTGATCTATTCTAGGTAGTGGGAATGGATCTTTTGGGCATGCCTTATTTAGTGTGGTGTAGTCGATACACATACGAAGCTTTTCGCCGGCCTTGGGCACAACGACTGGGTTTGCCAGCCATTTTGGATGGAAGACTTCTCGGATGAATCCGGCTTCGAGTAACTTCTTCACTTCTTGTCAGATGAAGTTATGTCGCTCTACGGATTGTTTCTGAGGCTTTTGATGCACAGGCCGGTCGTCGGGGTAGATCTTCAGATTTTGTTCAATCACTTCCCTGGGGATCCCAGGCATTTGTGACGGTTGCCAGGCAAACACGTCGACGTTAGCCCGGAGGAAAGTGATGAGCGTGAGTTTCTATTTGTCGTTCAATCTCGCCGATATACGGGTGGTCTGAGCGGCATCGGAACCAATTTGGATGACTTTGACGGGAATGTCGGTGTCGCCGCTTGGCTGCACTCGAGATGCAGAAGTCGAGCCTCGTTGACGGATGCTCGGGGGTTTTGGAGCTTGCTCCTGCCTGGAGTCCTCCTCTTGCGCCGTAGTGAGTGCATGGAGTTCTTCCAGTGCAGTTACTCCGGCAGTACGATCTCCGCGGATCCGGAGAACGCCTACTGGTGTTGGCATTTTCAACACCAGATAACCATAATGAGCAGCTGCCATGAATTTGTACAGGGCAGGCCTTCCCAAGATGGCATTGAAGGGTAAGTTGATCTGAGCGACGTCAAAGACCAACTTCTCGGTGCGGTATTTCTCCCGTGTCCCGAAGGTAACGGGGAGAGTAATAGCTCCGAGTGGGGTAATGGCCCCCGGACCTACTCCGGAGAAAGGTCGAGAGGGGTGGAGATCCGAAGGTCGGAGCTGAAGCTTAGTGAAAGCTTTGAAGCTAATGAGGTTAAGCCCCGAACCTCCGTCTACCATGACATGGTGGAGCTGGATGTTATTGATGGTAGGAGATACCATCAAAGGTAACTGGCCTGCTCCAACCATGCTCCGAGGGCAATCCGAAGCATCAAAAGTGATGGTTGTGTCCATCCACTTCCGATGAGTTTCCGGCCTGACTGTAGGTGCTACAGCGGCCATATCCCGTCGCATAGTCTTGATGACGCGACGGGAAGTGATATCCCATGATCCACCAAAAATGGTGTTCATGGTCTTCCAACGCTCGTTGTTAGAGACGTCAGAATCATCATCGGCTGAGGTGTAAACGGCCTTCAGGACCTTTTTGGGATCCTGGAATCCAAACTCCTCTTCAGCCGGAGCTTCGTCGACTTTTTGCTTTCCTTCCCTCTGTCGGAAAGGAGATTCTTCCCGGCGCTTGTTGTAGCGCTCGGCAAGGTTTTGGATCTCCCGGCAGTCTTCCAAACTGTGGCTGCCCGTTTTGTGAATGGGACACCACACTTTGGGTTTGCCACCGTCTTCAGAAGACGGTCGAGGTCGCTTCTCGGGGCGTGGCCCCCGGCCACCCGGAGTTGCAGCAGCTGCAACGTTGGATGTGCCGGCCGACGGCTTCTTCTTGCCGTTGGTCTTCTTTTTCTTCTTGCCACCCCCGGAGGTAGCGGCTTCTTCTTTGGAGGATTTCTTGTGACCCACCGAGGTTGGTTTGGAGTGCATCTCACGGCCCTCCGCAGCTCTGACACATTTGTCAGCCAAGCTGAAGAGTTCCGTGACGCTGGTGATCTCCTTGATCGCCAGTTTCTCCAACATCTTCTTGTCCCGTACACCCTGTCTGAATGCCACAATGATAGAGGCGCTAGAGATAGAAGGGATAGTATTTCGTACCTGAGAGAACCTCTGGATGAATGATCGTAGGGATTCTCCCCCTTTTTGCACGACTGCGAAAAGGTCCAGTTCAGTGCCTGGTCGGGTGTATGAACTCCCGAAGTTGGCGGTGAACTGCCGGCACAGCTCCTCCCAACTGTTGATAGAGTTGGGTGGAAGGCTCATAAACCAGGACCTGGCGGTCCCAGTTAAGGCCACTGGAAAATAATTGGCCATCACAGCTTCGTTTCCTCCAGCTGCCAAGATTGCAGTGGAGTAGATCTGAAGAAATTCGGCGGGATTGACAGTCCCGTTGAATTTTTCAGGCAGGTGAGGTCGGAACTTCTGTGGCCACCTGACCATACGCAGATGCATGGCCAGGGCTGAACAGCCCCCTCCCACTCCTTCAGGAGCAGAAAGGTCCTGAGCTTCCCATCTTTCACAAGCACGCTCAATATGGACTCGGTCGTCCTGCTGGCGGTATCGGCGATCAAGCTCTGCCCGGAGGTGATGGGTCGAAAGCTTGGATACCGTGTGAGTGCGTCGTGCCCCGGAGGGCAATGACGTCACTTGTTGTGACGCAGCACGTCTCCTACTATTGGAAACATGCGGACCAAGTCTACCAGACAAAGTCCACCGCTGCGACGGGGCTCGTCCTGAAGGAGGAGGACCCTGGTTGCTGAGGCGTTCGGCTGCTGCTGCAACCAAATGCTCCACATTGGCCCTCCACTGGTCCAGTGCATCCCGAGATGCGTCCGGAGGTGGTGGGCATTGGAGAAGAGCACGCGATGCATGGAGCGCGTGTTCCGGGTTGTCATGATTTGCCGACGCAGTAATTGACACTGGTGCTCCATCACATTTCCCAGCACGATTTGCTGGAGGAGACGGTGGTGGTGGGAGTGTGACTCCTGCTGGTGCTGAGGCTCCTGCTGGTGGCTGCCTATTGGAGGGATTGCCCCCAACAGCCTGTGCAGCAGGTTGACCGTTGGATAATCCAGTAGCTGAGTTCACCATTCTCAAAATCTCAGGCGCCCCTACCTGGCGCGCCAACTGTCGGTGGTTTGGAACCGGCAGATCTCCCTACACTACTAAAGTGATAGGGGAGTTTGATGTTCGGTGTGGGCGCGCGGAGATTCAAGAAGGTGAGTAGAAAATGACACAGGAGACACAAGAGTTACGTGGTTCGGGCCGCCTGAGCGTAATACCATACTCCACAGGTGTGTTGGTGTTGTATTAGCTGTATGAGCGTCAATGGCGTGTGTGTGTCTAGCCCCTTGAACGTGTCGTCGGCATGTCCTTTTATAGTACAAGGGCAGGCCGTTACAAGTTAGCCTGGCCTGACATGTGGCCCCGGCAGTTACTAGTATTGATACACGTTTAATTGCTCTTAATGACCCTGTAACAGGCTTTGACAACACCGTTACTGGCGTTAAGATCGTCCATTTAAGTGTCATTAATATGGTATTAATGACACTTAATCGGGTCTTGAAGTCCTTGATTCCCCTTTGAAGATCCGGAGCCATTGCGAGGTCTTCCGGAGGTTAGAGGCTGAAGATCCGATGATTGGACACATGGCAGCTCTGGAGCATACTGTGGGAAACAGGGAGCTCCGGAGCTACCTGACACGTGTCAGGTCTGGAGCTTCTCTCGGTCTGGGGTTAAGTCCGGAGGTGCCATTTCGGTACGTGGCCCGGAGCTTCCCCCTTGTGGGCGGTAGCTCCGGTTTGATAGTACACGTGGCGACCCTAGGATTAACTATGTTGGAGAAGCGGGTCCGGTTATATCTGACATGTGGGCCTCCGAAGGTCTTCAAATCAAGTAGATGACTTTTCTTGGAGATCTTTGTAACCTCAAGGGGTGTACGGTTTTTAGGGTACCGACAGATGCGGATGAGATGAAAGCCACGAGTGGCTATGTGTTTACGCTTGCTGGTGCTGCAGTTTCATGGAGGTCTTGTAAATAGATTGTATTATCAAAGTCTACTACCGAGGCTGAACTTGTAGCACTAGAAATAGCTAGCAACGATGCTGAGTGGCTAAGAGAGATATTGATGGACTTACCTTTTGTTGAAAAGCCGGGTACCGCCTATCCTAATGTATTGCGATAACCAATTAATGCTAGCTCAGGTTATGAATACAAAAGATAATTCAAAGTCCAACAAACACATCAAGCGTAGACTAAAATCTGTTAGAAAAATGAAAAACTTCAGAGTTATAGCTATGAGCTATGTGTGCAAATAATCTGACAGACTCCTTCACAAAAGGATTATCACAGAATGTGATTTCTGTGATGTCTAAGAACATGGGTATGAGGCCCACCTGAAGTTACATCACAACAGTAACCTGTCCTTTTGATCGGAGATCCCGTGATTTAGGTACTAGGAAAAACAAGTTTACTGATGTAACCAAAGAGTACATTATAAATAAATAATGTACCCATATTCAAATGACACCAAGTACTCTTTACTGTATGAAAGGTTGGCATAAATTAAGCCTTAATGTTTTCCGTTGTAAAGATATTAGCCTACAGGATATCTTGAAGGAAAACACCTACTTGAACTTAACTGTAGGCTAGAGTTCGTGAGAATAGGGCGTTCTCATAAAGGCTCATGAGAAGATACGAGAGCAGACCATTAACACTCCAGATAGGTGAGGTTGTCTGACAGTCTAGTATCAGTTCCAATTTCAAGTGAAATCTTTTCACACAAGGCTGAGAATTCAAGGCATAGTACATTCTTCAGCTATGGAAAGATGAATCTTGTTATTCTAGGTATAAGTTCAACCTGTACGGGACTCATACCAAAAGATTGATATATAAAACAATACTACAGCACAGTGATCTTTTATTCTTCATTCCTTGCTTTGAAATTGGTGGGGGATTGTTGGAATTTGGCCCATTTGAGTATGGTCCATTCAGCTCTGAAATTCTAAAGCAATGTGACTGTTCGTTATAGTCCCATACTGCTAGTGCAAGGTGGTGCAAACCAATATATATAGTAGCCCTCATACCTTTGGTTGAATAGAGAAAGCAATAATGAGGGGCCTAGCTATATGTACTCACACACACGCACACGTGCGTGCGTTTCCGCGATTTTTTGCGTGTAAGTCCGAGTGACTTGTGACTTGCGACGCGCGACCGTGGCGTGGCTGCATTGAGTATTTTTTCCACTTGTATCCTTTACGAAATTCGAACCTTTCTGCACTAATAGAGAATTAGTGTGCGATTTATTGCCATAAACGCCATTAATTGACCAGCAATTAGTGGACGTCATTAACAAGAAAACGGCTCCTAGAGGGCAGCCGTGCCTATATCAGGCCCTGAAGACATTCCGGTTTCCAATACACACAATATTATCTTCCATCTATTTGTCTTCCTTTTGGAAAGCTGTGCTGTGGTGTTTGAGCTGCCAAAACTTCACCGACCCTCTTCCTTGGCGTGCACCGAGGAGAAGGGTGAGCGGTATCTCCGAACCTTTGTCGTCGTGAAGCCTGCACGAGGGACGACAATAAGGTTTCTGGACAGCGCATCTGCGCGACTGCTCGAAGTTGTTTTTGACATCGATGTGTGGTGCTACATCAACGAACACAAAGTGAGTTCATATGTTTTTGTTAGTCTTTGTTGTGTTGATCTACCTACTGGTTTGTAGAGTACGCGTTGCAGTTTTGAATACTTGTGAAACTTGTCTCAATTTAGAATCTGGATTCAGAATAATACGCAATTTTCCAACACTTCCTGTCCTTCTTTCTCCTCATCTTTGGCTCCTGGCGCCGTTGGTGCAAGCTTTTGTTCATACAGAAGGGTGTCCTAGGCGCATACATCCTATCATTCTCCTTGGTGACGTACACCATGGGTTCGATGCAGTCATCTGCAGCACGAAATGAGATGTTCCCTGTCTGGGCTATATCCTTGCTTGCCGTCCTTGGGTGCACAAACTCCGTAACAGCTTAGAGTCTAGACGACAATAAACAGCACAAGCAACACCTGATTCAACAAGTACTCTACATGGCATACACACTTCTAATTATTGGCACCATCACCAGTAGCCTTGTTTATATTGCTGCCTTCCTGCTATTTTTTATTACTTATCAGAGAAACGCATGGAGGATATTTGCATGTGTTCTGGCAAGTATATCGTGGAACCCAAACAAACAGGTTGCTGATTACGTGGATTCAGAGAACGACACAAATGGACCTGAACCAATCGCAGGAACTATGGAAGGTTACACCTACTTGGTTCACTGGAACACAGAAAAACAGTTGGAAGAAACAAACAGTATAGTAACTATTGACAAAATATATATGGCAGTGCAAACGTGGATTACTTGGCTCAGTTGGTGATGCTAGCAGTGAGCTGAAGGACGTCCCTTTCCTTTGCCTTGTTTTTGCTGTTGAAGAGACGCTTCTTTGAGTTTCCTTGTGGCGAAGCAGGGAAAGAGAAAACTCACAAATTTGTGTTCGATGGGCTGCTGTCGGGAGACCATGGTTATGAACGAGCATTTAAGGTGATTTGAAGTCGAATTGAGTTTCCTATATGACTTCTTCTACACTATGTACGGTTTTATTCACTATATAGAGCAGTCTATTTTCACATGGGTCATTGTCGCAATCTTCTGCATATGTTTCCTTGGATCAGTCACCGTCATACACAAAATGAGAACTGGTAGCAGCTCAGATGGCATTATTGTAAACACCCAAACACGAGATCTTGTTATCACCCTCACCGTGCTTGCAGCTTTCACTCTCCTACAAGTGCTTCGGGCCATATTTTACTGGACATCTAACTGGAGTAAAGTTGCATTGGCCTGTGACTATGTTCTTGGGCCACAACCGAAAGGTAGAGCAAAATGCATCCGGAAAACTAAAGAACACTTCATCAGGGAACATAAGCTTATAAAGTTTCATCTATTTGACAATTGTTATTGGCAAGACAATATTCATTACTTGAGTCTTATGATTATAATTACAGTAGAAATCCCATCACTAGGAAGGTGAGAGCGCTTCCATATGGCCCTTCCAATGTTAAGTGCAGTTTATGTCTAACATAAAGGGGCTCTGGTACGGTCTTAAAAACAAACTTAATAAGAAAGTCACCAAATCGCTGTTAGGAGCTTTATTTAAGGAGAAAGGGGTAAAGGGTCGTATAGAAGGTAAGCCAACCAGTTTAACAGTGCATGTAAAGGAAGCAGTTTGTTGAAGTGTGCGATCGACACTCCCCCCGGTACTATTAAGAAGTAGTCCGCGGATGTTCGTATTTAGGCAGGCCGTGATATCAAGATCTCAGAAACAAGGTGAGACAGTGGTTTTTACGTGGTTCGGACCGCCTAAGCGTAATACTCTACTCCACGGGGGTGTTTGTGTATTGGACTGATCTAAGTGAGTATGCTGGTGAGCTAGTCTGAATGACCTTGGTCTTGGATGGCTTTTGATCGCTTTGGATCGCCCGAGTTCTATCGTGCAGCGCAGTCCTTTTATACCCCAAGGACTGGTCGTTACAGTGTGTTGTGGCCCGACAGGTGGCCCCAGCGGTATTCACTATGTTATACATGATCTAAGTGTATAACGACAATTTTATTAGGGTGATAGTGTGCCTTGATGACATCGTTGCCAGACTTCATGGTCCTCTGATCGTGAGTCATTAATGCAGTATTAATGACGCATTAACCATGTCCTGTAACGGCTGATTGATAGCCTTTGAATGTTTGCGCCATTTGTAATCCCAGAGTTCTTTCCGTTGAAGATGTACATCCGAACACGTGCACGTGGCAGCACCGGAGCTTCCCTTAGCAGAGAGGCAGGTCCAGTGCTATGGGGCACGTGGCAGCGCCAGAGCTTCCCTTTACAGGGAGGCAGCTCCAGCGCTATGAGACACATGGCAGCGCCGGAGCCACCCCTAGGAGGGAGGCGGGTCCGACACTGCGGGACACGTGGCAACACCGGAGCCACCCTAAGGAGGGGGGCAGGTCCAACACCGCGAGACACGTGGCAGCGCCGAGCCACCCTAAGGAGGGAGACAGGTCCGGTACTACGGGACACGTGGCAGCACCGGAGCCACCCCAAGGAGGAAGGCAGGTCCAGCACTGCAGGACACATGGGAGCGCTAGAGCCACCCTAAGGAAGGAGGTATGTTCCACACTACGGGACATGTGTTGGCCTCCGGAAGTCCACTCTCCTGGAATGTGGGACTCGACGCTTCTCTTTCTGGTACGAAGGGGTACCTGGTCCGCAGGGTACCGACAGTGGCCCCCGGGCCCACCTCGGGATGAGGATTTGATCCTGGAGGTGGGGCCACCATCACTTCACACGTTGCTGCTTAAACTTCCACTTAGGCGGTTGAAACGATGGCACACTCCCGTGCCTTCGCTACAGGCCCTTCTTGGTTTTGCAGGTGAGATACATGATGTGCAGATCTCAAGGTCATCGTTCTCAATACAATTTTCGTATCGGTTCCCAGCGCAATCTTGGTAGCCCTGTCATGCCGCCGCCCTCGGGCTTCCAACTTCTCATCATGACAACGGTTCTCCTGGTGCTACTTTTCTGGTAATGTGGCCCTGGGTCCCCTTGTTATAGGCGAGGTAACTTCGCTATGAGTAACTGTGCTCCGCGTGCAGCTGCCGTCCAAGTGTTGCATATGCTAATAAAGGGAGAGGCTTTGAAGGGGAAGGAGACTCTTAACGCCTTGATCTGTTTGTTTGTGCATAGAGCTCTCTGCTTCATCCCCTGAATCGCGTTCTCTGCTTTTGCTCTGCTTTGCAGCGATGGAACTGGGACTCCCCCCCCCCCCCCCCATTAAGATTGTGAGCGAGAAGGATATTGAGAGTGGTCGGAAGTTGATGTGGTGGCAGAGCCCCTCCTTCGACAACGTGATTCACCAGGGGAAGCTCCCTTTCAAGAACGAGAGCTCCAGCGACATCGTCTTCTTCACGACTTACGTGATGGTTGGGCTAGTTCCGCCGGTCTCCAACTTCCTGTTGATGCTGTTGGAAGTATACGGGCTTCAACTTCAGCACCTCAACCCCTACTCAATCTTGCTAGTGGCAATCTTCGTCCACTTTTGCGAGATGTGGGTGGGTGTGCGGCCCTGCGTGCCGCTATTCAAGACTTTCTTTACCATCCGGACGACTAGTCAAGGTAACAGTCTGATTGGGTTCTACTACTTTGTGAGACGTAGAAACGATCCTTTCAAGTACATCAAGTCTTTTGCCTTTGGGAAGTGGGAAACCTGGAAGAGCGACTGGGTGATTGTGCGGACGGACCAGCACGACCAATTAGAATTGCTAATCGAACTTCCCACGACAGACAGTGACTTTTGAGAATTGCTCCCGGAGCTATCATAGGAGTACAACCCAGTGCTCACCAGGATTTGGCACCTGGTTGAAGGAGGCTTGACGTCCCTCATAGTGCTTGGCAACTTCTTGACCAACCGTTGGGCTCCACTTAAGTAGCGGTAATTTCCTGCTTGGAACTACAGCAGAGAGATGGACTTTCTTCGGATCGAAGTTGGCATTGGAACCAATTTGAATGAGGAGGCTATTCATCTCCAACTGCAGAAGTTGTACAGTGGCTCTGTGTCAAGAGACGACATGGTGCCACCATCAGAATTCCTTCCATTGTTTGTAGTCCCAGAAACTAGAAGGGAGCTGCAAAAGGAGATGTTAATCCTCGATGACATTGGTCTTGCGGTGCATCAGAGGAGTAACTTGCCCGGAGGGATTGTCATCCTTGGAGCTTCAGCCCCCTGTCAGCACGGGAGGATCGAACCTGCCTCTTTCGGCGGAAAAGGCAAGACTGTTTTTGAGCCGAGCCAGAAGAAGAAATCTGACTCAAGTTGGAGCAAGAAGAAAGAGCCTGTGGATTCCCCCAGCTCTTCGCAAGCTGTTGGTAGCTCTGTCAAAGCAGCTCCGACGGAAGCTGTGCCATTGTCGGTGTCGCGCCCGACCCTGAGGTCTGTGGTGGTTGTATTTTCGGTTGCTGCATCTTCGGTCCCGATGTCCAAGACAAGCACCGGGTCTGGAAAATCATCAGCTTTAGTCCTAGTGCCAGCGGCAGGCACTAGGTCTGGCAAGTCTTTTCCTTCAGCCCCGGTGCAGTTGTGACACCAGTGGCTACTTTGGAAACCCTAGGGCGAAGTATGGACCATTTGCCTTACTGACGACGGTGGTTCAGGTGACTCCGGCCGCCCGAGAAAGAGGTTCCGCACTAACTGGGGCTACAGCGCTCCCAGGTAAGAATCAGCACTAGAAACTTGTCTTTTCTTTCACTTCTTGCTTTTTGTTGAATTTTGCATTTCTTCTATTTTCCAGAGTGTCAATACTAGCTGCTACTGCACCACCAACCAACCAGGTTAGCGTTGCTGCCGAAGAGACCTTGCCGGCTGGAGCGCCGGTTATCGTTGTGGCTCCTATGATCATGGCAGGCAATGTGACGGTTCCGGAGTCAATTGACGCGGGATGACCTCAGGCCACCAGCCAGAGATGTCGCGGTTGCATTGGACCATGTAGAAGAAGTTGCGGCAGCGTCGGAGCAGACTACAGCTTAATCGGAGCCAACTTTGAAACTAGCAATGAATGTTGAAGTGGCACCGAAGGTACCTACTGAAGCTTCAAAGGTGCTAGAGCCAGCGATCGACACTACGCCGGTGGCTGACATTGCGAAGGTATTGGAGTCAACCATCGTTGTGCCGGTGGCTAACACTGCAATTCACATAGAGCCGGAGTTATCGGCAGACAACATGATGGCGCCTGAGCTTGCGCCTAGAGAATCAGCTGTTGGTGCTTCAATATCTACACCTGTGGAAGACAACCTCCCAAAGCTTGGCACAGCTGATGAAGACTTCTTGGAGTCCATACTTGTGCCATGGGCTCCAACGACTATCCCGAAGGCTATGGAAACTCCGACGGATCCGAAGGAAGGTCCGGAGCCGATTCCCCTATCGCTCTCAATTGAGAACGCTTGCTCAAGCCTTTGCCAAGTTCAACTCGGCTTCGACTACGAGCGAAGTGCTCTAGAAGCAGAACAGGAAACTCTGCAGTGGTACTAGAGGCTTCTCAACTTAAAGACGAAGTTGACACAGACTCGCCTGGCCGGCTTGAGGGACCTGCTTGCAGCCAAGAAGACGCGGCTGAAGCGGTTGGATGAGCTGCTATATGACAAGCAGGCTACCATGGAAGCTGTGAACGTTAAGTCTCACAAAATCTGTGACAGGGTGACCGAAGCCAACAATTTGGCGGATGCTCGCTTTGAGATCCTAAACAAGCTGAGGGATGAGCTGCTCAAGCGACAGGAGGATATTGACAATAAGGAACAAGAACTCCAGAAGAGAGATGTTGAGATCTCTCAAAAGTTGGAGCACCATGAGCAGGACTTAGCTGATCGCATTGAGAAGTTCATGTCCCGGTGCGAGCAAGAAAAGCACCAAGTGTGGTTGACTGGAGAAGGAGTCTCCAAACGAGAGCTTGTTGTCTCCGCAGAGAAAGCAAGGTGAAGGCAGAGGAAAAGAACCTGCAGCGAAGAAAGACCGTCTGAACCTCTGCGAAAAGCAAATTGCAGACCAAGAAAAGCTGCTAGCTGAGAAGATGCAGTATCACGCCAAGGAGGTCGAGCGATTCTTGAAGGAAGGTTTCGAAGAGCTAACATCTGCCAAGAGGTCTCTAGAGGAGCTCCAAACCACGTGAAATGATGAAGCTCAGCAGATCTGGGACTTCCTTGGGCATGCAGAGAGTGCACTGGTACCTCTGGGCTTCAGTCCAGTTCGACTGGCTGACCCGGAGCCAAAAATGAAGCAAGCCTTGACGACCCTGAACTCAGCCGGAGACAAGCTGGAAGCGATGGAAGACGTCATCATCGACCAGCTTGATACTGAGGGGAAACACTATCCAAGTCAATCGCAGAGTATGTGCTGACTTGTTTTCACAGCGGGGACCCCTCGCTCCAGTGCTTGAAGGGCCCGATGCAGAGACAGAGGATGATGCCAAGGCAAGTGTTCAAGAAGCTGCCCAGGAGATCGCCCCGTGGTTCCAACGCAATTCCAGCTAGTAGCTAGGACCTCTTTTTCCTTTCGTACGTTCAACTTGTAAAGACTTGAAATTTGAATGAAATCTCTCGAACTTCATTTTTTTGTCTTGACTGTTGTCATTGCCATAATCTTTTTGCCCCCTAGTAGATGCTCAATTGATTGAGGGCATCTACCATATGTAGATTGACAATGTCTTGATGTATTTGTGATAGTTTCGAGAACCCCTTGCCAAAGTACAGAACATCGACGGCGGGCCCCTTGGGAGGTGTCGCAGCTCAGTACTTCGATGGCACCCATCATCAACTTGAGAAACATCAATGATGGGCCCCCTAGGTGGTATCTGAGCTAGATGCTTCAGGGGCGCCCGTCATCAACGTGTGAAATGTCGACGCCGGGCCCCCTGGGTGGCACTCGAGCTAGATGCTACGGTGGTGCCCATCATCAATGTGACATCCTGGCTCAAGGATTAATAGGATTGATAGGATAACTGAAAGCATCTAGGCCCCCATAAGGTATGGTTTCGGTGATTAATGATAACCATTGGATATCACTAATAAGTTTCTGGATGCAAGGTCTCTCATATAACTCATCACACTTAATGGACTCTATATTTATATCATCTACTGCTCATTAGATACAATTGAAGACCCCTCAACAAACTATTTTACGAGGTCAATCAATTTTCATGAAGACTGAAAGAAAAAACATATATGTCAAAATTATTCCATCAAAATTGACAGCACACGAGACTTAGTCGTCATCAGAAGAACATTTCAAACCAATGTCTAAGAGGTCACTCGGACAAATTCCAAGAGCATCACTTAGAACAACTCGAAGCAGACAAAATCAACTCACCGGTTCATCCAATGTATCCAGAAAAAGCTACATCGGTCGAGTTGGCTCTGCAGCAGAAAAAGACCTCAGTCTTGGGTATACACCGGATCATCCGATGATGAAGCATGAGTTACATCGGTCGATCATTCCAGTAAGCAATTTCTCTGGACCAAGTAACACCGGACCATCCGATGCACAAATATGCCACATCGATCGATCATTCCAATAAGCATTATTTTTGAACCATCCTGGACCAAGTGTCACCGGATTATCCGATGTACATGTGTATACAAAATCGGTCGATCAACGGTCATATCTGACACAGTGACCTTAGCTAATTTGTATTCGACCGATGACAGCTGAAGGGAGAACATCGGATCATCCGGTGTTTGCAGAACAGTGATGTCAGCCTACTTTTCCAACGGCTATCTCGTGGAAGCTGGCTATTTGTACCCCTTCAACCAGTCATTTAGACAAGTCTTGATGCCCTGAGCTACTCTACACATTATCAAGCATTCAAGACGTTGAACAACCACTTCCACATCATTTACACCACTTGTACTCCAAGAGATAGGCTAGAACTTACTAGGGATGATGCTTGTGTGCTTCCATTCTTTGTGATTGAAGTCTCTAGTCTAGTGAGAGCTATAAGTGAGTGTCTCTTGGTGATTGCATTCACCGTGTATCAGTCGGTGATCGGAGAGATCCTTCCGGAGCTTGCCAAGTCGGTTGTGGAAGCCCGGAAGATCAAACTTGTACAAGGCTTGAGCTCCACCTTGCCGGAGATGGTGAACGGAGACTCTTAGTGAGATCCCTGGTCTTGGTGACTTGGGAGTGGCTACGCCCTTGGCGGGTGTCACAACGTGGATGTAGGAAGGTCTTGATGATCTTGTCGAACTGCTGAATAAATCATCGTGTCTTCGTGTCTTCTCGGGAGTTTGCATACTCTTCCTTTCCCGTTATACTTATGCATTTCATATACTGCAAACTTATTATTCACTTGAATGCATAGGTTGTTTGCATAGGGAATTGGGCTTTTAGTAGTTGAGTTTTTATTGCTTTAGTTTTTTAAAAAAGAAGCCCAATTCACCCCCCTCTTGGGCATTCGATCCTTACAATTGGTATCAGAGCAAGGCTGCTCATTGGATCATTCTAGCTTCACCGCTAGAGAGCCAAAATGGCCAATATTGGGGGTTCGGTTCCCATCTTCAAGGGCAAGAACTTTGCCTATTGGAAAGCACATATGCGTGCTTATCTAGAGGCTATTGCTCCCGAGGTATGGGAAGCGACCCATGCGGGGTTTGGTGAGCATAACTACATAGGTGATCAAATCAAGTGGGATGTCAAGGCTAGCAATGCTATTTACGAATGCATTAATCAAGATGTGTTTTCTAGGATTGCTAGCAAAGAAAAAGCTTGTGAAATTTGGGCTTGCTTGATTGAAATTCATGAGGCTTCTTCTCGCGTTAAAGAACTAAAGTATCACATGCTTAAGGCCAAATATGATGAGTTCAAAATTCTACCTCATGAGAATGTCAATGAAATGTTTTCTCGTTTGAATGTTCTTATTGAGGAAATTAATGCTCTTGATATTGCTCCTCTTGGCAAGGGACTCATCAACCGCAGGATTCTTATGCTCCTTCCTAAGCCAAAGTACAACATCATCAACTCCATGCTTCAAAAGGAATCTCTTGATCACATTGAAGTCTCTGAACTTATTGGAGAGATTCGCGCTCATGAGATGAGTGTGCTTGGGATGATGGAGGAATCATCTTCAAAAACAATTGCTCTAAAGGCTTCCACCAAGAGAACAAATCTCAAGAAAAAGAAAGTGATCGAGTCTAGCTCAAGTGAAGAAGAGCAAGCATCAAGTGAAGATGCCAATGATGAGCTTGCATTGATGATGAGAAATTCTCTTGCTTGAACTCCAAGATTGCCAAGAAGGGATACAACTTTGATCCCAAAAAGAAAGCATTTCTACCAAGGAAAGATGACAACAAGACCTGCTATAACTGTGGTGATCAAGGACACATCTCCTATGATTGTCCAAAACCGGACAAAAGAAGAGAGAACCACAAGGGCAAGCATCGTAAGCTTGAGGATAGTGAGGATGATGAAGAAGAGGTCAAGCCCAAGCCAAGATTCTTTGGGAATAATAAGTATGACAAAGGCAAAAAGGCAAAACTCTTTCCAAAGAAGAGAAAAGGTCCACAAAAGGTGTTCATGTGTGAGGCAAATGAATGGATCACCAACGAAGAATCTAGTGATGAAGAGAGTGAAGCTGAAGAAGAGAGCTTGGCCGGCCTTGACATTGCCAACAATGATGATTCATCTCTTCGTCCACCTACCATGTGCCTCATGGCAAAAGGTAACACCAAGGTATGTGATGACTCTAGCGATGATGAGCTTTCCCCCGATGACTTAGCTTCAATGATAAATGAATACCACACTATCATTAAAAGGTAAAAGAGTAAGGTCAAGGCTCTGAAGAAGCTCGTGCTAAGCTCGAGAGTGCTAACCTCGATTTGCTTGACAAGTATGGAAGCATACTTAAGGAGCATGACACGCTCAAATCTCATGTCAAGCAAGTTGAGGAGGATGATGCTCAAATCAAGCTAGATCATCATGAGCTTGACTTAGCACACAAAGCACTCTTGGGGAAGCACAATGAGTTAATCCTAGAGCATCAAGTACTTAACCTTTCCTATGAAGTCATTGATCAAGAATTGAAAACCATAAAGAAAGAAACCCTTAATGATAAGGTTTCCATTAATTCACATGCCACTAATGTCCTGCATAAGTCTTTGCCTTTGAAAGAGAATGCTAGGGAGAAGGATTTGATGGATGAAATTGAAAGTCTCCGCACTAGTGTGGCAAGACTATCTAAGGGAGAAGTCAAGCACAAAGAAATCCTCTTCCAACAAGCAAAGGCCTTCAACAAGAGAAGACTTGGATCCTTCCCGGTGCCTAACAAAGGAAAGGTGCCCTCACCGGAGCTTAAAACAAGCTTCATCAAGGAAGTTTGTTCTTATTGCCAACATTGCGAGGTCACCGGTCACCATACAAGGGAGTGTCCTCTTCCTAACTGGCCTTCTCCAAAATTGCCTACTAACTACAAGTCCACCTTTGATGATCACCATTATCTCTTGAGTAAAGTAGATGGCAAGGTGAAGGCAAGGTCCATTGGCAAGGACATGAAGGGCATGAAGGGGAGGCTTCCCAAGCAACTTTGGGTCCCAAAAACACTTGTATCACACATACAAGGACCTATGTTAGCTTGGGTGCCTAAAATCAAAAATTGAATTCATGTTTGTAGGTGAACTACAAAGCCGGAGGAAAGCATTGGGTACTCGATAGCGGGTGCACTCAACACATGACCGACAACGATGTTATGTTCACCTCCATAGAGAACCCCGACAATCATGAACAAGTCACCTTTGGTGACAACTCTAAGGGGAAGGTAATTGGGTTGGGTAAGATTGCAATTTCACATGATTTATCTATTTTCAATGTGTTGTATGTTAAGTCACTTAGTTTCAATTTGCTTTCTATTGTACAATTATGTGATCTTGGACTAACGTGCACCTTTGACAAGAATGATGTTGTTGTGACTAGTGAAACAAGCAAAGAACTAATCTTCAAAGGGTTTCGACATGGACACCTCTACTTAGTAGACTTCTCTGCCAAGGATGCTAGCTTGACCACTTGTCTTTTCACCAAGATGAGTTTGGGTTGGCTATGGCATTGACGCATCGCTCACATTGGAATGAGAAAGCTCAAGAAGTCATTCAAGCTCGGGATGGTGACTGGCGTGAAGGATGTCACATTTGAGAAGAGCAAGCTCTGTAGCGCTTGTCAAGTCGGGACACAAGTTGCTTCACACCACCCGATGAAGACAATGGTGTCAACCTCCAAGCCACTTGAGTTGCTCCACATGGACCTCTTCGGACCATCCACATATCAAAGTCTTGGTGGTAATCTCTATTGTATTGTTATAGTTGATGAATACTCTCGGTATGCTTGGATGTTGTTTCTAGGTGACAAGAGTGAAACTCCGGAAGTGTTCAAGACCTTTGCTAAACATGCTCAAAGGGAATTTCAACTTCCCATCATCAAGGTCCGGAGTGACAACGACACCGAATTCAAGAACTACAACATTGGGGAATGGTGTGATCGTGAAGGCGTGAAACATGAATTTTCAGCCACATACACTCCTCAACAAAAAGGTGTCATTGAAAGGAATAACAAGACTCTCATCACTCTTGCATGAGCAATGCTTGATGACTATGGAACATCCGAGAAGTTTTGGGCCGAAGCAATCAACATGGCATGCCATTCCGCAAATCGGGTCTATCTACATCGACTACTTCAAAAGACCCCGTACGAACTCCTCATTGGGAGAAAGCCCAACATCTCCTATTTCCGAGTCTTCGGGTGCAAGTGCTATATTACCGCAAGAAAAGGCTCGGTAAGTTTGAAAGAAGATGTGATGTTGGTATCTTTCTTGGTTATGCATCAAACTCAAAAGCATATCGAGTATTCAACCAAACCTCCGGTTTAGCTGAGGAAAGTTGTGATGTTGAGTTTGATGAAACTAATGGCTCCCAAGAGGAGAGTTTTGGGTATGATGAAATAGATGATGAGCCTCTACGAGAAGCTATGAAGAACATGACCATTGGAGACATCAAGCCTAAAGTTGAGGAGAGCCATGATCAAGGGGGAGCTTCAAGTTCCAACATCAACACATCTATGGCACCTCAAGTTGATGAAGAAGAAAAAGATGATCCATTGCCGACACAAGATTCACAAGCCACACAACATCAAGAAGAAGAACAAGTCCATGATCAAGTCCAACCACAAGAAGAGCAACACGCATCACCACCGCCAAGTGCTTCACAACCACTTATGAGGCATGGACGCATCTCCAAGGCACATCCGATTGATCAAATTATCGGTAGTCCGCCAAGGGGAGTAAGTACACGTTCTCGCTATTTCGCTACTTTTTGTGAACACTACTCATTTGTTTCATGTGTAGAACCCACTCACATTGAGGAAGCACTCCAAGATCCAAATTTGGTAATGGCCATGCAAGAAGAACTCAACAACTTCATCCGCAATGAAGTTTGGGTGTTGGAGGAGCGACCCAAGAACAAGAATGTCATCGGGAC
Source organism: Tuctoria greenei (assembly GCA_036927565.1). Lineage (NCBI taxonomy): Eukaryota > Viridiplantae > Streptophyta > Magnoliopsida > Poales > Poaceae > Tuctoria > Tuctoria greenei. The sequence continues at coordinate 169,882,786 of JAYESD010000005.1, read as the reverse complement.
AAAGTGGGTATACCGCAACAAACAAGACAAGAACGGTGTTGTGATCCGCAACAAGGAAATACTTGTGGCCAAGGGTTTCTTGCAAGTTGAAGGACTAGACATTGGAGAAACATTTTCTTCGGTCGCTCGACTAGAAGCCATCCGTATACTTCTTTCTTTTGCATCACATCATAATATAAAGCTTTATCAAATGGATGTGAAAAGTGCCTTTCTCAATGGTTACATTAACGAGCTTGTCTATGTTGAAGAACTTCCTGGGTTCGAAGATCCGAGGAATCCTAATCATGTGTATAAGTTGCACAAGGCGCTCTATGGGCTCAAGCAAGAACCTAGAGCATGGTATGAATGACTACGGGATTTCTTGATCATGCAAGGACTCAAGATCGGGAGGGTGGACACTACACTCTTCACCAAAGACATCGATGGAGAACTATTTGTTTGTCAAATTTATGTTGATGATATTATTTTTGGTTCAACTAACGAAGTTCTTAGCCATGAGTTTGGCAAAAAGATGTCTAGGGAATTCGAGATGTCGATGATTGGAGAGCTTAACTTCTTCCTTGGATTTCAAATCAAGCAACTTCCAGAGGGGACCTTCATCTATCAAAAAAATATACCAAGGACCTCTTGAAGAAATTTGAGATGGGAGATTGTAGCTCAAGAAGTACTCCAATGGCAACAAATTGTCATCTCGACGCGGATAAGGACGGTAAACCTATTGACCAATCTAATTACCGTTCTATGATTGGTTCATTGCTTTATCTTACCGCATCTAGGACCGATATCATGTTTAGTGTATGCTTGTGTGCTCGCTTTCAAGCGGAACCTAAAGAATCGCATCGGAAGGCGGTCTTTAGGATACTTCGGTATCTCAAGCATACTCCAAGTGTAGGCCTGTCGTACCCCAAAGGTGCTAAATTCCATCTCTTGGGTTACTCGGATTTGGACTTTGCCGGATGCCGTGTGGATCGCAAGAGTACCTCCGGGGGGTGCCACTTGCTTGGGCGTTCTCTAGTATCTTGGTCTAGTAAGAAGCAAAACTTCGTTGCCTTGTCCACTGCGGAAGCGGAGTATATAGCGGCTGGTGCATGTTGTGCCCAAATCCTATATATGAAGCAAACCCTTTTGGACTTTGGTGTTAAATTTGGTTGTGTGCCTCTCCTTCGTGACAATGAAAGTGCGGTTAAGATTGCTAAAAACCCCGTTCAACACCCCCGCACTAAGAACATTGATATTCGCCATCATTTCTTACGGGACCATGACGCTAAGGGAGACATCTCCTTGCAAGGTGTTAGGTCTGAAGAACAATTGGCAGATATCTTCACTAAACCACTTGTTGAGAAAACCTTTTCTAGACTAAGGAGTGAATTAAATGTGCTAGATGCATCGAACATCATGTAAGTTGCCATGGTCATGTAAGAATGCATCACATATAGGTCTTGTCTAACTTTCAAAGGATAGGGGCGAGCAAGGGTTAACTTGGGATGGCGGTTTTTTTTTGGTATCCCCAAGGCTTGCAGAATGGCTCTCCCTGAAGAAGCCTTTGAAAGGTTAAAACTTGGCAACATAGATTTAATTTATGTCTTGCATGATGCCTGCCATATAGACTTGCACTCACGTTTAATATCCTGCATTAAAAATTGTTTGGCATTGCATACGGTATGTTGTCACAAAGGGGAACCCACTTCATGAGAAAGAGACTTGTTTGAAATGCAATATCTCAAATCATATGACGTGGAAAGAACAAAGTGTTAAGCGTGTTAATGCCTAAAGGAACATGCTTTAAAGAGATAGAAGTCTTCATCCTGTAGCTCACAAAGCATGGGCCTTACATTTTGTTTAGATTTTTCCTTGGTTTTTCTGGTGTTCTATTTGCTTTAGGGCTTAGACAAGTTATTGGCAACTAGCGTTAAAGTCTTTTTGAGGGGTTAGGGGTTGCCCAAAAGGTCCTAAGACTTGTGTTTCTCTTTGTTTGTTTAAGTCGAAAGACATATATGGGTTGTTGCTGATCTTTTGTAGTCATAGGATTATCAGATGCTTAGGGCAGAAGCATCATCGGATCAGTTTGTGCTTAAGTACAAGGGTCAGCTTAGACAGAAAGTCAGATCAACCGATGAGTTCATTCTGAGAAACATCGGAGCATCTAATGTTCACATTTCTAAAGTCGTGCCAGATTCAATCGATGATAAACTTTTCCACGTCGGATCATCCGATGCTGAAGGTGCCTCTGGAATAACCTTACTGTACCACTCGACCGATGCACCCTCTCAACTGACGTCGGATCATTCGATGTTAAAAATCGAGCTAGGGTTCGGGCTGCACCTATTTAGCACACCTCTTTCTTTTTTCTCTCTCTTCTCTCCGCCGCTGCCGCCCGCCGTCACGCTCCGGCCGCCGCCGCACTCAGTGCCGCCACCACACTCAGCGCCGCCGCCGCCCTCAGCGCCACTGCCACACTCAGCGCTGCCGCCGCACTCAACGCCGCTGCCGCCCTCAGCGCCGCCGCCGCACTCAGTGCCCCCGCCGCACTCAGCGCCGCCACCACTCCTCGCGCCCGACCGCCGCGCTCCCGTTCCCGCCGTCTCCCTCTTTGCCGCCGCGCCATTCCTCCTCGCCCGACCACCACCACTCCTCTTCGCCACTAGGGTTCGCCCGGCCGCATCACCCTCTGAGCCATTGCTCCTCGCGCCCGGCCGTGTTGTACTTTGCGTCGCCGCCTCGTGCGCCCGACATCGTCATCCCGCAATCTCATCTTTGCCGTCGTCACTCTTCTCATCAAGATGGGCCGTGACAAGAAAGGAAAAGGAAGGTCCATCGAGGAGCCGACAGCTAAGAAGCAAAAGTTGTCGAAAGAGATGAAGAAAGCTAGAGAAGCTGAGATGGACACTCGCGCCGCTGAGTAGTGTGAGCGTGGCCGAAGAGGATCCCTGAGGATCCGAGAGTCCCGACAGAGGCATCTACATCCACAGTAGACAGAGGAGACAGAGGAGTCTGAGGAGTCACTTGTTTGCCAGTGCATAGTGAGGACCCGTGGAGGTCATCCAGCTACAGCCCCAAGTCAGAGACCATCGGCAACTGAGCTTTGGGAGGACAGAGCGGCCGAGAGAGCCGTCTATGAGATGGACACCAATGTACGGGTTGGTGAGGGTGTACGCCTGACTGACTACACGAAAATGGAGGCAAAGCAGCTCAGGAAGCTTCGATGGAGCATTCTGCTTGAGGAGTGGTTCCCGCAGCCTAGAGAGCCACTTGTGGACAGCTGCTTCTGGACCCTGACACAGGCATCGCTGTATGAGACTTACAGACGTCGGGGTCATAATATTTTCCAGCACAACTTCATTGACTGGGATCAGCTCGCACTTGCAGCCAGCACTGAGATTCACCCTTTCTTTGAGAGGTACAGAGGGCTAGTGGAGCTGATGTCTTTCCAGCGGAGTGCCTACGTGGAGGACTGGGTCCGAGTTTTCTTTGCCACACTCTACGTTTCAGAGGGCCGCAGATCCATTGACTTTATGTTCATGGGCCAGCATCACCATCTGACTAGACAGACCTTGGGACAGCTGCTAGGTGTGGATCTCCATGACACCTGCCTACACGAGTTAGTCTATGGACAGGTTGACCCACCGAGGAGGCCGCTCACTGGAGGTGTGGCACCACCTTTTGAGGAGATTCTGTCACTGTTTGCTCAACCGTTCACACCTGACTAGCCTAGGGTACCTGCTCTACTCACTCCGGCTGCACGTACTGTTCACCTTGCCTTGTGCCACCTGCTACTACCCAGGTCAGGATACCTTGAGGGCTTCACCAGTTTGCAGCAGACCCTCCTGTTCTATGTCATGAACGGGATGTAGTTTGACATTGTGGATATCCTCATCTGTGAGATGGAGGATGTCATCACATATGGAGTTGGGATGATGAGATAGCTCGTGTTTGGCCACTGGATCAGTCACCTGCTCTACCTATTGGCTCCAGAGGGATTCGCCGTGCATGACAGTCTCACCGATGAGAGCGTCACTCGGTTCGGACACTACCGTGCTCTAGCTCTTGGAGACCGCCGCCTTGGCCGCCCAGTTGAGCGTCAGGTCCGAGCTCGACTTTCAGAAGAAGACTGGGCAAACTTAGCAGTGGAAGACTTAGCACAGGTTGAGGCTCAGGGAGGGGATCTACAACATATCTGGTCAGAGAGTGACACTAGTGACGGTGTCGAGGAGTACTTCTCACCTCCTCCCTCACCCATGCAACAAGACGCGGAGGCTGGAGGCTCGACTGTACCACCACCTCCTACCCCACCTCCGGTGTCCGAGGCACAGGTCTCTCAGCCATCCGAGCTTACTTCTCTACAACAACAGATAGTTGAGCAGCAACGACAGGATCGGCTTGCAGCTGAGCATGCCAGAGCTAAGCAGGCTGCACGTCTTGTGGAGCTCCAGTAGCAGCAGCAGGAGATGCAGTGTCAGATAGCCCACGAGAGGCGAGAGGACACTGACAGGCTCACTGGACTCATTGACCAGATGCATCAGCGTACTCTTGACCAGCAGCAGCAGACGCAGCAGGCCATGATGGGCATCCTAGGGTTGATCACCAACCTCTACGCTCAGACCGGGATTGCCCTAGCCTCATAGCTTCCTGTTCTAGCTCCAGGTCCACCTGTCCTAGCACCAGTCTCAGCTCCAGTGCCGACCACGCCGATACCGACTATCAGCATGTCACCACTACTTGCCCCAGGTGCACCTATTCACTCTCCTCTGTCGGCTACAACCCTCTTTCAGCAGACTCCGGCTTCGGTTGTTAGTGCCCCGCTACCGGCAGTCCCGACTCAGTAGGCACCCTCAGTACCGACAGCAACTCCCACAACCCCGGTCTCCTCCACTCCAGCCTCAGCAGCAGCTGACAGCAGCTCCATCTCTCCAGGAGATGAGATCGACGACAGCACCCCCGACGGCGACCAGTTCGTCATTACCCCAAGCGCTCAGGATCCTTAGGCACTCGACTTCCCTATTTTGGTGTCTTGATGCCAAAGGGGGAAAAGAGTCAGAGTCAGGGGGAGGGATAGCATAGTCTTAGGGGGAGTCCTAGTTGTAGGGGGAGTATTTTTTGGGAGCTTTTGTAATTTGGGAGCTTTGCTATTCTTTTGCTATCCTTGAGTATCCGTGTGCTACTTAATTATCTTATGTTTTATTGATCACTTTTTATCATTCGAGCTTCGTGTGCTGGATCTTGTACTTGTTACATATCTTTTTGAGTATCGTATTCTAAATTTCATTATTGTTACGCTTTACTCGTTTTGTTGTCATCAATCACCAAAAAGGGGGAGATTGAAAGCATCTAGGCCCCCATAAGGTATGGTTTCGGTGATTAATGACAACCGTTGGATATCACTAATAAGTTTGTGGATGCAAGGTCTCTCATATAACTCATCACACTTAATGGACTCTATATTTATATCATCTACTGCTCATTGGATACAATTGAAGACCCCTCAACAAACTATTCTACGAGGTCAATCGATTTTCATGAAGACTGAAAGAAAAAACATATATGTCAAAATTATTCCATCAAAATTGATAGCACACGAGACTTAGTCGTCATCAGAAGAACATTTCAAACCAATGTCTAAGAGGTCACTCGGACAAATTCCAAAAGAATCACTTAGAACAACTCGAAGCAGACAAAATCAACTCACCGGATCATCCAATGTATCCAGAAAAAGCTACATCGGTCGAGTTGGCTCTGCAGTAGAAAAAGACCTCAGTCTTGGGTATACACCGGATCATCCGATGATGAAGCATGTGTTACATCGGTCGATTATTCCAGTAAGCAATTTCTCTGGACCAAGTAACACCGGACCATCCGATGCACAAATATGCCACATCGATCGATCATTCCAGTAAGCATTATTTTTGAACCATCCTGGACCAAGTGTCACCGGATTATCCGATGAACATGTGTATACAACATCGGTCGATCAACGGTCATATCTGACACAGTGACCTTAGCTAATTTGTATTCGACCGATGACAGCTGAAGGGAGAACATCGGATCATCCGGTGTTTGCAGAACAGTGATGTCAGCTTACTTTTCCAACGGCTATCTCGTGGAAGCTGGCTATTTGTACCCCTTCAACCAGTCATTTAGACAAGTCTTGATGCCCTGAGCTACTCTACACATTATCAAGCATTCAAGACGTTGAACAACCACTTCCACATCATTTACACCACTTGTACACCAAGAGATAGGCTAGAACTTACTAGGTATGATGCTTGTGTGCTTCCATTCTTTCTGATTGGAGTCTCTAGTCTAGTGAGAGCTGTAAGTGAGTGTCTCTTGGTGATTGCATTCATCGTGTATCAGTCGGTGATAGGAGAGATCCTTCCGGAGCTTGCCAAGTCGGTTGTGGAAACCCGAAAGATCAAACTTGTACAAGTCTTGAGCTCCACCTTGCCGGAGATGGTGAACGGGGGCTCTTAGTGAGATCCCTGGTCTTGGTGACTTGGGAGTGGCTACACCCTTGGCGGGTGCCACAACATGGATGTAGGAAGGTCTTGATGATCTTGTCGAACCACGAGATAAATCACCGTGTCTTCGTGTCTTCTTGGGTGTTTGCATACTCTTCCTTTCCCGTTATACTTATGCATTTCATATACCACAAAATTATTATTCACTTGAATGCATAGGTTGTTTGCATAGGGAATTGTGCTTTTAGTAGTTGACTTTTTATTGCTTTAGTTTTTTAAAAAAGAAGCCCAATTCACCCCCCCTCTTGGGCATTAGATCCTTACGATAACTCATGCCATCAAGGTATACCTTATTTTCTGGTAGCCCACCTGCAAAGAACTCTGAGGTTAAGCGTGCTTGGCCTGGAGCAATCTATGAATGGGTGACCGACCGGGAAGTCTTCTCGGGTGCGCACGAGTGAGGACAAAATGCGCAAAAAAGACTAGTGTTGGTCTGTGGGGCTAGTCTGTGATCCTATAGAGCTGCCAGAAGTAAATCACTAGACCCGTAGTGGCTGGGGTGTTACAAATGGTATCAGAGTCGACCCTCGCAGTTTCACGGGTGCGTACAGGTCAGGGACATGGGTACATATGTATGATGCGTGGGCCCTCTAGGAGGGACACAATATGGTACATATGCCAGTACTGAACGTATGGATGTGGCCAAGAGGGGACGTTCCTGGCTTGGGAGTTGACCGACGAGGACGTCGGTCTTCTAAGGGGGTGGATTGTGACATCCTGGCTCAAGGCTTAATAGGATTGATAGAATAACTCATACCATCAAGGTACACCTTCTTTTCTAGAAGCCCACCTGCATATAACTCCGAGATTAAGGATGCTTGGCCTGGAGCAATTTACGGGGTAACCGATCGAGAAGTCTTCTTGGGTGCACACGAGTGAGGACAAAATGCGCAAAAAAAGACTAGTGTTGGTCTGTGGGGCTAGTCTGTGATCCTAGAGAGCTGTTAGAAGTAATGATTGTTAGACCCGTAGTGACTGGGGTGTTACAATCAATGTGCAAAACATCGACGCTGGGCCTTCTTGGTACGTCGGGACACCTAGAACGAGCGTGGAAATCATTTGTCCTACACATTAGAGACAAGAAAAGTAGTAAAATTGCTTCTTCTTGCCTATAGTTTAGTTGTGACTTACTATCCTTCTTTGAATTTTGGGTCCTAATCAATTCAACATGATAATACATAGTATATCAGTTGTACTTTCATACGTCTGTGTGCTTTTCGGACCCACCTTACTTTGACGCAACACCAGAATAGGTAGAGTGGCGTACTTAGGATGTTGGACCAGACTAAGTCTATAGCCGACTCCGGACCTCTCTTTGGCATTGGTTTTCAGGTGAGTAGGCCATTCAACGAACACTAGATCCCGAAAAAAGACTTCCAATAATACTTGAATGTGTATCACATGAATTCTTAGAAACCAATTTTCAAGAGGATTGCACAACTTCAATATTTTCAAGAAGGTAAAGAGAAAATTAACTAAGAGCATGTGCAAAGGAAATGGACGTAGAGTCAATTTTCATGCAATTTTATTTCATAATAGGTCCAAATAACAGGGGAGCCAAGGACACACTTAAAGTACAGGACCAAGTTAAGTGTGTTATACATCTTGGACCAACCCGATTGTGTTCACGGACATTATGAAATACTATACAAAAATAGACTCACCTCCATGCTAAGTGTAGAACTTACGGTGGTACTCTATGTTTCAGGGGTTGGGAAGTGGTATCCCATCCTCTGTTGCCAAGCAAACGCATTAAGGCCAGAAAAATTTGATGACTCAGAAGGGACCCTCTTAGCTAGGGGAGAGATTGTTCACTCCTTCTTGAGTGTGTATTTGCGGTAGCACCAGATCACCTTCTTCAAGTTGCTGATTGCGCACATACCCCTGATGATAGCGCCGGAGCGCCTGACGATATCGCGCATTTTGGACAGCTGCTTGGCACCTTGCCTCATCCACGAGGTCGAGGTCATCATGTCAGAGATGATCCTGCGGGTTTCGTCGTAGGTCCGGACTCTAAAAGAACCCATGATGATCACATAAGGAAGGACTGTTTTGGCTCGGTACACCAGGAAGAAGGATGTCTATCCAGTGGCCCGGTTGGGTGTTGTCCGGCTTGCCCACAGTACGGACGGAAGCTCCTCAATACAGTTGGCACCATGCTTTTTCAAGCGTTTGTAGGTGCAGGACTTGAGTCCCTTGAGAATCTCAGCATTTTCTCTCTCGGCCTGGCCATTACTTGCCGGATGAGCTAGTGATGCATAGCTGATGTTGATGCTGAGGTATTTGCAATACTCTTGGAAGGCTGCACTTGTGAATTGGATCCCGTTGTTAGTGATGACTCTGTTCGGGACTCCAAATCTGCAGACAATGTACTTCAAGAACTTAATCGCTGACTGCTTGTTGATTGTCACAACGGGAGTTTCTTCTGGCCACTTTGTGAACTTTTCGATGGCAACGCATAAAAATCGGTACCCTCCAGCGGCTTTTGAGAAAGGTCCCAAAATATCCATCCCCCACACAGCGAATGGCCATTAGGGAAGAATCATTTGCAGTGACTGCGCTGGTGTGTGGATCTGCTTTGCGTGAAATTGGCACGCTTTGCATCCGTTGACCAGCTCGACTGCATCTTGGAGAGCTGTAGGCCAATAAAAACCATGTCGAAAAGACTTACCAAAAAACGTGCGTGATGATGTGTGATTCCCACACTCGTCGCCATGGATCTCTATGAGGAGCTCGCAACCTTATTCCAAGGAAATGCACCGCAATAGGATTCCATTGGCGCCATGTCGGTAGAGATCCCCTTCTACCAATGTGTATCTTTTAGCCATTCAGATAATCCGTTTAGCAGATACACCGTCTTCAGAAAGGATGTTGTCCTTCAAGTAGTCTCGTACCTCCGAGCTCCATGCATTAGGACTAACTTGAGCTTCTAGATCTTGCGCACCTGGTTGCTCGGAGCTTCCTGTGGCACCTACGATCCTTGGTGGACGCCATGGTAATAGGGCCATCAGGACCGCCAGCTTCAAGGTGCTGGTCTTGCCTCCATCACTCAATTCGGCAGGCTGAGCGGCAGGTGTTGGTAATCTCCTAACAAAAACTTCATCGGGTGCCGGAGCCCCAGTTGAAGCCTTCGTTGAGAGGTCATCTGCTTCAGCATTGTTGAGACGCTGGACATGGCATAGGTCGAGGATCTAGAAATCTTTCTACAACTTCTGGACTTCAAGAATATATGCTTCTAGGTGAGGGTTATTGCAACTGCATTCACCTTGGACTTGTTTGATGATGAGTTGCGACTACCCCTTTACCAGCAGTTGTTGGACGCCGAATGACAGCACCATCATCAATCCAAAGATGAGAGCTTTGCATTCTGCCATGTTATTCGTCACCTTGAAGTCAAGATGGACCATGTATTTGACTTGCTCCCTGGTCGGTGTGAGGAGCAAGATTCCTACTCTGCCCCCTGCTTCTGCATGGAGCCATCAAAGTAGAGGGTCCAACGAAGGCTATGTGAAAACTGGTACCTTAGTTTCCGGGTTCTCTTCATTAGGGTCCTCCGGACCTGATGGAGATGGAGTCCACCCTGCTAGAAAGTCAGCTAGTGTCTGACTCTTGATGGTATGTCGAGGTAGGAATTCTAGATTGAATTCCGCCAACTCCGTAGCCTACTTTGCAACATTTCCCATTGAGTTGGGATTATGTAGGATAGCTTGTAGTGGATAAGAAGTTACCAATGATATCTTATGATCTTGGAAGTAGTGACGGTGCTTCCTTGAGGCAATAAGAACTGTGTACGGCAGCTTGTGCACCTCAAGATATCGAGTCTTGGCATCGTGGAGGACCTTGCTGATAAAGTAGACATGCCGTTGTATAGTTCGGACCCTCCCGGAGGGGTCCGATCTATCCTCTCCATCAACCTGGACTCTCCCAGAGGGGTTCGGATCTCCTTCCTGAGTTGTCGGGACCGTCCTGGAGGGATCCGACGCGTTGTCTTGTAGAAGTTGGTCCACAGGCACCTGTCCTTTAGGACCCGTGCCAGGGGGCTAGGACCCAAACTCACCTTGACGATTATCTCCTGCAAGTGACTCCATACCCTCTTGGAGGGGTCCGAGCCTCTGTGTGGAGGAGCCTGGATATGTGTCTGGTCTCTCGGCGACTAGGACCATGCTGACGACTTTCATAGTTACAACAATATAAAGCAGAAGAGGTTCACTAGGTTTCAGAGCTACCATGATGGGCAGTGTAGTGAGGAACTGCTTAAGCTCTTGGAACGTCTTGTCTACTTCTTCGGACCAATGAAAAAGTTCAGACTTTCTCAGAATCTTGAAGAAGGGGAGTGCTCATTCAGCCAGCTTAGAGATGAATCGACTGAATGAGGCAAGACACCCTGCGAGCTTGTGGACGTCTTCGATTCGGGCAGGAGGCCGCATCGCTTCAATAGCTTTTATTTTGGCCAGGGTTGCTTCTATCCCTCGATGAGTCACCAGGAATCCGAGAAGCTTTCTGGAGGAGACCCCAAAGACACACTTGTCATGGCTAAACTTTGTGCGCGTCACGCACTGTTTGTCAAAGACGGATTGGAGATTGTCCAATAACGAGCCTTTGTCCTTGACCTTCACGGCAATGTCATCGATGTAAGCCTCCACTAGGTCCTAAATAAGCTCCCCAAAAGTTTTGTGCATAGCTCGCACAAAAGTTGAGAGGGCATTCTTGAGACCATAAGGCATTACTGTATAAGAGTACAGACCATCTACTGTAATGAAGGCGATGTGCTCTTCATCTTCCTTAGACATTGGTATTTGATGAAAATCGGAGTATGCGTCTAGGAAGCAAAGTAGTCACGGCCAGAAGTAGAATCCACTATCTGATCTATTTTTGGTAGTGGAAATGGGTCTTTAGGGCATGCCTTATTCAAAGGGATGTAGTCGATGCACATGCGATGCTACCCGTCAGCATTTGGCATGACGACTGGGTTTGCCAGCCATCGCGGATGATGTACCTCCCGGATGAATCCAGCATCAAGCAGCTTCTTGACTTCTTCTGGGATAAAGTTTTGCTGCTCAATAGATTGCTTTCGGGGCTTCTGCTGTATAGGTCGTGCAACTGGGTATATCTTTAGATGGTGCTCGATCACCTCCCTGGGAATACATGCCATTTGTGACAGTTGTCATGCAAACACGTCAACATTCGCCCGGAGGAAAGTGACGAGCACGAGTTCCTATTTGTCACCAGACCTCCCGCAATGCGAGTGGTCTAAGCGGTATCAGAACCGATTTGGACGACTTTGATGGAAACATCGGTGTCGCTGCTTGGCTACACACGAGATACAGAAGTTGAGCCGAGCTAGCGCGAGCTCGGGGGTTGTTGAGTAGATTGCTCCTTGCCGGATTGAGCTTCTTGCGCAACAGCTAGCGCATCAAGTTTCTCCAATGTTGTAACTCCAGCAGTACAGTCCCCTTGGATCCGGAGGACACCTGATGGAGTTGGCATCTTCCACACCAAGTAGTCGTAGTGGGCCACCGCCATGAACCTGTACAAAGCCGGTTTTCTTAGGATGACGTTGAAGAGAAGGTTGATGTGTGCCACATCAAAGACCAATTTCTCCGACCGGTAGTTGTTTGGTGTCCCGAACGTAACTCGGAGAGAGATAGAACCGAGTGGGGTACTGGCTCCTGGACCCACTCTGGAGAATGGACGCGAGGGCTTAATGTCCGAGATGGGGATTTGCAGCTTCATGAAGGCGGCGAAGCTGATGAGGTTGAGCGCAGCTCCACCATCAACCAAGACATGGAAGAGCTAGATGTTATTAATAGTTGGGGAGACCATTAACGGTAGCTGTCCAGATTCAGCCATGTTCTGCGGGTAGTTGGAGGCGTTGAAAATGATGTGTCTATACACTTCCGATGAGGCTCCGCCTTGGCAGTGGGAGCTGCAGCAGCTATCTCTCGATGCAATGTTTTTGCTATGCACCGAGCAGTAATATCCCAGGACCCTACATACATCATATACAGAGTCTTCTGACGCTCGTTGTTGGAGCTGGTGTCCGATTCACCGACGTTGTTGTAGACCGCCTTTAATGCCTTTTTAGAGTCTTGGAGGCCTAGCTCCTGCACCGACGAAGCTTCATCGACTTTCTGTTTATCTTCCCGCTGGCGGAAAGGCGCATCATCCTGTCACTTGTTTTGGGCACGCTTAGCGAGCCTCTTGACCTTGCGAAAGTCTTCAAGGTTGTGGCTCGTGGATTTGTGGATCGGGCACCACATCTTGTCACCGTCTTCAGACGATGGTCGAGGTCGCTTGTCGGGGCGTTGCCCCTGGCTACCTGGTGATGCCGCTGCAACAATAGTAGGTGTGCCGGCAAGTGGCTTTTTCTTGTCACTTGACTTCTTATTCTTCTTTTTGCCACTTACAAGGGAAGTAGCTCTGGCCTTGGAGGCAGATGGCGCTCCTGGCTCAGCAGCTGGCTTGGAGTGCATCTCACGGCTCTCAGCAGCCCTGGCATATTTATCAGCCAAGCTGAAGAGTTCCGTGACACTTCTCACATTTTTGGTTGTCAGCTTCTCCAACATCTTGTTGTCCCGAACACTCTGTCGGTGTGACACCCGGTTCCGAAAATGAACCAAGTGAACGCATATGTGTGCCCAGGACGTTCAACACACATACACGAGTGCATTCACAAAAGAGAAAATTACCACAAAACAAGATTAATTAACCACTTTTATTACAAATTCAGAATATTCTCGAATACAAACTCTAATGATTATTAATGACGAGTTCAACTAATGCAACGGAAATAAACTAATTAAGCAAACTAAGCAACTAAGCAAAGCAGTATAGCGCAACTCCATGCAACACCACAGGCAAGTCGACGGCAGCACACAACCTAGAACTCCGCATTATTAACATAATACTCCAAATCCTGACCTGCTGGGGGGATTGCAAGGGTGAGTACGTGTCGCACTCAACAAGTGTGGAAAGTATGACATGTAGCTGATACAAATGATGAATATAATAATGGCTAAGTGCTGAAAAGTACATTAAAACATTTGAAAAGCAATATGTTATACACATGTGAAGCAATCCCATCATAAACCATATAATCATCATAATTCCAATCCATATTTATTACCATCATCCATATTCTAGATTTCACATCACCATTAACCATAACCATTGCCATAAACCATAATACCATCCCATAACCAGTTCCAAACCATAACCTTCCCAATAATCATCCCAATACTAGGTTCCCTCTAATCATGGAAGTTGTCCAGGTGCTCATAACCGGGAGCACGGCTATCATGATAGTTTTATTAGACTCTGCAGAGTTTGTACCACTTTACCCACGTGTTTGTGATTTCATCACATTTCAGTGACTATGAACCTCCCTTATGCCCGTGATCCGTCGGTCACATTACACAATTTCGTTGGTGTGTGGCCAAGAGATCACAAATTAGCCTTTACAAAGGGATTACTAGCCTATTTAGACCCCACTGAGGTCACCGATGGCGATGTCTCCTATAGAGCACATCTTCAACCAATGGCCCCCTCTTGAGCCATTCGGATCCCAGGGTAGTCCCACCAATCATCAACAAACCCAATCCGACTACCCCTTCCCCGAGCATCCTTAATGGTCCAAATAACACTTGCAAAGCCCTAATTAATCAGCTACGCCGCACCCATACTTGGCCTCGTGGTGGCACTGTAGTCCTGGCTTATTCTCGCATGAACCGGTCCTTAGATCTAAAGCAAGCAAACCACCATGACATCCAACCCATCCACATACCGGGCTTGCTTAGATCACCTATTACCATATCATATTGACCAGCTCACATTAACCAGAATGTCATTAATGCATAATTAAATGTGTAGTGTTGTTTTCCCATCCCAATTAATTAAGCGAAGCAAAAAGGTAAAAATTCCATCCCGACTCTCTACCATGTATTCCAGGTGACAAGGGTGGTCAAACAAATCTAGTAAACTTCCTATCATAGGATTTCCCATCAAAATTGAAACAAGCATGCAGTTTTGCAAACAAAACATTTACTTTAAAAATAGGATCAATATGCTTCAAGGACACTTGCCTTGCTCCGACGGATAGGGTTGCTCAAGCGCTTCGATGTCTTGGTTCTGTAAATCCTTGTACACGACCTCTTGAGCACTTCGCTCAACTCGTGATCACACATAAAAGAAAATACATACAAATCAACATGATGCACACATATTAATCAACATGCGATGACATGCATGCATGCAAAGTTCAATTATTAATTAATTATGGTTGTTTATTGATTAGATGAATATAGTTCATGCGTGTTTATGAGAGTTTACGGGGGTTTTAGCGAGAACTAATGCTTCTGAAAATAAAAAGATAGATGCGACTACGATCAAATTACGTCTATTAGATCTAATACGTCGCTAAAATTCGCATCGAAAAAACGAACCCTACCGTAGATGCGACGCTTCGAAGATCGCGGAACGAAGATGATGTGTAGACGAAGTAGATGGCGCAGCGGTCCTCTGGCGGCACGACGATGGCGGTGCAACGATCTCTGGTGGACGACAGCACCCTCCTCTTTTTCTTCTTCTCCTCCTCTTTTTCTTCTCCTGGCGGCGGCTCTGGTCTTTTCTTTTTATTTCTATCGGTGCTAGGGCTTCTGGCGGTTAGGGTTTTGGGGCTGCGGCGATTTCTGGTGAAAACGTCGGGGTCTATGGTCCTTATATAGGCGGCGGCAAAATGCGTATGACCGGGCTAGGACAGAGTCCCGATCGACTATGGCATGCGGCGCTCGGCCCTGGGCGAGCGGCACCCAACCGACTAGGCCACGAGCGCGGGCCAGCGCGGTGCAGCACTGCCGTTGGGGGCGCGCGCAGCGCTAGGGCGCGCGGGGTGGGCCGGCTCGGGCGGCCTGGCACCGGCTCGGTGCACTCGGGCACTATTTGCTCGGAATCTTCCGGGGGTGGAGCAAATCTTCCCCCGGAAACTTCCAGAAGTTTCCGGAATCTTTTTTTTCTTTATTTAGGTTTCATATATTTTTTCCTATATATTATTATTGTTTTTATATTTGTTCTCTAATACATGTTTTATATTATTATTTTCTTTTTCTTCTTTAGCTACACATATCTTGTATATGTATGTTTTATATTTTATTATTTTCCTTTATTCTACTAATGTTTAATGCATGAACATGTATGCAATGCATGATGCAAAAATTGAGGGTGTTACAAACATACCCTCCCTTAAAGTGAATCTCGCCCTCGAGATTCGACAGCGTGGAGAAAAGATGAGGGAATTCAACCTTCAGGTCTTCTTCACGTTCCCACGTAGCTTTGGCTTCCGTATGGTGGTTCCATTGTACTTTGCACCAACGAACCCTCTTATTCCTCGTGACCCTTTCCTTCACGTCCAAGATCTTGATAGGTTGCTCGACATAGGAAAAATCCTCTTGAATTTCTAACTCGTCCATCGGCACCTGTTATTCCGGCACCCTCAGACACTTCTTGAGTTGAGACACGTGAAACACGTCGTGTACATCAGAGAGATACGCTAGCAGCTCCAGTCGATAAGCTAACTCTCCTCGCTTGTCCAGAATCTTAAATGGGCCGATATAGCGAGGTGCCAGTTTTCGTTTGACGTTAAACTGGTGTTGCCCTCGTATAGGTGACACTTTGAGGTATACGAAATCTCCAACTTCAAATGCCAGATTCCTTCGCCTATTATCTGCATAGCCTTTTTGCCACGAATGAGCAACCCTTAGGTTTTCAAGAATTATTTTAACTTACCTTTCAGCATCTTGTAACACATCAGGACCAAATACTTGGTTCTCTCCTGTTTCATTCCAAAACAAAGGTGTACTACACTTCCTTCCGTATAGTGCTTTATAGGGTGACATTTTCAAACTTGCTTGGTAACTATTGTTGTATGTAAATTCTGCATATGGCAAGCTCTTGTCCCAATTTTTCCCATGCTTTAAAGCACAAGCTCTTAACATGTCTTCCCAAATTTGGTTGGTCCTCTCGATTTGTCCATCCGTTTGAGGGTGATATGCCAAACTAAAGTTCAACCTTGTTCCCAATGCTTCATGCAATTTCTACCAAAATCTGGAGGTAAATTGAGAACCTCTATCTGAGACTATCTTCTTCGGTACTCCGTGTCGACACACAATATGCTCCATGTATATTTCGGCCAATTGTGCAGCTGTATATTTGGTCTTCACAGGGAGAAAATGAGCTGACTTGGTTAAGCGATCCACAATTACCCAAATTCAGTCGCAACCGGACTGAGTACGTGGTAACCCAACTATGAAGTCCATTCCAATTTCTTGCCACTTCCATTCCGGGATCTTCAATGGCTGCAATAATCCAGCTGGCCTTTGATGTTCTGCCTTGACTCGTTGACACACATCACACAATGCTACATATTCAGCTATGTCCTTTTTCATGCTATCCCACCAATAGCAAGTCTTCAAGTCTTTGTATGTCTTCGTACAACCGGGGTGAATTGAGTAAGGTGAGTCATGTGCCTCTTTTAATATTGTCTCTCGACTATGCTTTACATTGAGCACGACAATCCTTTTTCCAAGCCATAAGGTACAATGTCCATCCTCATCAAATCTGAATTCTCTCCCCTCTTGGGTTCTTTCCTTGATTTCTTGAATTTCCTCATCCTTAATTTGGCCTTCCCGAATTTCTTGCTCTAAGGTCGGGTTTAACTCCATCATCTCCATCTCATTTACAAATCCAAGGTTCAACCGTTCAAACTGTAGGATCGAAGAGCACGTGAAAAGCTACCAGAGGGGGGTGAATGGTAGATTTAAAAATCTTACGCAACAGAAACAATTAAACCCCAAACCCTTTCGGCAGAAAAACGATCTGTTAAAGGAATTGTGTGTGAGACTAATCTAAACGTTTTTCATCGTGACAAAAAGTGATAGATATCATAGATAATCAAGTCACGAAGACAACACAAAAAGAATCACTCAAATCTGTCGTGAAAAACTCAAGTTATGATCGAAAGATCAAACAATGGTCAATCTGCCCTACCCGAGAAAAAACAGTTCTGGAACGCTGCAAAGAAACTCGTGTAGATCATAGACCACAAATCCAATGATCGTGAAAGTATTACATATGATATAAAATCAAGTTGTGAAGACAACCCAAAAAGAATCACGTCAATTGGATCTGTAAAACTCGAGTTATGATAAAACAACCAACGAAAGGTAGTGCTGTCCAGAAACTCGACGAGTAAAACTTGTCTGGAACAAGTCGGACGAACAAGGCACAAAAGTTCCTTCAAACTACGAATTTTATTCAATAGAACACAAGAGGAACAGCCCCAAAGTCGTGCACCACGAGCTCTGGGCTCCCTTGCTTATATAACCAGCCCTTAGGCCAACCCAATATCAACTAGGACTCCAATCCTACTCGGATCATGAATCGTAACTTTTCATAACTGCTCAAGATTCTTCTATACACAGATAGAAGCAATCTCAAGACTTCCAAACACCTTAGGAACGTATCCAACATTCCTAAACAACTCAAATTCGTGACCCACACGAAATCTTATCATAACCAACTCAAATATTTCCATATTTGAGTCAAACCCGACTCAGCCGCAGCCTGAGTCCATAACCTAGTCGGTTGGACCTTTCCGACCAATTCTTTACGTCCACATCACTTCATCACGCCTCGGAACCATGCAGCCACGTCCATGCACTCCTTGCATACGTGCAAACATCTTCCAACGACGTCCACGATAACTTCATATGCATTATTCTTGATTCAATCATGATGTGCAACCTCCTGATCAGCTCAACCACAATTCCTCCTGAATTTGGTTGTTGGAACCTCATCTCCTCCCTGAGACTAGTACAATGGATCCCATCACCAGCCATGAATTGAACTCAAGCAACACCTGCACATGAATAAACAACCAATCCATACGAGCCCAAGTCCTCGACTTGACTCAAGTTAGTTCCGAACACAACACCTTAAGTGAGAACCTCACATAAGCATGTTGCAAAACCACAGTAACACGATATCATCCATATCAACCAAAACGCACCAAAAACTTAGCAAATGAATACTAAGCAATCATTCAACCAACGTGAAGCAAGTACGAAACATTGCAAATGAAAAGCAGAAGCACTATGGTTAAGTTCTGGACCTTGCCAGAGCAACCCGGATCTTGAGCTGGAGCTAGCAAAAGCTAGTAGAACCTAGCGCCGGAGCTTACCAAAACTTGTACAACCAAGCTCCCGCCGGAGCTTACAAAACTAGCAGGACCTAGCGCCGGAGCTAACCAGAACTAGTCGGAACTAGTAAACCCAAAAGCCGGAGCTAGAAAAATCAACTTCGGAGCTTAGCAAAAACACGACGGAGCTATCAAAGACATGCCGGAGCTAAAGACAAAACTTCACCGGAGCTGACCAAAGCTAGTCGGACCTAGCATCGAACATAACCGGAGCTACTCAAACCAAGCCGGACCTACCGTCGGACCTTGCTGTAGCTCAGATCTAGAGTCGAACCTTGATAAAAAGGTGTTTTGGTGATATTCAAAACTTTTATCATCAAGGCCAAGTGTATTCACGACAGGCCAATGTATTCAGCACACATAGGTCTCACAATCTCCCCCTTGATGAATGCATTGGCAACACCATTTAAAATCGGAACATTGGCTTATTCACATAAAAGTTTTAAAGGCAATTTCTCCCCTTTTGTAAATCAAAAGTAAAATGAGAAGAAAATCTCTCCCCCTTTATTATCTCTCCTTATGCACATATTCTTTTTCTCTTCATGCTTATCTCTCCCCCTTTGACAATGTATTCAGCAAGTCATGAGCATATAAACAATTTATCTCTCCCCCTTTAGTTGTTATGAGCATATTATAACATATACATATAAACAAAGCTCATCCAAGTCATACTATCAGGTACCTTACATTATCACATCAATGAGATACATAAAGTAGTGTAAGCCATGCTAGAGATCAAATGTAATTTTCAATTTAAGAAAGTCATGATCTCACAAACTTAACTATTTCAAAACCTGAAAGCATGACACTTGTGGCTGCATTTTAATATTTTTCAAAGCACAAATTTAGATCATATGATATTTGCAAGAGATTATATGCGCATCTGCCTTATTCTAACCAACCAAGCCAAGCCTATGTCATTTGACAATCAGAAGCTTAAGAACATGGTTTTAGTCATACACAACTTCTTCCAAGTTCATATCTAAGTGCAATGACAAGCCATCTCAAAAGAAGAAGTGCAATGCATGCATATTCTCTTGATCTTTTCTCAATTTGTATTTGTTCATAAAAACTCAACATGTGAGTTGATTACTTGATGAATTCTTAATGATTAAAAGCATTTTTGAGCATGCAACAAGTTCAAAACAGCAAGAAAGTTCGACCATGACCAGATTTAGTGTAAGTAATTATTCCAATTACTAGACATGGCAAAAACTACAAAATGTATAATACGAGTAATGTAGTAAGAACTTTCAGCATATAAAAGGAATCACAAAGTCATATATGTATGAAATACTATGCTCATATTATTTTAATTTAAGATTCACACATAGACTTCCCAAGTTTCAAAAACTCCCCCTCAATTTAAGCCATGAGGATGCATAACCCCTATTTCACTACGAATGTAACAAAAACGAGTGAAATCCAAAGATTTTGTAAAAATGCCAGCCAATTGTTGTTCGGTATCTACATGGTGCAGCACAATGTTTCCTTTTTCAACATTATCTCTGAGAAAGTGATACCTAATGTCAATGTGCTTAGTTCTAGAATGTTGCACGGGTTTTTAGCAATGCAAATAGCACTAGTGTTATCACAAAACAGTGGAACACTATCTAGATCAACCCCATAGTCCTTAAGCGTTTGAACAATCCAAAGAATTTGTGAGCAAGCACTAGCAGCAGCTACATATTCAGATTCGGCTGTGGATTGTGCAACTGAATTTTGTTTTCTAGAGGACCAAGCAACAAGAGAATTACCAAGAAAATGACAAGCACCGGAAGTACTTTTCCTATCAATCCTACAACCCCCAAAATCAGCATCCGAAAAAGCTTTCAAGGTAACAGTTGAGGTAGAAGGAAGAAAAATGCCAAATTCTTGGGTTCCATGTAAGTACCTGAGAATCCTTTTGACGGCTTGACGATATGAAACACGTGGGGAAGCTTGAAACCGTGCACAAAGACATACGCTGAATTGTATGTCTGGTCTTGATGCCGTGAGGTACAAAAGTGATCCGATCATGCTTCTATATTCTTTTTGATTCACAGGTTCACCATCTTCATCAAGTTCAAGTGTTGTTGCTGTTCCCATTGGTGTCCGAAGAGGCTTGCTTTTGTCCATGTTGAAGCGCTTTAGGAGGTCTTTGGTATACTTTGTTTGATGCACAAAGGTACCCTCCTTAGTTTGCTTGATTTGCAGCCCCAAAAAGTAAGTGAGTTCACCCATCATACTCATTTCAAATTCGGAACTCATCATTGCTGAAAACTTGGATACAAGATCATGAGAAGCACAACCAAAGATAATATCATCCACATACACTTGAACGAATAATGAGTCATTGCCATGCTTAAGCACAAAAAGAGTTTTATCAACCTTGCCCATGGTAAACCCCTTTTCAAGTAAGAATGTTTTTAAACTATCATACCATGCTCTAGTGGCTTGTTTGAGACCATATAAGGCTTTGGACAGTTTGTAAACATGATTAGGAAAATCTGGATTTTCAAAACCCGGTGGTTGTTTGACATAAACCTCCTCATCTATGTAGCCATTAAGAAAAGCACTTTTAACATCCATTTGATATAGCTTAAAACTTGTAGATGCTGCAAAAGCTAACAAAATTCTGATGGCTTCTAATCTAGCGTCAGGAGCAAAAGTTTCATCCAAATCTAGACCTTCAACTTGAGTGAAACCTTGAGCAACCAACCTAGCCTTATTCCTAACCACAACCCCATCCTCACTTTGTTTATTTTTAAATACCCATTTAGTTCCAATTAAAGTGTGACCTTGAGGTGGAGGTACAAGTTTCCAAACATTATTTCTTTCAAAATTTTCTAACTCTTCTTGCATGGCAATAATCCAAGATTCATTAGTGAGTGCGTGTGATATATCTTTGGGTTCAAAAGAAGCAACAAAAGCAGAATGAGCATGAGAGTTTGGATCGCAAAACCTGGACCGTGTGACTCGTTCGTGCAAGCTTCCAATCATCTGTTGTGGGGGATGATCTTTGTAAAACCGTAGGGGAACAGATGTCTCACAAGCTTCTTCTTCATTAGGTTCATCGTTGATTGATGAGCTTGTGACTTGTGGACGATCAGGACCAGCATAGGTGATAGCCGGAGCTTGTTCAATGTCTGGAGCTGGACACGTGTCAACTTTGGAACTACCAGGCAGTATCACCGGCTCTTCTTCATCTTCGAAAATACCCTCCCCCTGAGGATACACATCTGGTCCTGCAATGTTTGAGATAGTACCTGGGCTAGATTCATCAAAAGACACTTCACAAGTCTCCACAATTTTGTTAGTGTCAAGTAAAAGCACACGATAGCCTCTAGTATGAGATGGATACCCAAGAAACATGCTATCAATGGATCGAGGTTCAAACTTATCAAGATTACCATGTTTCTTAACAAAGCATTTGCAACCAAAGACTCGAAAGTGTGTAACACTAGGCCTATGTCCAAACCGAAGCTCATATGGTGTTTTACCTAGCTTAGCACGCAAGAAAACACGATTTGAGACATAACAAGCGGTTGCTAACGCATCAGCCCAAAATTTCCTAGGAGTTTGATATTGATCAAGCATAGTCCTAGCCATCTCATCTAAGGTTCTGTTCTTTCTTTCCACAACACCGTTTTGTTGAGGTACATATGGTGAAGAGAATTGATGATCTATTCTATTTTCAGCACAAAAGTGATCAAAAGATTGATTTTTAAATTTAGTTCCATTATCACTTCTAATTGCTTTTAATGATCCTGGGTGATCAATTGATAATCTAAGAAATAAAGTTCTAAAGTGACTAAAAACTTCATTCTTAGACGCCATAAAGAAAACCCAAGAGTATCTAGAATAATCATCAACGATAACAAGAACATACCATTTACCTCCGAAGGATTGAACACGTGAAGGTCCTACGGTGTCAAGATGCAAAAGTTGACATGGTTCAGTTGTCATGATCATTGTGAGAGGAGTATGTGAACCTGCAACCATCTTAGCATGTCTACAAGAAGAGCACACAATTTCTTTGTCCCCTTTAAGCTTAGGCAGCCCACGTATGCGATCAAGAGCACTAACACGCGTTAGGTGATCAAAGCCTACATGACCAAGTCTACGATGCCAAAAATATAAGTCCTTTGAATCATTAGCAACTAGACACCTATGCTTAGAGGAAGACATATCAAAATCAGCTTTAAAAACTCTTCCAAATCGAGACATGTTAAAAATAAGCTCACTATTTGAACCTACAACTTTGCAGCAGTTTTTATTGAAAATAATTTCTAGATTTTCATCTAGCAATTGTGCAACAGAAAGCAAGTTGTATTTCAAATTTTTGACAAGTGCCACATCCTTAAAGTGTAGTGATCATTTACTCTAACCGAACCCTTAGCAATTATAGGAGTTGAAGAATTATCGGCAAAAGTAACATTCTCGACACGTGACACAAAAGAGAGGGAGGAGAACCAATCTTTGTTACCGGTCATGTGGCGTGAGCAACCTGAATCCACAATCCAAATATTCTCCTTCCTCAAATGTGTAACCTACATAAAAGCACAATACGTCGATGACTCAATACTGGGGTTAGTCAAAAGGCATTTAGGAATCCAGTACTGAGTCATGCGACGTGCAGCAGGAAAAACACGCGAAAGCTGAGACAAAATAGCAGGTTTATGAGTCAAAGTTTGAGATTTTTTATTCTTGACTACTGACCTATGAGGTGTTACTTGTGTAGCACAAAAATCAGTAGCTCTGGAGGCAAAAACAGAAGGTCCGGAGGTAAACTTTGAATGTTTTTGACTCAAAACAGCAGGTTGTACATTCGGTTCAATGTGTGCAGCAAATTTTGCATGAAAGTTATGAGATCTAGCAACCATTCTTTCCCTTTTCTGTTGTTTAGCTAGTCTATAACAAAAATCTATGACATGACCATCTCTACCACAGAAGGTACAATGAAATTTAACTTTGTGTTCATGTCTAGATGAGCAAGCAATATTTTTATTTGAAATCGAATGAGGCAACACTCCTGCAGATTTGAAAACCACTCCTTTTTATTTAGGAACTGTTTGAATCAAACCACTTCCTAATGACTTTACAATTTTAGGTGGATCTGCCTTAGCATGAGCATGACAATCAAAACCTAAACCAGTTTTATTATTGCAAGACTTGAAAGAATTCAGCAGTAAGTTTAGGTTCTTATTCCCATTACAAAACCGATCTAATGTCCTATGCATGTCATCAAGTTTATTGGACAGATCAAGGCAATTTTCACATGAATTTTTTCCATTTAGTTTGCAATTGGAACAAAATTTAACTTCATGAGAACGTAAAGCATTGTTCAATATAGAAATTTCATTCATAGCATCCTGTAGTTTCTTATCAAGATCATCACAAGTAGAACAATGCAAATCAATTGTAGAACAGCTAGCATCTTTCAAGTTTTTACCATTAAGTGCAGCAAGCTCTTTGTTCTTTTCAATTTCTAACTCAAGTTTATTAAGTGTGGAGGTGTGCGCACTTCTTAATGAGGACAATTGTTCATATATTAAATCACATGAGGAACATGCATCATCACTAGGAATCAAAGTTCTTAAATGGTTGATTTCAGATTCTAGTGATTCAATTTTAGCAGCACTATCCCTAAGTTTTTTGTCCTTTTTCTTAACAATAATAGTGGCAAGAGAAATAGCATCACACATTTCTTCGCAAGTAGGACATACCTCTTCATTGTCGTTGTTGTGTTCTGCCTCCTCCATATTTGATCTTGACTTGCCCGCCATGAAGCACAAGTTTGCCAAATCATCTTCATCTTCATCACTTCCAATGTCCACGTCGCTTGAACTGAACTCTTGAAGCGCGGTGATGAAACTGTTGATCATCTTGCGTCCTATGGTACCTTTCTTCTTCTTGTTGGAATTTCCAGAGGAGGTCCGAACCTTGCTTTGTTTTTCTTCCCGGGTGGTCGGAGCTGAAAGGTTAGGGCATTCTGTACGAAAGTGTCCTGTTTTACCACATTCAAAACAGCGTTGAGGTCCGGAGCTTCCTCTCCTTCTAGTTCTCACATTTTGCAATGCTTTTGAGAATCTAGTAGAGATGAGTGCCAACTCCTCTTCTGGAAATTCTTCGATCTGCTCCACGGTTAGTGAGGACAACAAAGCAAGAGTATTGCAAGATGATGATTGGCCGGAGCTAGACATATCACGTTGTGAAACAAATGCAATAGACTTATTGGGGTTCTTACGTGAGATTATGTCAATTTCATGAGTTTTTAACTTGGAATATAGCACATCTAAAGTAAGTGAACTCATGACAGTAGATTCACGAATAGATGTGACTTTCATCTCCCAAATTGACATATCTAATGCACTGATCAATTGCCTAGCATTTTCAGCATCTGAAAAATTAACATCGACACTACGCAAGTTGCTGAGAATCTTATTAAAGCGAGCAAAAAGGTCATCAATAGACTCACCGGGTTGCATCTCGAAGCGCATGCATTCTTTCTTGAACATGTCTTTTCTTACCTCTTTGATCGTGTTGGATCCTTCGTGGTAGTCACAAAGTGCTTTCCACACATCGTATGCAGATCGGAGGTGTGCAACACGGTCGAAGTCGCTTTGTGTTAATCCTTGTATGATCAAGTTTTGAGCCTTGTTGTTGTTGTCGACATCTCTCAGATTTGTAGCTGTAACTTGATTGTTTGATGGCACTTCGTAAGGCTTGTATACCTTCTCCCATATTGCAAAGCCTTGCACTACAGGAAAAGCGATCATTTGCGACGGCCATATTTATTTGCGACGGCCAGCCGTCGCAAATACAGTAATTTGCGACGGCCCGCCACTGGCCGTCGCAAATAACGTGGCCGTCGCAAATAAGTATTTATTTGCGACGGCCAACACCGGAGCCGTCGCAAATAGCCACTTATTTGCGATGGCTAACCCTAGTACCGTCGCAAATAAGTAAGCCGTCGCAAATAAGTTCTTATTTGCGATGGCTGCAAAAAGGGCCATCGCAAGTAACATTAATTGTGACGGCTACGTGGTCCGGCCGTCGCAATTAAAATGGCCGTCGCAAATAGGGGCCTTTATCCTGACCCGGCACTTCAATCTCGTTTCATTCTCACCGCTCGACACCACCGCGCGCCGTCGCCGCCCTGCCGCCGCCGGCCCCCGCCCCGCCGTCGCCGCCCCGCCGCCGCCGGCCCGCTGCCTCGCCGCCACCCCGTCCTCGGGTCGCCGCGCCCCCACCGCCCCGGCCGTCCGCGCCCTCCGCGCCCCGGCTCGCCGCCCCGGCCTCGGGTCGCCGGCCCCCGCCGCCCCGGCCGTCCGCGCCCTCCGCGCCCCGGCTCGCCGCCCCGGCCTCGGGTCGCTGGCCCCCGCCACCCCGGCCGTCCGTGCCCTCCGCGCCCCAGCCTTGGGTCGCCGGCCCCCGCCGCCCCGGGCGTCCGCGCCCTTCGCACCCCGTCTCGCCGCCCCGGCCTCGGGTCGCCGGCCCCCGCCACCCCGGCCGTCTGCGCCCTCCGCGCCCCGGCCTTGGGTCGCCGCGCCCCCGCCGCCCCGGCCGTCCGCGCCCTCCGCGTCGCTGCCCCGCCCGCGGCGCCACCCCACCGCCGGCCCGCAGTCGCCGCCCCAGCACCGGCCCACTGTAAGTGCCCGCGATTACTGTCATTATGCAGTTTAGTCTCTAGCTTAGTCTCTAAGTTTATCATTATGCAGTTTAATCTCTAAGTTTATCAAATAAGTTTTTGTACCCATATGCAGTTTATCATTATTCAATTGAAAAACATCCTCGCCCTCTTGTGAGCTGCAATATGTTAATGGTTGCTTTTGTTGATTTTGCAATATGTTAATGGTTGTATTCAAAAACTGCAATATGTTAATGGTTGTATTCAAAAAATGGTTGCATATGGGAAAAGGATGTGATCATTATTTGTGAGCTGGTTTGCAATCCCGAGAGCCAAGGGCCTGGATGCCATCACCGCCGCCGCGGGCCTGGACGCCATCGCCGCCGCCTGCTAGTGCCGTCACGCCGCCGTAGAGGAGTGAAGTGAGGAGTTAGGGTTAGGGTAAAGTTGGGATACAGTTTTATATAGCCCATCTACAATGTGGACCGTCGGATCGAGATTGACGGTTCACGTACATCCGACTTAAACAGATCAGGTCCAGTCCGATCCATTCCACCTCGACCCAACTCCAAGCTGCCTTCGCCCTTCATCTGCTCCAAACGCCGCCAGCCGTCTGGCCGCAAGTGTGTGCCGCCATCGCAGGGACGCCCGTCCTCTGTGCGACGCCGCTGCCCCTCCACCTCCGTAGCCGCTCGGTGCCCGCCTCCAGTCTCCAACCTCTGTCACCGCTCCGCGTCCGCCGCCGCCAGTCTTCGCCGACACCCGCCGCCGTCATCTGGTCACTGCATGGCCGCCCCTCCCCTGCGAAACGCCTCCGCCTCTCCCATGCTCGCTGTCTCTGCCTATCCCCTGCTCTTTATCGACTTGTTACATCTCTAAAAAAGTAGAGGACGGCTGAACATCGATTAGGCATCGATTAGGATCGATTAGTTGCCCTAATCGACGACTAATCGTCCTGATCGACCTAATCGACCCTTAGGCGACTAGGGTCGATTAGGCGACTTGAAAACATTGGTGCCTGCGCGGCGAACATCGTCGCCATTGGTTTTGTATGTTTATTTTACAGGCTGGGTTGGGTCGGGTTGATTGATACAGAAAAAATGGATTGGGTTTGGGTTTAGTCCAGGTCCTGGCCGGGTTGAGTTAGTCCACTATCCAAAAAATGGATTGGATTTTAGGCTATCTTTTTTGCTAATATGTTTTTTGTCTTGCATAATTGACTAATATGCTTTATATGCTCTCTTGTATTACACTTGTGATTTCACACTTGTCCATTGTGGCTAATATGTTTTTTATTCAGATTTTGTAGTAAATGCATAATTAGATTTTGTAAATGCTTTATATGCTATATATATTTTTGTCTATAGCTTGGTCTGTCATTCTGAATTTCTATTCTGTTTAGTGTATGTTTGGACTTTAGTGCATTCATATAATGTTCTTGAGTGACTACTTAATATATATAAATAAAGGGGTTTTAGGTCGGCTCGGACCAACTCGGAAGGGCACGACACGTAATAAGTGTGATCGTGCCGTGTAGACCATTGTAGTGGTACCGTATGCGTCAAGTCGACACGGAAGCGAACGGGTTGGTAAGGACGTCAATGACCCACGATTGCGTGGACGGTGGAAATGGATGTGGAATTGTCATCTAAGACCAACTTTCCTCTCACTCTTTCTCTAGTTCTTTCCTCTCTCTTAAATGACCTGAAAATGAAAATGAGCAACGTAACCTATAGCAATGTATTACCCGTTTCGGATCGGCATGTCTCACATGCCATTGGCATGTGAGACGTGCAGGTTCGGAATTGTCCCTTTTTGGACAGCCTCGGAGTGACTGAGGGGGCGTGGCTTGTGACGAGACGCGGGTCCGGATTTGGACGAGATTTCGGTGGCGTAACCCTGTTGTTCTCTGCTGCACCATTTTTGGGCGTGTAGTGGAGAACAGCGGGGTTATGCTACCGAAATTTCATTCGAATCCGGATCATGCGTCTCGTCATGGGCACGCTCCGCTCGGTCACTCTTGGGTGGGTTTAGGATCTATCTGCCTAGGTTGTAGGGCCGTGACATAACACAACAATACATTAACGACAATTTCTTTCGCGTTAAAATGCAGAGTCAAACATGGGTGAAGACCACAGTTGGATGTATACTGGCTGGAAGAGCAGAACTGGTGGTCATTCCGATGAGTGGTTTATCAAGTTAGATCAATTTTTGGATCGAGAATTTTTGTTGTCAACGGAAGATATGGTGCGGTGCCCATGTACAAAGTGCCGGAACACCAAGTTTTTGAGAAGATTGGAGCTTTTGTTTCACTTATGTCGAAACGGTTTCACTCCACATTATGAAGTGTGGACCTTTCACGGTGAGACTAATTCTCGAGTCATAGCTGAAGTGGATGAGGATGATGATATAACAGAGGTTGATAGGATGGATGAGATGCTAGAAGCTCTTGAAGCGGAGGATCCTCTTACAAATGAGGCAGAAAAGTTCTTCGAGGAGCTGAAGAAATCACAAGAGCCGTTGCATGAACACACGGTTGTGACCGTACTTGCTTTCTTAACTAGATTTATGGCAATTAAATCCAAGTACTTTTTTTCCATCAACTGCTACAATGATCTCATGAAATTGATCTGTGATATCCTTCCACAACCTCACAAAGCGCCACCAGATATGTATCAGTCAAAGATCAAGATATCTGGTCTCGGTATGAAGTATGAGAAAATCGATGTGTGCCCAGACAACTGCATGCTATTCTGGAAAGAGCACGCCAATGAGAAGATGTGCTTGAAATGTGGTAAATCGAGGTATGTCGAAGTTGTTAATGACGATGGCGATAATGTGATGACAGATGTCGCACATAAGCAACTTCGTTACTTGCCTGTGACACCTTGGTTGAAGCGGATGTTTCTTTCAAAAAGAACCGCAAGACACATGAGATGGCACAAAGAAGGTAAACGTGAGAACAAAGAATTTTTGACGCATCCGTCCGACGGTGATGCATGGAAGGCGCTAGACCGTTTTGATCCAGACTTTTCTCGTGATGCGAGGAATGTTCGCATCGGATTAGCGACAGACGGATTCTCACCGTTCAGTACGAATGCCGCACCATACTCATGTTGGCCTGTCTTTGTCATTCCATACAACCTGCCACCTGCTTTATGTACGAATAACGAGTTCATGTTTCTCAGCCTCATTGTACCTAGACCTGATCATCCTGGGTCACGTCTCAACGTGAT
This sequence comes from Tuctoria greenei, assembly GCA_036927565.1. Lineage (NCBI taxonomy): Eukaryota > Viridiplantae > Streptophyta > Magnoliopsida > Poales > Poaceae > Tuctoria > Tuctoria greenei. The sequence continues at coordinate 169,853,173 of JAYESD010000005.1, read as the reverse complement.
GTTAAAACCACTGATCGAAGAATTGAAAGTCTTGTGGACAGGAGTCGAAGCGTACGACAGTTACAAAAAGCAGAAATTCAACCTTCGAGCTGCTTATTTGTGGTCCGTCCATGATTTGCCGGCATATGGCATGTTTTCCAGATGGACCACTCACGGTCGTCTGACGTGTCCGATATGTGCTTCAGACACGGATTGCTTTCGACTAACTCATGGAGGCAAAATATCTTACTTCGATTGTCACAGACGTTGGCTGCCCTCGAATCATATATTTAGGCAGCAGCGGCATGTCTTTTGAAAGAACACTGTTGTCACTAAAGGACCACCGAAGCGTCTCAACGGGTCATAAATTTCTGATATGTTGGACAAACTGGTGCCTGATGAAGGTCGTCCTGGATATTTCGTAGGTTATGGAGAGGAACACAATTGGACTCACATATGTGGACTTTGGGAGCTACCATATGTGAAGTCGTTGATTCTAATGCACAACATTGATGTCATGCATCAGGAGCGTAATATGAGCGAAAGTATCATAAGCACTTGCATGGATATGCCTGGCAAAACGAAAGACAATTATAAAGCTAGACTAGATTTGGCAGACATTTGTCATCGTCCAACTCTTGAAATCTCTGAAAGTGGTGGAAAGCCACGTGCTTCTTTCTGTCTTCGATCGAAAGAAAAGAAAGAAGTTATGAAATGGATGAAAACTTTGAAATTCCCAAATGGTTACGCAGCTAGCCTGAAACGAGCCATAAATGTTAACACAGGAAACCTCACTGGGTTGAAGAGTCATGATTATCACATTATAATGGAAAGACTCCTACCTGTTATGTTCCGAGGCTATCTAGATGATGCGGTGTGGAAGGTTTTAGCCGAGCTCATCTATTTCTATAGACAGCTTTGTGCTAAAGAAATCAAGATCGGGATGATGGATAAGTTAGAGAAGGAGATACCCATACTTTTATGTAAGATGGAAAAAAATTTTCCACCGGGTTTCTTCAATCCATGCAACATCTGCTTATCCATCTTCCATTCGAAGATAAAGTTGGCGATCCTGTGCAATATAGGTGGATGTATCACATTGAAAGAGCGCTACGATATCTGAAACCAATGGTTGGCAACAGGGCAAGGGTGGAAGGGTGCATCGCTGAAGCATATGCTCTTAAAGAAGTTGGATACTTTTCAAGTGTCTACTTTGCGGAAGAAAACAATATCAATACTTCGGCGATGCGGTACAATGTGGACGAAACACCCCCTCTAAGCGACCTTTCCATTTTTCAAACGAGAGGCACCACCGTTGGTAGCTACACGACCTACGTGCTATCCGAACAGGAAAGGACTGTTGCTTTAGTCTACATGTACGCAAATATAGAAGGCATGCAGGAATACTTCGAGTATGTGTTTCTCCTATGTTTATGCTAATCTACATATTTTGCTACACATGTACTCTAAAAGATGTTTTTTCATGTTCAGCGAGTTCCACAGACAATATTGGCCACATAGGCATCAACCTACGGCCAAACAAGTAGAAGCGATGCGAAAGGAAGGAATAAATGGGGGACAGAGTTTTCTATCTTGGTTTCGAGAATATGTAATATTCTCTCATCTTCTATGTATTATAAATTACTATTATTAAAGAAGTATTATGTAATATTCTCTCGTCTTTTATAACAGTGTCGGACTCACAATGTCCATGAAGATTTGCAGCAGCTATCGTATGGATTGGTGAATGTTAGAAGCTATGGTCGATATGACGTAAATGGCTTTCGATTCCGTACAACTCATTTTGAAGCTCATCGTCCTCTCGCGGCAACATCAAATTCCGGTGTTGTGACGAGAGCAATGGACACTCAAGGGAATTTAACCGATTATTATGGTATCATTAACAAAATCCTTGAATTTACTTTTACCGGAAATAAGACCCTTCGAGTTGTCTTCTTTGACTGTGACTGGTTTGATCGTACTCATGGAACTCGAGAAAACCAATTTGGAATGGTGGAAGTGAAACATAAGGACCGACTACGAGGTTACGATACATTTGTTCTTGCGCATCAAGTTGAACAAGTGTATTATCTACCTTATCCATGCACGAAGCTCAGTGCTTGGTGGGTGGTATATAAGGTGAATCCTCGTGAGCGGCTATATACTCCTGGGGATGATGGTTACCATGATAGCGAAGACGTTGAAGAAGTGTACCAAGAAGAAGAGTTGCCAGACACTTTTATCGTCGAGCTTGGTGCAGGACTCGATCAATTAGTTGGAGATGTTGAAGACGTTGAAGATGTAGAGGCAGATGATACGCGAAAACGAAAATTAGAACAGGCCACAATGGAAGATCGTTGGGCTGGTTTAAGGAGTAGGGCACAGGCACATGACAATGATGTTGATGAATTTTGAAAGTGACTACAAGTAATGTTTTCTTGAAGATAGTAACATGAATTTTATATATTTTATTTGCATATTTACTAATTATCTAATTACAATAGGATGGCGTCAAAGAAGGGTAAGAAGGTGCCGCCGACGAGGGGGTTCTACCCCTCTAGACCTGAGGACGCTTTCGTTGGTGCCTCGTCGACTGGCAGCAGACGCTCTCAGCTGCTGGGGCACGTTCAGACCAGCTCTAGAGCTTCGTCACAGGTAAATGTCACTCGTTTTTGACAAATTCTTTAAATTCAAATTCACATTAAACTTACTTATGAATCATTTGAATGTTGTAGTCCTCACCGGCTGACTCAGAGGCTGCGGCACCTTCGGTGAGCCAGCCCTCGGCGAGGCAGCCCTCGGCTAGCCAGCACTCGGCAAGGCATCCCTCGGCGAGTCAGCCCTCGGCGAGCCAGCCCTTGGCCAGCCAGCCCCCGGCTGGCGATGAGTTTGTTCCTGAGGCCTTTGACTCGGCTCGTGAGGAGCCGTCTGGGTCACCTGACGTGGCGCCCCAGCAGACGCGGAGGACGAGGAGGACTCACTTTGTCAGTCCTCCCGTGGTCCCTTCACAGAGGATCGTGATTCGTCCAGTCGGAGACAGGTAATAAAAATAATAGTTTTCAATTTTAGTTTCTTTTGATTACTTAAGTAATGAATGAATGAATAAATATCTTACAGGGCTTGGGACGACTTGTCTTTCACCGGTGAGAAACACCAGAGACCGGTGAACGGTGTCCTCGGGTCCATAGAGCGTTTGCACTATCTCGGGGTCATCGACGGAGTGCCTGCTCTTTCGTGGGAGGACTACGCACGCGTCCATCACCAGGAGCACGGCAACCTTCAGGAGGCCGTATGGGCCGATTTTATGGTAAGTATGTTAAAAAAGTTTCTAAGTTACAACTCTTAAACTCTTTTAGTGCACATCTCTTCAATATATTCTTTATCGCAGGCAAGATATATTTTAGAGGACCCGGACGACCATCGCATGTTTGAGGATGCGAGGCGAGTGTTTCACTTCAACGCTGCCAAGGCGCTTCGACAAGCTTTGTCGAACGCCCGTGTTCAAATTATTAATGAGCACTTGAAGGCGAACCAGCAGCACGTGTTACACTTCCGGCAAGAGAGCGAGAGGCACCTGACGGAGGAGGAGTACGCGCAGGTACGTGGAGTGTAGTAAGTATTTTTTTTTTGATAATGTCCTCGATGGTACTTTTAACGACTTTCAACTATGTGCAGGGCCACGTGAGCTGGTTGCAGGGTCGGAACGATGCATTTCGGGCCCTTTGTCGCTACTGGGCTAGCGACGAGTTTAAAGCTAAGTCCGGGAAGGCTCGAGACTGCATAGGGGTGGAGGGAAAGAGCAGGCACGGGCAAGATAACCACTTGCGTTTAGCTAAACGCATGGTAAGTGTGTGTAACTTATGTTTATATATTAATAATATATTGTTCGTACTAACACGTATTGACAGGAGCGCGAGACGGGGGTGCCGCCCACCCCTGCTGAGGTTTGGAAGAGAGGTCACAGGGACCCTTCTCAGCCGACGGGGTGCAGTCAGGCTGCAGCCGAGCGGTTGGTAAGTTTAGAAACCATTCATATTACATATAACTATATAGATTGTTGAACTTACACGATTTTATTGTTTTGCAGGCTAAGTACTGGGAGGAGGCTAGGAAGATACACGGCGAGGATTTCGATTGGGAACGTCAACCGATCGATCCTCAAGCCGCGTATGCAACCGGTGGTGGAAAATCACACGGAAGGTGAGTTTACAAGTCATTTTATCGTTTTCAATTCAAAGTATTCAAGATATTTCAATTTCATATTACTGACTCTTTTTTTTATAGGCTCGCCATATTCGACGGAGTTGTCGACTCGAGGGCAGGGAGACCTGCGAGAGGCAGCTCCACGCAGGCTTCAGGCACGGGAGGTCGCCGCGTATCGCAGAGGGACATTGAGATGCAGTCCCTCCGAGAGACTGTAGAAGAAAACGAAAGGCGACATGAGGAGGAAAGGAGGGGGATGGAGGCCACGATCCAAACCCAGGCAGCAGCGTTGGCGCAGATGCGGGAAGCAATGGAGGTAACAAAATAAAAACTAAAATTCTCATTAATTCAGCGTAAATGACTTACTAATAGGTAGCATTTAATATTTGCAATGACAGGCCATCGCTCGGGCGCAGGGTCTGGGAATCCAGCTACCGGTCCTCCCAGGCGATCCTTCTTCAGCGGGTCAGGTAAGTTTTTATGTAATCCTTCTTCTCCAGCATAATAAGATGGAGATAGATGAGAGAGAGATAGTTAGATAGAAGAAAATGATTGAGATAGAAGAAAGATAGAGACAGAAGAAAGAGTGAAAGATAGATAGAGTAGGATGGGAATGAAGAGAGAGTAAGATGTAGATGGAGATAGAGAGAGGGGAAGATAGAGGGAGGGAGATGTAGATGGAGATAGAGGGAGGAAGATAGAGGGAAAAGGATAGCAATAGAGAGATAGAGTGAGAAAGAAAGATAGAGTGAGAGACAAAGAGAGAAATGAAAAGAGAGAGGAAGAGGGTGATCTAGATGAAGATAGAGGGAGAGGGAGGGAGAGAGATGTTGATGCATTTATATTCTAACTCTAAGTTTTATTAATTGCAGGGATCCGCGACGGCTGCACAAACGCCGCCGCATTCGCTACCGCCGCCTGGAATGAGGCGCGACGACGACGACTTCGACTTCGGAGGTGGCTCCGGAGGTCAGATGGGCGAGTGAGCCCTTTTATTTACTTTGTTGATGACAATGTGAGATGTATCGGAATTTTAGTTTGTGATTGTGATGATGTGTGTATGTTGTGTATATATTGTGTATATTGTGTTTGTTGTGATTCTGGCCATCGAGCTGGGTAGTATTTTCTGTTTTTTTTAAAAAATAAAAAACCTTATTTGCGACGGCTTTTTATACAGTACCATCGCAAATAAGGAACCATGCCGTCGCAATTAAACCACTGTTATTTGCGACGGCCTGGCCGTCGCAAACAATCATTAATTGCGACGGCCAGGCCGTCGCGAATAGCATCGTGGGTCCCGGAGGAGGACACGTGGGCCCTGCCCACTGAACTTATTTGCGACAGCCCGGCCGTCGCAAATAGAGGCTCTTAATTGCGACAGCCTGGCCGTCGCAAATAAGCATTAATTGCGACGGCTAGGCCGTCGCAAATAATTTTGCGGGGCCCACCAGCCCGCAGCAATAACTTGCGACGGCCTCTCCTAGCCGTCGCAAATAAGCTATTTGCGACGGTCAGGCTGTCGCAAATAAGCTATTTGCGACGCCATATTTGCGACGGCTAGAAGCCGTCGCAAATAAGGAAAGCCGTCGCAAATAGCTTATTTGCGACGGCATTCGGCTTATTTGCGACGGCCCTGGCCGTCGCAAATCGTCGGGATTCCTGTAGCGTTGTGCCTGGATGAAAGCCTCCATGCGTGCCTTCCAAACCTGAAAATCAATACCAGCAAACACACACGGTTTGGCAGAGTACTTCTCCATGATGATTAGTCAAAAAACACGCGCAAATCACAAAGATTAGAGCACCGTGGCTCTGATACCAATTGTAGGATTGAAGAGCACGTGAAAATCTACCAGAGGGGGGTGAATGGTACATTTAAAAATCTTACGCAGCGGAAACAATTAAACCCCAAACCCTTTAGGCAGAAAAATGATCTGTTAAAGGAATCGTGTGTGAGACTAATCTAAACATTTTTCATCGTGACAAAAGTGATAGATATCAGAGATAATCAAGTCACGAAGACAACAAAAAAATAATCACTCAAATCCGTGGTGAAAAACTCAAGTTATGATCGAAAGATCAAACAATGGTCAATCTGCCCTACCCGAGAAAAAACAGTTCTGGAACGCTGCAAAGAAACTCGTGTAGATCATAGACCACAAATCCAATGATCGTGAAATTTTGACATATGATAGAAAATCAAGTTGTGAAGACAACCCAAAAAAGAATCACGTCAATTGGATATGTAAAACTTGAGTTATGATAAAACAACCGGCGAAAGGTAGTGCTGTCCAGAAACTCGACGAGTAAAACTTGTCTGGAACAAGTCGGACGAACAAGGCACAAAAGTTCCTTCAAACTACGAATTTTATTCAATAGAACACAAGAGGAACAGCCCCAAAGTCGTGCACCACGAGCTCTGGGCTCCCTTGCTTATATAACCAGCCTTTAGGCCAACCCAATATCAACTAGGACTCCAATCCTACTCAGATCATGAATCGTAACTTTCTATAACTGCTCAAGATTCTTCTATACATAGATAGAAGCAATATCAAGACTTCCAAACACCTTAGGAACATAACGCACATTCCTAAACAACTCAAATTTGTGACCCACACGAAATCCTATCATGACCAACTCAAATATTTCCATATTTGAGTCAAACCTGACTCAGCCGCAGCCTGAGTCCATAACCTAGTCGGTTGGACCTTTCCGACCAATTCTTTACGTCCACATCACTTCATCACGCCTCGGAACCATGCTGACACGTCCATGCACTCCTTGCATACGTGCAAACATCTTCCAATGACATCCACGATATCTTCATATGCATTGTTCTTGATTCAATCATGCTGCGCAACCTCCTGATCAGCTCAACCACAATTCCTCCTGAATTTGGTTGTTGGAACCTCATCTCCTCCCTGAGACTAGTCCAATGGATCCCGTCACCAGCCATGACTTGAACTCAAGCAACACCTGCACATGAATAAACAACCAATCCATATGAGCCCAAGTCCTCGACTTGACTCAAGTTAGTTTCGAACACAACACCTTACGTGAGAACCTCACATAAGCATGTTGCAAAACCACAGTAACACGATATCATCCATATCAACCAAAACGTACCAAAAACTTAGCAAATGAATACTAAGCAATCATTCAACCAACATGAAGCAAGTACGAAACATTGCAAATGAAAAGCAGAAGCACTATGGTTAAGTTCCGGACCTTGCCAGAGCAACCCAGATCTTGAGCTGGAGCTAACAAAAGCTAGTAGAACCTAGCGCCGGAGCTTACCGAAACTTGTAAAACCAAGCTCCCGCCGGAGCTTACAAAACTAGCAGGACCTAGCGCCGGAGCTAACCAGAACTAGTCGGAACTAGTAAACCCAAAAGCCGGAGCTAGAAAAATCAACTTCGGAGCTTAGCAAAAACACGGTGGAGCTATCAAAGACATGCCGGAGCTAAAGACAAAACTTCACCGGAGCTGACCAAAGCTAGTCGGACCTAGCATCGAACATAACCGGAGCTACCCAAACCAAGCCGGACCTACCGTCGGACCTTGCTGTAGCTCAGAGCTAGAGTCGAACCTTGATAAAAAGGTGTTTTGGTGATATTCAAAACTTTTATCATCAAGGCCAAGTGTATTCACGACAGGCCAATGTATTCAGCACACATAGGTCTCACACAAACTCCTTACAAAACTTGGATGGTAACTCTCGAACTGTGAGTTGATGACTTACTCCTTTTCTACTCAAAGCATTGGCCACTACATTGGCTTTTCCCAGGTGATAGTTGATCTCCAAATCATAATCTTTGATGAGCTCCAACCATCTCCGTTGCCTCAAATTCAGATCTGTTTGTGTGAAAATATACTTAAGACTCTCGTGATCCGTATAAATTTCACACTTATGTCCAAGGATATAGTGACTCCAAATCTTCAACGCATGTACCACGACTGCAAGTTCTAAATCATGTGTGGGATAATTGTGCTCATGTTTCTTCAATTGTCTTGATGCATAGGTGACCACTTTTCCTTCTTGCCTCAATACACATCCTAGTCCTTGACTCGATGCGTTGCAATAAATATCAAAACTCTTGCTCACATCCGGCAGTACCAAAACTGGGGCTGTTGTCAACCTCTTCTTCAACTCCTCAAAACTATTTTGACAAGCTTGAGTCTATTGGAAAGCCTTTCCCTCATTAGCAATTCCGTCATTGGCTTGGCTATCTTGGAAAAGTCCTTGATGAATCGGCGGTAATATCTAGCCATTCCAAGAAAACTCCTTATTTCCTTTATGTTTTGCGGGGGTTCCCATTTCAACACATCCCTCACCTTTCCTGGGTCAACCAATACTCCTCCTCCTGAGATTATATGACCCAAAAACGACACCTCTTTCAACCAAAACTGACACTTGTTAAACTTGGCATACAATTGATGCTCCCTTAATTTCTGTAGCGTAAGTCTCAAGTGTTCCTCATGTTCCTTCTCATCCTTTGAGTAGATCATAATGTCGTCTATGAACACCACTACAAACCTATCCAAGTACTCCATGAAGACCTTATTCATGAGGTACATAAAGTAGGCAGGCGCATTTGTCAATCAAAAAGACATCACGGTGTACTCATAAGATCCATACCGTATCCTAAAAGTTGTCTTGGGTATGCCCGATGGTCTAATCTTCATTTGAAAGTATCCCAACCTCAAATAAATCTTAGAGAAGACACAAGCACCCTTCATCTGACCAAACAAGTCTTCTATGCGTGGCAAGGTGTACTTGTTCTTGATGGTCACATCGTTGAGAGCTCGCTAATCTACACACATCCTTTGCGACCCATCCTTCTTGTCCACAAACAGCACGAGCGCTCCCCAAGGTGAAGATCTTGGGCGAATAAAACCCTTCTCTAGGTGCTCTTGAATCTGCTTCTTGAGCTCTGCTAGTTCCATAGGAGGCATCCTATATGGCCTCTTAGCTATAGGTGCAGTTCTAGGTATTAAATCAATAACAAACTCAATATCTCGATTAGGTGGCATACCTTGCAACTCATCCGGAAAAACATCCAAAACTTCACAAACCACCAAAATCTCCTCAATTGCGGCACCGTCCATATCAGCTCCAATTGCTTCAGTGCGGTTTGAGATGCTTCAAATTCTATGGTGATCTCTTCCTCATTGGTCAACTTTACCGTTTTTGTGGCACACTCAATAACTCCATTGTGCTTCCTCAACCAGTCCATACCAAGTATAATGTCCAATCCTTGAGAGTCCAAAAATATGAGGTTGGCAGAGAAGTCTACCCCCTTATTCTAAGGCTTACTTTTGGACATACTATATTTGTCCTCATATCTCCTCCAGGAGACTTAACCAATAGAGTAAACTTCATATGAGAGATAGGCAAAATATACTTGGCAACATATTTTGATGCAATGAATGAGTGCGATGCTCCAGAATCGAACAACATAGTCGTGGGGTTGGAGTTGGTGAGAAACATACCAATGACCATGTCATCTGCTTGTTGAGCATCCTCCGTAGAGACATGGTTCAAATTGCCACGAGCAAAATTCTGTTGTCTGTGGTTTCCTTGCGGCTGTCCTCCATTGGATCTTGGGTTTTGCCTCGGCGCATTGCTTCCTTGACCAAGGCCTGACTTAGGACATTGATGTGCAAAGTGTCCATCTTCTCCACATGTATAGCACTTCTTAACTCCACCAGAATTTGGACGAACTTGATTCTGAGCATTGGCACCAGGATAGTTGGCACGAGGTGCATAAGACATTGGAGGCCTAGGTGCTTGCATAACAAGGAGCTGCTGCACAAACTGGGTTGGGCACGGTGCATATCCAGGGCGATGAGGAGGTGCAGTGGAGCCGAAATAAGGCACATTAGGTGGTGCAAAGCGAGGGCGCACATTGCTTCCTTGTTGCCGTCCTTGATATGGCGCCTTCCTCTTGTTATCCTGTTCCATCTCACGAATCTTGTTCTCAACCACAATTGCTTTGTCCACAAGCTTCTGAAACTTGGCGTAGTCACAATTGAGCAATTGCACTTGAATTTCATTGTTGAGGCCTCTCATGAACAAGTATTGTTTCCGACTGTCCTGGCTCACATCTTCAGGGGCATACCTTGAAAGTTGAGTGAACTTATTGAGATATTCACCCACGTTTGATCTCTCTTGCCTCAAGTTCTCAAATTCCTGCCTCTTCAAAATCATAACACCTTCCAGCACATAATGAGAATGGAAGCTCTCTTTGAATAATTCTCTCTTGGTTCTCATGAGCATTGCATAAGGAATCCCACCAATCCGCAGCTTCTCCAACTAGTTGATGAGAAGCAAATAGGACCTTCTCTCAGTCCCTACATTGGACAATAGCTATCTTCTTCTCCACGGACTTGAGCCAATCATCAGCATCCATAGGGTCAGCGGCTTGAGCAAAGGTCGGCGGCCTAGTCCTCATGAACTCTCCCAATTGGTTATGAGGAGGTGGGGGTGGCGGTGGAGGCATGTGGGGCTGATTGTTGATGTTACCAGCCTGCAGCTATCCCATAGTCTGTATCATGGTCTGCATGAGCTGGTTTTGCATTGCCAATAGATGCTCAATGTTGATAGCTCCCTGGGCAGATCCTTGTCCATTGTTGTTCTGAGGCACTCCATGGTTCTCCTCCTCATCATTGACATCCCTCTGGTTGCGAGTCCTCACCATCTGAAGAAAAGCAATAGGTAAGAATTAGAAAAACGTCCCCAACTATATGCATCAAGGGATATGAAACTAGACAACTAACTAGCCTACATGGAGATGGCAATGCTAAAGCATCCCAAAATCCTCTATTAAGCACATAAGCAACCAATATATAGCAAACAACACACCAAGCAAAAATACATCAATTCCTGAGTGCTCCTATGTGCTCTAAAGTGTCCATTCTATCTAGGTTGCGTCCTACGGTCAACCTATGGCTCTGATACCAATTTGTGACACCCGGTTCAAAAAATGAACCAAGTGAACGCATATGTGTGCCCAGGACGTTTAACACACATACACGAGTGCATTCACAAAAGAGTATACAGAAAATTACCACAGAACAAGATTAATTAACCACTTTTATTACAAATTCAGAATATTCTCGAATGCAAACTCTAACGATTATTAATGACGAGTTCAACTAATGCAGTGGAAATAAACTAATTAAGCAAACTAAGCAACTAAGCAAAGGGGTATAGCGCAGCTCCATGCAACACCACAGGCAAGTCGACGGCAACACACAACCTAGAACTCTGCATTATTAACGCAATACTCCCAATCCAGACCTGCAATTGTTGGTGGGGGGGGGGGGGGCTGCAAGGGTGAGTACATGTCGTACTCAGCAAGTGTGGAAAGTATGACATGTAGCTGATACAAATGATGAATATAATAATGGCTAAGTGCTAAAAAGTAAATTAAAACATTTGAAAAGCAATATGTTATACACATGTGAAGCAATCCCATCATAAACCATATAATCATCATAATTCCAATCCATATTTATTACCATCATCCATATTCCAGATTTCACATCACCATTAACCATAACCATTGCCATAAACCATAATACCATCCCATAACTAGTTCAAAACCATAACCTTCCCAAAAACCATCCCAATACCAGGTTCCCTCTAATCATGGAAGTTGTCCAGGTGCTTATAACCGGGAGCATGGCTATCATGATAGTTTTATTAGACTCTGCAGAATTTGTAACACTTTACCTATGTGTTTGTGATTTCATCACCTTTCGGTGACTAAGAACCCCCGTTATGCCCGTGACCCGTCGGTCACATTACACACTTCTGTTGGTGTGTGGCCAAGAGATCACAAAATAGCCTTTACAAAGGGATTACTAGCCTATTTAGACCCCACTGAGGTTTCACCGGTGGCGATGTCTCCTACAGAGCACATCTTCAACCAAGGGCCCCCTCTTGAGCCATTCGGATCCCAGGGTAGTCCCACCAATCATCAACAAACCCAATCCGAATACCCCTTCACCGAGCATCCTTAATGTTCCAAATAGCAGTGGAAAAGCCCTAATTAATCAGCTACACCGCACCCATATTTGGCCTCGTGGTGGAACAGTAGTCCTGGCTTATTCTCACATGAACCGGTCCTTAGATCTAAAGCAAGCAAACCACCATGACATCCAACCCATCCACATACCAGGCTTGCTTAGATCACCCATTACCATATCATATTGACCAGTTCACATTAACCAGAATATCATTAATGCATAATTAAATGTGTAGTGTTGTTTTCCCATCCCAAATAATTAAGCAAAGCAAAAAGGTAAAAATCTCATCCCGACTCTCTACCATGTATCCCAGGTGACAAGGGTGGTCAGACAAATCTAGTAAACTTCCTATCATAGGATTTCCCATCAAAATTGACACAAGCATGCAGTTTTGCGAACAAAACATTTATTTTAAAAATAGGATCAATATGCTTTAAGGACACTTGCCTTGCTTCGATGGATAGGGTTGCTCAAGTGCTTCGACATCTTGGTTCTGGAGATCCTCGTACACGACCTCTTGAGCACTTCCCTCTACTTGTGATCACACATACACATATTAATCAACATGCGGTGACATGCATGCATGCAAAGTTCAATTATTAATTAACTATGGTTATTTATTGATTTGATGCAACTTGTTCATGCGTGTTTATGCGAGTTTACAGGGGTTTTAGCGAGAACTAATGCTGCTGAAACTAAAAAGATAGATGCAACTATGATCAGATTACGTCTATTAGATCTAATACGCTGCTAAAATTCGCACTGGAAAAATGAATCCTACCGTAGATGCGACGGCTTCGAAGATAGCGGGAAGAAGATGATGCGTAGACGAAGTAGATGGCGCAGCTGTCCTCCGGCGGCACGACGAAGGCGGTGCGACGATCTCCGGTGGACTACGACACCCTCCTCTTTTTCTTCTTCTTCTCCTCTTTTTCTTCTCCTCGCGGCGCCTCTGGTCCTTTCTTTTTTTTTCTACCGGCACTAGGGCTTCTGGCGGCTAGGGTTTTGGGGCTGCGGCAATTTCTGGTGAAAATGTCGAGGTCTACAGTCCATATATAGGCGGCGGCAAAACGCGTACGACCGAGTTGGGACAGAGTCACGATCGGCTATGGCGCGCGGCGCTCGGCCCTGGGCGAGCGGCACCCAGCCGACTAGGCCACGGGCGCGGGGCCAGCACGGTGCGACACGGCCGCTGGGGCTGCGGGGGCGCGCGTGGTGGGCCGTCTCGGGCGGCCTGGCACCGGCTCGGTGCACCCGGGCACTGTTTTCCCGGAATCTTTCGGGGGTGAAGCAAAGCTTCCCCTAGAAACTTCTGGAAGTTTCTGAAATCTTTTTCTTTCTTTCTTTAGGTTTCATATATTTTTTCCTCTATATGTTATTATTATTTTTATATTTGTTCCCTAATACATGTTTTATATTATTATTTTATTTTTCTTCTTTAGCTACACATATCTTGTATATGTATGTTTTATGTTTTATCATTTTTCCTTTATTCTACTAATTTAATACATGAACATGTATGCAATGCATGATGCAAAAATTGAGGGTGTTACAGTCGGAATGCTACAACCATAGAGGTGTTGGAGATAGAAGGAAGGTGTTTTGTACCTGGGAGAACCGTTGTATGAAGGAACACAGTGTTTCTCCTATCTTCTGATGTACGGCGAAGAGGACCAGTTCAGTGCCTAGTCGGATGTAGGAACTCCCGAAGTTGGCGGAGAACTGGCGACATAATTCCCATCAACTATAGATGGAGTCGGGAGGTAGGCTCATGAACCAGGACCTATTTGTCCCGGTCAAAGCCACTGAGAAGTAATTGGCCATGACGGTCTCATTCCCACCTGCAGCAAGGATAGCGATGGAGTCTATTTGAAGAAACTTGACGGGGTTAACTATCCCGCTGTACTTCTTCGGCAGATGAGATCGGAACTTGGGTGGCCACTCCATGCGGAGGTGTGGTGCAAGTGTTGCACAGCCACCACCTGCTCCTAGAGGAGAAGACTCCTTTAGGATGCGTCGTCTCTCGCGGTTACGCTCGATGGTGATGTGACCATCTTGCTCTGCGTAGCGGCGGCTAAGCTCCGCCCTGAGGTCTCCTGTTGGGAGTCTGGACACCGTATGTGCATGATGAGCGATGGAAGGAGTGCGGGATGTCACGTTATGCGACATCGCATGTACCCTCTACAAGGGCCTAGGTCCAAGTCATCCCGACAAAGTACTGTTGCACGCAGGTGGTGCCTGCCTGAGATCAGGCTGCGGCAAATTGTTGAGCACCGTGGCTGCAATGGCGACTAGTTGGTCGACATCATTGTTTCACTGTTCCAGCACTGCTGGATGTGCATCCGGTGCAGGAAGACGCTGAAGAAGAGCCTGCGCTGCAACCAGCGCGTTCTCGGGGTTGCTGGTCGATTTTGTGACCGACGCGAATACACCATCTAGTTGTTAACCAACAGCGATTGCTACTACAATAGGTGGTGGTCCGTTGTTCCCAGGTTGTTGTCCTGGAGCCCCACCTTGTGGATCGGTGGAAGGACTAGCACCAGGACGACAAAAGTTATCGCCAACCTCATTGCCTGTACCAACTCGTGCACTCGGGCTGGTGGAAGCAGCAGTGGAGTTCACCATTGTTGACGTTGAGATTCTTGAACCTGAAGACCCTAAGTCCCCTACCTGGCACGCCAAATGTTGAAGTGTGTGATCGACACATCTCCTAGTACTACTAAGAAGTAATCTAAGGAGGTTTGTATTCAGGCAGGGAGTAATATCAAGATCTCAGGAACAAGGTGAGGCAGTGATTTTGACATAGTATAGGCTGCCTAAGCGTCTTGGAGTTTAAAAGTCAGGTCATGGAACGACTCTAAATATATTGCCAAAGTAAGGCAACAAGAAATAAAGGCTAAATAAGTATATAGCACACAATGCAACACATCACAACTTTTACATAAGCATAAAATCCTACACTAATACGTCCCTACGAAGCATTTATTATTTTTCATAGCCAAAAATATGCATCTACCATTTATTTTACATTTTAAGGATTTATTTAAGAGCTAAAAACATTTTCAATGAATTTTCTAGGGCCAAAACATATTTTATTTGCACTCTATAATTTTATTATAGCATAAAAAGATTTAATACTAATTTTCCTACTGTTTTTATACTTATTTTATCATTAATAATTATTTTCTATTCATTAACTACATTTCTAAATAATATTCAGCAACTAAATAAACCATCAAGGGTTTTTTGGTAATTTTTCTATACTAAATAAGGGCTAAAACATTATTTAATAAAATTTCAGGGGTTAGATTTAATAATTCCTTGATTTAACCTAATTCCAGAGAATTACAGGGTTTAAATGGTAAAATCAGAGGCTAAATCAGTATTTTAATAAAGTCCAGGGGATAGATCGCAAGTTTCCGAGGGCCTGCGTGTAAATGCGGCGGCGGCAAAAAGGGAATTGAATGTGGGCCGTTGGATTCAAAATTAACGCACGAGATTTAATTAAATTGAATCGGTATGGGCAATCTAATCTCGGTCGTCCGGTTAAAATCGAGGCTGAGATGCGGCCACGTCGCCCTCGGCGACACCGGCGGCGCGTGCGCGGCGGCGCTCGGCGCACGGGGCGGCGCTCTCACCAGAGAACACGGTCCCGCCCTAAAATCAACCCAAAACTAAGCGCTCTAGGCATGAATCGCAAGAGGAGAAGAAAAGAAATGCACCTCGGGTGCTTCTTCGGTTCGGAAATGAGTGGAGATGAGTCGACGACGGTGAACAACGGCGAGTGGCGGCAGCTGCCGTCGATTCCGCTGAAAGGTCGACGATTCCTCTGAGAATTCTTGCCCGGCGAGATCCTAGCATCAAGGCAAAGCGATTAGAGAAGAGAGGGGAGGGATAAAATCGTCGAATAGCTGGGAGCGGACGTGACAAACCTCGTCGATGGCGGGGCTAGGATTAAACGCGAAAGGGGAGAGAGTGGGGGTGGGCGGCAATTTATAGAGGGGAAATAGGCGACGGTTGATGATGATCGCGATGTTCGGTTCCTCGTCTTGATTCCGTGCGTTGAGTGGCGGTCAGAGGGGGTGGGCTCGCGGCGCGGCGCGTCAAGGAGAGAAGAGGCAGCAATTACGAGAGGAAGGGGATGACAGGTGGTGGAAGCTCAAGCCGATAAGCTACTTCTCCTCGTCGTTCTAATATCTTAAACGGACCAATGTAGCAGGGTGACAATTTGCCTTTTGCCTTAAATCATCTCAACCCTGTCATGGGTGACACTTTCAGGTGTACATAATCACCAACCTCAAATGTTAGATCACTTCTTCTAGTATCCGCATAACTTTTCTGTCTTGTTTGAGCTGCCCTTAGATTCTTCTGAATTTCTTGTACTTGTCTTTCAGCCTCTTTCAATACATCAGGCCCAAAAACTTGACTTTCTCCGATATGATTCCAAAACAATGGTGTTATACATTTCCGCTCATACAATGCTTCAAATGGAGACATCTTCAAACTAGCTTGATAACTATTGTTATAAGAGCATTCAGCATATGGCAGATTCTTATCCCAACTTTGGCTATTCTTCAAAGCAAATGCCCTCAACATATCCTCCAGTATCTGGTTGGTGCGCTCTGTCTGACCATCAGTCTGAGGATGATATGCCGAGCTGAAATTTAAAGGGGTATCCATTGATTCATTCAACTTCTACCAAAACCTTGAGGTAAACTGAGTGCCTCGATCTGATATTATCTTCTTGGAAACTCCATGTAAGTATACAATTCTGGAGATGTACAATTCCGCCAACTTGGGACCATTATAGCTCTCCTTCACAAGGATAAAGTGGGCAACTTTAGTCAAACGATCCACTATAACCCAAATAGAGTCATATCCAGACTGAGTCCTTGGCAGTCCCACAATGAAATCCATGTTGATTTCTTCCCACATCCATTCTGGTACTTTGATTGATTGCATCAACCCTGGTGGTCTTTGATGTTATGCCTTAATTAGTTGACACATATCACAAATAGCCACATATTCTGCTAGACCCCGTTTCATTCCATGCCATGAATACTGATCTTTAAGATCTTGATACATCTTCGTGCTTCCTGGATGAATGGAGTATGACGATTCATGGGCTTCTCTTAGTATCAATTCTTGAATCTCCTTCACATCTGGGACACAAATCCTCTTCCCAAGCCATAGGGTTCCTTGTTCATCCTCTCTAAAGTTCAGAACTTTTCCTTTCTTCATCAATTCTTGATCTCCTTGACCTTCTCATCATTCTTTTGTCCTTCTTGAATGTCACGCTCAAGGGTTGAATCTACTTCCATAGCAACTGCTTCAGTGCTAGATACCATGCATAGGTTTAGCCTTGCAAATTCTTCACACAACTGAGTTTGAAGAACTTGTAATGTCAAATTATTACATTGTGTCTTTCTACTTGGAGCATCAGCAACTGCATTAGCTTTTTCTGGATGATAGTTGATTCCCACATCAAAATCATTTATTAACTCCAACCAACGACATTGTCTGAGGTTGAGATCTGGCTGGGTGAATATGTACTTCAAGCTCTTTGATCAGTGTAGATCTCAAATCTTTTTCCCATTAGATTGTGTCTCCATATCTTCAAAGCATGGACAACAGCTGCCAGCTCTAAATCATGGGTTGGATAATTCCTCTCATGCTTCCGGAGCTATCTCGAAGCATAGCTACAACATGTCCTTCTTGCATTAAGACACATCCTAGACCATGATCAGATGCATCACAATAAACAACAAACACCTTTTGCATATCAGGCATCACCAATACTGGCGCACTAGTTAACCTCTTCTTCGATTCGGCGAAGCTCACTTCACACTCGGGTGTCCACTTAAGAGCAACTCCTTTCTCGAGCAACTTGGTTAGCGGCCGAGAGATCTTTGAAAATCCCCTGATGAATCGACGATAATAACCAACCATGCCCAAGAATCTTCGTATATCATGCACACTCTCGGGTGTTTCCCATTTGAGGACACCTGCCACTTTGCCCGAATCTACCGCTATACCTCCTTCTAATATGACATGACCCAAAAATGATACCTCCTTTAGCCAGAACTACACTTACTAAGTTTGGCATATAGTTGATCCTGGCGAAGCTTCTGTTGAGCCATCCTGATGTGGTCCTCATGCTCTTCTTCCGTCTGGGAGTAGATAAGTATATCGATAAATACCACTACAAACTTATCCATGTACTCCATGAATACCTTGTTCATCAGGTACATAAAATAGGCAGAAGCATTGGTCAATCCAAATGACATAATAGTATACTCATAAAGACCGTATCGAGAGACAAATGCAGTCTTGGGGATGTCTGAGGGTCGAATCCTCAACTGGTGGTAACCCGAGCGAAGATCAATCTTAGAGAACACACATGCTCCTTGCAACTGACCAAACAAATCTTCAATCCTTGGCAGTGGGTACTTATTCTTGATGGTCACCGCATTCAAAGCACGATAATCCACACACAATCTTTGAGTGCCATCATTCTTAGATACAAATATAGCTGGTGCTCCCCAAGGCGACGAGCTAGGACGAATATATCCTTTTCCCAATAACTCCTCAATATGGTTCTTTAGCTCAGCTAGTTGTTTAGCATCCATTCTATACGGCCTCTTATATATTGGGGTCGTCCTAGGCACCAACCCAATGATAAACTCAATCTCTCGATCAGGGGACATACCTGGCAAGTCATCTGGAAATACATCCGGAAACTCACTCACAACCTTGATGCCTTCTATACTCTCAAGATGGTTGAGTTGTACAACTGTCTCTTGCATCTGATCTGGCATAAACTCCATTGTAGTGCCATTCGGATGCTTTAGGCAAACTGTCCTAGTTGCACAATGAATCACTCCGTGATTCTTTATCAGCCAGTCCATTCCCATAATGATGTCTAGTCCTTGTGAGTCTAGTACTATTTGGCCACAAATACTACCCCCCTTATATTTAGACCCACATTAGGGCATACATGCCTTGCTACCATCTCTCCTCTAGGAGAGTTAATTATCATCGCCCGATTCAAGAATGTAACTATCATGCCATGTTTCTTTACGAAATCTATGGATATGAAAGAATGTTTAGCACCCGAATCAAACAATACTGTGGCGAGGTGTGAATTTCGGGAAACATACCGATCACCACATCAGGTGCTTCTTGAGCTTGCTCCAATGTCACATGATTGACATGTCCGGGTGGGTTCTGCTGCTTCTTTGTACAATTGTTGGAGTAGTGTCCTATTTCTCCACACTTGTAGCACTGAACTCCGGCAGTATTGTTTTGAACTTTGTTACCTCCTGTTTGGTTCTGCTGTTGCTGATGGGCGAGGTGGTTGCATTTGCTGGCGAGGGGGTTGCACTGGTTGGTGTGGAGGCTGTGTTGGCTGGCGCATCTGCTGGTTGGATGGTGTGGGTGGCCTGTAGATGGGGGTTTGAGAACCTTTGTCCAGTGTAAGAGTTTATAGGACAAATCATAGGTGTTGCAGGTTGAGGGTTGAAGCGAGGGCGCACATTATTACCAAAAGCATGCACTTGAGCCAACTTACTCTTCTTGTCATCATCATCTAACTCTTTCTTGGTCCTCTCTACTTCAAAAGCCTTGTCAACCAACTTCTGAATGCTGCTGTAGTCACTGGAAGACATGGCGACTTCAACTCCTTGTCAAGTCCATTCTTAAAATGGAACTACTTCTTAGAATCAGTGTCCATATCTGTTGGTGCATAGTGAGACACTTATGTGGACATGTTCAAATCGGCAAGCACACTCATACGGTCTTGCTTTAGCATGAGAAACTCCTCACGTCTTGCCTGGACTTCTCCTTCGGGCACGAAATGATTGTGAAAGTTAGTCCTGAAATCATCCCAAGTAATATTCTCCAGATTCTGATGGATTTCTGTGAAAGAAGTCCACCAATCGGCTGCAGGTCCTTGGAGTTGGTGAGAAGCTAGCAGTACTTTCTCCCTTCCTTCACATTGAATAATTCTCAACTTGCTCTCAACTGCTCTCAGCCAATCGTCAGCATCCATTGGCTCACTAGTTGTGGCAATGGTGGGTGGATAGGTGTTAAGAAAATCTCTCAGAAAAGACCTAGGCTGGCGGGGTAGTGGTGGTGGAGGGTTGTGTGGTGGTGGTGGTGGTGGTGGTGGTGCTTGCTGCATATTAGTTACTACCTGGGTGAGATTATTGAGCAGCTGGGTCTGAATGGTCATCATTTGTTGCATCTGCTGTGCTGCTGGGGCTCCCCGAGCACCCCTACCATTCCATCCTAGAAAACCTCCAAGTGCATCCTCTTGGGGTGGAATACCCCGACCATGACCTCTGCCTCTACCAGCCATCTATATTGGAAATAACTGAAGCTTTAGAACAATAGACGAGATATAGAAGAGTACACTATGGTAAAATGATCCCAACTATATGCATCAAGGATGATATATATATATATATATATATATATATATATATATATATATATATATATATATATATATATATATATATATATAAAGAGAGAGAGAGAGAGAGAGAAAGCAAAATCCATTAATCAACTAGTGCGGATGTGGATAGGATGTCAAGGCATTCCACAACTCGCACAACACACAAGAAAGTCTATATACAAATGACGTGGATGTGAACAGGATGCCTAAGCATTCTACTCTCACGTCTCACACACACAAACACCATAAAAGCAAACAACTAATACATAAACATAGACAACACGACTCAAGACTGGAGAGGGCGTAGCTACACGCTCCTACATACTACAAGTATGTGTCCTGAGTCATCCGGCAAGGTAGGGAACCTATTCATACTCCTCTGGATCCTCGTGGGAGTCCTCCTTAGTGTCCTCCTCTGGGTCCTTCTCCGAGTCCTCCGGTGCTCGCTTGCGGCAATGGTCGGGCGAGTCTGGGTCCCAAGGCTCACTGTACAACATGTACTGGGGGGGAGTCAGGGTCAGTCGCAGTGATCCTCTGGTAGCACCGGAGAAGATGCTCGTAATGGTCAGAACTCCCTGCAGTACTGCAACTCCTGCTGACAATGCTAGAGTCGTGAGGATAACTCCACAACATCGTCAACAAGCCTCTCTCACTGAGCGAGGTGCAGAGATCCCTCGACGTCGCGTCCAATGAAGTCAGCTCTAACACTAGGGCGCTGAGGGGTGAACGCGTGCTCCGAGCGCTCTAGTCGGAACATGTGGGCATGACTCCAATACGTCGTCGCCTCCCACGTAGTGTCCTCCTCAGCAGCATGCTGAGAGCTCCTCCAAGCCGGAGAGTAGTGCACGTGCAGCAACTCAAAATCATAGTAGATCGACAGCTGGCTAGTCCACTCTATGCCACCAGAAGTCGGCACTGAGGCCCTAGTAGTTTGGTAGACGAAGCGAACTCGGTAGTCTCGATACCCCGCTGCACGAAGGAGAGAGCGAAGGCGGCTGCACATCCCCGTTGCAGCACGTCCAAAAGAGATAAGCAATGTCTCCCTGCTAGGCGCGTGAGGTGCGGAGCGGCTGGCTAGAGCGTGTCGTGGAACACGTCCACTAGTCGACTTGCGTGTCGTCCGCTTGGTGCACGTCATCTACAAATATTTGAAAAGGATAGAATGAGATCAATAATCAATAAATCAAGTTAGAATAGAAACAATAAGTATAGTACGATAAGAATCACAAGGATTGAGGTAGGAAACACAAAATTTTAGAAATACTATTTTATAAGAAAATAGTATAGTCCTTATTTCGATCATTTCTAACTAGGCTTGCGTACTACGGGTATCACGGCTCTGATACCACTTTGTCACGTCCGATCATCAAGATGACGAATAGACGCTAACCACATGTACGCCAAGATCAGTTGAATCATACATGCATTAACAAAAGTGAAATATCATTATATAGCCATGTTCGATTACACAATAAGTCTTACATAATGACATGTAAGTCTACAAATACACACCAATAAACTATTTACATCATCTAAATTATTTACAAAGTCTAGACTACAACGGAAGAATAGATAGATAAGGCTCCAGTTCCACAAGTAGTTGCACGAAGGATCGCCAGCCTAGACCATGTCCTCCGGGTTGACGAAGAAATCTTTTGGTGTCACTTCTTCTTCATATTCTGAAGGGAAAGGTAAGCGCATGAGTGCATAGAGTACTCAGCAAGTGGGAAGAGGATGACATGAATGGCTAGAACAAGGATAGGCCAACTTTGACTTAAGCACTATGCTTCGAACCTAACCATAGCTTTCATTATCAAATTAATGTCAAATAAATATATATACCAAATCATAATGATGATATAAAGATGAACTTGAATCATAATTAACCAACAATTCCCATCCATAAGCTAATTATGAACTGGTCCCAAGCCTCTCTTGTCTGTGAGCACAGCTGTCATGACAGTTTTTCAAATCTCTGCAGAGAGTGTACCCTTTACCCACAAGCAGTGATTTCATCCCCTGTTGCCAGGTGGACTGAGTAAACCTCCCTGTTGCCAGTAGTGAGCAACCACTTTTCACACTTTTGTAGGTGTGCGGCCAGGAGATCGCTACATGGTCTTTACAAATGTACTCCCAACTAGTGCGACCCATTGAGGTTTCACCGCTGAGATATTCCTGGAGTAACCCTCCACCTCAGAAGCCCCCTCTTGAGCCATGCGGTTCCTAGAGCAGTATCCCTGCATCATTCCCGACACAATCCAACTACTAGCATTTCGTTGAGAGTAACCCAATTAATTGACCAAGCCGCCCCATCTCGGGCTCGTGGTGATACAATAAAGCTTAGTGGCTTCCTCCATAAACTGGTCCTTAGAATATGGCGGTGCTAAACCCAATCCTGGGTCTCGTGCAAATTGCACCATACCAAAACCATCCAACCGTCAGATTCCTATTAACTACTATTGTGTGTCCATCATGATTAAAGTAACCATAAAATATAGTATATTTCATGTGTGTGAAATTCCATTCCTAAAGTCTAAGCATGGCTAAGCATAATCAAAACCTATCTACTTCCCAACCCAATCCAAGTGACAAGAAATGATACGGAACAGGGCATATAACATGAAATAGGACATCATTTTATGTAGCATGCAACTAACTAACATCCTAAAACAGGTGCAAGATGGTCAAGTGCACTTGCCTTCCTCAAAACCTTAGTAGTCGCTGAAGACTTGGTCTTGGAGGTTAAAAGCCGGGTCACGGAACGACTCTAAATATATTGCCAAAGCAAGGCAACAAGAAATAAAGGCTAAATAAGTATATAGCACACAATGTAACACATCACAACTTTCACATAAGCACAAAATCCTACACTAATACATCCCTACGAAGCATTTATTATTTTTCATAGCCAAAAATATGCATCTACCATTTATTTTACATTTTTAGGATTCATTTATGGGCTAAAAACATTTTAAATGAATTTGCTAGTGCCAAAACATATTTTATTTGCACTCTACAATTTTATTATAGCATAAAAATATTTAATACTAATTTTCCTATTGTTTTTATACTTATTTTATCATTAATAACTATTTTCTATTCATTAAATATATTTATAAATAATATTCAGCAATTAAATAAAACATTAGGGGCTTTTTGGTAATTTTCTATACTAAACATGGGCTAAAACATTATTCAGTAAAATTCCAGGGGTTAGATTCAATAATTCCTTGATTTAACCTAATTTCAAAGAGTTATGGGGTTTAAATGGTAAAATCAGAGGCTAAAACAGTATTTTAATAAAGTCCAGGGGGTAGATCACAAGTTTCCGAGGGCCTGCGTGTAAATGAGGCGGCGGGAAAAGGGAATTGAATGCGGGCCATTAGATTCAAATGAATGCACGAGATTCAATTAAATCGAACCGGTATCGGTGATCCAATCTCGGCCATCCGGTTAAAACTGAAGGCCGAGATCCGGCAACCGAGGGCCGAGATGCGGCCACGTCGCCCTCAGCGACGCCCACTGCGCATGCGCAGCAGCGCTCAGTGCTCTCGCCAGAGAACACGGCCCCACCCTAAAATCAACTTGGAACTAAGCGCTCTATGCATGAATCGCAAGAGGAGAAGAAAAGAAATGCACCTCGGGTGCTTCTTCAGTCCGGAAATGAGTGGAGATGAGTCGGCGATGGTGAACGGCGGCGAGTGGCGGCGGCTTCTGTCGATTCCGCCGAAACATCGATGATTCCTCCGCGAATTCTTGCCCAGCGAGATCCTAGCATCAAGGCAAAACGATTAGAGAAGAGAGGGGAGGGAGGAAATCGTCGAATAGCCGGGAACGGACGCGACAAACCACGACGACGGTGGGGCTAGGGTTAAACGCGGAAGGGGAGAAAGAGTGGGGGTGGGCGGCAATTTATAGAGGGGAAATGGGTGACGGTTGATGACGATCGCGATGGACGGTTCCTCGGCGTGATTCCGTGCGTGGAGTGGCAGTTAGAGGGGGTAGGCTCTTGCAGTGCGACAAGGACAAAAGAGGCGGCGATTACGCGAGGAAGGGGATGATAGGTGGGCCCCACGAGTCAGTGAGGTAAGGAGAGGGAGCGGATTTGTTGGGCCGCAGGTGGGAAAAGGGGAATTGGGCCACAGGTGGGTTTTTTGGCCCAGTAGGGGTTTAAACCCTTCTTCTTTTTCTTTTGATTTGATTTCAAATTTGAATTCAAATGAATTGTACTCATTTCAATATTTAAATATTCACACAAATATGCACAAACAAATGCACTATATTTTATTTCTTTATTTACAAATTTTTCTTTTGAAAAATAGGGTGTTACACCTGAGCGTAATACTCTACTCCATGGGGTGTTTGTGTATTGGGCTGCTCTACGTGAGTATGCTGGTGAACAAGTCTTAATGACCTTGGCCTTCGATGGCTTCTGATCGCCTGAGTTCTACCGTGCAGCGCAGTCCTTTTATACCTCAATGACTGGTTGTTACAGTGTGTTGTGGCCCGACAGGTGGTCCCAACGGTATTCACTACGTTATACACGATCTAAGCGTATAACGACAGTTTTATTAGCGTGATAACGTGCCTTGATGTTAGTGTTACCAGACTTCATGGTCCTCTGATTGTGCGTCATTAATGCAGTATTTATGACGCGTCAACCAAGTCTTGTAACGGGTGATTGATTGTCTTTGAATGTCTGCGACGTTGGTAATCCCTGAGTCTTCCCGTTGAAGATGTAGATCCGTACACGTGACATGTGATAGCACTGGAGCTTCCCTTAGCAGAGAAGCAGGTCCGGTGCTACGGGGCACGTGGCAGTGCCGAAGCTTTCCTTTACAGGGAGGTAGATCCAGCACCACGGGAAACGTGGCAGCGCCGGAGCCACCCAAGGGAGGTGGGTCTGGCATTGCGGGACACGTGGCAGCGCCGGAGCCACTTTAAGGAGGGGGCAGGTCCGGCACTGCAGGACACATGGCAGCGCCGGAGCCACTCTAAGGAGGGAGGCAGGTTCGGCACTGCAGGACACGTGGCAGCACCGGAGCCATCGTAAGGAGTGCGACAGGTCCGGCACTGCGGGACACATGGCAGCGCCGGAGCCACCCTAAGGAGGGAGGCAGGTCCGGCATTGCGGGACACGTGTTGGCCTCTGGAGGTCCACTTTCCTGGAAAGTGGGACTCGACGCTTCTCTTTCTGGTACAAAGGGGTATCTGGTCCGCAGGGTACCGACACAGTTATTCAGAGTCTTAAGTTAGCTGAAGGTGCTCTGAAGAAAGAAATAACATCAATGCAGACAATCAAAGAATTTCATGACATCTCACAACACTTTCACACTGATGACGACACTGAGGCACACATTATTTTGATTTGGTACATTGCAACATATTATTGTGAAATTGCATCCAACTCTTGGCCAAATGAGGGCACAGAAATAAATCGTGCTGTTGCCACACAGTTATCCAAGTATTGTGCCTATTTGGTTGTGTTTGCTCCTAAGTTGCTTCCTGGCCACCACTGGAACACATCAGAGTTGTTCAATGCTGTTGTGAAGGAAGCAAGGCGCATTCTCAAAGGAGCAGATGACAGCTACCAGATAATGGCAAGTTTAGAAGGCCCAGCAGACACCATCTTCATGCGAGGTGTACATTTGGGTAAGCAACTAGAAAGCATAAGCACTGTCCCTATGCGTTGGATGATGATGGCAGATTTCTGGGCTGAGGTGATCATATATATTGCACCGTCAGAAAACCTCTCTTTCATGCTGGTATTGTCAAGCGTGGTCAAAAAGGAAAAAGATCATATTGGATAGCTTCGCTATCACAGCTTGTCTTTCTTGCGGCTTCACGAACTTGCAAGTTTGCAGTTTGTTTGTACATGCGCAGTCTGCACAAACTCACTAAAATTCACTCCTGAAGTCCACATTTTTTTGAAAGAAAAACAGTAAGGGAAACCCCGATGAAGTCCACTTGTTGCACCTCTCTTAATGTAACTTTCTAATAGTACTATTGTGTCTGTAGCCTTTGAAGTTGAAACACTCTTATTTGTACATTAGTATGGATTTGGATCGGAAGTTATCTGTTTGTGATTTACTGTCCTGTGTAGCAAGACAGGAAGGAAAGGGCTCACTGAACTTTCTGTCTGTCTCTTATTCACATCCCATTGACACTCCCTTCAAATTTTCCACCAAGAAAAAGGGCTAACTAAAATCCGAAGTAGGGTTGTTTCAGTCTGCTTATTTGGAATGCATGAGCATAATTTCTCTCGAATATGACCAACTGTGAGCTACAAAATCCAATTCATTTTTGTAGAAATTTGAAATTAGATGTAAATACAGATGATTTAGTATTACAAGCTACAATCTTGTTTAGTTCAAAGTTGATTTGTTTTAAGTCGAAAAACAAATTGGGGTAAAAATGTGTGGTAGGATGCTCAAAGTTTAATTTTTTTTTAATTAAGGGTTAATTCAGCGAGTAAAACAGGGGTAAAGCTGTCTAGAAATAACTCTTCCCAAAACTCCACAATGTGTGGGAGCCTTCAACACTTGGTATGCCCCTTTGTTAATTATCCGAGTACCAAGTTTTCATGTGCATCCAAAGCAATATTTGTGAACAAAATACTGCGGCATGCCTCCAAAGTTTTGTGAATGGGCTCGCGACACCTGAGAGGACTGGAGTGGGATGTAGAGAAGTAAATTCATCGACATGTTAAATTGTTTTTGTATGTAATGTATGTCAAGATCTAGAGACTGTTCATGCTTGGAACATAGATTCTTATTGCTGCAAACAAAAAAGTTCATAACCTGTGGGAGTTGTCTTGAAAGTGCATCTAGACATCTCTTGTGGGTTTTAGTGGATTTATGACAAGCAAATGAGATCTAAACTAAATTGTTGAGATGAGCACAGGTTTTAATAAAATAATAAAGAAAGCGCAAAAAGAAGAGAGAGTGCGAAATCAAATTGAAAGGAGCTCAAGAAATGATTATATTACTCTTTGTGTATGGAGTGTGTTGGAGAAACATATCTCAAGAGCTCAAGCAAATTTTAATCACTCTCACTGCACAAAGTTATACAGGTCTGGACTAGTCCGATGTACCTCGGACTAGTCCGATTTCTCTCTGTCCAGAATCGGACAAGTCCTCCCAGTGCGGACTTGTCTGCACAGTCCAATTTTTCACTGACCGGACTAGTCCGATATCTTTCTCAGCACTTCACAGTTTGCACAAAGTCAGACAAGTCTGATATCACAACGGACTAGTCCGATATCTTTCTGACCTAAATCGGACAAGTCCGATATCTGCACGGATTAGTCCGAAAAACCTTCTAACTAAAATTGGACAAGTCCTCCAAGTGCGGACTTGTCCTCAATTCACCAAAGGTTTCACCCAACCGGACTAGTCCGAACATTTACACAAATAAAAACAGACTAGTCCGCCCCTGGTCGGACAAGTCCAATAATTCAGGACACTTAGGGTTTCCCACACGCCGCACACCGGACTAGTCTGGAGTCCACCACAGACTAGTCCGGACATTAAAAACCCTAACAATAACCTTTGGAAACCCTAGTATAAATAGAGGTGCACGGCCCCTAATCAATAAGACTCGACCCCCTGCATCGTCACACCCTCCAAGAGCCTAGAAAACACGTCTCTCCACTCAATCCAACACAAGAAAGATAAGATCCTTGAGGATTAACTTTAGATCAAAGGAGAGACACGATTCTTCACATTTTGAGCTCTTGGGTTTGATTTTCTCGCACACTTTTGTTCTTTATTGCATATAATTCGAGTGTGTTGGTGGTGTATTCAGTTGTAAATCTTGGGGAGGCCTCAACTTGTGAGTAGGCCCCTTGAACTTGGTGATTTACCATTTGTGATTAGTGGAAAAGAATCGGCCTCCATGGTGATTCGACGAGGGTACGGTTGGTGAAGACCCAATCCTTTCGTGGGCTCATCAACGTGGATGTAGGTTGCCTTTGTGGGAACCGAACCACGAGATAAAAATCTTGTGTCTTCACTTTGTGCTTATTGTTCATTGCATCTAGGGTTTAATTGATCTTAGTAAAATTACATCAAAACTTGAAACTAAGGTTACCTTGTGCTATCTTCAGTTTAATTGAAGCAACATACTCTAGTTACATCTTAATTTCTGCTGCGTAGAGTACTTGGATCAAGATCATCGATCAAACATGATCGATATAGTCTGCACGCACTGGACTCGTCCGCACACTACCGGACTAGTCCGATCTATCGGTATTTGATCAAGTTGCTGAGTGTTGTAGGTTCCAACAAAAGTTCAAAAGGCCTATTAACCCCCCCCCCCCCTATAGGCCACATTCAATGGGTATCAGAGTCGGACACTTCAAAAGGAGACTAATCGCTCGAAGAGAAAATGTCAGACATGAAGGATGTGCACAAGAGCCTCAACCAAGAGAAGGTTGAAGATGAAAAGGTTCAGAAATTGGAGAAGCTTCTCGACGCCATTCAGGACTTTGAGGATGATGATGAGGAGACGCTTGAACTCAAGGCGCTCCTAAGGAAGATAGACATCTCCAAAGGAAAGATGAAGATCAAAGATGAAAAGAATAAGAAGGGGAGTAGTCACACCAACTACTCCCGATATCCTTTTAATTATGATCGCTTGAATTCTAACAACAACCATTACTTGTCAATCCCTCTAGGAAAAGCCCCATGCTTTGATGGCAATGATTACTCAATGTGGAGGCAAAATATGAAAATTCATTTAATCTCACTTAACCCCAGCTTGTGGCATATAGTGTGTGCACGAATAGATATCCCGAACGACGATGAAGAGCTCACACCAAGTCAAGAGCAAGCAATTCATAGAAATGCTCAAGCTGCAGCGGTCATCACATCTTCATTGAGTAGAGATGAGTTCACCAAAGTGGATGGACTTGAGATTGCAAAAGAAATATGGGACACACTACAAAGTGCACATGGAGGTGATCGTCATGTGCGAGAAGCTAAAACCGAAATGATCAAAGGCGAATTGTGAAGATTTGCCATAGAAGAAGATGAGTCACTGCAGGACATGTACAACCGGTTGAAGACTCTCATCAACAAGGTTCGAGCATATGGAAGCAAAAAGTGGAACGATCACGAGGTGGTGAAGCTCATTCTTAGAGCTTTCATGCCTCACAGTGTAACCTTGTGCTCGATGATTAGAGAAAGACCCGGGTACAAGAAAATGACCCTGGGCGAATTGCTTAGAAAGATCATCAATTTTGAGATCATGGAGAAGCAAGCAAAACATGTCAAGGAGATTGCCGACCTCACCTCGGCAAAGAAGAAGGGGGTCGCATTGAAGTCCACTTGCAAGACCTTGTCAAAAGAAGCTTGAAAGACTCAAGAAGAAGAAGACAGTGATGATGAGAGCAGCGACATAGATGAAAAAGACAAGATCCTCTTTATGAAGAAATTCAAAAGGATGATGAAAAGAAGACAAGGGGGTAGATCAAATGAGGGAAAACACAAAGACAAGTCAAGACCAAAGTTGAGACGAGCTTGCTATAACTATGGTGAATGTGACCACTTTATAGTTGATTGCCCGTATGAAGAAAACAAGAAGAAAACCAAGCAAACAAAGCCTCAACCCAAGAAGTTCTTCAAGAAGAAAAAGCAAGTTAGACAGGCGCACCTAGGAAAGGAGTGGGACTCAAATGATGAGTCCTCGTCCGAAGAGGAAGAGGAGATGGCTAGCATAGCCATCAAGAAGACGACCAAGAAATCGACCCTCTTCCCAACTATTGGCGCATGAAAGGACAATGGCACATGTCTCATGGCGAAGGTAGGTAAAAGGAAGGTAACAACTAAATCTTCCTCCTCGCATTCTTACTCTAGTGATAGAGATACTTATAGTGATAATGAAGATATGCTTGTTGGCCTAGATAAGAAAACTGCTGCAAAAATGAAATTCTTAAGGGATAAACATATTGATAAGGAGGAGCTTGTTGATCGCCAAGAAGATATGATCATCCTTCAAAAGGAGGAGTATCTTAAGATCAAAAAGCTCCTTGAACTTGAAAAGGAGCGAAGCAAGTCACTAGAGCTTGAGTTAGCTTCAAGCAAGGAAGCTTGTTTGAAGTTAAACGTCTCAAATGTAATCATCAAGGATGAACTTGCTAACTTGACCAAAGTTAACAAGATCCTTGAGGTACAAGTTGAGTCACTCAAGCAAAGTGACCCTTCATCCTCTTCAAGTTCACCTTCTCAACACTTAAAATCTTAAACTACTATTACTTGTGGATGTGCTAAAATTGACACTAACTTGAAGGATAAGTCAAACTTGACAAAGGACAAGAATCCTTCCCTTAATGGCATATTTGACAAGGAGAAGATCAAGTATGCACGTAGTGCATACTTGGCCACAAGACCTCCTAATGTCAAATATGGCATTGGGTATTCTTATGGTGAAAAGAAAAATGCTAGAAGCCACAAGAATAACAAGGAGTGCATTGCATTTGTCAAGGGGAACTCCACTCAAGCTAGAAAGGCTAATACTGTTGACAAGTGCAAACATGCTAATACATATGAGCAACAACTTTTGTTTAGAACCTTTAATGCATCATATGTACTCATAAAAAGTAACTTTGGTAGAGTTTATGCTAAATATGTTGGGCCACACCATGGGAACGCCAAGTCCCATGTGTGGGTGTCCAAATCACTTGTGACTAACCTCAAAGGACCCAAGCAAGCTTGGGTACCTAAAACCAAGGCATAATTTGTTTTTGCAGGCCTATTCCTCCGGTGGATCGGAATGGGTGCTAGATAGTGGATGCACCAACCACATGACCAGAGAAAGAAGGATATTTGTTGAGTATGAAAAAAATGAAGATCCAAGCGAGGGCATCTATTTTGGAGACAATAGTCAAGGAAGAGTGCTCGGTACCGGTAAAATTGCAATATCATCTCAACACATGCTTTCTCATGTTTTGCATGTCGACTCCTTAGATTATAACCTTCTGTCCATATCTCAATTATGTGACAAGGGTTATAATTGCTTGTTTACTAATGAGGGTCTGACTGTCTCTAGAAGGAGTGATGACTCGGTTGCCTTCAAGGGTGTGTTGAAGGGGAAGCTTTATCTTGTTTACTTCAACAAAGATAAAGCCGAACTTGACACATGTTTGATTGCAAAGACCAACATGGGTTGGTTGTGGCATAGATGGCTAGCACATGATGGTATGAGGAATCTTCAAAAACTCCTTAAGGGCGATCATATCCGAGATTTGAAGGATGTTGTTTTTGAGAAAGACAGGCCTTGTAGCGTGTGCCAAGCCGGGAAGCAAGTGGGAGCACCTCATCCCGTGAAGAACGTCATGACACCGTCAAGACCGCTCGAGCTACTTCACATGGATCTGTTTGGTCCAATTGCTTACATAAGCATCGGCGGTAACAAATACGGCTTAGTAATTGTTGATGATTTTTCGCACTTTACGTGGTTTTCTTTTAACATGATAAGACAGAAACTCAAGGAACCCTCAAGAAGTTTCTCAAGCGTGCCCAAAATAAATTCTCGTTGAAGATCAAGAACATACGGAGCGACAACGGTACAGAATTCAAGAACACTCAAGTTGAGGAGTACTTAGACGAAGAAGGCATAAAACATGAGTTTTCAGCACCATACTCCCCTCAACAAAACGGAGTATCCGAAAGGAAGAACCGAACCCTCATAGAGATGGCAAGGACAATTCTTGATGAGTACAAGACTTCAGATCGGTTTTGGGTGGAAGCGGTTAACACCGCTTGTCACACCATAAACCGACTCTATCTTCATCGACTTCTCAAGAAACATCATATGAGCTACTCACCGGTAACAAGCCGAATATTTCCTACTTTCGAGTTTTTGGTTCTAAGTGTTATATTTTGAACAAGAAGCCTAGGACTTCAAAGTTCGCTTTGAAGTCCGATGAAGGTTTCTTGCTTGGCTATGATTCGAACTCTTACGCCTATCGTGTCTTCAACAAGATCTCCGAACTTGTTGAAGTAGCACGTGATGTAGTGTTCAATGAAACTAATGGCTCTCAATAAGAGCAAGTTGATCAATGTGTGCTAAATAGAGAAGAAGCTCCATGTAAAGCATTGAGAAGAATGGCGTTGGGCGATGTTCGACCACAAGTGCCACCTCTGAATGAATTGATAAACAGGAACCACAAGTGGAGATAAATGATCAAGGGGGAGCTTACACACAAGATCAACCTCAATAAGATGATGATGATCAACAAATCAATGAGGGCAACCATCCAGGGGGAGTAGAAGACAATCATGAAGATTCAAGACCACAAGTGCCACACCCAAGAGTACACCAATGTGTCCAAAGAGATCACCCCGTCGACAACATAATTGGGGACATCCAAAAGGGAGTAACTACTATATCTCGAATTGCTAATTTTGTGAACATTACACTTTTGTATCCTTTTTGGAACTGCGCAGGATTGAGGATGCATTGAAAGATCCGGATTGGATGGTGACAATGCAAGAAGAACTTAACAACTTCAAACGGAACGAGGTGTGGGAACTCGTCGAAAGACCCAAGTTCAACGTCGCCCGCACCAAATGGGTCTTTCGCAAAAAGCAAGACAAACACGGGGTGGTGACAAGGAACAAGGCGCGACTTGTGTCCAAAGGGTATTCACAAGTCGAAAGTTTGGATTTGTACGAAACTTTTGCTCCCATAGCTAGGCTTGAATCAATTAGAATATTACTTGCATATGCTAATCACCATGATTTCAAGCTCTATCAAATCGATGTGAAAAGCACCTTCCTCAACGGACCAATTAAGGAGGAGATGTACGTGGAGCAACCTCCCGGATTCAAAGATCAAGAGTTCCCAGACCACGTGTTCAAACTGCGTAAGGCTCTCTACGACCTCAAACAAGCTCCTAGAGCTTGGTATGAGTGTCTTAGAGATTTCTTAATTGAGAATGGTTTTAAAATTGGTAAAGCGGATTATACGTTGTTTACAAAGCACTTTGACTATGATCTTTTTATTTGTCAAATTTATGTTCATGACATTATCTTTGGTTCAACTAACAAATCCTTTTGTGAAGAATTTAGTAAGATTATGACAGATAGGTTCGAGATGTCCATGATGGGAGAGCTGAAATACTTCTTTGGATTCCAAGTGAGGCAACAAAAGGAAGGGACATTTATAAGCCAAACCAAGTATACTCAAGACATACTCAGGAAGTTTGGAATGGACAAGGCGAAGCCAATAAAGACTCCCATGGCAACAAATGGACACTTGGATCTTAATGAAGATGGACCAAGCGTGGATCAAAAGGCATATCACTCCATGATTGGATCCCTACTTTACTTATGTGCATCTAGGCCTGATATTATGTTGAGTGTGTGCTTGTGTGCAAGATTTCAAGCCAATCCTAAGGAGTGTCATTTGACAGCCGTCAAGAGAATCTTGCGATATTTAGTTCATACACCCAACCTAGGCCTTTGGTATCCTAAAGGTTCCAAATTCAATCTCATTGGATACTCCGATGTAGATTATGCCGGATGCAAAGTATATAGAAAAAATACCTCCGGTACATGCCAATTCCTAGGTAGATCCCTAGTTTCCTTATCCTCCAAGAAACAAAACTCAATTGTCTTATCCTGTAAAAGCCCACTTTTCGGAAGAACAAAAACGCAAAAATGAG
This sequence comes from Tuctoria greenei, assembly GCA_036927565.1. Taxonomy (NCBI): domain Eukaryota; kingdom Viridiplantae; phylum Streptophyta; class Magnoliopsida; order Poales; family Poaceae; genus Tuctoria; species Tuctoria greenei. Next base: position 169,818,833 of record JAYESD010000005.1, on the reverse strand, counting down.
AACTTAAAAATTTAAAGTGGACTTGGAAATTCAAACTCACATGAACCATATGAGTTAACCAATGTTCACTAAAAATAGGAACTTGTTAAAATTTTACATATAGAACATGGTTGCTAATGTATATTAGAACTTAAGATGTAAAATCCTTAATTTCCAAGTATTCACATTTTCAATGAAAATTAAAGGAGAAAAGAAAACAAAATAGAGAGAAAGAAAAAGAAATTATTCCAACCCTAAAATGGGACATTCAATTTCAAATCCAAAGTCATATGAAAAATGGTCAAAACTTGAAATTTGACCCACCATTGTTTTCTCTTACCTCAAATAGTTCTCGTGCGAATTTTCATATTTATTTCGATGAGACCATTAAAATACATTTGAATTCAAATTCAAAATTTGATTTTTTTTGAAACTTTACCAAATATTGAAATTGAGTTGCCCAATAAATTCCTCATATTTTGTTTAGTGTCCCTGCCCACATTTAACACTTCTAGAGCCTGTTAGATAGTTAATTGCAGTTAGAATGAAGATAAGAAGGAGGGAGGTGGGTCCCACAGATGGTTCCCACAGGTCAGGTCGGCAACTCGGCATGCAGTTTTTCCTCTACTGTCAGCGCTGCACGGAGGCAACTGCTTGCCACCGCAACAGTTTCAATCGATAATATCTTCCTCCTTGCTGCTTCGTTCACAAAAGTATTCCTTTCCTCCCTTCACTGGTTTGCAGTTTGCACCATACGCAGCGCATGTGCCTCTATGCCCAGGGTCTCAATCATTGCCTCCCGCTCGCCAACGCCGGCCACCGGCTCGCGTCCCTCGCCACACCGGTGCTCCACCTCCCGGCCGCGCTCCACCTCCCGGCCGCGCTCCACCGCCCACTCGCCCCCGGCTGCGCCTCCTCCCGGCCGCCTGCAGCGCGCGTCCATGGCCACCCTTCTGCTCGCCTGGCCGTGCCGTGCCGCGTTTGGGCCGTGCTCCAGCCCTGGCCGAGGCCACGACGTGCTGCACGCGGATGCCCCTCCTCTGCTCTGCTTGCTGCTGCTCGCACCCGCACAGAGTGCCCGCTCTGCTCGCAGCCGTGGCGCATCCTCGATGCCCCGGCAACTCAAGCTTGTTCCCCACCGGTTAAGCACGTCAAAAGGTCCACAACCACATGTCCTTCCTTCTCCTGACCTCGCTATTCGTTTCCTAGCTTGGTTTCATCGAATTTCAATTTTTGCTTTCGGCCTTTTTTCTCAAACACCAAAACTGCATCAATCAAATTTCCGTTACACGAAGCAAATCCTGTCGTTCTAATTAGAGAACCTCTACCTAATAACTCCACGAACCTTCTGCTTCAATGAGCATCGAAATTGATACAAGTCTCGGCCTCAGGAAACAGTTTTCCCCACCGGTGGCCATGAAACCCTAGCTCCACCGGTGAGGTTATGTTCCAGTCAATGTCAGCCCGATTTTAGTCCAAAATTTAGTTCCTCGTGCCTCACGGATGATCCACGACCGTTTCTAGAGCTTGAAACCTCATCTCAGCACTGTACCACCGAGGTCGACGAGTTCACCGCCGCTGCCGCCGTCGCTGCTACTTTCTGGCCATCGCCGCGCGCGGCCATGTTGCCCGAAGGATGTTCCTGGGTCCTTGGATTCGATTCCACTTCGTCCTGCTGCCTTTAGTAAACTGCGCACACGGGAACACCCACGAATTGCCACTGATCTGGTGCCCTTGTGTTCCTGTCCTGAGGTTGAAGAAGAACCTGCAGGCTGGGCCCCAGCTGTCAGCCTCTTCTCTCTTTCACACCTGACCCGGATTCTTTATGGCTTAGGATCTAGTGTGGCTACATCCTTTTCAGTCAATGGCCATGTGTGGCCTCTTCCTGATTGGTCAGTTTGAATCTCGTGGGCCCAGCTGCTGTAATTGATTTACCCAATAGAAAAGAAAAACAGAAACTGGTCCAAACTTGTATAAATCACATAAATTTGTAGAAAGTTCCTAAAAATGCAAAACAAATTTTGTTAGCTTCCTGGGAACCCCTACTTTGCAATGGAGCAGATGTCTTGGCATGAAATCCTATGAAAATGGTGGCATAAATTCCTTTCCATTAAACCTTTGAAAATTTATCTCATGAGCATCCTTTGATGGGAAATTCTCAAATTTGCTCCACAAACTTCCTTTATAAATATATGAGCTATAGTACAAAGTACAACTCCAGTAACCACTCTTATGATAGTTTAAGTAAGGAAATTTGCTATTGCTTAATATAAATTCTAGAAAAACACTAGGAATAGTTCATAAAAATGGTTGTCAAGCCAATTTAGATTTTAGTCGATATGAGGGTGATCGAGTCCTAGGTGTAGCCAAGATGCTCGATAAAATGCCTTCCAGGTCAAACCAAGATTGTTGGTGATCTGTGGTTGAGTAATGCGAGAACGTTGCGATCGACAAGGAAAACTAGACCATGGGGAACCTTGGATAAGAGTTTCTTGATTGGGTCGACGATGTTTCCTAATCGTCCACAGAATTGCTTAACTAGGTGTGTCGTTTCATCGACGACAGGTTCGTCGAGCCACTTGCCGACGATCGAGTCGACATCACTAACCTAGAGACTCATAAGTTGGTGTTCGGGATTCCGCTCACCACTGTTGATGAGTCCAGGTTGATGTGAACATCGATGAGACGAGCTCCCTGAAATGAAAAGGTACGTCGTCATGACTTAATAATGCATCAGGTTCGAGTTTCGGAAGCTTACCAAGTTCACCTGGACAAGCTTGCAGAAGACACTACATCAGTGTCGTCGTGTAAGCACTTGAACGATGCTTGCGAAGATAGTCGTAGTGACTGATTTACCTAAAGATCTTTTAAACGTTGTCTTGGTACTCATGTTAGGTTAGCAGTGCTTGTGATGACGTCTTAAGTCCAAGCAATGTTGATCTCACTTAACTCCCAAGTGTCGCTAGGGTTTCACTTTGATTCATCCTTATCAGAACCCTGCGACCACACTTATCACTTAACTAGGCTTACTTCTTTATGAGTTGAAACAACTTCTTTGGTCGACTTCTAAGTCATGACATCTTGTTGCACAATTCCCTCATATCTTGGTCTCTCAATGTTCCACTCGATCCCTTGGACATCCTTCCCTGAATTAGTCAAACACCCCTTCACCATTCAGTCTTATCAATCTTGAGTGGCATAGATCCAAGTGTTATGTGAATAATTGCATTGCGTGCTTGCATTGCACCCTTCAGTTCACGTCTCGACACTACTATGACCACTTGACTTACCCATTGTTTCTCCACCCATCCGAGACATATCTAATCTTCCTAGTCAAGCCTCTTCTTTTTAAGGTTTATACAACTCGTCGAGTCCATTATTAGATTACCTTAATTACTTATATGCATATCATGTCGATAGGAACGTGATGATAGGTGATCAACGATAATCTTCTCTTGGAGGAGAAGGCCGAGGAGTTCCAACTTCAAGATTCCATGGCAGATTTTCCGGAAGAAGACCACTGACCATTGACATTTAATCGAGTCGCAAACTAAGGCAAGCCCCGATTTGCATTTAAGTTCCTTATAGTGTTTTTGCAGTATTCATTCACCTTATATCTTCAGATGTTTGTGCGTTACGTTTAAGGTGTTTGATGTCCACTTGCATGGCCCACAAATCCCATGGAGTCTTAGGTAGTTCTACAACCCGTTGAGTAGAAACTGCTATGCTTATGCTCATAGGAATTCGGTAGAAGTCGAGTAGTTGGAATCTACTCGCGAGATAGGAATTTCATCACACAGGATGAATTGGATCAAGAAATGGTTTATGAATATGAAATTAAGACCGAGCAGCGGGTAGGATGCAACAAGATGTGGTCCCACGTGTGTAGCCCTGCTTGTGTCAATTGAGGACCGTTTCGTGTGCGGTCCTGCTGGACAAGCTTGAAATGTACCGGCGACATACTGGAGAAATGGGCTCCAGTAAACTGATGTAGCTTGGTACTAGTTTGTCGAGGCATTTCGTTCCGTTTTATAGGCATGGGTTTAGGGCAGCAAGGTGTAAATCAGCCGGTGAGCACGTCAGAGTATGCCCCACGCAATGACCTCCTGCTCATGACGGATCGACCGGTTTGGCATTTGAGTGTCTAGTGAAAGGTGGCAATATACGACTAGTACTGAAGTGTTATGTAGGTATTGTTGTAAGTACTCGCTGACATTTCAAAAAGTGTGTATGTGTCGTGTTGTTCCGGGTGTGTCCTGATTGTAATCACCGTCCCTCGCGGCAATAGAGTACCATTTGTTCACTGTGCTGTGACGTAGTAAATACTGAAGAAGTCAGGAGAATACGATGTATTGAATTACAATTGCTTTGCAACCTTGTATGTCTTAGAGATAGTACAATTAAAAGTTTACAGTTTCCCCATACTTTACCTATAATAGCATTATGTGCTTTGTGCATGTCATATCATCGGCAAAGCATTTCTTGTTTGATTGTGGAGTCTATGATGTCTCGTGCCTGAAGAATGTCATGTGCTACTTAAAACATGACTATAAGGATCCACTTGTATGCGAGTCCTTTATGCTATTACCTATGCTTAGTATTCACCCCTCCATATGTCTAGTGAGACGGGTTAGTCTTGCTGAGCCTTATGCTCACGTTTGTGCTTTAACGATTTTTGCAGGTATTAGGTTTATTTCTGCTGTTCAGGGTGTACATGGGACCTCGAGGTGTCGAGATGAATCTCATGTGAACCACGCCGCTGCTGGATCTTCTTCATGTTGCTAGTGAGAAGCGTCTTAGGTCATGAATGTCTTCTCTCCTGCTTAGTTAAGTGAGATTATGAGTATGTATTTTTCGTTGCGTGTGTACCTCTGTTGTACACTCTTTTGAACTCTTCTTATTATGAAATGAAAACTTTACATATTTTGGTCACTCTTTTCGTGTATGTTGTTAGGTGTCGCATCGCACGACACCACCCAATGAGATCCTTGGACGTCGGGACCCAGGTCCCCACAGACATGGTATCAGAGCTTCATTGGGAATAGCACGCTCGGAAAGAGCCTATTTTTGAAAACTCCAAAGTAGTCGAGTGAGGATAGCTATATGCCTATTAAGGACTATTACTAGTATAAGTTATCAAGATGGTGAACTAACCTACTTGTTATCATATTCTGTAATGACGTTCCGTCTTCAAGGTAAGAGGTAAGGTACGCCACCGAGAGCGGATCAATCTCGGTAAGCTCTGTATACGAGGTGTGGTATGTGTATTTTTGTGGCTTAGCACGGAAGTCAATATGAGTCTCTGAAACTATTCATGTTTGAGGGAACATATGACACGCGGTACCCCAACGTGACACAAAATCAGTGGGAGACCCCGTCGGGTGGTTGATAACCCGATAGTATGTATCTCTAGACCTATTCATGTTCTATGGGAGCATGTGAAACACGTATACCCGAGCATGTATAAGCCGGTTCATGCAGGAGTCTTTGCTATACAGACGTAGTACAACCATGTACCTCGAGACATGACTTCACTCGAGGGCGACTCACACAAGAGTCGTATGTATTTACTTTCATATATATTATTGTGACTGCCTGTCGTGTTTCCCCGTGCCGCCCTTTGAGGTGTGAAGGTGTGAAAGGGGATTGTTTGTCTTCTGCAGGTACACTAACTACAGTAGCGACCCGTGTAGCAAACGTTTGTGAGTGACCGATATTAGGACCACCTATAGACGTATCCGGATATACCGGTTAGACTTTTCTTTTGGGTAAGGCACGTAGTACCGTCAGTATCACACTGGATACTTTGACCATACCCCACGAAAGAAATGGCTTCAAATTCATATTTAGTCCAAATATCAGTTGCTGGTATCTTATGGACAATTTAAAATGTTTCCCTTCAAGAGTAGGTGATCCAAAGTTCTTTGTTTCTGGCGAGAGTTTAGCTCGACTTCGCCGGGTTGAGACTTTAGTTAAGCATCAAGAACCATAGTGGCATGCTATGGATGAGTAGGTCGTAAGTCTTTTCACAAAGATCCAATTCAGCTTCTAGGCAAGAATCAGGGTGTTAAGCAAGTTCTAGTGATCAAGCTCTGGTTTTGGAACTCAGTTTCAAAGTTTGAGTTTGTTTCCAATTCATGGGTTTCAAAGCCAGTAAGTTCTGTTTTCTAACAGAATTTGACCTGACTTTAAAAATCCATATCTCTTCAACCTGATGGGCTATGGATGCAAATAAATACTTTTCGGAAATAACTTGAAGTATTCTATTAGTTTTCTATTGACCACCAAGCCAATAGACCGTTGTAAGGTGATGAAAATCTTCTCTAACTAAATCAGCTGCTGTTCTGAAACTGTATGAACAAGCATCTGAATTTTTGCCATAATTATCTGTAGAAAGCTCTTCTAGTCTATTGTGATACATTTTTGGAAAGGGGAAGATCTATTCTACAACTTTTATATTCATTTTTACCTCAACTTTCGTTTATAACTAATTAGAAACTAGAGTTGAAGTTAGTACCTGTGTACAGTGCTATCTGAAACAGCCAGAAAATTTCTGAAGTTTGAACAGCCATAACTCTTAAATTAGAAACACAACCTATGAATATGTATACATTTCTGGAAATCTTAAAGAGTTTTCTATCAATTTCCTATTCAACACTAAAGCTAAAACTCAAAATAACCAGGTCTAAATCGAAGTATCGTTTAAAGTGTCGTAACAGTCCAGAATCTGGACAGTTATATAATCAGTTGTTGTTTGGATTGTTATTTCTATTAGGATCGTCAAAAGAGTTCATATTTTACATTTATGGAATCCTGAGAATGTGTGTAACAAATTTGAAATATATTGTATCTGCAAATATCAATGTTTCTCTATGTGAAAATTGTGGATAAAATCAGCAACATACAAAGGAAGCTCTGCCAAATTTTAGTTAAAAATCTGGGAATTTGGTGAAGCTTTAAAATTCCATATCTCCTCAACCAGAAGTGCTATGAGGGCAAGTAAATACTCTTTATAAATCTTTGGATGTCCTATACAAGTTTTCTATTCAACATCTGAGCAGAATCCTTTTCTATGTGGCTGAAAAATTGGAAATTCGCAGAAACTGTTCGGAATCAACCAAACTGGATAGCAATCCGTATATTTCTGAATTTGAACCATAACTCCCAGACCTTACGTCCAATAGGGTCACACAAATAACCGTTGGAAAGGATAGTGAGTCAGCTACAATTTTTGTAATTGGCTCCAGATCTGAATTGGTCATCTACCTATCGCACATCGAGTTTGAATGCAGGGTGGTCAGGCTGAACTGAACCCCCATTTCTTCTGAATGCTGAATTTTTAGCAAACTTCAAAAATTCATATCTTTTGAACCAGGACTGATATGCATAAAACTAAATACATTCTGGAAATCTTATTACATTGGATACATCTTTGTATATAAGAATATTTCCAGATTTCGAACAGAACAGTCTGAAAACTTTAGATCAAAACTGCTACTTTTTAAGCAGGTTCTGCTGAAAGTGCAGAAAATTATGCTAACTTTAAAATAGAATAACATGCAAACCAGAGATGATCTAGAGGCAAACCAATACTTTTTAGAATGGTATTGAAGTTTACTTTAACTTTGTTATTCACCTCAAGATCTGATTTTGCCATTAACTGGATCAATAATCGAGTTTGCGTCCAGACTGGTCATTTGTCACCATAGCCTGGCCAGTTTGAACCTTTTGATTTTTGTTAGGCATTCGGTTCTTGATTTTAACTCGAGGAGTATCGTAACCAACCAAGAGTTAGGACTCAACTGTTTAACAAGATGAATGGAGTGTTTAACTCATTTGAAGCCATTTTCCTTGGATAGACATACTAGTATTTAATTTATGTGACTTGTCACATCACTTCTTGTGATTTCGAGCACAAGTCGCAATTTCTCGAGTCGCATCTCGTCTTCCCATGAGGATTATTTGAGGTACGATTCGACATCCTAATTCAAAACTTAAGGGGGAAGGTGAGCACTCAAATAACTGTAGTGATCAACTAGTTTTCTTTAGCACACTGAGAGGTGTCAACGGCAACACAAACAAGTTAGAGTACATCTTCAAGAGGATCCAACCTCCACCACCAGATTGAGTTACTCTAAGAAGAGTGTGACTTCAACTCAACTAAAGTGATCGATAAGGATATCCGTTCCTCCTAACTGATCTAAGTGAAGGTTAAGTGAAGTATCACTAGAGATGTGTCTAGTCATTTACAAGGTTCAAAGAAAGGGTGGACTGCAGGTAAGCACTAATTAAAACCTCTGCATTTCCGTGATTCAAAAACAAGGGCGTACGTAGACCATTGTAGATTCCAGCCGAGAACATTAAGGAATTTTGACAGCTCAAATCTACAATTGAAGCATTTGAGGTTGCATCAATCGATCTCGACCAGGTGTCTAGGGATAACCTTCGACATATAGTTAGTTGTTTTTCTTCTGATAAAGATACTCCTCAAGTCAACAAATACCTCTAAGACCTAGTTTAAGATACAATCAAGTGGAGTAGTACATGAACAAGCTTTTGAAAGGTTGAGGTAATGTGGTATATTTCCCACATTCCTTGTCAATCGTTCTGTTATGAATTCCTTAACTGTGGTCGAGTCGTGGAAGTTACACTACTCATTGAGTGTCTTTCACGACCACGGTAGCCAAGCCTTGCAAATCATCAGACAGTACTTGAGTTTTGTGTGTGTGGTTCATTTAGTTTCACTCAAACTATAAAAGTTACTGCACCATGCATGTTCACCATTTGCACCATACATATGCACCATTTGCACCATACCATATGCATAGGCATTGCACCATACCCCATGTGATGCATTATGAAGCATCATTACCAATGAAACACCAATGATAGAATGCATGGTAATTCTAAAATTTAGAGCAAGATTGTGTACCCCATTCAAACTATTCTAAGGTGTCTAATGACTATGATCATTCCACCATCTTTATTTGAGTTCTTACATTGTTGATCTCCTTTCCATTGAGTAATACTTGGGAAACCGATTACTCAACCTCACTTGCAATTAAACAAACACTTGAACTTTCATCCTTGACTTTTTTAGGTTCAAGTGCTTTGATTGTTGCAATTATACCTTTCTTCATCGTGTGATCATCAGTTAGATGATCAACCTTGTACACTCTATGATTCTCATTACTCGCAAAGGTTCTGTTTGATTATCAACCTCACATAATTCCTTGAAGTTCCTGTAAGTTCTTAACTTGGTATATGGTAACCTTGATAACCTTGTAGTTATCTTATGATTGAGTTCTTTGCTGTGTTGGAAACATATGAGGATACTGAATCCTTAAATCCTCGTGTGCCACCGCAAAGAGTCTTCGTCTTCTACTACTAGTGTTTGAAGATGTTGATATATCCAAGAACCTTGTAGTCGCCATATCTTCAGTGTTCCTGCTGTTTTAATCACATAAGAGCATTGCGTTCTTTCTACTCTTATCACACAGCTAAAGGATCCTATGGTTGGCTAAACATCAAACAAGGTTAATGATTGTTGTTTGACCTCGTAAACTATCTTAACTCATGTAAGGGGAAATACCACATCGAGTTATACGGACCTATGCAAAACCAAGCAAGCAACCAAGAATCAATGCAAGGATAGTTTCAAACTATCAAGGTGACCTAGAGAAGCAAAGAACAAGTCTTGATTCTTCAAGTCAAGACTAGGACAGGACAATATGTCATGCCAATGTAAGAGGACAACAACAAAAGTTTAGTAACAGAGGTGAAGGTTTTGCACCGTGATATGGTCATGTCGAGCATCCTGTCAAGATTATCAACCTGAAGACTAGAATCACCAAAAGCAAACTTTAGAATTTCATAAGATGCCTTAAGATAATCATTACTTCATAGAACCCTAGTCTTTAAGGGCATTGTCATTTTCCTTAGTCAATGACCCTCTTTTACGGATCGTTCCCTCATCGTTTCCGTTGTTCTACTCTCTAGAATCTCGGGACGAGATTCTTTTAAGGGGGAAGGATTGTAAAAGCCCACTTTTCAGAAGAACAAAAACGCAAAAATTAGAACTTAAAAACTTAAAGTGGACTTGGAAATTCAAACTCACATGAACCATATGAGTTAACCAATGTTCACTAAAAATAGGAACTTGTTAAAATTTTACATATAGAACATGGTTGCTAATGTATATTAGAACTTAAGATGTAAAATCCTTAATTTACAAGTATTCACATTTTCAATGAAAATTAAAGGAGAAAAGAAAACAAAATAGAGAGAAAGAAAAAGAAATTATTCCAACCCTAAAATGGTACATTCAAATTCAAATCCAAAGTCATATGAAAAATGGTCAAAACTTGAAATTTGACCCACCATTGTTTTCTCTTACCTCAAATAGTTCTCGTGCGAATTTTCATAATATTTGGATGTCATTTGTTATTTATTTCGATGAGACCATTAAAATACATTTGAATTCAAATTCAAAATTTGAATTTGTTTGAAACTTTACCAAATATTGAAATTGAGTTGCCCAATAAATTCCTCATATTTTGTTTAGTGTCCCTGGCCACATTTAACACTTCTAGAGTGTAACACCCTCAAATTTTCGCATCATGCATTGCATACATGGTCATGCATTAAACACTAGTAGAAAAAAAAATAATAAAACATATGCATATACAAATGTGTGTAGCAAAAGAAGAAATAGAAAATAATAATAGGCCAAAACTTGTAATAGGGAATAAGAATAAAAAAAAGAATAATATAAATATATATATAAATATATATAAATAATATATATAACGAAATATGAAAATAGAAAAAAATAACATTAATAATATATATTATAAAAATAATAAATAATAAAGAATAAATATATAATATTAATGTATATAAAAAATAAATAATATATATATATAAATATATATATAATAAATTATAATAAAGAAAAAAAAAGGGGGAGCCGCCCGGCGGCCAGGCCAGCGGCCCAGCCGGCCGAGCCGGCCCCGCTCCGCCCCAGCGCGTCAGCGCGCGACGCGCGCGCCGCGGCGCCCCGGGGGCCCCACCGCCGCCTGCCCCCCCTGACCGCGCTGCGCTGCCAGCGCCGGGCCCCGCCCCCTGACGCGCGCCGCCCGCCTGCCCGCCCGGCCGCGTGCCGCCCAAGGCGCCCGGGCCCCGCCCCCCGGTCCTCTCTCTCCCCCTGACGTGACCGCGCCCACGCCCGACTCCCCCCGCCTGCTCCCTGACGCGACGCCGCCTGCGCTGCAGCAGCGCGCAGCGCGCTGCGCCGGGCCCCACCGGCCGAGCCGCATCCGAATTTTTTCCTAACCGCCCGATACTCCCGCTCCCGCTGGACTCCCTTCCGCGTCCGACTCCCCTGCCACGAATCCCGCCCCGAACAGAGTCGGTACCAAGGCCGTACCCTAGCACCGCCCCTATAAATAGGACCCAGGCCTAGGCTTTTTCCCCACGAACCAGCAGCCGCCAGCAGAGGAGGAAAAGCCGCCGGAAGCAGCCGACGGGAACAGAGAAAACAGAGGCGCCCAGGAAAAAAAAAAGAGAAAAAGAAGGGGAAGAAGAGGGAGAAAAAGAGGAGGACACCACCGTTCGCCGGAGATCGTCGCCGACATCGCGCCGCCGTCGTCGTGCCGCCGAAGGACTGCTGCACCATCTATTTCGTCACGCCGTCAGATCTACGGTAGGGTTCGTTCCCGATGCGAATTTTTGCGACCGTATTGAATCTAGTAGGCGTAAATTAAATTTAGTTGCACCATGATTTTATTTTCAGCAGCATTAATCCGCCCTAAAATCCCCGTAAACCCATATGAACACGTATGAACTAGTCGCATCTAATTATTAAACGACCGTAGTAAATTAATTATTTAATTGTGCATGCATACATGTCATTGCATGTTGATTATTTTGTGTGCATTATGTTGAATTGTATATGTTTTCTTGTATGTATGATCACGCGTAGAGGAACGTGCTCAAGAGGCCGCATACGAGGATTTCCAAAACCAAGACTTCGAAGCGCTTGAGCAACCCCATCCGCCGGAGCAAGGCAAGTGTCCTTGAAGCATATTGATCCTATTTTAAATTAAATGTTTTGTTTGCAAACTTGCATGCTGTGTCAATTTGATGGGAATCCTATGGTAGGAAGTTTACTAGTTTTGTTTGACCACCCTTGTCACCTGGAATCATGGTAGAGAGTCGGGAAGGGTTTTTACTTTTTGCTTCGCTTAATTAATTGGGATGGCAAACAACACTACAAAATTTAATCATGCATCAATGATATTCTGGTTAAGGTGAACTGGTCAATACGATGGGTGATCTAAGCAAGCATGGTTATGTGGATGGGTTGGTCGTTATGGTGGTTTGCTTGCCTTAGATCTAAGGACCGGTTCATGCGAGAATATGCCAGGTCAACAGTGCCACCACAAGGCCAAGTATGGGTGCGGCGTAGCTGAATAATTAGGAGCGCTGCTAGTATTGTATGGACCATTGGACGGCGCGGGGAATGGGAGTCGAGGAGGACTGCCCTGGGATCCGCATGGCACACGAGGGGACCCGTGGGTGGGAGAATAGAGATTCAAGCCTGCCGGTGAAACCTTAGTGGGGCCGTACATACTAGCAGTCCCTTTTGAAAGGCTATTTTGTGATCTCTTGGCCACACACCTACGGAAGTGTGAGATGGCACAATGGAGGTTCCTTAGTCATCGAAAGGTGATAAAATCACAAACATGTGGGTAAAGTGGTACAACCTCTGCAGAGTGTTAAAAACTATCATGATAGCCGTGCTCCCGGTTATGAGCGCCTGGATGACCTACATGATTAGAGTTGGAAATTGGGATTTGGGATGGTTATGGTTGGGTAATGGTTATGGTTGGTTTATGGATTATGGTCATGGTTATGAAATTGAGTTATGGTAATTGGACATGGATAATGGTAATGTTAGTAATAATTGGATATTGTTTATACTTTGTTAATATGATGGGATTTATTTCACATAGACATAGTATAATGCTTTTCAAATGTTTTACTGTACTCTTCCGCACTTAGCCATTATTATTGTCGTCATTTGAATTAGCCACATGTCATACTTTCCACACTTGCTGAGTACGACATGTACTCACCCTTGCAATCCCCCCCCAACAGCTACTGGAGACAATTGGGAGTACCCTGAGGATCACGAGGAGTACTAGGTTGCGTACCGCCGTCAATTGCCTGTGGATTGGAGTCGTGCTGTTTAGTTATTTTCCGCTGCAATTCTTTAGAGTTATATTATTCGTGAACTATTGGATTATTGTAATAAAGTACTTATTTATTAGTTAAGATGTGGTTAAATTCTGTTTATCATTTGTGAATCGCTCGTGTATGTGTGTTGAACATCCTGGGCACACATATGCGTTACGCTTGGTTCATATTCGGAACCGGGTGTCACAAATTGGTATCAAAGCCGCGTTGACCGTAGGATGCAAGCCTAGGTAGAATGGACACTCTAGAGCACTTAGGAACACTCTTCTAATATGCTATTTTCGAAAATTTTTGCTGCTGTTTTGTTTCCTTTATTTTCGGCCGCAAAAAGTATTGATCGGTGCTGCGTTTTTGATAAAAATTTTCAGAAGTGAGCAATATTAAGTGCTGCTGTTTTGCTGTATAAATTTTCGCGAAAACAGTGTGTTTTGCTGCTATTATGTGTGGGTAAAATTATTGTGTTGGTTGCTGTAATTTTTCTCTTTATTTTTCGTTCTTTTGGAACCGCTGCACCGCTTTTTGTCCGCCGTTTAACTGCTGAAATTTTCAGATTTGTTTTTCATTATTTTTCTAATGTATTCTTGTTTCTTGTAGATGGCCCGCACCAAGACAACCCCCCGTAAGTCGACCGGTGGACTCGTGCCCCCGCGTAGGTTGGCTAGTCGCTCCCCGGCCGTCGACCCCCGTCACCCCGTGGTGATCCGTTCTGACGGCAGAGCCGCAGGACAGTTGCGACACCGTCTCCGTGCCCTACTCCGTGAGGCTGGCTACCGTCACCACAGCCTCTCGCTCTCCTACCACACCACTGGAGTGCAGCGCCCCGGCAGGAAGGAGTGGAGCTGCAAAATTTATATCTACTACGGTGACGAGTTGGTGAAGACCCACAGCAGCCCTGCTTGGAGGAGCTCCCGCCGATCTGCAGAGCAGGATGCTAGCTGGGAAGCAGCCACTTTCTGGAGCCACGCCCGCCGTTTCCGTCTGGAGGACACGGTTCACGCCTTTGTCCCGCAACGTCCCAGTGGCACTGCGCGCTTCGTCTCGAGGCACATGGAGGGACCCCTGGACCTCCCGCAGTCTCGTCAGACTGTTGGCGACGTGACCCAGCTGAGTGCCCGACTTCAGAGGGCGCAGCAGGAGATCCAGGATGGACGCGACCTCGCCCAGCGCCATGAGGCGATAATCAGGAGGTATCGTCGGATCACCGACGAGGACCCGGACGACTACGCGTCCGACACCCCGATGTGGACCCCAGACTCTCCAGACCGTCGCAACGGTCAGCGTGAGTCATCTTCTGAGGAGTCCTCTGACGAGGAGCCTTCCAGTGTGGCGTCTACCGCACCACCGCCGCCTGCTGCCTCACCACCCCAGGACCCACAGGACCCCGAGGACCCCGACGACGACGACGACGACGACGACGAGGACCCGGATGAGTTCCCGCTCGACGACGACTAGTCCTCGACCTATGCCACGACTCAAGGATAGGCACACCCCCATTAGTAAATAAGAGCGATGTAGATATACTTGTGTGGCCTTGAGTTGTATTACTTCTTTTAGGATCTTTGTAAATTCTGTTTGGTGCTTGTTTGAGTGCTTGTGTGCTTAGTAGAGAGTTGTGGGATGCTTCGGCAATTGTCCACATCCTCTTAATATAGGTCTATATTAATAAAGGATTATTTAGTGTCACATACCTTGATGCATATAGTTGGGACGTTTCCTTCCAAATTCTAAATCTTTCTGTCCCTACCTTTCTTTCGCCAACAGATGGTGAGAACTCGTAACCAGAGGGATGCCAACGATGAGGAGGAGCGCAATGAAGTACCTCAGAACAACCAGGGACATGCTCATGGAGCCATCAATATTGAACAACTGTTAGCTATGCAGAACCAGCTCATGCAGACCATGATACAGACCATGGGACAGCTGCAAGCTGGCAACAACAATCAGCCTCACCTGCCTCCACCGCCACCCCCGCCACATCACAACCGTTTGGGAGAGTTCATGAGGACTAGACCGCCCACCTTTGCACAAGCCACAGACCCAATGGAAGCTGATGATTGGCTGAAGTCTGTTGAGAAGAAACTTGCTATTGTCGAGTGCACTGACAGGGAGAAGGTTCTCTTTGCATCACATCAACTAGTTGGAGCAGCCGCTGACTGGTGGGAAGCTCTTTGCAACGCTCATGATAACCAGGAAACAATCACTTGGGCTGAGTTTAAACAGAGTTTCCGTTCCCACTATGTACCTGAAGGAGTTATGATACTGAGGAGACAAGACTTTGAAAATCTCAGGCAAGGAAGGATGAGTGTGAGTGAGTATCTCAACAAATTCACTCAATTATCAAGATATGCTCCAGAAGACATCAAAACTGATAGTAGGAAGCAGTATCTGTTTATGAGAGGTCTCAACAATGAAATTCAAGTCCAGTTGCTCAATACTGATTATCCAAACTTCCAAAAGCTGGTCGACAAGGCTATTGTGGTTGAGAACAAGATTCGTGAGATGGAGCAGGACAACAAAAGGAAGATGTCACATCATGGACCGCAGCAAGGAAGCAATGTTCGCCCCCGCTATGCACCACCTACTGCACCACAATACAACTCCTCTGCTCCTGCATACCGCACTGCGTATCCGCCCCGCCCAAATCAGCCACCGCAGCAACGCCCTGCCATGCAAGCGCCTCGCAATCCTGTGCCACCTGCGCCGCGTCCTAATATGGCGGCAAATGGTCAAAACCAGATGCGCCCAAACTTCCCCAATGCTATGGGTGGTAAGACATGCTATGCGTGTGGAGAACCCGGACACTTTGCAAGTCAATGCCCCAGGAGAAATAATGGACCTATGAACAATGCACCAAGGCCAAATCACCCGCGACCAAACGGAGGAGCACCACAAGGCAACCGTGGACAGCAAAATTTTGCTCGTGGCAATGTGAATCATGTCTCTACTGAGGAAGCCCAGCAAGCTGATGACGTCGTGATTGGTATGTTTCTCGCCAACTCCAACCCCGCGACTGTTTTATTTGATTCAGGAGCATCTCATTCATTCATCTCGTCAAAGTATGTTGCCAAGTACAATTTGCCTATATCTCATATGAAGCAAACTATGCTAGTAAGTTCTCCTGGCGGAGAGATGAGGACAAATATAGTATGTCCGAAAGTAAGCATTAAAATAAGGGGGGTAGACTTTCTCGCAAACCTCATAGTATTGGACTCCCAAGGGATAGACATAATACTTGGAATGGACTGGTTGAGCAAGTATAATGGAGTCATTCAATGCGCCGAGAGGATTGTGCAGTTGACAAGTGAACATGGTACACGCATTGAAGTTGAAGCAGCCCAACCTGCAAGAGGGAAAGCGATGCTGAATCACGTGGAAGAAGTGACATTGGAAAGCATTCCGATCGTTCGCGAGTACCCAGACGTGTTTCCAGAGGAGTTGCCAGGTATGCCACCTGATCGTGACATAGAATTCGCCATTGAGTTGATACCCGGAACTGCACCTATAGCTAAGAGGCCGTATAGGATGCCTCCTAAGGAATTAGCAGAGCTCAAGAAGCAAATTCAAGAGCAGCTAGAGAAGGGTTTTATACGCCCAAGCTCATCCCCGTGGGGAGCCCCAGTGCTCTTCGTAGATAAGAAGGATGGAACCCAGAGGATGTGTGTGGACTATAGGGCTCTCAACGAAGTGACAATTAAGAACAAGTACTCACTGCCCCGTATTGAGGATTTGTTCGACCAAATGAAGGGTGCCTGTATCTTCTCCAAGATCGACTTGCGGTCAGGATACTTCCAAATGAAGATTAGACCATCAGACATACCCAAGACAGCATTTCGGACACGATATGGATCTTATGAGTACACCGTCATGTCATTTGGATTAACGAACGCGCCTGCGTACTTTATGTATCTCATGAATAAGGTCTTCATGGAATATCTGGATAAGTTCGTTGTAGTGTTCATCGATGATATTATGATCTACTCGAAGGATGAGAAGGAACATGAGGAACACTTGAGGCTTACGCTGCAGAAATTGAGGGAGCATCAATTGTATGCCAAGTTCAGTAAATGTCAATTTTGGTTACGGGAAGTTTCTTTCTTAGGCCATATTATTTCCGGAGGAGGAGTATCAGTTGACCCAGGGAAGGTGAGAGATGTGCTTAAGTGGGAACCGCCACAGAATGTCAAGGAGATTCGGAGTTTCCTTGGAATGGCTGGATATTACCGTCGATTCATAAAGGATTTTTCAAGATAGCCAAGCCTATGACCGAATTACTTATGAAGGAAAAGGCATTCCGATGGACTCAAGCTTGTCAGGATAGCTTTGAAGAGTTAAAGAAAAGATTGACAACCGCCCCAGTGTTAGTATTACCGGACGTGAGCAAGAGTTTTGATATATACTGTGATGCATCAAGACAAGGATTAGGATGTGTGCTCATGCAAGAAGGCCAAGTGGTAGCTTATGCATCGAGGCAACTAAAGAAACATGAGTTGAATTATCCTACACACGACCTTGAACTCGCAGCCTGTGGTACATGCCTTGAAGATATGGAGACACTATGTTTTTGGTCACCGATGTGAGATTTATACGGACCACAAGAGTCTCAAGTACATATTTACGCAAACGGATCTGAACCTGAGGCAACGCCGATGGTTGGAGCTCATCAAGGATTATGACGTGGGAATCAACTATCACCCAGGGAAGGCCAACGTAGTGGCCGATGCTTTGAGCCGAAAGGGAGTAAGTCATCAACTTACAGTTCAAGAACTGCCACCCGAGTTATGTAAGGAGTTTGAACGGTTGAACCTTGGATTCATAAATGAGATGGGAACGATGGAAGTCAACCCAACATTAGAGCAGGAAATACGGGAAGACAGACGAAGGACAAGGAAATACAAGAAATCAAGGAAAGGACCCAAGAAGGAAAGGAATTCAGATTTGATGAGGACGAACAAGGTACCTTATGGCTTGGAAAGAGGATTGTGGTACCTAATGTCAGGCATATTCGAGAAACAATATTGAAGGAGGCACATGACTCGCCTTACTCAATTCATCCTGGCTGTACGAAGATGTACAAGGACTTAAAGACATGCTACTGGTGGGCCAGCATGAAAAAGGACATAGCTGAATATGTTGCACTTTGTGATGTGTGCCAACGAGTTAAAGCTGAACTTCAAAGGCCAGCCGGATTGCTACAACCATTGAAAATCCGGAGTGGAAGTGGGAAGAGATTGGTATGGAC
Source organism: Tuctoria greenei (assembly GCA_036927565.1). Lineage (NCBI taxonomy): Eukaryota > Viridiplantae > Streptophyta > Magnoliopsida > Poales > Poaceae > Tuctoria > Tuctoria greenei. The sequence continues at coordinate 169,800,355 of JAYESD010000005.1, read as the reverse complement.
TTTATAGTTGGATTACCGCGAACTCAGTCTGGCTATGATTCAATATGGGTTATTGTGGATCGATTGACAAAATCAGCTCATTTCATCCCCGTCAAGACCACATATACCACCGCGAAGCTAGCAGAATTGTATATGGAGCACATTGTGTGTCGACACGGAGTACCGAAGAAGATAGTCTCGGATAGAGGTTCTCAGTTTACCTCCAGATTTTGGCAAAAATTGCATGAAGCAATGGGAACAAGGCTGAACTCTAGTTTGGCGTATCACCCTCAAACAGATGGACAAACCGAGAGGACCAACCAAATTTTGGAAGACATGTTAAGAGCATGTGCTTTAAAGCATAGGAAAAGTTGGGATAAAAGTTTGCCGTATGCTGAATTCTCGTACAACAATAGTTACCAAGCAAGTTTGAAAATGTCACCCTATGAAGCATTATACGGAAGGAAATGTAGGACTCCCTTGTTTTGGAATGAAACTGGAGAGAATCAAGTGTTTGGTCCCGACGTGTTACAAGAAGCTGAAAGGCAAGTCCAAATAATACGGGAAAACTTAAAGGCTGCCCAGTCTCGACAGAAAGGTTATGCTGATAATAGGCGAAGGAGTCTGACCTTTGAAGTTGGAGATTTTGTATACCTCAAAGTGTCACCTATCAGAGGTCAGCGACGGTTTAACGTCAAGGGAAAACTCGCACCACGTTACATCGGACCATTTAAGATTCTGGACAAGCGAGGAGAGGTAGCTTATCGACTTGAGCTGCCAACGTATCTCTCCGAAGTACACGACGTGTTTCACGTCTCTCAACTCAAGAAGTGTCTCAGGGTACCGGAAGAACAAGTGCGATGGACGAGTTAGAACTTCAGGAGGATTTGTCCTATGTCGAACAACTATCAAAATTTTGGATATGAAGGAAAGAGTCACGAGAAATAAGAGGATCCGTTGGTGCAAAGTGCAATGGAAACACCATACGGAAGCCGAAGCTACATGGGAACGTGAAGAAGACCTGAAGGCAGAATTCCCTCATCTTTTCCCCACGCTATCGAATCTCGAGGGCGAGATTCACTTTAAGGGGGTAGGTTTGTAACACCCTCAAATTTTCGCATCATGCATTGCATACATGGTCATGCATTAAACACTAGTAGAAAAAAATAATAATAAAACATATGCATATACAAATGTGTGTAGCAAAAGAAGAAATAGAAAATAATAATAGGCCAAAACTTGTAATAGGGAATAAGAATAAAAAAAAAGAATAATATAAATATATATATAAATATATATAAATAATATATATAACAAAATATGAAAATAGAAAAAAATAACATTAATAATATATATTATAAAAATAATAAATAATAAAGAATAAATATATAATATTAATGTATATAAAAAAATAATATATATATATATAAATATATATATAATAAATTATAATAAAGAAAAAAAAAGAAAAAAAAAAGGGGGGAGCCGCCCGGCGGCCCGGCCAGCGGCCCAGCCGGCCGAGCCGGCCCCGCTCCGCCCCAGCGCGTCCGCGCGCCGCGGCGCCCCGGGGGCCCCACCGCCGCCTGCCCCCCTGACCGCGCTGCGCTGCCAGCGCCGGGCCCCGCCCCCTGACGCGCGCCGCCCGCCTGCCCGCCCGGCCGCGTGCCGCCCAAGGCGCCCGGGCCCCGCCCCCCGGTCCTCTCTCTCCCCCTGACGTGACCGCGCCCACGCCCGACTCCCCCCGCCTGCTCCCTGACGCGACGCCGCCTGCGCTGCAGCAGCGCGCAGAGCGCTGCGCCGGGCCCCACCAGCCGAGCCGCATCCGAATTTTTTCCTAACCGCCCGATACTCCCGCTCCCGCTGGACTCCCTTCCGCGTCCGACTCCCCTGCCGCGAATCCCGCCCCGAACAGAGTCGGTACCAAGGCCGTACCCTAGCACCGCCCCTATAAATAGGACCCAGGCCTAGGCTTTTTCCCCACGAACCAGCAGCCGCCAGCAGAGGAGGAAAAGCCGCCGGAAGCAGCCGACGGGAACAGAGAAAACAGAGGCGCCCAGGAAAAAAAAAAGAGAAAAAGAAGGGGAAGAAGAGGGAGAAAAAGAGGAGGACACCACCGTTCGCCGGAGATCGTCGCCGACATAGCGCCGCCGTCGTCGTGCCGCCGAAGGACTGCTGCACCATCTATTTCGTCACGCCGTCAGATCTACGGTAGGGTTCGTTCCCGATGCGAATTTTTGCGACCGTATTGAATCTAGTAGGCGTAAATTAAATTTAGTTGCACCATGATTTTATTTTCAGCAGCATTAATCCGCCCTAAAATCCCCGTAAACCCATATGAACACGTATGAACTAGTCGCATCTAATTATTAAACGACCGTAGTAAATTAATTATTTAACTGTGCATGCATACATGTCATTGCATGTTGATTATTTTGTGTGCATTATGTTGAATTGTATATGTTTTCTTGTATGTATGATCACGCATAGAGGAACGTGCTCAAGAGGCCGCATACGAGGATTTCCAAAACCAAGACTTCGAAGCGCTTGAGCAACCCCATCCGCCGGAGCAAGGCAAGTGTCCTTGAAGCATATTGATCCTATTTTAAATTAAATGTTTTGTTTGCAAACTTGCATGCTGTGTCAATTTGATGGGAATCCTATGGTAGTAAGTTTACTAGTTTTGTTTGACCACCCTTGTCACCTGGAATCATGGTAGAGAGTCGGGAAGGGTTTTTACTTTTTGCTTCGCTTAATTAATTGGGATGGCAAACAACACTACAAAATTTAATCATGCATCAATGATATTCTGGTTAAGGTGAACTGGTCAATACGATGGGTGATCTAAGCAAGCATGGTTATGTGGATGGGTTGGTCGTTATGGTGGTTTGCTTGCCTTAGATCTAAGGACCGGTTCATGCGAGAATATGCCAGGTCAACAGTGCCACCACAAGGCCAAGTATGGGTGCGGCGTAGCTGAATAATTAGGAGCGCTGCTAGTATTGTATGGACCATTGGACGGCGCGGGGAATGGGAGTCGAGGAGGACTGCCCTGGGATCCGCATGGCACACGAGGGGACCCGTGGGTGGGAGAATAGAGATTCAAGCCTGCCGGTGAAACCTTAGTGGGGCCGTACATACTAGCAGTCCCTTTTGAAAGGCTATTTTGTGATCTCTTGGCCACACACCTACGGAAGTGTGAGATGGCACAATGGAGGTTCCTTAGTCATCGAAAGGTGATAAAATCACAAACATGTGGGTAAAGTGGTACAACCTCTGCAGAGTGTTAAAAACTATCATGATAGCCGTGCTCCCGGTTATGAGCGCCTGGATGACCTACATGATTAGAGTTGGAAATTGGGATTTGGGATGGTTATGGTTGGGTAATGGTTATGGTTGGTTTATGGATTATGGTCATGGTTATGAAATTGAGTTATGGTAATTGGACATGGATAATGGTAATGTTAGTAATAATTGGATATTGTTTATACTTTGTTAATATGATGGGATTTATTTCACATAGACATAGTATAATGCTTTTCAAATGTTTTACTGTACTCTTCCGCACTTAGCCATTATTATTGTCGTCATTTGAATTAGCCACATGTCATACTTTCCACACTTGCTGAGTACGACATGTACTCACCCTTGCAATCCCCCCCCCCCAACAGCTACTGGAGACAATTGGGAGTACCCTGAGGATCACGAGGAGTACTAGGTTGCGTACCGCCGTCAATTGCCTGTGGATTGGAGTCGTGCTGTTTAGTTATTTTCCGCTGCAATTCTTTAGAGTTATATTATTCGTGAACTATTGGATTATTGTAATAAAGTACTTATTTATTAGTTAAGACGTGGTTAAATTCTGTTTATCATTTGTGAATCGCTCGTGTATGTGTGTTGAACATCCTGGGCACACATATGCGTTACGCTTGGTTCATATTCGGAACCGGGTGTCACATAGAGCTTGTTAGATAATTAATAGCAGTTAGAATGAAGCTAAGAAGGAGGGAGGTGGGTCCCACAGGTGGTTCCCACGGGTCAGGTCGGCAACTCGGCATGCAGTTTTTCCTCTGCTGTCAGCACTGCACGCAGGCAGCTGCTTGCCACCGCAGCAATCTTTCAATCGATAATATCGTCCTCCTTGCTGCTTCGTTCACAAAGGTATTTCTTTCCTCCCTTCACTGGTTTGCAGTTTGCACCATACGCAGCGCATGCGCCTCTATGCCCAGGGTCTCAATCATCGCCTCCCGCTCGCCAACACCGGCCACCGGCTCGCGTCCCTCGCCACGCCGGCACTCCACCTCCCAGCCGCGCTCCACTGCCCGCTCGCCCTCGGCTGCGCCTCATCCCGGCCGCGCCTCCTACCGGCCGCCTGCAGCGCGCGCCCATGGCCACCCTGCTGCTCGCCTGGCCGCGCCGTACCGCGTTCGGGCCATGTTCCAGCGCTGGCCGAGGCCACGACGTGCTGCACGCGGGCGCCCCTCCTCTGCTCTGCTTGCTGCTGCTCGCACACGCACAGAGCGCACACTCTGCTCGCGGCCATGGCACATCCTCGATGCCCCGGCAACTCAAGCTCGTTCCCCACCGGTTAAGGACGTCAAAAGGTCCGCAACCACATGTCCTTCCTTCTCCTGACCTCGCTATTCGTTTCCGAGCTTGGTTTCATCGAATTTCAATTTTTGCTCTTGGCCTTTTTTCTCGAACACCAAAACTGCATCAATCAAATTTCCGTTACACGAAGCAAATCCCGTCGTTCTAATTAGAGAACCTCTACCTAGTAACTCCACAAACATTCTGCTTGAATTAGCGTCAAAATTGATACAAGTCTCGGCCCCAGGAAACAATTTTCCCCACCGGTGGCCATGAAACCCTAGCTCCACCGGTGAGGTTACGTTCCAGTCAATGTCAGCCCGATTTTAGTCCAAAATTTGGTTCCTCGTGCCTCACGGATGATCCACGACCGTTTCTATAGCTTGAAACCTCATCTCGGCGCTGTACCACCGAGGCCGACGAGTTCACCGCCGCCGCCGTCGTCGCTGCTACATTTCTGGCCGTCGCCGAGCGCGGCCATGTTGCCCGAAGGATGTTTCCGGGTCCTTGGATTCGTTTCCACTTCATCTTGCTGCCTTTAGTAAACTGCGCGCACGGGAACGCCCACGAATTGCCACTGACGCCTTGTGTTCCTGTCCTGACGTTGAAGAACCTGCAGGCTGGGCCCCAGCTGTCAGCCTCTTCTCTCTTTCACACCTGACCCGGATTCATTGTGGCTTGGGATCTAGTGTGGCTACATCCTTTTCAGTCAGTGGCCATGTGTGGCCTCTTCCTGATTGGTCAGTTTGAATCTCGTGGGCCCAGCTGCTATAATTGATTTACTCAATAGAAAAGAAAAACAGAAACTGGTCCAAACTTGTAAAAATCACATAAATTCGTAGAAAGCTCCTAAAATGTGAAACAAATTTTGTTAGCTTCCTGAGAACTCCTACTTTGCAATGGAGCAGATGTCTTGGCATTAAATCCTATGAAAATGGTGGCATAAATTCCTTTCCATTAAACCTTTGAAAATTTATCTCATGAGCATCCTTTGATGGGAAATTCTCAAATTTGCTCCACAAACTTCCTTTATAAATATATGAGCTATAGTACAAAGTACAACTCCAGTAATCACTCTTATGATAGTTTAAGTAAGGAACTATGCTATTGATTAATATAAATTCCAGAAAAACACTAAGAATAATTCACAAATATGGTTGTCAAGCCAAATTAGGTTTTAGTCGATATGAGGGTGATCGAGTCCTAGGTGTAGCCAAGATGCTCGATAAAATGCCTTCCAGGTCAAACCAAGGTTGTTGGTGATCTGTGGTTGAGTAATGCGAGAACGTTGCGATCGACAAGGAAAACTAGACCAAGGGGAACCTTGGATAAGAGTTTCTTGATCGTGTCGACGATGTTTCCTAACCGTCCGTAGAATTGCTTAACTAGGTGTGTCGTTTCATCGACGATAGGTTCGTTGAGCCGCTTGCTGATGATTGAGTCGACATCACTAACCTGGAGACTCATAAGGTGGTGTTCGGGATTCCGCTCACAACTTTTTACGAGTCCAGGTTGATGTGAACGTCGCTGAGACGAGCTCCCCAAAATGACAAGGTATCAGGTTCGAGTCCCGGAAGCTTACCAAGTTCACATGGGCATGCTTGCAGAAGACACTACATCAGTGTCATCGTGTAAGCACTTGAACGATGCTTGCGAAGATAGTCGTAGCGACTAATTTACCTAAAGGTCTTTTGAACGTTGTCTTGGTACTCATGTTAGGTTAGCAGTGCTTGTGATGACGTCTTAAGTCCAAGCAATGTTGATCTCACTTCACTCCCAAGTGTCGCTAGGGTTTCACTTTGATTCATCCTTATCAGAACCCTGTGACCACACTTATCACTTAACTAGGCTTACTCCTTATGAGTTGAAACAACTTCTTTGGTCGACTTCTGAGTCACTACATCTTGTTGCACACTTCACTCATATCTTGATCTCTCAATGTTCCACTAGATCCCTTGGACATCTGTCGGAGTGTTGTTCTGACAATTCTCCTGATACTACTGTTGGTAGCTCGCATAGTTTGTAGTTAGGTATTAGGTGCGCAGAGATTCAGAACACGATGGCAAGTAGACACAAGAATTTACGTGGTTCGGGCCGCTTAAGCATAATACCCTACTCCACAGGGTGTGTAGTTGTTGTATTAAGCGTCTAAGGGTCGAGAGCTTCTAGAGAGGGGAGAGCCCAAGAGCCCCTCTGTGTATCACCGACCAGTCCTTTTATAGTACAAGGACTGGTGGTTACACCGTTAGCCTGGCCCGACATGTGACCCTGGCGGTTATTGAAGCTTAATACATAATTAATGAGGTTAATTACCCTTAATAGCGTGGTAACGGGCCTTGACAGTGTCGTTACTGGTATTAAGGGCCTTTCGATCGTGTGTTGTTAATATGGTATTAATGACACTTAATCGGGTCTTGAAGTCTTTGATTGCCCCTTGAAGGTCCGAGCCGTTGGGGGTCCACCAGTCTTATTGTTGAGGTTGAAGGTCTGACGGTTGGACACGTGGCAACTTCGGAGCTTTCCGTCTGGGACGGGTAGGTCCGGTGTAGATGTACACGTGTCAATACTAGAGCTTCCCTCTGTCAGGGGTTAGGTCCGGGGGTGCTGCACGGGTGTTTAGCCCAGAGCTATCCCATGTGTGGGATGTAGGTCCGGTTGCAGTATACATGTGGCAGCACCGGGACTAACCATAGATGGGAGGCAGGTCTGGTCCCGTATGACACGTGGGGCCTTTGCAGGTCTTCAACTCAGATAGGTGAAGTTCATTTGGTCTTTTTGTAGTCCCAAGGGGTATATGGTACATAAGGTACCGATAGTGGCCCCCTGGGCCCACCTCTGGGAGAGACCTTTTGGATGAAGTCGTTCTACCGGAGGTGGGTCCATCCTTCGGTTTTTGGGCTGTGTCTTCAAGGGTCTTCGGATGTGCCGTTGGCGGTAGTTTGCGGTTAAACCAACACCGCATGGCATATCCAGGATGCGGCAGGTAGATCTGAGCATGCAGATCTCACGCAATTGAAGGTCGCCGATTCCCGATACAAAAACCGTATCGGTTCCGCACGCCCTATCAGGCCGCCGCCCTTGGGCTTCCCGCCTTTCATGATGAAAACCATTCGCCTGGGGTAAGGACCTCGACTTGATCGTCGGGGTGGCCCCGGGCCCCCTTGTCATTGGTAGGGTGAAGTTTTTGAATTTTATCGTCAGCTCCTCTGCGATTTCCATCCAAGCGTTGCAGGGGCTTACTTTAGAAGGCAAGTGCACACCGTTTGGGGATTCTTTACACCTTCATTTGAACTTGCGCTCGAATCCTCCAAACTTTAGCCTGCTTTTAATCTCTCGCCCCGCTATGCTGCGATGGAGTTGGGTCTCCGCAAGAGTCGACTTAAGACCGACGATGATTTGAAGAAGGTCCGGGCCCTCATGGGGTGGTCGAGTGACTTATTCAACCACCAGGTCCACGCCGGCAAGCTTTCGTTCGAGAAGGAGCACACCGGCGACATGGTATACTTCTCCGCGTACGCCATGGTGGGACTGATCCCACCCTTCCCCACTTTTCTCTTGATGCTGCTAGACTTCTATGGTCTGCAGCTGTACCACCTTGGCCCCCACTCCATTCTTCTAGTGTCGATCTTTGTCCACTTTTGCGAGATGTGGGTGGGAATTCCCCATTGCATCGAGCTCTTCCGCACCTTATTCGCCATCCACACCACTGGCAAAAGTGACGAGTACCTTGGCTTCTATTATTTTGTGAAGTGCAAGAAGTGCCCGTACAAGTACTTGCGATCGTTCCCTTCTGGAAAGTGGGACGACTGGAATAAGGATTGGATTTTCATCAGGGTGTAGGAGCATGAGAAGCTGGAGCTGCCCGAAGGCCTCCCCAACATCGACACCGAAGCTTGGAGCAAAGTTCCGATGTTATCGGACGCCTTCAACCCTGCTTTGACCAGGATCCACCAATGTGTTGAAGGATAGGTGACTCCACAGGCGGTATTCTATAACTTCCTGGTCAACAGGTGGGCTCCGCTGAAGAAGAGGGAGAAGCTCGCTTGGGCCCTCAACAGCGTGTTGGACGATGACCGGATCGAGACCGGTTTGAAGTCCAACCTGGAAGGCGCAACTTTGGAGTTTCACCTCAAGAAGTTCCAGCACGACATCGACGTCGAGGGTGACGACTTGACTCCGCCGGTGGCTTTCCTCCCTCTGAACATGGAGGCGGAGTTCAGCAGGGAGCTCCGACGGAAGATGTCGGTGCTTGACGACCTCGGTGAAGTTGAGAGGCCTGCGACCACCGGGATGGTGATTCCCGGAGCTTCCGAGGGTGGTCCCCAATCTGCCCTGAGACAGAGAGTTGAAATCATGGGCAAGGGCAAAGAGTTGGCCGAGGCCTCAAGCCGTAAAAGGAAGCTGAAGCACTCTGACAGGAGGTCCGTCAGACCTGCTCCTTCTCCCCGGAGGGGAAGGTCTTCAACGGCGGCAACCACTCCAGCATCGGCATCTCCCCGGGGTGCTAGCTCCGGCCATGTGGCTCCAGTACCAGGGCAAGCTGAGGGCTCTGGGTCTAGAGGTCCTTCCCAGTCAAGGGGGGCCTCAACCAAGATGGCACCGATGGCAGCAGCAAGCTCCGAGGAACCTTCTGGAGCTACCATGCCAGTGGAGGCAGGGTCCGTCACCAAGCGTCCGGGGAAGAGGTTCCGCGCTAGCTGGAGCAGAAGCCTTCCAAGGTAATTTTGATTGTTTTACCTCAGTTGATGGTTTTTGTTGTAACTGTGCTTTAAATTTCTTTGTCCTTCATCCATAGGGTGCCCAAGAAAGGGGCTGAAGCTCCGGTTCCTGCAGCAGCAGCTGAAGCTGTGCAAGCAGAGGCTCCGGCTCCAATCCCAGCGCCGCCCCAAGAGGTGGCTGAGGTTGCGGCAGCTCCGGCGCTAGCTGTTGTGGTCCTCGACCTTGAGTCATCCCCTGAAGCTCTCATGGTAGCACCAGACCACGAGAATGAAGATGTTCCAGCGGCACCAGTCCCGGAGGTTGAAGCTCTGGGTTTGGATGCTGAGATGTTGGACGATTCGGCCTCAGAGCCGGGGGTAGCTGCAGTCCCGGCCCTAGAGTCGGATGTTGTTGAAGCCCCAGCAGCGGAGCTGGTGGTTGATGATGGCCCGGCGATAGAGCCGGGTGTTGATGAAGCCCCGGCGGTAGAGCTGGTGGCTGATGAAGTTCCGGCCGTAGAGCCGGTCATCGAAGAAGCTCTGGCACCTGAGCCGGTTGCTGCAGAGGGTCCGGCGCCCGAGCCTATGATGGTCGAAGCGTCAGCGCCTGAGCCAGCGGTGGAAGAGGCGCCAGCGTCGGAGCCGGAAGTAGCTTCAGCTCCGACCGAACCTTCAACGCCTGCCCCGGATGTAGTGGTCCCGGAGGTGCCCGCGCTTGAGACATGGTGCCAAGATGAAGCTGCCGGCCCCCAGCCTGAGGGGCCAGTTGTTGATGACCTAGCGGCGGGACCTTCAGAACCAACTCCGGAGGTCAAAACTTCTGTTGCAGGACCTTCCTTGGCGGCGACTGAGGCTATCCCAAAGGGCGGCCCTAGCGCCGTGGAAGCTCAGGGGACCGCTCTTGTAGAGTGGGACCTGATTTTTGTCACAGAGAACCCACTGGAGCCAGCGAAGAAGACCCCGGCAGGCCCGAAGCCAATCCCTTTGTCGCTGTCTATCGACAGCACCTGCTCCAGTCTTTGTCAGGTCCAGTTGGCTTTTTACCACGACAGCAAGGCCCTCGAGAAGGAGCGCCAAACTCTTAGGATGTGGCGCAACCGGCTCCAATTCGAGAACAAGCTGGCGCAGTCGAGGATGGCTGATGACAAGGAGTGGGTGAAGAAGGAGAAGGTCTGGTTGGAGTACTGGGGTAAGCTGTTTGGCGAGAGGGAAAACATGGTGTGATCCCTCAACAACCAGTCCCAGGGCATCCACAAACAAGCCGTAGTTCTAATAACGCAGCGAATGATCGCGAGGAGAAGCTCAGCGCCATCCACGACAGCCTCGTCAAGCGCCGGGAGGCCCTTGAGGAGCGGGAGAAAAATCTCGAAGATGAAGAGAAAAAACTCCTGGAGCTGCGAGATGACCTCGTGAAGAGGGAGTAAGAGCTTACTCAGAGGCTAACTCTGGGTGACAAGAGTCTCGCAGAGCGTACCAAGAAGTTAGATGAACGCTGCGAGAAAGAGGAGAAGAAGGCCTGGCAGCGAGGACAGGACCTCCATAAGAGGGAAGATGAAATTGCTGCCATGGAGAAGAAGGCGTGGGGCCGGGAGAAGGACCTGGTCAACCGCCAGAACAAGATCCACCTCCGAGAGGAGGAGCTCAGTAAACTCGAAAGGCAGGTTGCTGAAAAGATTCAGCACAAAGCCAAAGAGGTTGAGCGCCTTGCCCGGGAGAATTCGGAGCTTGCGGCAACCAGAAGATCCTTGGAGGAGATGCGAGACTCAAGGGCTGCGGAGTCCCAAAAAGTTTGGGACTTCCTGGGCAAAGCCAATGACACGCTGATGCCAATGGGTTTTAGTCCCGTGCGTCCGGATGATCCGGAGCTGGAGCTGGACCAGGCGTTGTAGCCGTTGAGTTCGGCAGGCAACAAGCTCACCAAGATGTGCGATGTCATCGCGGACCAGCTAGAAATTGAGGGACAATCCCTGGCGAATAACGTCACATAATACGTGCTGACGTGCTACACAAGCCGGGACCCTCAATTCCCACTGAACCCGGTTCTTGAAGGCCCCATCGACGGAGAGGGAGAAGACGCCCAAGCCTGCGTGTCGGAGGTTGCCCAGAAGGTCGCCTCGTTCTTCCATAGGGTCTAGGACTATCTCTTTGTAGCTCCCGCTTGTATCCTCTCTTCTTTTTCTCCAATTTTGTAATCTCTTGTCTCCAGATGAATGAAATCCAAGTTTTTATGAATTTCATTTTTTGTCTTCAACATCTTTGTCTCACTTGGCCCCCTAGTAGATGTACACAATTTGATTGTGAACATGTACCAAGAGGTTGTAACAGTTGTTGAAGACTTGCGTGCTTCAAACTTGTAGGGCGTAGGTCCGAAGTCTTTCATAGTAGAGGCCCCCTGAGGTTGTCGGAGCTTAGTAGCTCTAGCAGTGACTATCGTCGGAGCTTAGTAGCTCCGCAGCAGTCTCCATCAACACGTAGAGCATCAACAGTTAGTCCTCTGGGGTGTCGGAGGTTGGTAGCTCCGGCAGTGACCTCTGTCAACATGCGGTGTGTCGACAACAGACCCCACTGTGGAGTCTTACCACCATCTTTTCTTCACGTTGACGGCTGCCCCCCTGGCTTTACCGGAGCTGAGTAGCTCCAGCGACGCTTGCTACCAATGTTTGAAACATCGACTACAAGCCACATAGGGGATGTCGGAGCTTTGGTAGCTCCGGTTCATTCACCATCATCATGAAATCTTTATTTTCCTACACACTGAAGTCAAGAAAAACAGTAAAATCCATTCCCTATCTATAACTCAATTGCGACTTACTATTCTCGAGAATTTTTTAGGTCGAACGCAATTATAGATACAATCAAGTGCACTGGCTTGTTTTCTCCAGGTCCGATCGTTTCTGGACACGCCTTACTTCGGCCTGCCGGGGTGTAGGTAGAGTGGCGTACTTAGGGTGCATGACCAGGCTAAGTCGTAGCACACTCTGGCCCTAGATTGGCTTGGCGGCATTTAGACAAGTAGACAATTAACAATGTTTAGACCCGGAAAAATTGACAATGCAACTCAAATTATACATGAATTGGTCGAGCTAAAGTTTCTTAAGAATTACACAACTTTGTTATAGACAAGAAAGAGAAAAATAAGAAATATTGAGCCTATACAAAATAAATGCACGTGGAGTTTGTATTCACAATGATGTCTTTCATTATAGGTCCAGGGTACAGGGGAAACAAGTACACTCTTAGTGTACGCAACCAGGCTAAGTGTGTTTCGTTTCTCGTTTGACCCAAGGTAGCTAGCTACACTTTTAATTCTGAGACTGTGACAAGTGTTGCCTGAACTTTGCGGACCTTCCGGGGAAGGTCCGACTGTTCTCCCTGAAGAGCTACCCGACCTTGTACAATGACTCTATAACATACATCACATGTAACTACAGACTCACCTTTGTGATAGTAATCGTAGAACTTACAGAGGTTCTCAATGTTCCAAGGATTAGGGAGAGGTGTCCCATCCTCGGTTGCCAAGCGAACGCATCCGGGACGGGATACTTTGATCACTCGAAAAGGTCCTTCCCAGCTAGGGGAGAGTTTTTTAACCCTTTGCAAGGTTGTATTCTCCGTAGCACCAGATCGCCTTCCTCGAGCTGTCGGATGTGAACATGACTTTGGTGATAGCGCCGAAGAGCTTGGTGGTATCGGGCATTCCGAACAGCTGCTCGACACCTTCCATCTTCAAGGAGGACAAGGTCTTCACGCTGGAGCTGGTCCTGCGCGGCATCGTCAAAGGTCTGGACCCGGAGCTACCCCAAGGTGATTTCCGGAGGAAGGACTGCTTCAGCTCCGTACACCAGGAAGAAGGGTGTCTCTCTAGTTGACCGATTTGGAGTTTTCATGTTGGCCCATAGAGTGGGCGGAAGCTCTTCGATCCAGTTGGCTCCATGTTTTTTCAGGCGCTCATATGTGCATGTCTTGAGTCCTTTTAGGATTTCTGCATTTGCTCTCTCGGCTTGGCCATTGCTTGCTGGGTGAGCTACAGAAGCGTAGCTGACTTGGATGTCGAGGTCTTCGCAATATCCTTGGAATGCAGAGCTTGTGAACTGGGTCCCATTATCAGTTATGATCTTGTTTGGGACTCCAAATTTGCGTACGATGGATTGCAAGAAGTTGATAGCTGATTGCTTGTTTATTGCCACAACTGGAGTTGCTTCTGGCCATTTGGTGAACTTGTCAATGGCAACGTACAAGAAATTGTAACCTCCGACGGCTCTTGGGAAAGGTCCCAAGATATCCATCCCCCACACAGCGAAAGGCCATGTAGGAGGTATCATTTGTAGAGGCTGACCCAGTGTGTGAATTTGTTTCGCATGGAACTGGCATGCTTCACATTTCTTCACTAGCTCAGTTGCATCCTGAAGCGTTGTAGGATAGTAAAAGCCATGCCAAAAGGCTTTACTGACCAGCGTGCAGGAGTACGCGTGGTTCCCACACTCGCCTCCATGGATTTCCGCGAGGAGCTTGCAGCCTTCTTCCCTTGTAATGCACCGCATTAGGACGCCGTTGGCACCATGCCGGTAGAGATCCCCTTCTATCAGTGTGTATCTTTTGGCCAATCTGACTATCTGGTCAGCGGATACATTATCTTTAGGAAGGAAATTGTCTTTCAAGTAGCTTCGGATCTCCAAAATCCATGCATCGGATCTAGCTTGAGGATTTGAGTCTTGCGTGCTAGGTTGCTCGGAGCTTCCTGCAGCACCTACGACCCTTGATGGACGCCATGGTAACAGGGCCATCGGGACCGCCAGCTTCGAGGAGCTGGTCTCGCCCCCTTCACTCAGTTCGGCACGCTGAGCTGTAGGTTTAGACAACCTCCGGACGAAGGTTCCGTCGGGAGCCGGAGCCCCAGTTGAAGCTTTCGTCGAGAGTTCATCAGCTTCAGCGTTGTTGAGACGCTGGACATGGCAAAGATCCAGGACGTCGAAGTCCTTCTGAAGCTTCTGGACTTCAAGTAGGTATGCAGCTAGTTGAGGGTTGTTGCAGCAACATTCACCTTTGACTTGTTTTACAACAAGCTATGAATCACCCTTTACCAATAGCTGCTTGACACCATACGATAGTGCCACCTTGAGTCCATAAATTAGTGCATCATACTCCGCCATGTTGTTGGTCACCTTGAAGTCAAGGTGCACCATGTATTTAACCTTCTCCCCGGTCGGAGCGAGGAGAAGGATTCCAAATTTGGCCCACTACTTCTGCACGGAGCCGCTGAAGTAGGGAGTCCAGTGAGGCTCAGTGAAGACCGGAACCTTGGGTTCCGACTTCTGCTCACTGGGGCCCCCAGGATTTGATGGAGAGGGGGTCCATTCCGCCATAAAGTATGCCAATGCTTGACTCTTGATCGCTTGTCTTAGAACGAATTCAAGGTCGAACTCGGCTAATTCCGCTACCCACTTTGCAATGTTCCAAGTGGAATTGGAGTTATGCAAGATTACACGTAGTGTATAAGAGGTTCCACTGAAATCTTGTTAGCTTGGAAGTAGTGTCAGAGCTTCCTAGAGGCAATAAGAGCTGCGTAGAGCAGCTTATGCACCTCTAGGTACCGAGTCTTGGCATCATGGAGTACTTCGCTGATGAAGTACACTAGGCGCTGGACCGTCTGAACCCTCCCGAAGGGGCCTGGAGCTTCCTCCTCATCTACCCGGACCCTCCCAGAGGGGTCCGGACCTTGTTCGGGAACCTTCGAGTTCCGGCTGGAAAAACTCAGAGTTTCTCCTGAAGTGATCCGGACCCTTCCAGAGGGGTCCGAATCTTCTTGTTCAGCAGTAGTGACTCCTTCATTTGAAGGAGATGGATCCTTCAGCATCTCGCCTTGAGGATCAGGGTCTTGGAGCTGGGACCCAGACTCGACTTCAAGTAGCTCCGGACCCTCCTGAAGGGGTCTGGATTCCTGAACTGGTGATGGTTCTGGTCTTTCCACAAATAGGACCATGCTGACAACTTCATCAGTTGCCGAAATGTAAAGCAGGAGTGGCTCACTAGGGTTCGGAGCTACCAAGGTCGGTAGGGTGGTGAGGAGCTGCTTCAGCTCCTGGAATGCCTTTTCTGCTTCTTCAGGCCATTGGAATGGTCCGGACTTCCTCAAGAGCTTGATGAAGGGTAGCACCTGTTCTGCCAGTCTTGAGATGAACCGACTGAGGGCAGCTAGACATCCAGTCACCTTCTGGACGTCCTTGATGCAGGCTGGTGGCCGCATGTTTTCAATAGCTTTTATCTTCGCCGGATTAGCTTCTATTCCTTGGTGGTTCACCAAGAAACCTAGAAGTTTTCTGGAGCTAACCCCAAAGACACACTTGTTCGGGTTCAGCTTCGTGCGAGTGACTCGCAACTTGTCGAAGACGGCTTGCAAGGTGTCAAGGAATGACTCATTGTTCTTGATCTTGACGACGATGTCATCGACATACACTTCCACTACGTCTGTGATGAGCTCTCCAAAAGTTTTGTACATAGCTCGTACAAATGTTGAAGCAGCATTCTTGAGACCAAATGGCATGGCAGTATAACAATATAATCCATCTACTGTGATGAAGGAGGTATGCTCTTCATCTTCCCTAGACATTCTGATTTGATGGTACCCAGAATATGCATCTAGGAAACACAGTAATTCACACCCGGAGGTGGAATCCACTATCTGATATATTCTAGGTAGTGGGAATGGGTCTTTTGGACATGCCTTATTTAGTGTAGTGTAGTCGATACACATCCGAAGCTTCCCACCGGCCTTGGGTACAACGACTGGGTTTGCCAGCCATTTTGGGTGGAAGACTTCTCAGATGAATCCAGCTTCGAGCAACTTCTTCACTTCTTGACGTATGAATTTCTGTCGTTCTACTGATTGCTTCCGAGGCTTCTGATGTACAGGCCGAGCGTCGGGATAGATCTTCAGATTATGCTTGATCACTTCCCTAGAGATCCCAGGAATTTGTGACGGTTGCCAGGCAAACACGTCGACGTTAGCCCAGAGGAAAGTGATGAGTCTGAGTTCCTATTTGTCATTCAGACCTCCCGATATACGGGTGGTCTGAGCGGTGTCGGAACAAATTTTGACAACTTTGACGGGAATGTTGGTGTCGCCGCTTGGTTGCACGTGAGGTGCGGAGGTTGAGCCTCGATGACGAATGCTCGGGGATTTCGGAGATTGCTCCTTTCCAGATTCTTCCTCATGCGCTGTAGCAAGCGTGTGGAGTTCTTCCAGAGCTGTCATTCCGGTAGTGCGATCTCCACGGATCCAGAGAACACCGGCTGGTGTTGGCATCTTCAACACCAAGTAGCCATAATGAGCAGCAGCCATGAACTTGTATAAGGCTGACCTGCCCAAAATGGTGATGAAGAGTAAGTTGATCTGCGTCACGTCGAAGACCAACTTCTCAGTGCAGTAATTCTCCCAGGTCCCGAAGGTCACTGGAAGAGTAGTTGCACCGAGTGGGGTTATGGCCCCCGGACCTACTCCGGAGAAAGATCGAGAGGGACGATGGTCCGAAGGTCGGAGCTGAAGCTTGACGAAATCTTCAAAGCTTATGAGGTTCAACCCCGAACCTCCATCCACTATTACATGGTGAAGTTGGATGTTGTTGATGGTCGGAGATACCATCAACGGGAGTTGGCCATCTCCGGTCATATTCTGAGGCAGTCTGATGCATCGAAAGTGATGGCAGTGTCCATCCACTTTCGCTGCGGCTCTGCCCTGGCGGTGGGAGCTACTGAGGCCATGTCCCGCCGCATAGTCTTTAGGACACGATGGGAGGTGATGTCCCACGAACCACCAAAGATGGTGTTCATGGTTTTCCGACGTTCATTGTCTGAGATGTCAGAGTCATCGTCGACGGAGTTGTAAATAGCCTTCAAGACCATTTTAGGGTCTTGGAAGCCTAACTCCTCTTCAGCCGGAGCTTCGTAAACTTTTTGTTGTCCTTCCCTTTGACGGAAAGGAACTTCTTCTCAGTGCTTGTTGTAGTGCTCGACAAGGTTCTGGACCTCCCGGCGGTCTTCCAGGTTGTGGCTGTTCGACTTGTGTATAGGACACCACATCTAGGAGCATCCACCGTCTTCAGATGACGGCCGACGTCGTTTCTCGAGGCGTGGCCCCCGACCACCGGGAGCTGCGGCAGCTGCAGCAGTAGGTGTGCCGGCCGACGACTTTTTCTTGCCGTTGTACTTTTTCTTCTTTTTGCTACTCTCGGGGGTAGTGGCTTCACCCTTGGAGGATTTTTTTGTTGTCCTCCGAAGGTGGTTGGGAGTGCATTTCACGGCCCTCTGCAGCTTTGGCGTATTTGTCAACCAAGCTGAAGAGTTCCATGACGCTGGTGATCTCCTTGGTCGCCAGCTTCTCCAGCATCTTCTTGTCTCGTACGCCCTGTCTAAATGCCACAATAACAGAGGCGCTGGAGATATAAGGAATAGTGTTTCGTACCTGGTAGAACCTCTGGATGAAGGATCGCAGGGAATCTCCCCCCTTCTGCTTAACAGCAAAAAGGTCTAGTTCGGTGCCTGGTCAGGTGTATGAACTCCCGAAATTGGCGGTGAACTGTTGGCACATGTCCGCCCAACTGTTGATGGAGTCAGGCGGAAGACTCATGAACTAGGACCTGGCGGTCCCAGTCAAAGCCACGGGGAAATAGTTGGCCATTACGGCCTCGTTGCCTCCGGCCGCAAGGATTGCGGCAAAGTAGATTTGGAGAAACTTAGCGGGATTGACAGTCCCATTGAATGTGGGCCTAGAGGGGGGATGAATAGGCTTTTTTGAAAATTGTCGGATCCTGCAACACTCAACAACAAGCTCAATACCAGAGAGATCGGACTAGTCCGGTAAAGTGCGGACTAGTCTGGTGTTCACGGACTAAGTTGATGAAGCTAGATCGATTAGATTGATTCTTTTATGTGTGCAGCGGAAAAATAGAACCAAATAAAGGTTTCACAGTTATATTCTAGATTATATCACAATTAAATCTTATGTTTGACAAACCAACGTAAGATGAGTAATGATTATGAAAACCTAGATTATATTGATGAATTAGAATGATGAGCACCAAAAACAAAACACAAGTATTTATCCCATGGTTCGGCTACCACAAAAGGCAACCTACATCCACGTTGAGGAGTCCACAAAGGACCGGGTCTTCTCCAACCCACCCTCATCGGATCACCACGAAGGCCAATCCTCTTCCACTAATCACAAAGGGGTGAATAACCGAATTCAAGGGGCCTTCTCACACGTTGAGAGCTCCCTTAGATTACAACACAAATTTCCACCGAAAACACACTCAAAAGATTACAATTAAAACGCAGGAGTGTGTTAGAGAATCAAACCAAGAGCTCAATGTGATGTTCCAAGTGTCTCTCCAATGATCTAGAGTGAATCCTCAAAGGATTGATCGTTGTTGCACTTAATTTTGTGGAGAGATGTGGTTTTTGAGGCTCTTGGGAGGTGTGACGGCGCTAGGGTTCGAGAGATATCATAATTGGGCCGTGCACCTCTATTTATATGGGGTTTCTAAAAGTGACCGTTAGGGTTCAAAAAGTTCGGACTAGTCCGTGGTGGTCACCGGACTAGTCCGGTGTGCTGTGTGTAGCAAACCCTAAGTACCCCGAAATATCGGACTAGTCCGGCTAAAAACGGACTTGTCTGATTTCGCTACTGGAAATCTTCGGACTAGTCTGATATCCATCGGACCTGTCCGTACATGTGAAACCCTAAGTGAGTTAGATGACAAGTCCGCACTTGGAGGACTTGTCCGATGTAGATCAGAGGGTTTTTCGGACTAGTCCGTGTAGACATCGGACTTGTCCGATTTGGATCAGAAAGAATATTGGACTAGTCTGGTTGTGATCGGACTTGTCCGATTTTGTGTGACTTGTGAAGTGTTTTGAGGACTAGTCTGTACTGGGGAGGACTAGTCCGATTCTAGTCAGAAGAATATCGGACTAGTCCGACAGATATTGGACTTGTCCGATCTGGTGCAGAAAGGTTATCGGACTAGTCCGCTTGTGATCGGACTAGTCCGGTCCTGTGTAACTTTGTGCAATGTGTGTGTTTAATTGTGATTGAGCTCTTGGGGTGAGTTTCCTTAACACACTCCATACACAATAATCTATTACTCTTCTTCCTTGAGCTCATCTCCACTTTGCTCCTCATCCTTCCTTCTTTTTGGTATTTTACTCATTTTCCTATCATAGGCCTGCACTCATCTCAACAAATAGGTTAGGATCCCAATTGCTTGTCATAAATCATCCAAAACCCACAAGAGAGTCCTAGATGCACTTTCAATCTCCCCCTTTTTGGTGATTGATGACAACCGATTGAGATTTCATAAAATATGATAAAAAATTGAGATTTTCATAAAGTATGCACATATGAGTCAAAAATACATCAAGCAGTGAAAGAATTATCCATATGTGCATTCTTTATGGTGGGATGCATAACTAAGTATATTGAGACATTGAGAATGACATAATTTACATTAATCAACCAAACCCAAGCATATATGTCATTCCAGGAGCAAGATTACAGATTTCAACAAATACTTCTCAAATTAATTAAGCACTGCATCACAGAACCATAACTAACTTGGGAACAAAGTTAAAACACTGCAAAACTCAAAAATAGACAACAAGCATAAAAAGAGCTCTCTCCCCGCATCCTACAGCTAAAGCTAAGACTCCCCCTCAATCTCTCCCCCTTTGGCATCAAGACACCAAAAAGAAGGAGAGGAGGGTCCTAGGGTCTTCACTCTTCACTGTCGGTCCTCTCATCGTAGTCTTTGTCTTCTTCATCTTCAGCTTGATGAGGAGGAGAAGGAGGAGGGGTGGAGACGCTCGAGCCCCCAACGCCAAAGTAGGCAAGCTCGGATGAGGTCAAGGGCCCGAGCTCAGTGTAGTCCGGGTCAGAGTCCTCAGAAATCACTGGAGATCCAATTGGGTCGATCTCCAGCTTCTCGCAGATATGCTTCACATTGGCCTTGATGTACTTCATGTCCTCCTTTCTTTTCTGGTTGAGCTTGTGGGCCTTCACATCGGCCTTCTTGCAGGAGGTGAAGATGGCAGCCAGGTATTTGAGGATTCCACTAGCTGATCCTCTCTGAGGGGCTGCCCTTGAAGTTGGGACAGCTCTAGCATCTTCTCTTGATCTTGCCGGTGCCTCGGGACTGGAGGCCGGTGAGGGAGCAGCCTGGACATATACTGGTTGAGGCTTCTGAAGCCTCAAAGGAGTGTGCTCCACATCCTTGACAAACTCAATCCCTATGACTTTCTCAATCATAAACATTAGATAGGGAGCATAGCCACAGGACCTGTTGGGGGTGCTGGAGATGTTAACCATATCGATCCATATGTAGTCAAACACATCAAACTGTCTGTTCTTGCTTATGACCCTCATTAGGGTCCGGAGGTACCCTTGTACACTCCCTGCATCCCCATCCTGAAGGGCAATGGTCTTCCTCAAGACTCTATTTAGCACCACAAAGAATGGCTTCATGTTCTTTGTGGAAGGAGGGATGAAATTTGAATTGGGCTCATAGAGAAACTCCATCTTCTCCTTCTCGATGACACCAACATTGTGAATAATCACATTGTCATTGCTTGAGGTGTCAAGATGCAACATCCTTGCAAATTCTTCATATGATAGTGTACTTGGATCCATGAGTCATCCAAGTCACTCTTTCCTCTTCATCGCTTGCAAAGTGGCAGGTGGCATAGAATTGAGCTAACACTTCATCATTCCAATTGTACTTGAAGGCAAAGAGGTCCTTCAAGCCATGTCTTTCAGCTGCTGCAATCACTTCATCAAAAGCAGAGCATCTTTTCTTCTCAAGACGTGCCCAGTCGATCCACTGACTGCGCACCACTGGTGTCTTCATCGGTAGATACACTGATCTGTAGAAATCAGCATGGAAGTTGCACTAGAATCTTCCATCAGCTGCTTGCTTCGGTAGGCCATACCAATTGATACTTCTGAATTTGGCCGCCGAGTCACTGCCCTTCCTGTTGAACCTTTCTTCAGTGGGGTCCCGGACCCCTTCCCTGGGAGCATGCAGCTTCAATGGTCCAACTGGACCCGTCGCTATCCCCTTGTCCTTGCCCTTTGCTTGGCGAGGGACACTCGATGATGCGGCTGCCTTGGAGACTGGCTTCTTTGCCAGCACTTTCCTCCGAACTTGTGGAGGAGACGGAGCTGGCTCGGTAGGTCACACTTGGCGCTTCTTGCCAAGACTCGTTGAGGTCCGAGGTGCCACCTCGTGGTCCATCTCGGCCTCAAAATCGGAAACCTCATCGTTTGAGCTCGACATGACGAAGAAATCGATTGAAGCTTGGAGATGAGGGTGTTGAAGGCTGGACAAGTCCGCTAGCTTCAATCCTCAAGAGGGCAAGCTTGATTTCTGCCCAAATGCGGAGATTTTTGATGGAGGGAGCAAGAAATCGCCTTGGGAGCTCGAGCGGAGGAGAGAGAACGCGTGAGCAAGAGTGGAGGATGAAGGGATTAGGGTTTGGTGGCGGATAGGGTTATGGACACGAAAAATCAGACAAGTCCGAAGATGACCAGACTTGTCCTAACTCATCCAGAGAGCAACATCGGACTAGTTTGTGGTCTGTCGGACTAGTCCGGCCTAACCGGCACTCTGCGAACTAGTCTGCATGTGCGGACTAGTCCGGGTAACCACGGACTAGTCCGTGGTCACCAGGGGAAATTTGCATAGCCCATTCATATATATTTGAAGGTTCATAAATAGAGAATAGAGAGGCAAAATAAATCAAATGATCTTGATGAATATGACCAGTAAGCATACAACAATCAAGCAATGATCATAATTCACCAAAATCTAGTAATTGACATAGTTTTTCGAGAAAAATTGAGAGAGAGTTGGTTTTCACAATTCAATCAATATATTTTGAAGAATTCATACAGGTATGCAACTTTTCAAGCCACACTCCGAGCATCGAGGATATTTAGTTCATTTCGGAGTTCGCAAAAGCGCTTTTCATCAAGTGGCTTGGTGAATATGTCGGCCAATTGTTTTTGGGTATTGACATGTGAGATGGCTATATCTCCTTTCATGGAATGGTCTCTCAAAAAATGATGTCTTATGTCTATGTGTTTAGTTCTAGAGTGTTCAACTGGATTGTGGGCAATTTTAATGGCACTCTCGTTGTCACAAAGGAGAGGAATACGGTCCATATTGTAACCGTAATCCCTTAGAGTTTGTCGCATCCAAAGGAGTTGTGCACAACAGCTCCCGGCTGCATCATACTACACTTCGGCTGTGGATAATGCAATGGAATTTTGTTTCTTGGAGGACCAAGAAACTAAGGATCTCCCTAGGAATTGGCATGTGCTGGAGGTGCTTTTTCTATCTACTTTGCACCCGGCTTAATCTGCATCAGAGTAACCAATGAGATTGAATTTTGAGCCTTTTGGGTACCAAAGACCAAGGTTGGGTGTATGAACTAAATATCTCAAGATCCTTTTTACGGCTATCAAGTGACATTCCTTAGGGTTGGCTTGAAATCTTGCACACAAACATACACTCAACATAATGTCTGACCTAGATGCACATAAATAGAGTAGAGATCCAATCATGGAGCGATATACCTTTTGGTCGACGCTAGGTCCATCTTCATTGAGATCCAAGTGGCCATTTGTTGCCATGGGGGTCTTTATGGGCTTTGCCTTGTCCATACCAAACTTCTTAAGTACGTCATGCGTGTACTTGGTTTGGCTTATGAATGTCCCTTCCTTTTGTTGCCGCATTTGGAATCTAAAGAAGTACTTTAATTCTCCCATCATTGACATTTCAAACCTGTCTGTCATGATTTTGCTAAATTCCTCACAAAATGATTGATTAGTTGACCGAAAGATTATATCATCAACATAAATTTGACAAATAAAAAGATTATTGTCTAAATTCTTTGTAAATAGAGTATAGTCTACTTTGCCAATTTGAAAACCATTCTCAATTAAGAAATCTCTAAGACACTCATACCAAGCTCTAGGAGCTTGTTTGAGGCCGTAGAGAGCCTTACGCAATTTGAATATGTGGTTGGGGGACTCTTCGTCTTCAAACCCGGGTGGTTGCTCCACGTACACCTCTAGGAGCTTGATTGGTCCATTGAGGAAGGCGCTTTTCACGTCCATTTGATACAGCTTGAAATCATGGTGAGTAGCATATGCAAGTAATATTCTAATGGATTGAAACCTAGCTACTAGAGCAAAAGTCTCATCAAAATCCAAACCTTTGACTTGTGAATACCCTTTGGCCACAAGTCGTGCTTTGTTCCTTGTCACCACCCCATGTTCATCTTGTTTGTTGCGGAAGACCCATTTGGTGCCGATGATGTTTGCATTGGGTCTTGCCACAAGTTCCCATACTTTGTCCCGCTTGAAGTTGTTCAATTCTTCTTGCATTGCAACCACCCAGTCTGGATCTTTCAATGCATCTTCAACCCCGCGTGGTTCCAAAATGGATACAAACGAATAGTGTTCACAAAAATTAGCTAAGCGAGATCTAGTGGTTACTCCCTTTTGGATGTCACCGATGATGTTGTCGATTGGGTGATCCCTTTGGACGCATTGCTGTACTCTTGGGTGTGGCACTTGAGGAGTCGTATCTTCATGATTATCTGCTTCTCCCCCTGAGTTATTGCCTTCGTTGACTTGTTGATCATCTTGGTATCTTTGTGGTTGATCTTGTGTTGAAGCTCCCCCTTGATCTTTGGTCTCCTCTTGTGGTTCATCTTCCTCATGTACGTGTGAAGGTGGCTCTTGTGGTTGAACTTCACCTAGAGCCATTCTTTTCAATGCTTGAAAAGGAGATTCTTCTTTACCTAATTCACATGGATCAACTTGCTCCTTTTGGGAGCCATTAGTCTCATCGAACACTACATCATGTGCTATTTCAACAAGTTCGGAGGCCTTGTTGAAAACACGATAGGCGTAAGTGTTCAAATCATAACCAAGCAAGAAACCTTCATTGGACTTCGAAGCGAACTTTGAAGTCCTAGGCTTTTTGTTCAGGATATAACATGGAGAACCGAAAACTTGAAAATATGAGATATTTGGTTTGTTACCGGTGACTAGCTCATAGGATGTCTTCTTGAGTAGTCAATGAAGATAAAGTCGATTTACGGCGTGGCAAGCGGTGTTAATCGCTTCCGCCCAAAATCGATCCGAGGTCTTGTACTCATCGAGCATTGTTCTTGCCATCTCTATGAGTGTTCGGTTCTTTCTTTCAGCAACTCCATTTTGTTGTGGCGAGTATGGCGCTGAAAATTCATGCTTGATACCCTCTTCATCAAGGTACTCCTCCACTTGTGTGTTCTTGAACTCCGTGCCGTTGTCGCTTTGAATACTCTTGATTGTCAAAGAGAATTCATTTTGAGCTCGCTTGAAGAACTTCTTGAGTGTTCCTTGTGTTTCTGACTTGTCATGCAAAAAGAAAACCCAAGTGAAGCGACAAAAGTCATCAATAATAACTAAACCATATTTGTTACTGCCGATGCTTATGTAAGCAATTGGACCAAATAAGTCCATGTGAAGTAGTTCGAGCGGTCTTGTTGTAGTCATGACGTTCTTTGCGGGATGAGGTGCTCCAACTTGCTTTCCGGCTTGGCACGCGCTACAAGGCCTGTCTTTCTCAAAAACAACATCCTTCAAACCGCGGATGTGATCACCCTTGAGGAGTTTTTGAAGATTCCTCATACCAACATGCGCTAGCCGTCTATGCCACATCCAACCCATGTTGGTCTTTGCAATCAAGCATGTGTCAAGTTCGGCTTTATCCTTGTTGAAGTCAACAGGTAAAGCTTTCCCTTCAACATACCCTTGAATGCAATGGAACCATCACTCCTCCTAGAGACGGTCACACCCTCGTTAGTGAACAAGCAATTATAACCTTTTTCACATAGCTGAGATATGGATAGCACGTTATAATCTAAGGATTCAACATGTAAAACATGAGAAAGTGTGTGTAGAAGATATTGCAATTTTACCGGTACCGAGCACCCTTCCTTGACTATTATCTCCAATGTAGATGCCTTCGTTTGGGTCCTCATTCTCTTCATATTGCACGAACATTCTTCTTTCTCCGGTCATGTGGTTGGTGTAGCCACTATCTAGCACTCATTTGGATCCACCGGAGGAATAGGCCTGCAAAAACAAATTATTCTTTGGTTTTAGGTACCCAAGCTTGCTTGGGTCCTTGAAGGTTAGTTACAATACATTTGGGCACCCACACATGAGATTTGGTGTTCCCATGGCGTGGCCCAACATAATTAGCATAAACCTTGCCAAGACTATTTCTCATTAACACATAGGAGGCATCAAAGGTTCTAAAGAGTAATTGTTGTTGTTTGTATACAGGGCTAGTCTGGAAGGTCGGACTTGTCCGGAGGACCGTACTTGTCCGGAGGACCGTACTTGTCCGGACACTCACCGGACTAGTCCGGTGTTTGTGTGAGTTCAGGTTTTTACCCTTCGACTTATGAGTTTGAGAGGGTCTTTCCTTCACAAAGGAAATCCTCCCCTTGTTATTCTTATGACTTCCAGCATGCTGTTTTTCATAATAGGAGTAACCAATGCAATACTTGACATTTGGAGGTCTTTGGACCAAGTATGCACTACGTGCATAGTTCATCTTCTCCTTATCGAATATGCCACATTGGGTAGGATTTTTATCCTTTGTGGAGGTTGACTTGTCCTTCAAACTGGTGTCTATTTTACTACATGTGCACATATGAGCAAAATTAGTTTTAGTGGATTGAGAAGGTGAACTTGAAGAGGAGGAAGGTTCACTCAGCTTGAGTGACTCAACTTGCACTTCAAGGATCTTGTTAACCTTGATCAGGTCAGCAAGTTGGTCCTTGATTGCAACATTTGAGTCAGTTAACTCCAAGCAAGCTTTCTTCCTTGAAGCTAACTCAAGCTCTAGTGAGTTGCTTTTCTCCTTTTCAAGTTCTATAAGTTTGTCAAGTTCGACATACCCCTCCTTTTGGGAGATAATCATGTCCTCTTGACGATGAATTAACCTCTCCTTCTCAACAAGTTGATTAAGTAAAAATTTCATTTTTGTTGCAGCTTTCCTATCTAGTCCACTAAGCATATCTTCATCATCACTAATTATTTCATCTTCACTAGAGTAGGAATGCACGAAAGGGGTTTTGATGATTACCTTGCGTTTACCTTCCTTTGCCATAAGGCACGTGCCATTTCCCTTTCTTGCGCCGAGTGTGGGGAAGAGTGTAGATTTCTTGGACGCACTCTCGATGGCTATGCTAGCCATCTCCTCTTCTTCGGATGATGAGGACGCATCGTTTGAGTCCCACTCCTTCCCAATGTGCGCTTGTTCGGCTTGTTTCTTCTTCTTGAAGAATTTCTTAGGTTGAGGCTTGGCTTCTTTGTTCTTCTTCTTGTTCTCCTCATATGGGCAATCAACTATAAAGTGGTTATACTCACCACAATTATAGCAAGCCCGCCTCAGATTCGATTTCGTTCTTTCCTTGTACTTTCCCTCACTTGATTTTGTTCCTTGTCTTTTCCTCATTATTCTCTTGAACTTTTTCATGAAAAATATCATGTCCTCTTCATCTAGCTCACTGGTTTCGTCGTCACTGTCTTCCTCTAGTTGTGCTTCCCTTGCTTCTTTGGATTGAGGCTTGAGGGTGGACTTTAGAGCAACCCCTTTCTTCTTAGCCGAGGTGAGATCGGCAATTTCCTTGACGTGCTTTGCTTGTCTTTCCATCATCTCAAAGTTGATGATTTTTCCATGCAATTCATTCGGAGTCATCCTTTTGTATCCGGGGCTTTCTCTAATCATGGAGCATAGCGTGACATTGCGAGGCATAAAAGCTCTAAGGATGAGCTACCACCTCGTGGTCATTCCACTTCTTGCTCCCGTATGATCGAACTTTGTTGACAAGTGTCTTCCATCGATTGTACATATCTTGGGGTGACTCGTCTTCCTCAATTGTGAATCTTCCCAGTTCGCCTTCGATTATCTCAATCTTTGCTTCACGCACATGTCGGTCACCTTCATGTGCAGTTTGTAGTGTATCCCATATCTCCTTAGCAATTTCGAGTCCATCCACCTTGGTGAACTCGTCCCGACTGAGTGAGGAGGTGATTACAGCTGCGGCTTGTGCATTTCTATGAATGGCCTGCTCTTGGCTTGGGGTGAGCTCATCGTCGTCGTCCGGAATATCTATCCCTGTGCATACAACATGCCATAGACTTGGGTTGAGGGAAATCAAATGCATTTTCATATTCTGCCTCCACATTGAGTAATCACTTCCATCAAAGTGTGGGGCTTTTCCAAGTGGGATAGATAAGTAATGATTGTTATTGGAATTTAGACGATCATAGTTAAAAGGATATTGGGAGTAGTCGGTGTGACTACTCCCCTTCTTCTTCTCTTCAACTTTCACTTTCCCTTTGGAAAGTGCCTTCTTTCTAAGGAGCGCCTTTAGCTCCAATGTCTCCTCATCGTCGTACTCGAAGTCTTGAATGGCTTCGAGGTACTTCTCCACTTTTTGGGTCTTGTCGTTGTTAACCTCCTATTGGTTGTTGATTTTGTGGGCGTCCTTCATGTCCGACATGATCTCCTCGAGTGGTTAGACTCTTTCTTGAAGAACATTGCTCTGATACCAATTGAATGTAGGCCTAGAGGGGGGGGTGAATAGGCCTTTTTGAAAGTTGTCGGATCCTGCAACACTCAACAACAAGCTCAATACCAGAGATATCGGACTAGTCCGGTAAAGTGCGGACTAGTCCGGTGTTCACGGACTAAGTTGATTAAGCTAGATCGATTAGATTGATTCTTTTATGTGTGCAGCGAAAAAATAGAACCAAATAAAGGTTTCACAGTTATATTCTAAATTATATCACAATTAAATCTTATGTTTAACAATCCAACATAATGTAGGATCGAAGATCACGTGAAAAGCTACCAGAGGGGGGGGTGAATGGTAGATTTAAAAATCTTACACAGCAGAAACAATTAAACCCTAATCCCTTTGGCAGAAAAACGATATGTTAAAGAAATCATGTGTGAGACTAATCTAAACGTGTTTCACTGTGACAAAAGTGATATATATCAGAGATAATCAAGTCACAAAGACAACACAACAAGAATCACTCAAATCCATCGAGAAAAACTCAAGTTATGATCAAAAGATCAAACAAAGGTCAATCTGCCCTACCCGAGAAAGAAAAACAGTTCTGGAACGCTACAAAGAAACTCGTGTAGATCATAGACCACAAATCCAATGACCGTGAAATTTTGGAAGATGATAGATAATCAAGTTGTGAAGACACCCCAAAAAGAATTACGTCAATTGGATCTGTAAAACTCGAGTTATGATAAAACCACCGACGAAAGGTAGTGTTGTCCTGAAACTCGAGGAGTAAAACTTGTCTGGAACAAGTCGGACGAACAAGGCACAAAAAGTTCCTTCAAACTACGAATTTTATTCAACAGAACACAAGAGGAACAGCCCCAAAGTCGTCTACCATGAGCTCTGGGCTCCCTTGCTTATATAACTAGCTCGAAAGCCAACTCAACTCAGATCAGGAACCTAATCCTATTCTGTTCACGAATCGTAACTTTCTATAACTGCTTAGGATTCTTCTATATGCAGATAGAAGCAATCTTAAGACTTCCAAACACCTTAGAAATGTATCCCACATTCCTAAACAACTAAAATTCGTGACCCACACGAAATCCTATCATAACCAACTCAAATCTTTCCATATTTGAGTCAAACCCGACTCAGCCGCAGCCTGAGTCCATAACCTAGTCGGTTGGACCTTTTCGACTAACTCTTTACGTCCACATCTCTTCATCTCGTCTCGGAACCATGTATCCACGTCTATGCACTTCTTGCACACGTGCAAACATCTTCCAACGACGTCCACGATACCTTCATATGCATTGTTCTTGATTCAAACATGCTGCGCAACCTTCCGATCAACTCAACCACAATTCCTCCCGAACTTGGTTGTTGAACCTCATCTTCTCCATAAGACTAGTTCAATGGATCCTGTCACCAGACATGTCTTGAAATCAAGCAACACCTGCACATGAATAAACAACCAATCCATATGAGCCCAAGTCCTCGACTTGACTCAAGTTAGTTCCGAACACAACACCTTACGTGAGAACCTCACATTAGCATGTTGCAAAACCACAGTAACACGATATCATCCATGTCAACCAAAAATGCACCAAAGACTTATCACATGAATACTAAGCAATCTTTCCAGAGATGTTAAGCAAGTACGAAACATTGCAAATGAAAAACAGAAGCATTGCGGTCAAGTTCCGGATCTTGCCAGAGCAACTCGAACCTTGAGCCGGAGCTAACAAAAACTAGTAGAACCTAGCATCGGAACTTACCAAAACTAATATAACCAAGATCCCGCCGGAGCATACAAAACTAGCAGGATCTTAATAAAAAGGTGTTTTGGTGATATTCAAAACTTGTATCGTCAAAGCAAGTGTATTCACTACAAGCCAATGTATTCAGCACACATAGGTCTTACAATCCCCCCTTGATGAATGCATTGGCAACACCATCTAAAATCCGAACATTGGCTTATTCACATAAAAGTTTTGAAGGCAATTTCTCCCCCTTTGTAAATCAAAAGTAAAATGAGAAGAAAATCCAAAAATTATCCCATATTATCTCTCCCCCTTTATTATCTCTCCTTATGCACATATTCTCTTTCTCTTCATGCTTATCTCTCCCCCTTTGACAATGTATTCAGCAAGTCATGAGCATATAAACAAATTATCTCTCCAACTTTAGTTGTTATGAGCATATTATAACATATACATATAAACAAAGCTCATCCAAGTCATACTATCAAGTAACTTACACTATCAGAACAATGAAATACATAAAGTAGTGTAAGCCATGCTAGAGATCAAATGTAATTTTCAATTTAAGTAAGTCATGATCTCACAAACTTAACTATTTCAAAACCTGAAATCATGACACTAGTTGCTGCATTTTATTATTTTTCAAAGCATAAATTTAGATCATATGATATTTGCAAGAGATTATATGTGCATCTGCCTTATTCTAACCAACCAAGCCAAGCCTATGTCATTTGACAATCAGAAGCTTAAGGACATGGTTTTAGTCATACACAACTTCTTCCAAGTTCATATCTAAGTGCAATGATAAGCCATCTCAAAAGAAGAAGTGCGATGCATGCATATTCTCTTGATCTTTTCTCAATTTATATTTGTTCATAAAAACTCAACATGTGAGTTGATTACTTGATTAATTCTTAATGATTAAAAGCACTTGTGAACATGTAACAAGTTCAAAATAGCAAGAAAGTTCGACCATGACCAGTTTTAGTGTAAGTAATTATTCCAATTAGTAGACATGGCAAAAACTACAAAATGTATAACACGAGTAATGTAGTAAGAACTTTCAGCATGTAAAAGGAATCACAAAGTCATATATGTATGAAATACTATGCTCATATTATTTTAATTTCAGATTCACACATAGATTTCCCAAGTTTCAAAACTCCCACTCAATTTAAGCCATGAGGATGCATAACCCCTATTTCACTACGAATGTAACAAAAATGAGTGAAATCCAAATGTTTTGTAAAAATGTCAGCCAATTGTTGTTCGGTATCTACATGGTGAAGCACAATGTTTCCTTTTTCAACATTATCTCAGAGAAAGTGATACCTAATTTCAATGTGCTTAGTTCTAGAATGTTGCACGGGGTTTTTAGCAATGCAAATGGCACTAGTGTTATCACAGAATAGTGGAACACTATCTAGATCAACCCCATAGTCCTTAAGTGTTTGAACAATCTAAAGAATTTGTGAGCAAGCACTAGCAGTAGCTACATATTCAGATTCGACTGTGGATTGTGCAACTGAATTTCGTTTTCTAGAGGACCAAGCAACAAGAGAATTACCAAGAAAATGACAAGCACCAAAAGTACTTTTCCTATCAATCCTACAACCCCAAAAATCAGCATCCGAAAAAGCTTTCAAAGTAACGGTTGAGGAAGAAGGAAGAAAAATTCCAAATTCTTGAGTTCCATGTAAGTACCTGAGAATCCTTTTGACGGCTTGACGATGTGAAGCACGTGGGGAGGCTTGAAACCATGCACAAAGACATACGCTAAATTGTATGTCTGGTCTTGATGCTGTGAGGTACAAAAGTGATCCGATCATGCTTCTATATTCTTTTTGATCCACGGGTTCACCATCTTCATCAAGTCCAAGTGTTGTTGATGTACCCATTAGTATCCGAAGAGGCTTGCTTTTGTCCATGTTGAAGCGCCTTAGGAGATCTTTTGTATACTTCGTTTGATGCACAAAGGTACCCTCCTTTGTTTGCTTGATTTGCAGCCCCAAAAAGTAAGTGAGTTCACCCATCATACTCATTTCAAATTCGGAACTCATCATTGCTGAAAACTTGGACACAAGATCATGAGAAGCGCAACCAAAGATAATATCATCCACATACACTTGAACGAATAATGAGTCATTGCCATGTTTAAGCACAAAAAGAGTTTTATCAACCTTGCCCATGGTAAACCCCTTTTCAAGTAAGAATGTTTTTAACCTATCATACCATGCTCTAGGGGCTTGTTTGAGACCGTACAAGGCTTTGGACAATTTGTAAA
Source organism: Tuctoria greenei (assembly GCA_036927565.1). NCBI lineage: Eukaryota > Viridiplantae > Streptophyta > Magnoliopsida > Poales > Poaceae > Tuctoria > Tuctoria greenei. Next base: position 169,768,397 of record JAYESD010000005.1, on the reverse strand, counting down.
CATGATTAGGAAAATCTAGATTTTCAAAACCCGGTGGTTGTTTCACATAAACCTCCTCATCTATGTATCCAGTAAGAAAAGCACTTTTAACATCCATTTGATATAGCCTAAAACTAATAGATGCAGCAAAAGCTAACAAAATTCTTATGGCTTCTAATCAGGCAACAGGAGAAAAAGTTTCATCAAAATCTAGACCTTCAACTTGAGTGAAACCTTGAGCAACCAACCTAGCCTTATTCCTAACCACAACCCCATCCTCACTTTGTTTATTTTTAAATACCCATTTAGTTCCAATTAAAGTATGACCTTGAGGTTGAGGTACAGGTTTCCAAACATTATTTCTTTCAAAATTTTCTAACTTTTCTTGCATGGCAATAATCCAAGATTCATTAGTGAGTGCGTGTGATATATCTTTGGGTTCAAAAGAAGCAACAAAAGCAGAATGAGCATAAGAGTTTGGATCGCAAAACCTAGACCGTGTGACTCATTCGTGCAAGCTTCCAATCATCTGTTGTGGGGGATGATCTTTGTAAAACCGTAGGGGAACAGATGTCTCACAAGCTTCTTCTTTTTCATGTTCATCACAAATCGATGAGCTTGTGACTTGAGGATGATTTGAATCAGCATTAATGGTTGTCGGTGTTGGTTGAGAATTAACATCCGGAGCTGAACCAAAGTCCTTAGCTGCTGAATTTTCAGGCAGCAGCTCCAATTCTTCCTCATCTTCAACAAAAATGCTCCCCCCCACCCCCCCGCGGATATGGATCTGGACTTGCAATGTTTGAGCTAGTACCTGGGCTAGCTTCATCAAAAGACACTTCACAAGTCTCCACAATTTTGTTAGTGTCAAGTAAAAGCACACGGTAGCCTCTAGTATGAGATGGATAACCAAGAAACATACCATCAATGGATCTAGGTTCAAATTTATCAAGATTACCATGTTTCTTAACAAAGCATTTGCAACCAAAGACCCGATAGTGTGTAACACTAGGCCTATATACAAACCGGAGCTCATATGGTGTTTTACCTAGCTTAGCACGCAAGAAAACACGATTTGAGACATAACAAGCGGTTGCTAACGCATCAACCCAAAATTTCCTAGGAGTTTGATATTCATCAAGCATAGTCCTAGCCATCTCAACTAAGCTTCTGTTCTTCCTTTCTACAACACCGTCTTGTTGAGGTACATATGGTGAAGAAAATTGATGATCTATTCTATTTTTAGCATAAAAGTGATCAAAAGATTGATTTTTAAATTCATTTCCATTTTCACTTCTAATTGCTTTTAAAGATCCTGGGTAATCAATTGATAATCTAAGAAATAAAGTTCTAAAGTGGCTGAAAACTTCATTCTTAGACGCCATAAAGTAAACCCAAGAGTATCTAGAATAATCATCAACAATCACAAGAACATACCATTTACCTCCGAAGGATTGAACACGTGAAGGTCCTACAGTGTCAAGATGCAAAAGTTGACATGGTTCAGTTGTCATGATCATTGTGAGAGGAGTATGTGAACCTGCAACCATCTTAGCATGTCTACAAGAAGAGCACACAATTCCTTTGTCCCCTTTAAGCTTAGGCAGCCCACGTATGCGATCAAGAGCACTAACACGCGTTAGGTGATCAAAGCCTACGTGACCAAGTCTACGATGCAAAAAATATAGGTCCTTTGAATCTTTAGCAACTAGACACCTATGCTTAGAGGAAGACATATCAAAATCAGCTTTAAAAACTCTTCCAAACTGAGACATGTTAAGAATAAGGTCACTATTTGAACTTACAACTTTGCAGCATTTTTTATTGAAAATAATTTCCAGATTTTCATCTAGCAATTGTGAAACAGAAAGCAAGTTGTATTTAAAATTTTTGACAAGTGCCACATCCTTCAAAGTGTAGTGATCATTTACTCTAGCTGAACCCTTAGCAATTATAGGAGTTGAAGAATTATCGGCAAAAGTAACATTCTCTACACATGACACAAAAGCGAGGAAGGAGAACCATTCTTTGTTACCTGTCATGTGGCATGAGCAACCTGAATCCACAATCCAAATGTTATCCATCCTCAAACGTGTAACCTACATAGAAGCACAATACGTCGATGACTCAATACTGGGGTTAGTCAAAAGGCATTTAGGAATCCAGTACTAAGTCACGCGACGTGCAGCAGGAAAAACAGGCGAAAGCTGAGACAAAACAGCAGGTTTATGAGTCAAAGTTTGAGATTTTTTATTCTTAACTACTGACCTATAAAGTGTTACTTGTGTAGCACAAAAATCAGTAGCTTCGGAGGCAAAAACAAAAGGTCCGGAGGTAAACTTTGAATGTTTTCGACTCAAAACAACATGTTGTACATTCGGTTCAATATGTGCAGCAAATTTTGCATGAAAGTTATGAGATCTAGCAACCATTCTTTCCTTTTTCTGTTGTTTAGCTAGTCATATAACAAAAATCTATGACATGACCATCTCTACCACAGTAGGTACAATGAAATTTAACTTTGTGTTCAAGTCTATATGAGCAAGCAATATTTTTATTTGAAACCGAATGAGACAACACTCCCGCAGATTTGAAAACCACTCCTTTTTGTTTAGGAACTGTTTGAATCAAACCACTTCTTAATGACTTTACAACTTTAGGTGGATGTGCCTTAGCATGAGAATCAAAACCTAAACCAGTTTTATCATTGCAAGACTTGGAAGAATTCAGCAGCAAGTTTAAGTCCTTATTCCCATTACAAAACCGATCTAATGTCCTATGCATGTCATCAAGTTTATTGGACAGATCAAGGAAATTTTCACATGAAGTTTTTCCTTTTAGTTTGCAATTGGAACAAAATTTAACTTCATGAGAACGTAAATCATTGTTCAATATAGAAATTTCATTCATAGCATGCTGTAGTTTCTTATCAAGATCATCACAAGTAGAACAATGCAAATCAATTGTAGAACAGCTAGCATCTTTCAAGTTTTTATCATTAAGTGCAGCAAGCTCTTTGTTCTTTTCAATTTCTAACTCAAGTTTATCTAGTGTGGAGGTGTGCGAACTTCTTAATGAGGACAATTGTTCATATATTAAATCACATGAGGGACATGCATCACCACTAGGAATCAAAGTTCTTAAACGGTTGATTTCAGATTCTAGTGATTCAATTTTAGCAGCACTATACCTAAGCTTTTTGTCCTTTTTCTTAACAATGATAGTGGCACGAGAAATAGCATCACACATTTCTTCGCAAGTAGGACATACCTCTTCATTGTCGCTGTTGTGTTATGCCTCCTCCATACTTGATCTTGACTTGCCCGCCATGAAGCACAAGTTTGCCAAATCATCATCATCATCATCACTTCCAATGTCCACGTCGCTTGAGCCAAGTTCCTGGAGTGTTGAGATAAAACTGCTCACCAATTGACGTCCTGTAAAACCCTTCTTTTTCTTCGTATCTTTTGCAGAGGAGTGCTTCATTCTTATTTTCTTTTCATCCCGGGAAGTAGGACCTGAAAGGTTAGGGCAATCTGAACGAAAATGTCCTGTGTTACCACATTCAAAGCATCTTTGAGGTCCGAAGCTTCCTCTCCTTCTAGTTCTCACATTTTGCAATGCTTTTGAGAACCGGGTAGAGATGAGTGCTAGCTCCTCCTCTGGAAACTCCTCAATCTGTTCAAGGGTTAGAGAGGACAGCAAAGCAAGTGTACCACAAGATGATGTTTGACCGGAACTAGGCATGTCACGTTGAGAAACAAAAGCAATAGACTTGTTGGGGTTCTTACGTGAGATTATGTCAATTTCATGAGTTTTTAACTTGGAGTATAGCACATCTAAAGTAAGTGAACTCATGACAGTAGATTCACGAATAGATGTGACTTTCATCTCCCAAATTGACATATCTAATGCACTTAGCAATTGCATAGCATTTTCAGCATCTAACAAATTAACATTGACACTACGCAAGTTGCTGAGAATTTTATTAAAGCGAGCAAAGAGGTCGTCAATGGACTCAGCGGGATGCATCTCAAAGCGCATGTATTCTTTCTTGAACATTTCTTGTCTTACCTCCTTGACCGTGTTGGATCCTTCGTGGTAGTCACAAAGTGCTTTCCACACATCGTATGCAGATCGGAGGTGTGCAACACGGTCGAAGTCGCTTTGAGTTAATCTTTGTATGATCAAGTTCCGAGCCTTGTTGTTGTTGTCGACATCTCTCAGATTTGTAGCTGTAACTTGATCGTTTGATGGCACTTCGTAAGGCTTGTATACCTTCTCCCATATTGCAAAGCCTTGTGCCTGGATGAAAGCCTCCATGCGTGTCTTCCAAACCTGAAAATCAATACCAGCGAACACACAAGGTTTGACAGAGTACTTCTCCATGATGATTAGTCAAAAACATGTGCAAATCACAAATATTAGAGCACCGTGGCTCTGATACCAATTGTAGGATCGAAGATCACGTGAAAAGCTACCAGAGGGGGGGTGAATGGTTGATTTAAAAATCTTACGCAGCAGAAACAATTAAACCCCAATCCCTTTGGCAGAAAAATGATATGTTAAAGAAATCATGTGTGAGACTAATCTAAACGTGTTTCACCGTGACAAAAGTGATATATATCAGAGAGAATCAAGTCACAAAGATAACACAACAATAATCACTCAAATCCATCGAGAAAAACTCATATTATGATCAAAAGATCAAACAAAGGTCAATCTGCCCTACCCAAGAAAGAAAAACAGTTCTGGAACGCTGCAAAGAAACTCGTGTAGATCATAGACCACAAATCCAATGACCGTGAAATTTTGACAGATGATAGATAATCAAGTTGTGAAGACACCCCAAAAAGAATCACGTCAATTGGATCTGTAAAACTCTAGTTATGATAAAACCACCAACGAAAGGTAGTGCTGTCCAGAAACTCGACGAGTAAAACTTGTCTGGAACAAGTCGGACGAACAAGGCACAAAAAGTTCCTTCAAACTACGAATTTTATTCAATAGAACACAAGAGGAACAGCCCCAAAGTCGTCTACCATGAGCTCTGGGCTCCCTTGCTTATATAACTAGCTCGAAAGCCAACTCAACTCAGATCAGGAACCTAATCCTATTCTGTTCACGAATCGTAACTTTCCATAACTGCTTAGGATTCTTCTATACGCAGATAGAAGCAATCTTAAGACTTCCAAACACCTTAGAAACGTATCTCACATTCCTAAACATCTCAAATTCGTGACCCACACAAAATCCTATCATAACCAACTCAAATCTTTCCATATTTGAGTCAAACCCGACTCAGCCGCAGCCTGAGTCCATAACCTAGTCGGTTGGACCTTTCCGACTAACTCTTTACGTCCACATCTCTTCATCACGTCTCGGAACCATGTAGCCACGTATGTGCACAAGTGCAAACATCTTCCAACGACGTCCACGATACCTTCATATGCATTGTTCTTGATTCAAACATGCTGCGCAACCTTCCGATCAACTCAACCACAATTCCTCCCGAACTTGGTTGTTGAACCTCATCTTCTCCCTAAGACTAGTTCAATGGATCCTGTCACCAGCCATGTCTTGAACTCAAGCAACACCTGCACATAAATAAACAACCAATCCATACGAGCCCAAGTCCTCGACTTGACTCAAGTTAGTTCCGAACACAACACCTTATGTGAGAACCTCACATTAGCATGTTGCAAAACCACAGTAACACGATATCATCCATGTAAACCAAAACCGCACCAAAGACTTATCACATGAATACTAAGCAATCTTTCCAGAGATGTTAAGCAAGTACGAAACATTGCAAATGAAAAACAGAAGCATTGCGGTCAAGTTCTGGATCTTGCCAGAGCTACTCAGACCTTGAGTCGGAGCTAACAAAAACTAGTAGAACCTAGCACCGGAACTTACCAAAACTAGTATAACCAAGCTCCCGCCGGAGCTTACAAAACTAGCAGGATCTTAATAAAAAGGTGTTTTGGTGATATTCAAAACTTCTATCATCAAAGCAAGTGTATTCACTACAAGCCAATGCATTCAGCACACATAGGTCTTACACGTAAGATGAGTAATGATTATGAAACCCTAAATTATATTGATGAATTAGAATGATGAGCACCAAAAAACAAAACACAAGTATTTATCCCGTGGTTCGGCTATCACAAAAGGCAACCTACATCCACGTTGAGGAGTCCACAAAGGACCGGGTCTTCTCCAACCCTACCCTCGTCGGATCGCCACGAAGGACAATCCTCTTCCACTAATCACAAAGGGGTGAATAACCGAATTCAAGGGGCCTTCTCACACATTGAGAGCCCCCTTAGATTACAACACACATTTCCACCGAAAACACACTCAAAAGATTACAATTAAAACGCAGGAGTGTGTTAGAGAATCAAACCAAGAGCTCAATGTGATGTTCCAAGTGTCTCTCCAATGATCTAGAGTGAATCCTCAAAGGATTGATCATTGTTGCACATAATTTCGTGGAGAGATGTGGTTTTTGAGGCTCTTGGGAGGTGTGACGGTGCTAGGGTTCGAGAGATATCATAATTGGGTCGTGCACCTCTATTTACATGGGGTTTATAAAAGTGACCGTTAGGGTTCAGAAAGTTCGGACTAGTCCGTGGTGGTCACCGGACTAGTTCGGTGTGCTGTGTGTAGCAAACCCTAAGTACCCGGAAATATCGGACTAGTCCGGCTGAAAACGGACTTGTCTGATTTCGCTACTGGAAATCTTCGGACTAGTCCGATATCCATCGGACCTGTCCGGACATGTGAAACCCTAAGTGAGTTAGATGACAAGTCTGCACTTGGAGGACTTGTCCGATGTAGATCAGAGGGTTTTTTGGACTAGTTCGTGTAGACATCGAACTTGTCCGATTTGGATCAGAAAGAATACCAGACTAGTCCGGTTGTGATTGGACATGTCCGATTTTGTGTGACTTCTGAAGTGTTTTAAGGACTAGTCCGTACTGGGGAGGACTAGTCCAATTCTAGTCAGAAGAATATCGGACTAGTCCGACAGATATTGGACTTGTCCGATCTGGTGCAGAAAGGTTATCGGACTAGTCCGGTCCTGTGTAACTTTGTGCAATGTGTGTGTTTAATTATGATTGAGCTCTTGGGGTGAGTTCCCTTAACACACTCCATACACAATAATCTATTACTCTTCTTCCTTGAGCTCATCTCCACTTTGCTCCTCATCCTTCCTTTTTTTTGGTATTTTACTCATTTTACTATCATAGGCCTGCACTCATCTAAACAAATAGGTTAGGATCCCAATTGCTTGTCATAAATCATCCAAAACCCACAAGAGAGTCCTAGATGCACTTTCACCCGTCAAATTTCCCCGTCAGGTGAGGCTGGAACTTTTGTGGCCATCTGACCATGCGTAGGTGCATGGCCAGGGCAGAACAGCCTCCTCCTACTCCCTCAGGAGCAGGACTATCTCGAGCCTCTTGCCTTTCGCGAGCGCGCTCGATATGGACGTGGCCATCCTGTTGATGGTAACGGCGATCAAGCTCCGCCCAGAGGTCGTGAGTTGAAAGCCTGGTTACCATATGAGTGTGTCGCACCCCGGAAGGCAACGACGTCGCTTGTTGAGACGAAGCACGCCTCCTATGTTGGGAGGCGTGCAGACCAAGTTTGCCCAACACGGTCTGATGCTGCGATGAGGCCCGCCCCGGGGGGGGACCTCGGTTGTTGATGCGATGGGCTGCTGCTGCAACCAAATGTTCCACATCAGCCCTCCACTGCTCCATTGCACCCTGGGATGCACCTGGAGGTGGTGGGCGTTGGAGAAGAGCACGCGCGGCATGGAGCGCATGTTCAGGGTTGTTGTTAGCCAATGCCGTGACCGACACAGACGCCCCATCCCGCTGTCCAGCTTGATTTGCCGGTGCGGATGGTGGCGGTGGTGGCACGACTCCTGCTAGAGCCACAGCACCTGCTAGCTGTTGCACGTTGGAGGGATTGCCTCCAGCAGGTTGTGCTGCAGGGTTGCCGTTGGACGATCCGGCAGCAGAGTTCACCATCTTTGAATCTCAGGCACACCCCTACCTGGCGTGCCAACTATCGGAGTGTTGTTCCAGCAATTCTCCCGATACTACTGTTGGTAGCTCGCAGAGTTTGTAGTTAGGCATTGGGTGCGCAGAGATTTAGAACACGATGGCAAGTAGACAGAAGGATTTACGTGGTTCGGGCCGCCTGAGCGTAATACCCTACTCCATGGGGTGTGTAGTTGTTGTATTGAGCGTCTAAGGGTCGAGAGCTTCCAGAGAGGGGAGAGCCCAAGAGCCCCTCTGTGTATCGCCGACCAGTCCTTTTATAGTACAAGGACTGGTCGTTACACCATTAGCCTGGCCCGACATGTGGCCCTGGCGATTACTGATGCTTAATACACAATTAATGAGGTTAATTACCCTTAATAGCGTGGTAACGGGCCTTGATAGTGCCGTTACTGGTATTAAGGGCCTTCTGATCGTGTGTCATTAATATGGTATTAATGACACTTAATCGGGTCTTGAAGTCTTTGATTGCCCCTTGAAGGTCCGAGCCGTTGGGGGTCCACCAGTCTGATTGCTGATGTTGAAGTTCTGGCGGATGGACACGTGGCAGCTTCGGAGCTTTCCGTCTGGGATGGGTAGGTCCGGTGTAGATGTACACGTGTCGGTACCGGAACTTCCCTCTGTCAGGGGTTAGGTTCGGGGGTGCCGCACAGGTGTTTAGCCCGGAGCTATCCCATGTGTGGGATGTAGGTCCGGTTGCAGTATACACGTGGCAGCACCGGGACTAACCATAGATGGGAGGCAGGTCCGGTCTCGTATGACACGTGGGGCCTTCACAGGTCTTCAACTCAGACAGGTGAAGTTCATTTGGTCTTTTTGTAGTCCCAAGGGGTATACGGTACGCAGGGTACCGACAACATCCTTCCCTGAATCAGTCGAACACCCCTTTACCATTCAGTCTTATCGGTCTTGAGTGGCATAGATCCAAGTGTTATGTGAATAATTGCACTGCGTGCTTGCATTGCACCCTTCGGTTCACGTCTTGACACTACTACGACCACTTGACTTATCCATTGTTTCTCCACCCATCCGAGACATATCTAATCTTCCTAGTCAAGCCTCTTCTTTTTAAGGTTTATACAACTCATCGAGCCCATTATTAGATTACCTTAATTACTTATATGCATATCATGTTGATAGGAACGTGATGATAGGTGATCAACGAGAAGCTTCTCTTGGAGGAGAAGGCCGAGGAGTTCCAACTTCAAGATTCCATGGAAGATTTTCCGGAAGAAGACCACTGACCATTGACATTTAATCGAGTCGCAAACTAAGGCAAGCCCCAATTTGCATTTAAGTTCCTTACAGTGTTTTTGCAGTTTTCATTCACCTTACGTCTTCAGATGTTTGTGCATTATGTTTAAGGTGTTTGACGTCCACTTGCATGGCCTACAAATCCCATGGAGCCTTGGGTAGGTCTAAAGCCCGTTGAGTAGAAACTGCTATGCTTAAGCTCATAGGAATTTAGTAGAAGTCGAGTAGTTGGAATCTACTCGCGAGATAGGAATTTCATCACACGTGATGAATTGGATCAAGAAATGGTTTACGAATATGAAATTAAGATCGAGCAGCAGGTAGGATGCAGCGAGATGTGGTCTCACGTGCGTAGCCCTGCTTGTATCGATTGAGGACCATTTCGTGTGCGGCCCTGCTGGACAAGCTTGAAATGTACCATCAACATACTGGAGAAATGGGCTCCAGTAAACTGACGTAGCTTGATACTAGTTTGTCGAGGCATTCCGTTCTGTTTTATAGGCATGGGTTGAGGGCAGCAAGGTGTAAATCAGCTAGTGGGCACGTCAGAGTACGCCCCACGCAGTGACCTCCTGCTCGTGACAGATCGACCGGTTCGGCATTCAAGTGTCTAGTGAAAGGTGGCCATATACGACTAGTACTGAACAGTTCTGTAGGTACTACTGTAATTACTTGCTGACATTTCAAAAAGTGTGTATGTGTCATGTTGTTCCATGTGTGTCCTGATTGCATTCACCGTCCCTCGCAGTAATAGAGTACCACTTGTTCATTGTGCTTTGACGTAGTAAATACTGAAGAAGTCAGGAGAATACGATGTATTGAATTACAATTGCTTTGCAACCTTGTATGGCTTAGAGATAGTACAATTAAAAGATAACAGTTTCCCTATACTTTACCTGTAATAGCATTATGTGCTTTGTGCATGTCATATCATCGGCATAGCATTTCTAATTTGATTGTGAAGTCTATGATGTCTCGTGCCTAAAGAATGTCATGTGCTACTTAAAACATGACTATAAGGATCCACTTGTATGCAAGTCCTTCATGCTATTCCTTACCTATACTTAGTATTCACCCCTGCATATGTCTAGTGATACGGGTTAGTCTTGCTGAGCCTTATGCTCAGGTTTGCGCTTTAACGATTTTTGCAGGTATTAGGTTTATTTCTGCTGTTCAGGGTGTAAATGAGACCTCGAGGTGTCGAGATGAATCTCATGTGAATCACGCCGCTGCTGAATGTTCTTCATGTTGCTAGTGAGAAGCGTCCTAGGGTATGGACGTCTTCTCTCCTGCTTAGTTAAGTGAGATTATGAGTATGTATTTTCCGCTGCGTGTGTACCTCTGTTGTACACTCTTTTGTAAACTCTTCTTATTATGAAATGAAAACTTTACATATTTTGGTCATTCTTTTCGTGTGTGCTGTTAGGTGCCGCATCGCATGGCACCACCCAATGAGATCCTTGGACGTCGGGACCCTGGTCCCCACATATCCACAGCCGAAGCGGAGTATGTTGCAGCGGGGAGTTGTTGTGCACAACTCCTTTGGATGCGACAAATTCTAAGAGATTATGGTTAAAATATGAGCCGTATTCCCCTCCTTTGTAATAATGAGAGGGTCATTAAAATTGCCCATAATCCCGTCGAGCACTCTAGGACCAAACACATAGACATCCGACATCACTTTTTGAGAGACCACTCAATTAAAGGAGACATAGCCATTTCTCATGTCAATAATAAAAAACAACTAGCCAATATCTTTACCAAGTCACTTGATGAAAAACGTTTTTGCAAGCTACGAAATGAACTAAATATCCTAGATGCTCAGAATGTGGCTTAAAAACTTGCATACCTGTATGGCTTATTCAAAATCCTTTGATTGTGTTATGAAAATCATCTCTCTCTATTTTCTCCGGAAAACTATTTCAATTACTTGATCTTGGTGAATTATGGTCATAGCTTGAATGTTGTATGTTTACTGATCATATTTGTCGAAGTGTTTGAAATGACACTTCCCCCGGACCTATTAAGAAGCAGCCCGCAGATGTTCTTGTTATGGTTGGGGTACGCAGAGATCAAGATCAAGATGATGACAACAGATATTTATGTGGTTCGGGTCGCCTGAGCGTAACACCCTACTCCACGGGGTTTGTGTTGTTGTATTGTGTGAGTCTATTTCTTAGTAAGCGGATTAGCTTGGATCGGATCAGATGAGATATCCTTGGGTTCGTGCGGCGCAACCCTTTTATAGTTCTAAGGACTGACAATTACAAAACTTGCCTGACCCGACATGTGGCCCTGGCGTATTTAATGGCCTAATACACTGTCTAAAGGGTATTAAGCATGATTAATAGTGTGATAACGTGCCTTAATGGCTGCGTTACCCCTATTAACAGTGCTCTGATCGTGTCTCGTTAATACAACATTAACGACACGTAATTAAATCTTGTAACTATCGCTTTTATTACCCTTGATTGTTTGTGCCGTAGGAGATATGCCAGTGTATACGTCGATGAAGGTTTGGAGGCTCCACACGTGGAAGCTCTGGATCTTTCCATTACAGGAGGTTAGGTCCGGGGCTGCTGTACACGTGTCGGCACTGGAGCTCCTCTCTGCTCGGGGTTAGGTCCGGGGTTGTTGTACACGTGTTGTCACCGAAGCTTTCCTTCGTTGGGAGCTTAGTTCCGGTTTTCCTTTACACGTGTTGACCCAGGAGCTACCCATATGAGGGGAGCGGGTCCGGTGCAATGTGACATGTGGGGCCCGAGGAGACCTTCAACTCTGACAGGTAGAACTCCCTTGTACTCTTCGCGGTACTAAGGGGTACCCGATACGTAGGGTAACAACAATATTCATCAATATTATTGTGTGTTTTGCCCCCTATTTTCTCTATAAGAACCTTCGAATATATACAAATGGGTTAATTATATATGTTCTAGTGACCATAGACTAGTCCGTGGTTACCCGGACTAGTCCGCACATTGCAGACTAGTCTGCAGAGTGTTCGGTAGTCCGGACTAGTCCGATTGACCACGGACTAGTTCGATTTTTCGACTCCAGAACCCTAGGCGCCGCCAAAACTTAATCTTCTTCATCCTCAAAACTCACCTCATGTTCTCTCTCCTCACTCAAGTGCTCCCAAGGCGATTATGTGGTTCCTCCATGAAATCCCCTCAAATTTCGGTCGGAATTGACCTCCATTGCAAGGGGATTGAAGACCACGGACTTGTCTGCACCTATAACTCCTCCATCCTCAAGAATCAAAGAATTTTGGTAAATTTCCTCCCAAACCTTAGAAACTTCGATTTCCTTCATTTTGAATCAAGTAGCTTAGTTCCTTCCAGTTAATGCAAGACTCCTTGTTGTATTACACCCTACTAGAGATAATTTTGCATTGAGATCCACCATTAATCTATTTGTTAGGGTTTGAACTGTTGAACACCTGACTAGTCCAGTCCTGTTCGGACAAGTCCAGTTCACCGGACAAGTCCGATTTTTAACAGAACTCAACCCTAGATTCCTCTACTCAATGTGTTTCCTTTCCATCGATTATCACCCATGCATTGTATAATCCCCTTCCCATGACTATGTAAAACTCCAATTATGAGATTTCTGACTATGAGGCAGAGATGGACCAAGATTCTTTGCTTCGGTCCTCAACGGGCCAAGGCAAGAAGCGACAATAGCGTCCCTACGAGCCGACACCTACTCCACCTCAGGTGCGGCGCAAGGTTCTGGCCAAGAAACACGCATCCAAATCAAAGGACGCAGCTGGCCCTAGCTCGGCGGCTTCTCGCCAAGCTAAGGGCGAGGGGAAAGGGATCGCCAGCGGCCCAATTGGCCCTCTCAAGATGTCAGCTCCGAAGCAGGGGAACAGGGATCCCTCCGAAGATAAGTTCAATGGCAAGGGAAGCGATACGGCTTCCAAGCTCAGAATGATGGATTGTTACAGTAGATCCAAGAAGGCAGCCAATGCCAGATTCTTGAGCAACTTTCACGCGGACTATTATAGCTCTGTGTACCTCACAATGAAGACTCCAGTTGTCCACAACCAGTGGATTCACTGGAATCATTTTGAAAGGAAGAGTTGTGGTGCTTTTGATGAAGTGGTGGAGGCTGCAGCAAGGCATGGACTCAAGGATCTGTTCACCTTCAGGTACAACTGGAATGATGAAACTATTGCTCACTTTGCTAGTGATGAAGAGGAGGGGTGACTTGGATGACACATGGATCCAAGTACACTGTAACACCCTCATTTTCATGCATCATGCCCTACATACATTCATATACATGTTTAACATTAACCCACATAAAGAGCAACGAGTTTAAAATTGATTTGGAGCATTTAAAATTGATTTGGAGCAAAACCGCACTTAAAATGCTGAAAAGTGTGGACTAGTCCGATTTTAGAGAGGACTAGTCCAATTTCTCTCTGACTAAAAACGGACTTGTCCGTTTTTGTTGCAGACTAGTCCGATTTTACCTCTGGAAACTTTAGGACTTGTCTGATTTTGTGCGGACTAGTCTGATATTCCAAGAATCCTTGAAAATTTGCTAATTCCCTGGACTTTTTCGGACTAGTCCGGTGTTTCAGCGGACCTGTATGATTTCCTCTCTGACTAAAGTCGGACTTGTCCGTTTTAGGCCAGACTTGTCCGATTTTCTCTCTGGACAACTTCGGACTAGTCCGGTCCTTTTCGGACATGTCTGATATTTTGCGACTCTGAGTTGATCTTTTATTTTACGACTTGTTTCTTGGGCTTCACGTTAAGTGGTCCTAGATACGTCGTGCCTAATTCTTTTAGAGCCCATGTGGGACTCTAAACTAGCCTCTACTCCTCTCAAACTCGAAATCCATCTAACCCTAGCCTTCACCTCTATACAAACAACCCCACCCCTTGGCTTGACATCTATTTGCCACTTTTCCACCCCACCCAAACCCTAGTTCGTGGAGAGCCACCACCAAGGAGGTAGGAGGAGATCCCAAGAAAGGAGAAGAAGAGGAGGAAATGAAAGAGGATCAAGATCTCCACCAAGCTTTCGTTCTTCATCACCAATTCATCTACAAGTTCATCATCAACCCTAGATCATCAAGATCCAAGTGTGACCTCCAAGTTTCTTGATTCATTGGAGTTATAAACACCTGGTATACCTTCTATTCTCTTTTCCTTACGAGAATTCAAACCCTAATATCCAAATTCACGTCGATCTAGAAAACCCTAATCTGCTGATCTCGCGTAAGTGCGGACTTGTCCGGTCCCTAGCGGACTAGTCTGATTTTCCTGGTGAAATTGTGTTGAAGTGATTCTAAAATTTGATCTAATCACATCCAAACTTGTATAAACTTGTTAAAAGCTATTAGAACTAGTTAGTGATCATTAAAAGTAACCCATTAACAAATTATACCTTGCATTTGCATCAATCATGCATGTCATGTCATATTGGGTAATATTTGTGCACTCTTTGATTGTGTTTCTTGTCTTGTATGTTTATTGTGCGGATTAGACGGATTTGCGCTAGAGAGTGCCGCAGAGGATCTACAGCACCAAGAGTTTGAAGGCTTTGACCCTAATCAACCGCAAGAGCAAGGCAAGTGTCCTTGAAGCATATTGATCCTATTTTAAAATAAATGTTTTGTTTACAAATTGCATGCTTGTGTCAATTTGATGGAAATCCTATGATAGGAAGTTTACTAGCTTTTTTTAACCACCCTTGTCACCTGGAATATATGGTAGAGAGTTGGGATGGGATTTCTACCTTTTTGCTTCGCTTAATTAATTGGGGTGGAAGAAATACTACACTACTTAATTTAATTATGCATAGATGAGATTATGGTTAACATGAACTGGTTAATATGGTATGGTAATGGGTGATCTAAGCAAGCCCGGTATGTGGATGGGCTGGATGTTATGGTGGTTTTGCTTGCTTTAGATCTAAGGACCGGTTTGTGGAGCGACCATCCAGGATTTACAGTGCCACCACGAGGCCAAGTATGGGTGCGACGTAGCTGATTAATTAGGGCTTTGCCAATGCTATTTGGACCATTAAGGATGCTCAGGGAAGGGGTAGTCGGATTGGGTTTGTTGATGATTGGTGGGACTACCCTGGGATCCGAATGGCTCAAGAGGGGGCCCTTGGTTGAAGATTGCTCAGTTGGAGACATCGCCACCGGTGAAACCTCAGTGGGGTCTAAATAGGCTTGTAATCCCTTTGTAAAGGCTATTTTCTGATCTCTTGGCCACACACCTAAGGAAGTGTGAGACGACATAATTGAGATTTTATAGTCATCGAAAGGTGATGAAATCATAAACACGTGGGTAAAGCGGTACAACCTCTGCAGAGTGTGTCTAAACTATCATGATAGCCGTGCTGCCAATTATGAGCAACCTGGACCCTCACATGATTAGAGGAAAGTTGGGATGGTTTGGTATTGGTTATTGGGATGGTATTTGGAATGGTTATGGTTTTGTAATGGTTATGGATTAGTTTCTAGTATTGAATATGGTTTTTGGCAGATGGTGAAATCTGGAATTATTGACGGTGGTAATGAATTCAGATTGGTATTATGACATTACTTATGATTATGATAGGTTTATTTCATATACATGTAATACATTGCTTTTCAAATGTTTTAATGTACTTTTCAGCACTCAACCATTATTATTGTCTGAAAGTGCATCTAGGACTCCCTTGTGGGTTTTGGATGATTTATGACAAGCAATTGGGATCCTAACCTCTTTGTTGAGATGAATGCAGGCTTATAATAGAAAAATGAGCAAAATACCAAAAAGAAGGGATGAAGAGGAGCAAAGTGGAAATGAGCTCAAGGAAAAAGAGTAGCAGATTATTGTGTATGGAGTGTGTTAAGGAAACACACCCCAAGAGCTCAATGATAATTAAACACACACATTGCACAGAGTTACACAGGACCAGACTAGTCCGATCACAATCGGACTAGTCCGATAACCTTTCTGCACCAGATTGAACAAGTCCGATTTCTGTCGGCCTAGTCCAATATCTTTTTGACTAGAATCGAACTAGTCCTCCCCAGTGCGGACTAGTACTCAAAACACTACACAAGTCACACAAAATCGGACAAGTCCGTTATCAACCGGACTAGTCCGATATCCTTTCTGATCCACTTCGGACAAGTCCGATATTCACACGGACTAGTCCGAAAAACCCACTGATCTAAATCGGACAAGTCCTCCAAGTGCGGACTTGTCATCCAACACACTTATGGTTTCACATGTCCGGACAAGTCCGATGGACATCGGACTAGTCCGAAGATTTCCAGTAGCGAAATCAGACAAGTCCATTTTCAGCCGGACTAGTCCGATATTTCGGGACACTTAGGGTTTGCTACACACAGCACACCGGACTAGTCCGGTGACCACCACGGACTAGTACGAACTTTCTAAACCCTAATGGTAACTTTTATAAATCCCATATCAATAGAGGTGCACGGCCCAATTTCACATCTCTCGAACCCTAGCGCCATCACACCTCCCAAGAGCCTCAAAAATGACCTCTCTCCACGAAATTAAGTGCAACATCGTCGAATCCTTTGAGGATTCACTCTAGATCATTGGAGAGACACTTACAACACCACATTGAGCTCTTGGTTTGATTCTCTAACACACTCCTGCGTTTCAATTGTGACTTTTGAGTGTGTTTTCGGTGGCATTGTGTTTTGTAATCTAAGGGAGCTCTCAACATGTGAGAACGCCCCTTGAATTCGGTTATTCACCCCTTTGTGATTAGTGGAAGAGGATTAGCCTTCGTGGCAATCCAACGAGGGTAGGGTTGGAGAAGACCCGATCCTTTTGTGGACTCCTCAACGTGGACGTAGGTTGCCTTTGTGGTAGCCGAACCACGGGATAAATCGTTGTGTTTTGTTTTTAGTGTTCATCATTCTAATTAATCAACTCAATCTAGGGTTTCATACACATTATTCATCTTACGTTAAATTGTTGCACATAAAACTTAATTGTGATATAATCCAGCATATAACTGTCAAACTGTTGTTTGATTCTATATTTCTGCTGTACACCTAAAAGAATCAAACCAATCAATCAAGTTTAATCAACTTGGTCCGTGAACACCGGACTAGTCCGCATTTTACCGGACTAGTCCGATATCTCTGGTATTGAACTGGTTGTTGAGTGTTGCAGGATCTGATAATTTTCAAAAAGGCCTATTCACCCCCCCTCTAGGCCTACATTCAATTGGTATCAGAGCCAGGTTCTTCAAGAAAGAGTCTAATCACTCGAAGAGATCATGTCAGACATCAAGGGCGTCCACAAAATCAACAACCAAGAGGAGGTTAATAACGACAAGAACCAAAAAGTGGAGAAGTACCTCGAAGTCATTCAAGACTTCGAGGACGATGATGAGGAGACGCTGGAGCTAAAGGCAAGTACAAGGAAAGAACAAAGCCAAAGTTGAGACGGGCGTGCTATAATTCTGGTGAGTATAACCACTTTATAGTTGATTGACCATATGAGGAGAACAAGAAGAATACCAAAGAATCCAAGCCTCAACCTAAAAATTCTTCAAGAAGAAGAAACAAGTCGAACAAGCGCATATTGGGAAGGAGTGGGACTCAAACGATGAGTCCTTATCATCCGATGAAGAAGAGATGGCTAGCATAGCCATCGAGAGCACGTCCAGGAAATCTACACTCTTCCCTACACTCGGTGCAAGGAAGGGAAATGACACTTGCCTTATGGCAAAGGAAGGTAAACACAAGGTAATCATCAAAACCCCTTCCGTGCATTCCTACTCTAGCGATGATGAAATAGATAGTGATGATGAGGATATGATAAATGGACTAGATAGGAAAACTGCAACAAAAATTGTAGGATCGGAGAGCACGTGAAAAGCTATCAGAGGGGGGGTGAATGGTAGATTTAAAAATCTTACGCAGCGGAAACAATTAAACCCCAAACCCTTTCGGCAGAAAAACGATCTGTTAAAGAAATCGTGTGTGAGACTAATCTAAACGTGTTTCACCATGACAAAAGTGATATATATCAGAGAGAATCAAGTCACAAAGACAACAAAAAATTAATCACTCAAATCCGTAGAGAAAAACTCAAGTTATGATCGAAAGATTAAACAATGGTCAATCTGCCCTACCCGAGAAAAAACAGTTCTGGAATGCTGCAAAGAAACTCGTGTAGATCATAGACCACAAATCCAATCACCGTGAAATTTTGACATATGATAGACAATCAAATTTTGAAGACAACCCAAAAAGAAGCACGTCAATTGGATCTGTAAAACCCGAGTTATGATAAAATTACCGACGAAAGGTAGTGCTGTCCACAAACTCGACGAGTAAAACTTGTCTGGAACAAGTCGAACGAACAAGGCACAAAAGTTCATTCAAACTACAAATTTTATTCAATAGAACACAAGAGGAACAGCCCCAAAGTCGTGCACCACGAGCTCTGGGCTCCCTTGCTTATATAACCAGCCCTTAGGCCAACCCAATATCAACTAGGACTCCAATCCTACTCAGATCACAAATCGTAACTTTCCATAACTGCTCAATATTCTTCTATACGCAGATAGAAGCAATCTTAATACTTTCAAACACCTTAGGAATGTATCCCACATTCCTAAGAAACTCAAATTCGTGAGCCACACAAAATTCTATCATAACCAACTCAAATCTTTCCATATTTGAGTCAAACCCGACTCAGCCGCAGCCTGAGTCCATAACCTAGTCGGTTGGACCTTTCCGACCAATTCTTTACGTCCACATCTCTTCATCACGTCTCGGAACCATGTAGCCACGTCCATGCACTCATTGCACACGTGCAAACATCTTCCAATGACATCCACGATAGCTTCATATGCATTGTTATTGATTCAATCATGTTGCGCAACCTCCTGATCAGCTCAACCACAATTCCTCCCGAACTTGGTTGTTGGAACCTCATCTCCTCCCTGAGACTAGTCCAATGGATCCCGTCACCAGCCATGTATTGAACTCAAGCAACACCTGCACATGAATAAACAACCAATCCATACGAGCCCAAGTCCTCGACTTGACTCAAGTTAGTTCCGAACACAACACCTTACGTGAGAACCTCATATAAGCATGTTGAAAAACCACAGTAACACGATATCATCCATATCAACCAAAACACACCAAAAACTTAGCAAATGAATACTAAGCAATCTTTACAACAATGTAAAGCAAGTACGAAACATTGCAAATGAAAAGCAGAAGCACTGCGATCAAGTTCCAGACATTGCCAGAGCAAACCGGACCTTGAGCCGGAGCTTACAAAAGCTAGTAGAACCTAGCGCCGGAACTTACCAGAACTAGTATAACCAAGCTCCCGCCGGAGCTTACAAAACTAGCAGGACCTAGCGCCGGAGCTAACCAGAACTAGTCGGAACTAGTAAACCCAAAAGCCGGAGCTAGAAAAATCAACTCGGAGCTTAGCAAAAACACGCCGGAGCTATCAAAAACATGTTGGAGCTATCAAAGACATGCCGAAGCTAAAGACAAAACTTCACCGGAGCTGACCAAAGCTAGTCGGACCTAGCATCAAACGTAACCGGAGCTACCCAAACCAAGCCGGACCTACCGTCGGACCTTGCTGTAGCTCAGAGCTAGAGTCGGACCTTAATAAAAAGGTGTTTTGGTGATATTCAAAACTTTTATCGTCAAAGCAAGTATATTCACTACAAGCCAATGTATTCAGCACACATAGGTCTTACAATCTCCCCCTTGATGAATGCATTGGCAACACCATTTAAAATCCGAACATTGGCTTATTCAGATAAAAGTTTTCAAAACAATTTCTCCCCCTTTGTAAATCAAAAGTAAAATGAGAAGAAAAATTATCCCATATTATCTCTCCCCCTTTATTATCTCTCCTTATGCACATATTCTCTTTCTCTTCATGCTTATCTCTCCCCCTTTGACAATGTATTCAGCAAGTCATGAGCATATAAACAATTTATCTCTCCCCCTTTAGTTGTTATGAGCATATTATAACATATACATATAAACAGAGCTCATCCAAGTCATACTATCAAGTAACTTACACTATCACATCAATGAGATATATAAAGTAGTGTAAGACATGCTAGAGATCATATGTAATTTTCAATTTAAGCAAGTCATGATCTCACAAACTTAACTATTTCATAACTTGAAAGCATGACACTAGTTGCTGCATTTTATTATTTTTCAAAGCATAATTTTAGGTCATATGATATTTGCAAGAGATTATATGCGCATCTGCCTTATTCTAACCAACCAAGCCAAGCTTATGTCATTTGACAATCAGAAGCTTAAGGACATGGTTTTAGTCATACACAACTTCTTCCAAGTTCATATCTAAGTGCAATGATAAGCCATCTCAAAAGAAGAAGTGCGATGCATGCATATTCTCTTGATCTTTTCTCAATTTATATTTGTTCATAAAAACTCAACATGTGAGTTGATTACTTGATGAATTCTTAATGATTAAAAGCACTTGTGAACATGTAACAAGTTCAAAACAGCAAGAAAGTTTGACCATGACCAGTTTTAGTGTAAGTAATTATTCCAATTACTAGACATGGCAAAAACTACAAAATGTATAACACGAGTAATGTAGTAAGAACTTTCAGCATGTAAAAGGAATCACAAAGTCATATATGTATGAAATACTATGCTCATATTATTTTAATTTCAGATTCACACATAGACTTCCCAAGTTTCAAAACTCCCCCTCAATTTAAGCCATGAGGATGCATAACCCCTATTTCACTACGAATGTAGAAAAAACGAGTGAAATCCAAAGGTTTTGTAAAAATATCAGCCAATTGTTGTTCGGTATCTACATGGTGAAGCACAATGTTTCCTTTTTCAATGTTATCTCGGAGAAAGTGTTACCTAATGTCAATGTGCTTAGTTCTAGAATGTTGCACGGGGTTTTTAGCAATGCAAATGGCACTAGTGTTATCACAGAATAGTGGAACACTATCTAGATCAACCCCATGGTCCTTAAGTGTTTGAACAATCCGAAGAATTTGAGAGCAAGCACTAGCAGCAACTACATATTCAGATTCGGCTGTGGATTGTGTAACTGAATTTTGTTTTCTAGAGGACCAAGCAACAAGAGAATTACCAAGAAAATGAAAAGCACCAGAAGTACTTTTCCTATCAATCCTACAACCCCCAAAATCAGCATCCGAAAAAACTTACAAAGTAACGGTTGAGGAAGAAGGAAGAAAAATGTCAAATTCTTGAGTTCCATGTAAGTACCTGATAATCCTTTTGATGGCTTGACGATGTGAAACACATGGGGAGGCTTGAAACCGTGCACAAAGACATACGCTGAATTGTATGTCCGGTCTTGATGCCGTGAGGTACAAAAGTGATCCAATCATGCTTCTATATTCTTTTTGATCCACGGGTTCACCGTCTTCATCAAGTTCAAGTGTAGTTGCTGTTCCCATTGGTGTCCAAAGAGGCTTGCTTTTGTCCATGTTGAAGCGCCTTAGGAGGTCTTTGGTATACTTCGTTTGATGCACAAAGGTACCCTCCATGGTTTGCTTTATTTGCAGCCCCAAAAAGTAAGTGAGTTCACCCATCATACTCAGTTCAAATTCGGAACTCATCATTGCTGAAAACTTGGACACAAGATCATGAGAAGCACAACCAAAGATAATATCATCCACATACACTTGAACGAATAATGAGTCATTGCCATGCTTAAGCACAAAAAGAGTTTTATCAACCTTGCCCATGGAAAACCCCTTTTCAAGTAAGAATGTTTTTAACCTATCATACCATGCTTTAGGGGCTTGTTTGAGACCGTATAAGGCTTTGGACAGTTTGTAAACATGATTAGGAAAATCTGAATTTTCAAAACCCGGTGGTTGTTTGACATAAACCTCCTCATCTATGTAGCCATTAAGAAAAGCACTTTTAACATCTATTTGATATAGCTTAAAACCTTTAGATGCTGCAAAAGCTAACAAAATTCTTATGGCTTCTAATCTAGCGACACGAGCAAAAGTTTCATCAAAATCTAGACCTTCAACTTGAGTGAAACCATGAACAACCAACCTAGCCTTATTCCTAACCACAACCCCATCCTCACTTTGTTTATTTTTATATACCCATTTAGTTCCAATTAAAGTGTGACCTTGAGGTGGAGGTACAAGTTTCCAAACATTATTCTTTTCAAAATTTTCTAACTCTTCTTGCATGGCAATGATCCAAGATTCATTAGTGAGTGCGTGTGATATATCTTTGGGTTCAAAAGAAGCAACAAAAGCAGAATGAGCGTGAGAGTTTGGATCGCAAAACCTGAACCGTGTGACTCGTTTGTGCAAGCTTCCAATCATCTATTGTGGGGGATGATCTTTGTAAAACCGTAGGGGAACAGATGTCTCACAAGCTTCTTCTTCTTCATGTTCATCACAAATCGATGAGCTTGTGGCTTGAGGATGATTTGAATCAGCATTGATGGTTGTTGGTGCTGGTTGAGAATTAACATCCGGAGCTAAACCAAAGTCTTTAGCTGCCGAATTTTTTGGCAGCAACTCCAGTTCTTCCTCATCTTCAATGAAAATGCTCTCCCCCTGCGGATATGAATTTGGACCTGCAATGTTTGAGCTAGTACCTGGGCTAGCCTCATCAAAAAACACTTCACAAGTTTCCATAATTTTGTTAGTGTCAAGTAAAAGCACACGATAGCCTCTAGTATGAGATGGATAACCAAGAAACATGCCATCAATGGATCTAGGTTCAAATTTATCAAGATTACCATGTTTCTTAACAAAGCATTTGCAACCAAAGACCCGAAAGTGTGTAATACTAGACCTATGTCCAAACCGGAGCTCATATGGTGTTTTACCTAGCTTAGCACGCAAGAAAACACGATTTGAGACATAACAAGCGGTTGCTAACGCATCAGCCCAAAATTTCCTAGGAGTTTGATATTCATCAAGCATAGTCCTAGCCATCTCAACTAAGGTTCTGTTCTTTCTTTTTACAACACCGTTTTGTTGAGGTACATATGGTGAAGAGAATTGATGATCTATTCTATTTTCAGCACAAAAGTGATTAAAAGTTTGATTTTTAAATTCAGTTCCATTATCACTTCTTATTGCTTTTAATGATCCTGGGTGATCAATTGATAATCTAAGAAATAAAGTTCTAAAGTAGACTAAAAACTTCATTCTTAGACGCCATAAAGTAAACCCAAGAGTATCTAGAATAATCATCAACGATAACAAGAACATACCATTTACCTCCGAAGGATTGAACACGTGAAGGTCCTACGGTGTCAAGATGCAAAAGTTGACACGGTTCAGTTGTCATGATCATTGTGAGAGGAGTATGTGAACCTGCAACCATCTTAGCATGTCTACAAGAAGAGCACACAATTTCTTTGTCCCCTTTAAGCTTAGGCAGCCCACGTATGCGGTGAAGAGCACTAATACGCGTTAGGTGATCAAAGCCTACGTGACCAAGTCTACGATGCCAAAAATATAAGTCCTTTGAATCATTAGCAACTAGACACCTATGCTTAGAGGAAGACATATCAAAATCAGCTTTAAAAACTCTTACAAACAGAGACATGTTAAAAATAAGCTCACTATTTGAACCCACAACTTTGCAGCAGTTTTTATTGAAAATAATTTCTAGATTTTCATCTAGCAATTGTGCAACAGAAAGCAAGTTGTATTTCAAATTTTTGACAAGTGCCACATCCTTCAAAGTGTAGTGATCATTTACTCTAACCGAACCCTTAGCAATTATAGAAGTTGAAGAATTATCGGCAAAAGTAACATTCTCTACACGTGACAAAAAAGAGAGGGAGGAGAACCAATCTTTGTTACCGGTCATGTGGCGTGAGAAACCTGAATCCACAATCCAAATGTTCTCCTTCCTCAAACGTGTAACCTACATAGAAGCACAATACATCGATGACTCAATACTGGGGTTAGTAAAAAGGCATTTAAGAATCCAGTACTGAGTCACGCGACGTGCAACAGGAAAAACAGGCGAAAGCTGAGACAAAACAGCAGGTTTATGAGTCAAAGTTTGAGATTTTTTATTCTTGACTACTGACCTATAAGGTGTTACTTGTGTAGCACAAAAATCAGTAGCTCCGGAGGCAAAAACAGAAGATCCGGAGGTAAACTTTGAATGTTTTTGACTCAAAACAGCAGGTTGTACATTCGGTTCAATATGTGCAGCAAATTTTGCATGAAAGTTATGAGATCTAGCAACCATTCTTTCCCTTTTCTGTTGTTTAGCTAGTCTATAACAAAAATCTATGACATGACCATCTCTACCACAGAAGGTACAATGAAATTTAACTTTGTGTTCATGTCTAGATGAGCAAGCAGTATTTTTATTTGAAACCGAATGAGGCAACACTCCTGCAGATTTGAAAACCACTCCTTTTTGTTTAGGAACTGTTTGAATCAAACCACTTCCTAATGACTTTACAAATTTAGGTGGATGTGCCTTAGCATGAGCATGAGAATCAAAACCTAAACCAGTTTTATCATTGCAAGACTTGGAAGAATTCAGCAGTAAGTTTAGGTTCTTATTCCCATTAGAAAACTGATCTAATGTCCTATGCATGTCATCAAGTTTATTGGACAGATCAAGGCAATTTTCACATGAAGTTTTTCCTTTTAGTTTACAATTTGAACAAAATTTAACTTCATGAGAACGTAAAGCATTGTTCAATATAGAAATTTCATTCATAGCATCCTGTAGTTTCTTATCAAGATCATCACAAGTAGAACAATGCAAATCAATTGTAGAACAGCTAGCATCTTTCAAATTTTTATCATTAAGTGCAGCAAGCTCTTTGTTCTTTTCAATTTCTAACTCAAGTTTATCAAGTGTGGAGGTGTGCGCACTTCTTAATGAGGACAATTGTTCATATACTAAATCACATGAGGGACATGCATCATCACTAGGAATCAAAGTTTTTAAACGGTTGATTTCAGATTCTAGTGATTCAATTTTAGCAGCACTATCCCTAAGCTTTTTGTCCTTTTTCTTAACAATAATAGTGGCACGAGAAATAGCATCACACATTTCTTCGCAAGTAGGACATACCTCTTCATTGTCGCTGTTGTGTTGTGCCTCCTCCATACTTGATCTTGACATGCCCGCCATGAAGCACAAGTTTGCCAAATCATCTTCATCTTCATCACTTCCAATGTCCACGTTGCTTAAACTGAACTCTTGAAGCGCGGTGATGAAACTGTTGATCATCTTGCGTCCTATGGTACCATTCTTCTTCTTGTTGAAATTTCCAGAGGAGGTCCGAACCTTGCTTTGTTTTTCTTCTCGGGTGGTCGGACCTGAAAGGTTAGGGCATTCTGTACGAAAGTGTCCTGTTTTGCCACATTCAAAACAGCGTTGAGGTCCGGAGCTTCCTCTCCTTCTAGTTCTCACATTTTGCAATGCTTTTGAGAATCTAGTAGAGATGAGTGCCAACTCCTCTTCTGGAAATTCTTCGATCTGCTCCACGGTTAGTGAGGACAACAAAAGCAAGAGTATTGCAAGATGATGATTGGCCGAAGCTAGACATATCACGTTGTGAAACAAATGCAATAGACTTATTGGGGTTCTTACATGAGATTATGTCAATTTCATGAGTTTTTAACTTGGAATATAGCACATCTAAAGTGAGTGAACTCATGACAGTAGATTCATGAATAGATGTGACTTTCATCTCCCAAATTGACATGTCTAATGCACTTAACAATTGCCTAGTATTTTCAGCATCTGAAAAATTAACATTGACACTACGCAAGTTGTTGAGAATCTTATTCAAGCGAGCAAAAAGGTCATCAATAGACTCATCGGGTTGCATCTCAAAGCGCATGTATTCTTTCTTGAACATGTCTTGCCTTACCTCTTTGATCGAGTTAGATCCTTCGTGGTAGTCACAAAGTGCTTTCCACACATCGTATGCAGATCGGAGGTGTGCAACACGGTCGAAGTCGCTTTGTGTTAATCCTTGTATGATCATGTTCCGAGCCTTGTTGTTGTTGTCGACATCTCTCAGATTTGTAGCTGTAACTTGATCTTTTGATGGCACTTTGTAAGGCGTGTATACCTTCTCCCAGCAAAGCCTTATGCCTGGATGAAAGCCTCCATGCGTGCCTTCCAAACCTGAAAATCAATACCAGCAAACACACAGAGTTTGGCGGAGTACTTCTCCATGATGATTAGTCAAAAACACGTGCAAATCACAAAGATTAGAGCACCGTGGCTCTGATACCAATTGTAGGATCGAAGAGCATGTGAAAAGCTACCAGAGGGGGGTGAATGGTAGATTTAAAAATCTTACGCAGCGGAAACAATTAAACCCCAAACCCTTTCGGCAGAAAAACGATCTGTTAAAGAAATCGTTTGTGAGACTAATCTAAACGTGTTTCACCGTGACAAAAGTGATAGATATCAGAGAGAATCAAGTCACGAAGACAACACAAAAAAATCACTCAAATCCGTCGAGAAAAACTCAAGTTATGATCGAAAGATTAAACAATGGTCAATATGCCCTACCCGAGAAAAAACAGTTCTGAAACGCTGCAAAAAAACTCGTGTAGATAATAGACCACAAATCCAATGACCGTGAAATTTTGACATATGATAGAAAATCAAGTTGTGAAGACAACCCAAAAAGAATCACGTCAATTGGATCTGTAAAACTCGAGTTATGATAAAACCACCGATGAAAGGTAGTGCTGTCCAGAAACTCGAGGAGTAAAACTTGTCTGGAACAAGTCGAACGAACAAGGCACAAAAGTTCCTTCAAACTAAGAATTTTATTCGATAGAACACAAGAGGAACAGCCCCAAAGTCGTGCACCACGAGCTCTGGGCTCCCTTGCTTATATAACCAGCCCTTAGGCCAACCCAATATCAACTAGGACTCCAATCCTACTCAGATCACGAATCGTAACTTTCCATAACTGCTCAAGATTCTTCTATACGCAGATAGAAGCAATCTTAATACTTCCAAACACCTTAGAAATGTATCCCACATTCCTAAACAACTCAAATTCGTGACCCACACGAAATTCTATCATAACCAACTCAAATCTTTCCATAATTGAGTCAAACCCGACTCAGCCGCAGCCTGAGTCCATAACCTAGTCGGTTGGACCTTTTCGACCAATTCATTATGTCCACATCTCTTCATCACGTGTCGGAACCATGTAGCCACGTCCATGCACTCCTTGCACACGTGCAAACATCTTCCAATGACGTCCACGATACCTTCATATGCATTGTTATTGATTCAATCATGCTGCACAACCTCCTGATCAGCTCAACCACAATTCCTCCCGAACTTGGTTGTTGGAACCTCATCTCCTCCCTGAGACTAGTCCAATGGATCCCGTCACCAGCCATGTATTGAACTCAAGAAACACCTGCACATGAATAAACAATCAATCCATACGAGCCCAAGTCCTCGACTTGACTCAAGTTAGTTCCGAACACAACACCTTACGTGAGAACCTCACGTAAGCATGTTGCAAAACCACAGTAACACGATATCATCCATATCAACCAAAACGCACCAAAAACTTAGCAAATGAATACTAAGCAATCTTTCCAACAATGTAAAGCAAGTACGAAACATTGCAAATGAAAATCAGAAGCACTGTGGTCAAGTTCCAGACATTGCCAGAGCAAACCGGACCTTGAGCCGGAGCTTACAAAAGCTAGTAGAACCTAGCGCCGGAACATACCAGAACTAGTATAACCAAGCTCCCGCCAGAGCTTACAAAACTAGCAGGACCTAGCGCCGGAGCTAACTAGAACTAGTCAGAACTAGTAAACCCAAAAGCCAGAGCTAGAAAAATCAACTTGGAGCTTAGCAATAACACGCCGGAGCTATCAAAGACATGCCGAAGCTATCAAAAACATGTTGGAGCTATCAAAGACATGCCGAAGCTAAAGACAAAACTTCACCGGAGCTGACCAAAGCTAGTCGGACCTAGCATCGAACGTAACCGCAGCTACCCAAACCAAGCCGGACCTACCATCGGACCTTGCTGTAGCTCAGAGCTAGAGTCGGACCTTAATAAAAAGGTGTTTTGGTGATATTCAAAACTTTTATCGTCAAAGCAAGTATATTCACTACAAGCCAATGTATTCAGCACACATAGGTCTTACAAAAATGAAATTTTTACTTGATCAACTTGTTGAGAAGGAGAGGTTAATTCATCGTCGAGAGGACATGATTATCTCCCAAAAGGAGGAGTATGTTGAACTTGACAAACTTCTAAAGCTTGAAAAGGAGAAAAACAATTCACTAGAGCTTGAGTTAGCTTCAAGCAAGAAAGCTTGCTTGGAGTTAACTGACTCAAATGTTGCAATCAAGGACCAACTTGCTGACCTGATCAAGGTTAACAAGATCCTTGAAGTGGATGTTGAGTCACTCAAGCTGAGTGAACATTCCTCCTCTTCAAATTCACCTTCCCAACCCACTAAAACTGAGTTTGCTCATATGTGCACATGTAGTAAAACTGACACCAGGTTGAAAGGGAAGTCAACCTCCACAAAGGATAAAAATCCTACCCAATGTGGCATATTTGACAAGGAGAAGATCAACTATGCACGTAGTGCATACTTGGTCCAAAGACCTCCAAATGTGAAATATGGCATTGGTTATTCTTATGATGAAAAGCAGCATGCTGGAAGTCATAAGAATAACAAGGGAAGGATTTCTTTTGTGAAGGGAAGACCCTCTCAAACTGGTAAGTCGAAGGATAAAAACTTGAACTCACACGAATATCGGACTAGTCCGGTTGGTGTCCGGACACGTCCGGTCATCCGGACAAGTCCGGCCCCCCAGACTAGTCCGATTCATAAACAACAGCGGCTATTATTCAAAACTTTTGATGCCTCCTATGTGTTAATGAGAAATAATCTTGGCAATGTCTGTGCTTATTATGTTGGGCCACGCCATGGGAACACAAAATCCCATGTGTGGGTGCCCAAATGTATTGTAACTAACCTCCAAGGACCCAAGCAAGCTTGGGTACCTAAAACCAAAGCATAATGTGTTTTTGCAGGCCTATTCCTCCGGTGGATCCAAATGGGTGCTAGACAGTGGATGCACCAACCATATGACCGGAGAAAGGATGATGTTCGTGGAATATGAAGAGAATGAGGATCCAAACGAGGGCATCTACTTCGGAGATAATAGTCAAGGAAGGGTGCTCGGTACCGGTAAAATTGCAATATCCTCTGAACACACACTTTCTTATGTTTTACATGTTGAATCTTTAGATTATAACCTGCTGTCCATATCTCAACTATGTGACAAAGGTTATAATTGCTTGTTCACTAATGAGGGTGTGACCGTCTCTAGGAGGAGTGATGGTTCCATTGCATTCAAGGGTATGTTGAAGGGAAAGCTTTACCTTGTTGACTTCAATAAGGATAAAGCCGAACTCGACACATGAATGATTTCTAAAACCAACATGGGTTGGCTGTGGCATAGACGACTAGCACATGTTGGTATGAGGAATCTTCAAAAACTCCTCAAGGGCGATCACATCCGAGGTTTGAAGGATGTTGTTTTTGAGAAAGACAGACCTTGTAGGGCGTGCCAAGCCGGGAAGCAAGCTGGAGCACATCATCTCGCAAAGAACGTCATGACTACAACAAGACCGCTCAAACTACTTCACATGGACTTGTTTGGTCCAATTTCTTACATAAGTGTTGGCGATAACAAATACGGTTTAGTTATCATTGATGATTTTTCTCGCTTCACTTGGGTTTTCTTTTTGCATGATAAGTCAGAAACATAAGGAACACTCAAGAAGTTCTTCAAGCGAGCTCAAAACGAATTTTCATTGACAATCAAGAGTATTCGAAGCGACAATGGCACAGAGTTCAAGAACACACAAGTGGATGAGTACCTTGATGAAGAGGCATCAAGCACGAATTTTCAGCTCCATACTCGCCACAACAAAACGGAGTTGCCAAAAGAAAGAACCGAACACTCATAGAGATGGCAAGAACAATGCTCGATGAGTACAAGACTTCGGATCGATTTTGGGCGGAAGCGATTAACACCGCTTGCCACGCTGCAAATCGACTATATCTTTATCGACTACTCAAGAAGACTCCCTATGAGCTACTCACCGGTAACAAACCAAACATTTCATATTTTCTAGTTTTCGGTTCTCCATGTTATATCCTGAACAAGAAGTCTAGGACTTCAAAGTTCGCTTCGAAGTCCGATGAAGGTTTCTTGCTTGGTTATGATTCGAACACTTACGCCTATCGTGTTTTCAACAAGGCCTCCAGACTTGTTGAAGTAGCACGTGACGTAGTGTTCGATGAGACTAATGGTTCCCAAAAGGAGCATGTTGATCCATGTGAATTAGGTAAAGAAGAAGCTCCTTGTCAAGCATTGAAAAGAATGGCTCTAGGCGAAGTTCGACCACAAGAGCCACCTTCACACGTACATGAGGAAAGTGAACCACAAGAGGAGACCATCAATCAAGGGGGAGCTTCAACACAAGATCAACCACAAGAGTACAAAGATGATCAACAAGTCAATGAAGGCAACCACTTAGGGGGACAAGCAGACAATCATGAAGACACAACTCCTCAAGTGCCACACCCTAGAGTACACCAATGCATCCAAAGGGATCACCCAATTGACAACATCATCGGTGACATCCAAAAGGGAGTAACCACTAGATCTCGCATAGCTAACTCTTGTGAGCATTATTCGTTTGTATGTTTTTTGGAACCCCGCAGGATTGAGGATGCAATGAAGGATCCGGACTGGGTGGTGGCAATGCAAGAAGAATTGAACAACTTCAAGCAGAACGAGGTGTGGGAGCTTGTGGCAAGACCCAATGCAAACATCGTCGGCACCAAGTGGGTCTTCCGCAACAAACAAGACGAACACGGGGTGGTGACAAGGAACAAGGCACGACTTGTGGCCAAAGGGTACTCCAGTAGCTAGGCTTGAATCTATTAGAATATTACTTGCATGTGCTACTCACCACGATTTCAAGCTATATCAAATGGATGTGAAAACGCCTTCCTCAACGGACCAATCAAGGAAGAGGTGTACGTGGAGCAACCACCTGGGTTTGAAGACGAAAAGTTCCCTGACCACGTATTCAAATTGTGTAAGGCTCTCTACGGCCTCAAACAAGCTCCTAGATCTTGGTATGAGTGTCTTAGAGATTTCTTAATTGAGAATGGTTTTCAAATTGGCAAAGTAGATTATACATTATTTACAAAGAATTTAGACAATGATATCTTTATTTGTCAAATTTATGTTGATGATATAATATTTGGGTCAACTAATCAATCTTTTTGTGAGGAATTTAGCAAAATCATGACAGGCAGGTTTGAAATATCAATGATGGGAGAATTAAAATACTTCTTGGGATTCTAAGTGCGACAACAAAAGGAAGGAACATTCATAAGCCAAACCAAGTACACGCAGGACATACTTAAGAAGTTTGGCATGGACAAGGCAAAGCCCATAAAGACCCCCATGGCAACAAATGGCCACTTGGATCTCAATGAAGATGGACCTAACATCGACCAAAAGGTATATCGCTCCATGATTGGATCTCTACTCTATTTATGTGCATCTAGGCCAGATATTATGCTGAGTGTATGTTTGTGTGCAAGATTTCAAGCCAACCCTAAGGAATGTCACTTGACAGCCGTAAAAGGATCTTGAGATATTTAGTTCATACACCCAACCATGGTCTTTGGTAACCAAAAGGCTCAAAATTCAATCTCATTGGTTACTCCGATGCAGATTATGCCGGGTGCAAAGTAGATAGAAAAATCACCTCCGGCACATGCCAATTCCTAGGGAGATCCTTAGTTTCCTGGTCCTCCAAGAAACAAAATTCCATTGCCCTATCCACAGCCGAAGCGGAGTATGTTGCAGCCGGGAGTTGTTGTGTACAACTCCTTTGGATGCGACAAACTCTAAGGGATTACGATTACAATATGAACCGTATTCCTCTCCTTTGCGACAATGAGAGTGCCATTAAAATTGCCCACAATCCAGTTGAGCACTCTAGAACTAAACACATAGACATAAGACATCATTTTTTGAGAGACCATTCCATGAAAGGAGATATAACCATCTCACATGTCAACACCCAAAAGCAATTGGCCGACATATTCACCAAGCCACTTGATGAAAAGCGCTTTTACGAACTCCGAAATGAACTAAATATCCTTGATGCTCGGAGTGTGGCCTGAAAAGTTTCATACATGTATGAATTCTTCAAAAATGTTGATTGAATTGTGAAAATCATCCCTCTCAATTTCTCTCAAAAAACTATGTCAATTACTAGATCTTGATGAATTATGATCATTGTTTGGTTGTTGTATGCTTACTGGTCAAAATCATCAAGATTAATTGATTTGATTTGCCCCTCTATTTCTCTATTTATGAACCTTCAAATATATATGAATGAGCTATGCAAATTTCTCCTGGTGACCACGGACTAGTCCGTGGTTACCCGGACTAGTCCGCCCATGCAGACTAGTCCGCTGAGTGCCGGTTAGGCCGGACTAGTCCGATAGACCACGGACTAGTCCGATATAGCTCTCTGGATGAGTTCGGACTAGTCCGGTTATCTCCGTACTTGTCCGATTTTTCGTGTCCATAACCCTAGCCGCCACCAAACCCTAATTCCTCTCATCCTCACTCTTGCTCACGCACTCTCTCTCTTGCGCTCGAGCTCCCAAGGCGATTCCTTGCTCCCTCCATCAAAAAGGTCCGCATTTTGGCGGAAATCAAGCTTGACCCCGTGCGGATTGAAGCTAGCGGACTTGTCCGGGCTCCAACTCTCTAATCTTCAAGCTTCAATCGATTTCTTCGGTAATTTTCTCCCAAACCCTACAAATCTTGTTTTTCTCCATTGTTGATCTAATAGCCTAGCATCTTTCACTATATACTTGCTTCCTTGATGTACTACGTGTATGGTAGACTTATAGTGCATTAGGAATCAGTTTTTGTCCAAACCGTTAGGTTTTTGAGGATGAACACCAGACTAGTCCGGTCCATGCACGGACAAGTCCGATCCCTCAGACTAGTCTGTGTCAGTGCACCGGACAAGTCCAATGTTTCTGAACCTAAAACCTAATTCCTCAATTCCTCAATGCAATTCCTTGCTATCTTTTCATACCTATGCCTTGTATCACTCATCATCATTCTTGCAAATCATTCTCAAATCATGTCGAGCACAAACGACGAAATCTCTGACTTTGAGGCCGAGATGGACCATGAGGTGGCACCTCGGACCTCGACGGGTCTTGGCAAGAAGTGCCAAGAAAGACCCTCCGAGCCTGCTCCCTCCCCTCCTAAGGTTCGAAGGAAGGTGCTGGCAAAGAAGCCAGTTTCCAAGGCGGCCGCATCATCAAGTGGCCCTCGCCAAGCAAAGGGCAAGGGCAAAGGGATAGCAACGGGTCCAATTCGCCCTTTGAAGTTGCATGCTCCCAGGGAAGGGGTCTGGGACCCCACTAAAGAGAAATTCAATGGCAAGGGCAGTGACTCAGCGGCAAAATTCAGAAGCATCGACTGGTATGGCCGGCCGAAGCAAGCTGCAGATGGAAGGTTCTGGTGCAAATTCCATGCTGACTTCTACAGATTAGTATACTTGCCAATGAAGACATCGGTGGTGTGCAGTCAGTGGATTGACTGGGCACACCTTGAGAGGAAGAAATGCTCCGCATTTTATGAAGTCATTGCGGCAGCTGAAAGACATGGTTTGAAGGACCTCTTTTCCTTCAAGTACAACTGGAATGATGAAGTGGTGGCTCAATTCTATGCCACCTGCCACTTTGCAAGCGATGAGGAAGAAAGAGTGACTAGGATGACTCATGGATCCAAGTACACTATCACATATGAGGAGTTCGCTAGGATGCTGCATCTTGACACTTCAAGCAATGATAATGTGGTCATCCACAATGTTGGTGTCATCGACAAGGAGAGGATGAAGTTTCTCTATGAGCCAAATTCAAAGTTCGTTCCTCCTTCCACAAAGAACATGAAGCCATTCTTTGTGGTGCTAAACAGGGTCTTGAGGAAGACCATTGCCCCTAAGGATGGGGATGCAGGGAGTGTACAAGGATACCTCCGGACCTTGATGAAGATCATAAGCAAAGGGCGTAAGTTTGATGTGTTTGACTACATATGGAATGATATGGTCAACATCTCCAGCACCCCCAATAGGTCATGTGGCTATGCTCCCTATCTCATGTTTATGATTGAGAAAGTCACAGGGATTGAGTTTGTGAAGGACGTGGAGCATACTCCTTTGAGGCCTCTGAAGCCTCAACCAATGAATGTCCAGGCTGATCCCTCTCCGGCCTCCAGTCCCGAGGCACCGGCAAGATCAAGAGAAGGTGCTAGAGCTATCCCTACTTCTAGGGAAGCCCCTTAGCGAGGATCAGCTTGTGGGATCCTCAAGTATCTGGCTGCCATATTCTCCTCCTGCAAGAAGGCCGAAGTGAAGGCCCACAAGCTCAACCAGAAAAGAAAGGAGGACATGAAGTACATAAAGGACAATGTGAAGCAAATCTGCCAGAAGCTGGAGATCGACGCCATTGGATCTCCAGTGATTCTGAGGACTCTGACCTGGACTTCACTGAGCTCGCGCCCTTGAACCCCTCCGAGCTTGCCTACTTTGGCATTGGGGGCTCGAGTGGCTCCGTTCCTCCTCCTTCTCCTCCTCATCAAGCTGAAGATGAAGATGACGAAGACGACGATGAGAGGACCGACAGTGAAGAGTGAAGACCCTAGGACCCTCCTCCCCTTCTTTTTGGTGTCTTGATGCCAAAGGGGGAGAGATTGAGGGGGAGTCTTAGCTTTAGCTGCGGTAGGATGCGAGGAGAGAGCTCTTTTTATCTATCTTTGTGATTGTAATGATTTAACGTTGTTTCTATGTTAACTTTGGTTCTGTGATGCAATGCTTACTTAATTTGAGAAGTATTTGTTAAAATCTGTAATTTTGCTCCTGGAATGACATATGTGCTTTGTTTTGGTTGACTAATGTAAATTATGTCACTCTCAATGTCTTAATGTACTTAGTTATGCATCCCACCATAGAGAATGCACGTATGGATAATTCTTTCACTGCTTGATGTATTTTTTATTCATATGTGCATACTTTATGAAAATCTCAATTTTTGTCATATTTTGTGAAATCTCAATTGGTTGTCATCAATCACCAAAAAGGGGGAGATTAAAAGTGCATCTAGGACTCTCTTGTGGGTTTTGGATGATTTATGACAAGCAATTGGGATCCTAACCTCTTTGTTGAGATGAATGCAGGCCTATAATAGAAAAATGAGCAAAATTCCAAAAAGAAGGGATGAAGAGGAGCAAAGTGGAAATGAGCTCAAGGAAAAAGAGTAGCATATTATTGTGTATGGAGTGTGTTAATGAAACACACCCCAAGAGCTCAATGATAATTAACCACACACATTGCACAGAGTTACACAGGACCGGACGAGTCCGATCACAACCTGACTAGTCCGATAACCTTTCTGCACCAGATCGGACAAGTCCGATATCTGTCGGACTAGTCCGATATCTTTCTGACTAGAATCGGACTAGTCCTCCCCAGTGCGGACTAGTCCTCAAAACACTACACAAGTCACACAAAATTGGACAAGTCCGTTATCAACCAGACTAGTCTGATATCCTTTCTGATCCACTTCGGACAAGTCCGATATTCACACGGACTAGTCCGAAAAACCCACTGATCTAAATCGGACAAGTCCTCCAAGTGCGGACTTTTCATCCAACGCACTTAGGGTTTCACATGTCCGAACAAGTCCGATGGACATCGGACTAGTCCGAAGATTTCCAGTAGCGAAATCAGACAAGTCCGTTTTCAGCCGGACTAGTCCGATATTTCAGGACACTTAGGGTTTGCTACACACAGCACACCGGAATAGTCCGGTGACCACCACGGACTAGTCCGAACTTTCTGAACCCTAACGGTAACTTTTAGAAATCCCATATAAATAGAGGTGCACGGCCCAATTTCACATCTCTCGAACCCTAGCGCCGTCACACCTCCCAAGAGCCTCAAAAACGACCTCTCTCCACGAAATTAAGTGCAACATCGTCCAATCCTTTGAGGATTCACTCTAGATCATTGGAGAGACACTTACAACACCACATTGAGCTCTTGGTTTGATTCTCTAACACACTCCTGCATTTCAATTGTAACTTTTGAGTGTGTTTTCGGTGGCATTGTGTTTTGTAATCTAAAGGAGCTCTCAACATGTGAGAACGCCCCTTGAATTCGGTTATTCACCCCTTTGTGATTAGTGGAAGAGGATTGGCCTTCGTGGCGATCCAACGAGGGTAGGGTTGGAGAAGACCCGGTCCTTTTGTGGACTCCTCAATGTGGATGTAGGTTGCCTTTGTGGTAGCCGAACCGCGGGATAAATCGTTGTGTTTTGTTTTTAGTGTTCATCATTCTAATTAATCAACTCAATCTAGGGTTTCATACACATTATTCATCTAACGTTAAATTGTTGCACATAAAACTTAATTGTGATATAATCCAGCATATAACTGTCAAACTGTTGTTTGATTCTATATTTCTGCTGTACACCTAAAAGAATCAAACCAACCAATCAAGTTTAATCAACTTGGTCCGTGAACACCGGACTAGTCCGCACTTTACCAGACTAGTCCGATATCTCTGGTATTGAACTGGTTGTTGAGTGTTGCAGGATCCGATAATTTTCAAAAAGGCCTATTCACCCCCCTCTAGGCCTACATTCATTGTCGTCATTTGAATCAGCTACATGTCATACTTTCCACACTTGCTGAGTATGACATGTACTCACTCTTGCAATCCCCCCAACAGTTGAAGGTCAGGACTGGGAGTTTAATGATGATAATGCGGAGTTCTAGGCCGTGTCTACCGTTAGCTTTGCCTGTGGTGTTTTGGAGCTGCGCTATACCCTATTGCTTATGCTGCCTAGCTCTTTAGTTTGCTTAATTAGTTATTTCCGCTGCATTAGTGAACTTGTCATCAATATTCATTAGAGTTTGTATGCGAGGAAAATATGGTTTGTTTAATAAAATTTTGTTAATTAATCTTGTGTTGTGGTAATTTTATGTATACTCTTTTGTGATTGCACTCGTGTATGTGTGATGAACATCATGGGCACACATATGCGTTAGCTTGGTTCATTTTTCGGAATCAGGCATCACAAGTTGGTATCAGAGCCACAGGTTTACCGCAGGATGCAACCTAGATAGAATGGACACTTTAGAGCACATAGGAGTACTCAGGAACCGATGTGTTTTTGTTTGGTGTGCTGTTGCTATATATATTGTTTGCTTGTGTGCTTAGAGCATCTCCAACCCATGTGCTATTTTTGGTTTGCTATACTTCCAAATAGCAAATGTGCTATCCACATTTAGCAATTCATTTCATAAGGATCTCCAACCCGTTTGCTATATGGTGTGCTATACTCAACACTTTGATATTTTATTAATAAATGATATTAAGTTTGAAATTCAAATAACACTGTTGCAACGGCTACATTTGTAATGACCGTATTTGTAACGGCTATTTTTCCAACGGCTATTTTTCCAACGGCTATTTTTTCCAACGGCTATTTTTGAAATGTATATATACCTATGGCTGACAATCAGTTCATCCACAACATCATTCTCTAGTTCTCCCATCTATATACAATATGAGGCATCGGTATCTTCGATACCTTGAGCACTCATCATCTTCGTCTGATGATGATGACGATGAACACATGCTAACTGCATTACATCAAGCACACACTCAATACGAGGCAATGAGCACAACATCATGGGGAGGTTCTGTATCAGGAAGGAATTATATTTATCGCGACAGAGAAGATGGTCATCATAGGTTGTATAACCATTATTTTTCTGAAAATCCTACGTACGGGCTAACATTCTTTAGACGCAGGTTTGTAATTATTACAATATTTTATTTATTTTATCCGTATATACAAATTCTTTGTGCTTATTTTCATATTCATGTTTTGTCATTCAGGTTTAGAATGAATCGTCCTTTATTTGTTCGCATATTACAAGCCGTAGAGCAATATGATGATTATTTTGTGCAAAAAAGAGATAATATTGGACGGTTAGGGTTATCAGCTTTACAAAAGATTTATGCTGCGTACGCCATGATTAGTCATGGAGTAGCTACTGATTTTATGGATGATTACGTAAGTATCGGTGAAAGTACCGTTATAGAAAGTCTTAGACATTTTGTGAGAGCTGTTATTGAAATTTTTGGAGATGAGTATTTGAGAACTCCAAATGAGCATGACACAACTAGATTACTTGCAATTGGAGAACGAAGAGGTTTTCCAGGAATGCTTGGTAGTATAGATTGTATGCATTGGAAGTGGAAAAATTGCCCTGCGGCATGGCAAGGACAGTACACCGGTCATGTGCATGAGCCAACAATCATCTTAGAAGCTGTTGCTTCTCAAGATCTTTGGATTTGGCATGCTTTCTTTGGTTTACCTGGATCTCACAACGATATCAATGTTCTTCACCGTTCACCTCTTTTTGCAACGTTAGCTGAAGGGGAGGCTCCTCAAGTGAATTATACCATCAATGGTCATTGCTACACAATGGGATATTATTTTGCGGATGGCATATATCCTCAATGGGCTACATTTGTTAAACCGATATCACAACCGCAAGACAAAAAGAGAAGATATTTCACCAAGGCGCAAGCTGCAGTTAGGAAGGATGTGGAACGGGCATTTGGAGTTTTGCAATCTCGCTTCGCCATTGTTCGTGGACCTGCTCGTTTTTGGGACAAAGAAACACTTCAACAAATTATGAAAGCGTGTATTATAATGCACAATATGATTGTCGAAGATCAGCAAGATGATAATGAAGAACAATATGATAATGTTGGACAACTTGTGAGACCATCGAAAGCTCATACACACGAACTTGATGAGTTCATGCAAGTACATCGTAATATACTGAATAGAGAAACTCACTCTCAACTTCGCGAAGATCTGATTGAGCATTTGTGGCAACGCCATGGAAATATGTACTAGATACTACTTCATCATGTAACTTGTATTAGCATTGTTTTTATTTATTTTAATGTATTATGTTGTATCAATGTATTTTATTTTAATAATATTAAATTCTTTAATTATAGATATCCTGCATTCTATATTATTTATTTCTCTTTTTCCTTCTATTCTTTCTTTCCTTTTATTTTCCATGCATTCATTTTTTTCTTTCTTTCCTCCTCTTTTAATTTCCTTTTTCCTTTTTCCATTACTTCCCTTTTTTTTCTTTCCTTCCTATCCCTCCAGCGTCCAGACTCTTCTCCACTTCCTATGGAACCAATCGAACGGAGTCTTCACCGTCCGGTTTTCTTCAACGTCGCATCATCCTTCTCTCGATCCAGCGTCTTCACGGCAGCAGCAGGCGGCGCGCCCAGCCCGTGGCCGCGGGGCAGCCGGCGCGCGCCCGACTCCCGGCGGCAGGCGGCGCGCGCTCGACTTGCGGTGGCAGCAGACGGCGCGCTCGGTCCGTGGCTGCGGGGCAGGCGGCGCGCGCCCGACTCCCGGCGGCATGCGGCACGCACTCGACTCGGGGTGGCAGCAGATGGCGCGCCCGACTCGCAGCTCCGGCTCTCAGCATCAGCATCGGCATCGGCAGCGGCGGGGCGCGCGCCCGAATCGCGGCGGCGGCAGCGGGGTGCGCCCGTCTCGCGACGGAACATCGGGCGGCGACGCGACTCCAGCTCGTGGCGGGTGTTGCAGGTGGGCGGGAACGACGGAGATCTGGCGCGAGTCCAGGATAGCAAACGAGGTTGGATTGCTACTTGTAGCAAACAGTGAGCTTCAGATAGCAATCTGCTAAATATAGCAAACCTAGTAGCAAATGGGTTGGAGATGGATTTTGCTCTGTTTTTGCTAAAAAATGGCATAGCAAACCATATAGCAAAGGGGTTGGAGAAGCTCTTAATAGAGGATTTTGGGATGCTTTAGCATTTCCATGTCCACATAGGCTAGTTAGTTGTCTAGTTTCATATCCCTTGATGCATATAGTTGGGGATGTTTACTAATTCTTACCTATTGCTTTTCTCCATATGGTGAGGACTTGCAACCAGAGGGATGGCAACGATGAGGAGGAGAACAATGGAGTGCCTTAGAACAACATTGGACAAGGACCTGCTCATGGAGCTATGAGCATCGAGCAGCTTTTGGCTATGCAAAACCAGCTCATGCAGACCATGATACAAACAATGGGACAGCTGCAGGCTGGCAACATCAACAATCAGCCCCACATGCCTCCACCGCCACCCCCGCCTCCTCATAACCGGTTGGGAGAGTTTATGAGGACTAGGCTGCCGACCTTTGCTCAAGCCGTCGACCCTATGGATGCAGATGATTGGCTCAAGTCCATGGAGAAGAAGTTAGCTGTTGTCCAATGCAGTGACCGGGAGAAGGTTCTATTTGCTTCTCATCAACTCATTGGAGCAGCTGCGGATTGGTGGGATTCATATTGCAATGCTCGTTAGAATCATGAGAGAATTACTTGGGTAGAATTCAAGGAGAGTTGTTGTTCTCATTATGTGTCAAAAGGTGTTATGATTTTGAAGAGGCAAGAATTTGAGAACTTAAGGCAAGGAAGATCAAGCGTGAGTGAATATCTCAACAAATTCACTCAACTCTCAAGGTATGCCCCTGAGGATGTTAGTCGGGACAGTCGGAAGCAATATTTTTTCATGAGAGCCTTGAACAATGAGATCCAAGTTCAACTGCTCAATGTGATTATGCAAATTTCCAGAAGCTTGTGGACGAAGCAATTGTGGTTGAGAACAAGATCCATGATATGGAGCAAGATAACAAGAGGAAGGCGCCATATCAAGGACAGCAACAAGGAAGCAATGTGCACCCTCGCTTTGCCCTCCTAATGCGCCATATTACAGCTCTTCTATTCCTGCTCAACGCCCTGGATTTGCACCGCGCCCAACTCAGTTTGTGTAGCAACGCCCTGTTATGCAAACACCTTGGCCTCCAATGCCTTATGCACCTCGTGCTAATTTTCCTAGTGCAAATGTTCAAAACCAAGCTCGTCCCAATAATTCTGGTGGAGTTAAGAAGTGCTATAATTGTGGAGAAGCTGGACACTTTGCGCATCAATGTCCTAAGTCAGGCCTTACTCAAGAAAGCAATGTGCCGAGGAAAAACCCAAGACCCAATGGAGGACAGCCACAAGGGAACCATGGACAGCAAAATTTTGCTCGTGGCAACGTGAACCATGTCTCTACGGAGGATGCTCAACAAGCGGATGACGTGGTCATTGGTATGTTTCTCGCAAACTCCAACCCCGGGACTATGTTATTTGATTCTAGAGCATCGCATCCTTCATTGCATCGAAGTATGTTGACAAGTATAGTTTGCCTATCTCTCATATGAAGTTTACTCTATTGGTTAAGTCTCTTGGAGGAGAGATGAGGACAAATATAGTATGTCCAAAAGTAAGCCTTAGAATAAGGGGGTAGACTTCTCCGCCAACCTCATTGTTTTGGATTCTCAAGGATTGAACATTATACTTGGTATGGACTGGTTGAGGAAGCACAATGGAGTTATCGAGTGTGCCACGAAGACGGTGAAGTTGACTAATGAAGAAGGGATCACCGTAGAATCTGAAGCAACTCAACATGCACCGAAGCAATTGGAGCTGAATCACATGGATGGTACTGCAATTGAGGAAATTCCGGTGGTGTGTGAATTTTTGGATGTTTTTCTGGACGAGTTGCCAACTATGCCACCCGATCGAGACATTGAGTTTGTTATTGACTTAATACCTGGAACTGCACCTATAGCTAAGAGGCCGTATAGGATGCCTCCTATGGAATTAGCGGAGCTCAAGAAGCAAATTCAAGAGCAACTAGAGAAGGGTTTTATTCTCCCTAGTTCTTCACCTTGGGGAGCGCCCGTGTTGTATGTGGACAAGAAGGATGGAACTCAAAGGATGTGTGTGGATTACCGAGCTCTCAACGAGGTGACCATCAAGAACAAGTACACCTTGCCCCGTATAGAGGATTTGTTTGATCAGATGAAGGGTGTTTGTGTCTTCTCTAAGGTTGATTTGAGGTCGGGATACTTTCAAATGAAGATTAGACCATCGGACGTACCCAAGACAGCTTTCAGGACACGGTATGGATCTTATGAGTACACCGTGATCTCTTTTGGATTGACAAATGCGCCTGCCTACTTTATGTACTTCATGAATAAGGTCTTCATGGAGTACTTGGATGGGTTCGTTGTGGTGTTTATTGATGACATTATGATCTACTCGAAGGATGAGAAGGAACATGAGGAACACTTGAGGCTTACATTGCAGAAAATTGAGAGAGCATCAATTGTATGCCAAGTTCAACAAGTGTCAGTTTTGGTTGAAAGAGGTGTCGTTTTTGGGTCATATCATCTTAGGAGGAGGAGTATCGGTTGACCCCGGAAAAGTGAGAGACGTGTTGAAGTGGGAACCGCCGCAAAATGTCAAGGAAATAAGGAGTTTTCTTGGGATGGTTGGATATTACCGTCGGTTCATCAAGGACTTTTCCAAGATAGCCAAGCCAATGACGGAATTGCTAATTAAGGAAAAAGCTTTCCATTGGACTCCAGCTTGTCAAGAAAGTTTGGAGGAGTTGAAGAAGAGGTTAACAACAGCTCTAGTTTTGGTATTGCCGGATGTAAGCAAGAGTTTTGATATTTATTGCGACGCATCAAGACATGGACTTGGATGTGTATTGATGCAAGAAGGTCAAGTGGTCGCCTATGCATCAAGACAATTGAAGAAACATGAGCAAAATTATCCTACACATGATCTTGAACTAGCAGCCGTGGTACATGCATTCAAGATTTGGAGACACTATATTTTTGGACATAGGTGTGAAATCTATACGTATCATAAGAGTTTAAAGTATATTTTCACACAAACGGATCTGAACTTGAGGCAACGAAGATGGTTGGAGCTCATCAAAGATTATGATTTGGGGATCAACTATCATCCGGGAAAAGCTAATGTAGTGGTCGGTGCTTTAAGTCGGAAAGGAGTAAGTAATCAGCTCACGGATTGAGAGTTGCCATCCGAGTTATGTAAGGATTTTGAATGGTTGAATCTCGGATTTGTGAATGAGATGGGAGTAATGGAGTTAAACCCAACCTTGGAGCAAGAAATTCGAGAGGCACAGACCACGGATGAGGAAATTCAAGAAATCAAGGAAAGGACCCAAGAGGGGAAAGAATTCAGATTTGATGAAGATGAACATGGTACCCTATGGCTTGGTAAGAGGATTGTTGTGCCTAATGTGAAGCATATTCGGAAGACGATATTAAAAGAGGCACATGACTCACCATATTCGATTCACCCCAGTTGTACGAAGATGTACAAAGACTTGAAGACTTGCTATTGGTGGGATAGCATGAAAAAGGACATATCTGGATATGTAGCGTTGTGTGATGTGTGTCAACGAGTCAAGGCAGAGCATCAAAGGCTAGCTGAATGCAACCATTGAAGATTCTGGAGTGGAAGTGGGAAGAAATTAGAATGGACTTCATAGTTGGTTTACCATGTACTCAGTCCGGTTATGACTCAATTTGGGTAATTGTGGATCGGTTAACTAAGTCAGCCCACTTTATTCCCGTCAAGACCACCTATAATGGAGAGAAATTGGCGGAACTGTATATGGGAAGAATAGTATGTTTGCATGGAGTTCCAAAGAAGATAGTGTCAGATAGAGGTTCTCAATTCACTTCCAGGTTTTGGCAAAAGTTGCATGAAGCATTGGGAACAAGGTTAAATTTTAGTTTAGCATACCACCCTCAAACGGATGGGCAAACCGAGAGGACCAAACAGATTTTAGAGGACATGTTAAGAGATTGTGCTTTAAAGCATGGGAAAAGTTGGGACAAGAGCTTGCCATATGCAGAATTTTCATACAACAATAGTTACCATATGAAGTGCTTTATGGAAGGAAGTGTAGGACACCTTTATTTTGGA
Organism: Tuctoria greenei; assembly: GCA_036927565.1. Classification (NCBI taxonomy): domain Eukaryota; kingdom Viridiplantae; phylum Streptophyta; class Magnoliopsida; order Poales; family Poaceae; genus Tuctoria; species Tuctoria greenei. The sequence continues at coordinate 169,724,006 of JAYESD010000005.1, read as the reverse complement.
ATGAAGCAGGAGAAACTCAAGTATTTGGTCCGGATGTGTTGCAAGAAGCCGAAAATCAAGTCCATATAATTTGTGAAAACTCGAGGGCAGCCCAATCAAGACAAAAAGGCTATGCGGACAATAGGAGAAGGAAATTAGCCTTTGAAGTGGGAGATTTTGTTTACCTCAAGGTGTCACCAATGAGGGGTCATAAGAGGTTTAACATAAGAGGCAAGCTCGCACCTCGCTACATCGAACCATTCAAGATTTTGGATAAAAGAGGAGAAGTAGCGTATAAGTTGGGGATGCCAGCTCATCTTTCAGATGTCCATGATGTCTTTCATGTTTCCCAGCTCAAGAAGTGCTTGAGAGTACCAGAAGAACATGTGCCAATGGAAGGATTGGAACTAGAGGAAGATTTGACTTATGCCGAACAACCGATCAAAATCTTGGAAACCAAGGAGAGAGTCACATGGAACAAAGTTATTAGATGGTGTAAAGTTCAATGGAAGCACCTCACAGAAAAAGAAGCGACGTGGGAATTGGAGGATGATATCAAGAAGGAATTTCCCTATCTCTTCTCTTCCGCGTCGAATCTCGAGGGCGAGATTCATTTTAAGGGAGGTAGGTTTGTAACACCCTCATTTTCATGCATCATGCCCTACATACATTCATATACATGTTTAACATTAACCCACATAAAGAGGAACGAGTTTAAAATTGATTTGGAGCATTTAAAATTGATTTGGAGCAAAACTGCACTTAAAATGCTGAAAAGTGCGGACTAGTCCGATTTTAGTGAGGACTAGTCCGATTTCTCTCTGACTAAAAACGGACTTGTCCATTTTTGCTGCGGACTAGTCCGATTTTACCTCTGGAAACTTTTGGACTTGTCCGATTTTGTGCGGACTAGTCCGATATTCCAAGAATCCTAGAAAATTGGCTAAGTCCCTGGACTTTTCTGGACTAGTCCGGTGTTCCAGCGGACTTGTCCGATTTCCTCTCTGACTAAAGTCAGACTTGTCCGATTTTAGGCCAGACTTGTCCGATTTTCTCTCTGACAACTTCGGACTATTCCAGTCATTTTCGGACTTGTCCTATATTTCGCGACTCCGAGTTGATCTTTTGTTTTACGACTTGTTTCTTGGGTTTCATGTTAAGTGGGCCTAGGGCATCGTACCTAATTCTTTTAGTGTGGGACTCTAAACCAGCCTCTACTCCTCTCAAAATCAAAATCCATCTAACCCTAGCCTCCACCTCTATATAAACAACCCCACCCCTTGGCTTGACATCTATTTGCCACTTTTCCACCCCACCAAAACTCTAGTTCGTGGAGAGCCACCACCAAGGAGGGAGGAGGAGATCCCAAGCAAGGAGAAGAAGAGGAGGAAACAAAAGAGGATCAAGATCTCCACCAAGCTTTCATTCTTCACCACCAATTCATCTCCAAGTTCATCATCAACCCTAGATCATAAAGATCCAAGTGTTACCTCCAAGTTTCTTGATTCATTGGAGTTCTAAACACCTGGTATACCTTCTATTCTCTTTTCCTTAGGAGAATTCAACCCCTAATCTCAAAATTCACGTCGATCTAGAAAACCCTATTCTGCTGATCTCGCGTAAGTGCGGACTTCTCCGGTCCCTAGCGGACTAGTCCGATTTTCCTGGTTAAATTGTGTTGAATCGATTCTAAAATTTGATCTAATCACATCCAAACTTTTATAAACTTGTTAAAAGCTATTAGAACTCGTTAGTGATCATTAAAAGTAACCCATTAACAAATTATGCCTTGCATTTGCATCAATCATGCATGTCATGTCATATTGAGTAATATTTGTGCACTCTTTGATTGTGTTTCGTGTCTTGTATGTTTATTGTGCGGATTAGACGGATTTGCGCTAGAGAGTGCCGTGGAGGATCTAAAACACCAAGAGTTTGAAGGCTTTGACCCTAATCAACCGCAAGAGCAAGGCAAGTGTCCTTGAAGCATATTGATCCTGTTTTAAAATAAATGTTTTGTTTACAAATTGCATGCTTGTGTCAATTTGATGGGAATCCTATGATAGGAAGTTTACTAGCTTTGTTTAACCACCCTTGTCACCTGGAATATATGGTAGAGAGTCGGGATGGGATTTTTACCTTTTTGCTTCGCTTAATTAATTGGGATGGAAGAACAACTATACTACTTAATTTAATTATGCATGGATGAGATTATGGTTAACATGAACTGGTTAATATTGTATGGTAATGGGTGATCTAAGCAAGCCTGGTATGTGGATGGGTTGAATGTTATGGTAGTTTTGCTTGCTTTAGATCTAAGGACCGGTTCGTGGAGCGACCATCCAGGATTTACAGTGCCACCACAAGGCCAAGTATGGGTGTGGCGAAGCTAATTAATTAGGGCTTTGCCAGTGCTATTTGGACCATTAAGGATGCTCGGGGAAGGGGTAGTCGGATTGGGTTTGTTGATGATTGGTGGGACTACCCTGGGATCCGAATGGCTCAAGAGGAGGCCCTTGGTTGAAGATGTGCTCAGTTGGATACATCGCCACCGGTGAAACCTCAGTGGGGTCTAAATAGGCTAGTAATCCCTTTGTAAAGGCTATTTTGTGATCTCTTGGCCACACACCTAAGGAAGTGTGAGACAGCATAATTGAGATTCTATAGTCATTGAAAGGTGATGAAATCACAAACACGTGGGTAAAGCGGTACAACCTCTGCAGAGTGTGTCTAAACTATCATGATAGTCGTGCTCCCGGTTACGAGCAACCTGGACCCTCACATGATTAGAGGAAAGTTGGGATGGTTTGGTATTGGTTATTGGGATGGTTATGGTTTGGTAATGGTTATGGATTAATTTCTAGTATTGAATATGGTTTTTGGCAAATGGTGAAATCTGGAATTATTGACGGTGGTAATGAATTCAGATTGGTACTATGACATTACTTATGATTATGATGGGTTTATTTCATATACATGTAATACATTGCTTTTCAAATGTTTTAATGTACTTTTCGGCACTCAACCATTATTATTGTCGTCATTTGAATCAGCTACATGTCATACTTTCCACACTTGTTGAGTACGACATGTACTCACTCTTGCAATCCCCCCAACACTTGCAAGTCAGGATTGGGAGAATGGTGATAATGTGGAGTTCTAGGCCGTGTGTACCGTCAGCTTTGCCTGTGGTGTTTTGGAGCTGCGCTATACCCTGTTGCTTATGTTGCCTAGCTGTTCAGTTTGCTTAATTAGTTATTTCCGCTGCATTAGTGAACTTGTCATCAATATTCATTAGAGTTTGTATTCGAGGATAATATGGTTTGTTTAATAAAATTTGGTTAATTAATCCTGTGTTGTGGTAATTTTCTGTATACTCTTTTGTGATTGCACTCGTGTATGTGTGATGAACATCCTGGGCACACATATGCGTTAGCTTGGTTCATTTTTCGGAACCGGGCGTCACATATGCCATTACTTATAATGAGTTTGCTAGACTGCTTCACCTAGAAGACACTAGCAACAATGAGCTAACCATCCACAACATTGGTCTCTTGGAGAATGATACAATGAAGTTTCTTTATGACACTCACTTGACATTCAATCCTCCTTCCACCAAGAACATGAAGCCATTCTTTATAATTCTCAACAGAGTCCTCCAGAAGACAATAGCTCTGAAAGACGGAGATGTAGGAAGTGTACAAAGATACTTGAGGACATTGATGAAGGTGATTAGCAAAGACAAGAAGATTGATGTCTTTGACTACATTTGGAATGATATGGTAAATATCTCCTGCACACCAAACAAATCCTGAGGCTATGCACCTTAATTGATGTTTATGATTGAGAAAGTCACATGGATCGAGTTCGTGAAGAATGTGTAGCACACTCCCCTGAGGCCTCAGAAGCCTACCCAAGCTACTCTCCCAGCTGCTCCATCTCCGGTGTCCAGTGAAGAGGCTCTAAGGAGAGCTCAGGGAGATACCAGGAGTGCTCCCGCTACTAGGGCCCCAACTCAAAAAGGGTCCTCAAGTGGCATCTTGAAGTACTTGGCCGCCATTTTTGGCTCATGCAAGAAAGCTGAAGTGAAACTTCACAAGCTCAACAAGGCGAGGAAGGCCAACATGAAGTATGTCAAGGAAAATGTCAAGCACATTTGCCAGAAGTTGGAGATCAAGCCTATTGGATCTCCCATTATCTCTGATGATTCAACTTCAGATTTCTCGGAGTTGCCACCTCTCTCTCCCTCCGAGCTTGCCTATTTTGGCATTGGGGGCACTTTGAGTGGATCCGCTCCTCCTCCTCCTCAACCTGAAGATGAAGATGATGAGAGGACCGACAGTGAGGAATGAGCCTCTAGATCCCTCATCTCCTTCTTTTTGGTGCCTTGATGCCAAAGGGGGAGAGATTGAGGGGGAGTCACTAGATCCTAGCTGTAGGTTGCGAGGGGAGAGCTCTATTTGTGTTTCTTTTGGGTTGTAAGACTTTGTCTTATGTTATTGGACATGTGGTGTGAAACTATGACTTTGTTATGCTTATGACTCATGTGTGTTATGCTCTAAATTTGATAACCTTGATGCTATCATGGTTATGTCATTTATCTTGTTCATATCAAGATTATTGTTCACACACATGTAGTTTTGCATCCCACCTTAAAGAGTGCTACATATGTCTCATGTTTTCATTGCTTAATTTGTTCCAAACTCATATGTGCACACTTTATGAAAATTATGCACTTTTAATCATATTTGTGAAATCTCAATTGGTTGTCATCAATCACCAAAAAGGGAGAGACTGAAAGTCCATCTAGGCATCCCTTGTGGGTTTTGGTAGATTTATGACAAGCAAATGAGATCCTAACTAAATTGTTGAGATGAGTGCATGTTTTAATGAAACAATGAAGAAAGCGCAAAAAGAAGGGAGAGTGAGAAATGAAGTTGAAAGGAGCTCAAGAAATGATTATATTACTCTTTGTGTATGGAGTGTGTTGGAGAAACACACCCCAAGAGCTCAAGCAAATTTTAATCACTCTCACTACACAAAGTTATACAGGTCTGGACTAGTTTGATGTACCCCGGACTAGTCCGATTTCTCCTAGTCCAGAATCAGACAAGTCATCCCAGTGCGGACTTGTCTGCACAGTCCAACTTTTCACATACTAGACTAGTTTGATATCACCATGGACTAGTCATATCTTTCTGACTAAGATCGAACTAGTCCTCCCCGGTGCAGATTAGTCCTCAGCACTTCACAGTTTGCACAAGTCGAACAAGTTCGATATCACAACGTACTAGTCTGATATCTTTCTGACATAAATCGGACAAGTCCGATATCTGCACGGATTAGTCCGAAAAACCTTTTGACTAAAATCGGACAAGTCCTCCAAGTGCGGACTTGTCCTAAATTCACCAAAGGTTTCACCCAACCAGACTAGTCCGATATGTGCTGGACTAGTCCAAACATTTCCAGAGATAAAAACGGACTAGTCCGCCCGTGGCCGGACAAGTCCGATAATTCAGGACACTTAGGGTTTCCCACACGCCGCACACCGGGCTAGTCCGGAGTCCACCACGGACTAGTCTGGACTTTGAAAACCCTAACGGTAACCTTTGGAAACCCAATTATAAATAGAGATGCACGGCCCCTAATCAATAAGACTCGACCCCCTACGCCGTCACACCCTCCAAGAGCCTATAAAACACGTATCTCCACTCAATCCAACGCAAGAAGGATCAAATCCTTGAGGATTAACTTTAGATCAAAGGAGAGACACGATTCTTCATGTTTTGAGCTCTTGAGTTTGATTCTCTCGCACACTCTTGTTCTTTGTTGCATATAATTCGAGTGCGTTGGTGGTGTATTTAGTTGTAAATCTTGGGGAGCCCTCAACTTGTGAGAAGGCCCCTTGAACTTGGTGATTTGCCCTTTGTGATTAGTGGAAGAGAATCGGCCTTCGTGGCGATTCGACGGGGGTAGGGTTGGTGAAGACCCGGTCCTTTCATGGGCTCCTCAACGTGGGTGTAGGTTGCATTCGTGGAAACCGAACCACAGGATAAAAATCTTGTGTCTTCACTTTGTGCTTATTGTTCATTGCATCTAGGGTTTAATTGACCTTAGTCAAATTACATCAAAACATGAAACTAAGGTTACCTTGTGCTATCTTCAGTTTACTTGAAGCAACATACGCTAGTTACATCTTAATTTCAGTTGCGTAGAGTACTTGGATCGAGATCATCGATCAAACTTGATCGATCTAGTCCGCACGCACCGGACTAGTCTGCACACTACCGGACTAGTACGATTTATTGGTATTTGATCAAGTTGCTGAGTGTTGCAGGTTCCGACAAAAGTTCAAGAAGGCCTATTCACCCCCCCCCCTCTAGGCCACATTCAAGTCTCACTCATGTGGCAGTTGTAGTGTATGATGATACCTTTCACTTCTGCAGCAGCAATCACGGATCCATGGACAAGCATAAATGTACATTATCCTGATTCCTGCCCACCAAATGAAAAGAACAACTCTTCATGAAAAGAAGGTCATTGTCTTGATCAAATGCAATGGGGAGAATGATAAGATTTTTGAGCAAATCTACCCTGACTTATCAATATGCTGATGGTATGTGATTAAAGAATGTAATCTCCAGGCTCTTCATTTCAAAGAAAATGATAGGACAGGACTGAAATTATGAATTGAAAACTTTCACTAGATCTTGTTTCTAGATGATGTATGGTTGTTTTTCTTCAAGAAAACCAGTGTATATTCCCTGCTTCTACAATTTATCTTTTATTTAATATAATCTCAACAGTAGGGCCTTCCTACCGTTTTACGTTTAAAAAATGCATTGGGGAGAAAAAAGAACTTAAGGTAATACAAAATTTAAAGTGCCAATCCATTTTCTCTGGAATGGTAAGCATGGAATCCTTAAGGGCAACAGATGAGAAACCCCTGATGGAAGTACCGAACAAGTCCGGTAAAGACCAGACTAGTCCGTTTGTTGTCCAGTAAGGGTAACCGGACTAGTCCTGACCCTTAACGAACTAGTTCGATTTTATCCGGTAAGAATATCGAACTAGTCCGGACCCCGATCTGACTAGTCCGGTTTTTTCAGTAACTGTTAGTTTGAACTCAAAATTGACAAGTGTTCTAATTGAAAGGACACAACCCACTGAATGTTATGCCCCTGATCGGGGGACACAACATTCCTAAGGGTGGGAGGCCCCGTCTTGTGTCTCTTGGTCAAGTATAAGAAGAGGATCAAGTATATGAACAAGGAATGCTTAATTCATACACTCATACACACTTGAACACTCTAATCCACTCAGAATCAGATCAACATACCAAGAGAAGAACAAGGGGAAACGCCTCTCGCCATTGTTCTTCTTGCGGCCTCGCCTTGTTGGCTCGATGTCCGCATCGTCAAGCAACCACAAGGATGGAGGAGAAGGTATTATTGGTGTTCTTGTGCTATTTGAGAGATAGGACTTGGTGTTCATGTTGTATTCAGTTTTCTCCATGTAATTCGAGATGATTTAGTGCCTATTTGATCTTTGGGCTCCCTTTTGATTTTCTAACAATGGTATCAGAGCCATTTAGACCACTAATTATTTCGAATTGAGTTTTGATCGAAGTTTTTCGCTGAAAGTTTTGAAGGTCCGTACTTGTCCGGTCTAAGGGCCGGACTAGTACGGTATGCCACAATAAAGTGGTTAGGTTTTTTGGATCAGAGCATTTTGACGCGTTCATCTGATTGAAAACCAATTAAGCACTTTGGATTGAAATCCATTGTGAAAATTAAGTTGATTTGGTAAGATGGTAAGATTAAGATTCCCTTTTGGGTATTTCGACATTTTTTGCTTTTTTATATGAAACTTTTCCGGGGTTGGTCGAACTAGTCCGGAATAGTACGGACCAAACTCGAAAAGTTCAATAAAGAACGGATTAAATGTTTTTGAATCAGTACCGGACTTGTCCGGCATATGGACCGGACTAGTCCGAAAACCATATTGTAAGAGTTCGGACTAGTCCGGCCATGTGCGGACTAGTCCGTGCTATACAATTAAGTTTGCTTATTCATTAAGCTTCCATAGTGAATTAAGTTTATATTTTCATAGAAATTTGGTCGAGTAACCAAAGCGAAAGATAAATTGCTATATCAATTTAAGTTGCATGGACTTCTATTGAGTAACCAAAGTGAAAAATAGAATTTTCATGTTTAAAGCTATATTAATGTCATTATTGGCCAAGTAACCAAAGTGAAAGGCATTAATTTTATTTTTCTTTCTAAGTACCTAGTAATTTGGTCGAGTAACCAAAGCCAAAGATAAATTACTATGTATTTCAGTTGTTCTTCAATGTTAAGTTTTAATGTCCTTATTGGCCGAGTAACAAAAGCGAAAGACATTAATGATATTCTTTTTCTAAGAACATAGTGATTTGGTTGAGTAACCAAAGCGAAAGATAAATTACTATGTTGATTTTTAGTTATTCTCAAATGTTGAGTTTTGGTCGACTATGCATTCTTCTTGATACTGGTTTTTGATTATGAAGGTTCCTCCAATGCGAATTCAGCACTGAGTTTCATCGCTTCTATTGATCCACTCAATGAAAGCAATTATGGGAGATGGCGACAGAAGTTGGAGATTGCTTTAGCAGTCTCTGAGATAGACTTGGCTCTCACTACTCCATATCCGGTTGCACCACTTGAACCAGTAAGAGATGCTGATGAAACTCAGGAAGCCTCTGCTGTGAGGACAAAGGAATATACTACTAAGTTATTGGCTTATGACATTGATTGTTATAAGTGGAAGAAATCAAACAGGAAATGTTTGATGGTAATTAAGGGCACTGTCACTGAGGCCATTCGGGGAGCAATCCCTGAATGCAAAACTGTTGTTGAATACCTCCAAAGGATAGAGAATCAGTTTACTGGTTCTTCTAAGGCCACTGCAAACACTCTTATCAAGAGGCTTGTTACTGAAAAGTATCATGGAGGTGGTGTGCGTGAGCACATCTTAAGAATGACAAATATGGCTGCAAGGCTTAAGCCTATGGATTTGGGGATTAAAGACATTGTGCATCACATAATTGCCTCACTTCCTAAGGAATTCGAGACTTTTATCATCAATTACAACTCTCAACCTGAACTATGAAACATAGAAAAACTCATGGCTATGTGTGCTCAGGAGGAAAAGAGGATTAAGTCCCTTCACGTTTATGATGCTATTAATTACGTGAAGGAAAAAGGTAAGGCTAAGAAGAATTATTCTTCTAAGCAATCTTTTAAGTATCATGGTTCTTCTCACCATGATAAAGATATGGGTAAGTTTCCACTAATCCATCCTTACAATAAGGATGTAAAAGTGGATAAAGATCAGTGCGGCTTTTGTTTAGACAAAGGTCACCATTAGAAGGATTGTATAGGCTTCCTTAAATGGTGTTGTAAAAATGTTAATGATTTTGTGACCTTTGTTGATGAATCCCTGCTTTTAGATTATACACCATTTTCTTCGTGGATTGACTCAGGTGCCACTGTGCATGTTTGCAATTCGTTGCAAGGGTTAAATATGAGGAGGACCCTAGAAAGAGGGGAAAGGGCCATTAAAGTTGTTGATGGCCATGAAGCTGAAGTGAAAGCCATTGGAGATTATCCATTAGTATTAAGAATTGGCTTTGTACTTACACTTCAGGATGTATTATATGTACCCTCTTTAAGTAGAAATCTCATCTCAGTATCATGCTTAGATGATGATGGTTATGTTTGCCAATTTGGAAAAGACAGATGTGTAATTAAGTTTAATAATAAGATTGTTGGTGTTGCCATAAGACAAGGCATGTTGTACTTATTATCTATGCATGATGATATTGATGTTGTAAGCGACATTCAATTCCTCACATCAGGGTAAGCGTAAGAGAATCGATTCCGAAATGTCTTCAAAATTATGGCATTGTCGCTTAGGCCATATTTCGAGGGGGAGAATTGAACAATTGATTTCACAATCGATTCTTCCCTATTTAGATTTTTCGGATTCGGAAGAATGCATAGATTGCATTAAGGGAAGATTTGGTAAGAAAATTAAGAAAGGTGTCATACGTAGTGCGGGAATTTTAGAATTAATCCATAAGGAGATTTGTGGTCCATTTCTCGTAGTATCTGTGGATGGTTTTGATTCATTCATAACCTTCACGGATGACTATTCTTGCTATGACTATGTTTATCCGATTAAAGAACGCTCTGAAGCGTTGGATAAATTTAAGATATTTAAGGCTGAAGTTGAAAATCAGTACAACACTAAGATCAAAATGGTAAGATCTGATCGTGGTGGTGAGTACTACGGTCGTCATACCCCGTATGGCCAAGTTCCTGGACCATTTTCTCTGTTACTACAGGAAAATGGCATAGTCACCCAGTATTCCACACCGGGCGAGCCTTAGCAAAATGGAGTATAGGAACGGTGCAACTGTACGCTAATGGATATGGTTAGATCCATGTTAAGTCAATCAGATTTGCCGATTAGCTTATGGATGGAGGCATTAAAAACTGCCATTCATGTGCTAAATTGGGTTCCTACTAAGTCGGTGCCCAAAACACCGTATGAGTTGTGGACAGGACGTAAGCCCTCATTAAGTTATATGCATATACGGGGCTGTCCTGCTGAGGCAAAAATGTTTAACCCAAACAATGGTAAGGTTGATGCTAAGACAATAAGTTACTAATTTATTGGCTATGCAGAAAAGAGTAAGGGATATTGTTTCTATTGTCCAAAACAATATACTAAGTTTGTAGAAACAAGACATTCCATCTTTTTAGAGGATGCCATGATGAGGGGGAGTACGGTAAGACGAGAAATTAATCTTGAAGAGAAGCAGGTTTATGTACTCACTCCTATGATTCAAGAACCATATTTCTCATTACCCACTGTAGTTGAATCATCAGTTCCTATTGGTAAAGATTCAACACTTGTTGTTAGTTGTCCATTGACAACGGAATTATTAAGAGAGGTTGAGCATTCTCAGCTTGTTGTCACTAATAATGAAGAGCAACAACAACCTCAAAATGAGGATAATGTGCAACTAAGAAGATCTCAACGAGAAAGAAAATCGGCCATTCCGGACGATTATGGGATCTATTTGAGTGAGGCAATTCAAATGGAGGGTGATCCCACCACATTTGAAGAATCTATGAGAAGTCCTCAATCATCTGAATGGCGTAAAGTCATGGAGGATGAAATAAGGTCTATGGAAACAAACAAAGTCTGGGATTTAGTTGAGATTCCTAATGAAGCCAAAATAGTAGGCTGTAAATGGGTCTACAAAATTAAACGTGACTCCAAACGGAATATTGATAAGTTTAAGGGCAGCCTTGTTGCAAAAGGCTTCACTCAAAGAGAAGGGATTGATTATAATGAGACATTTTCACCTGTCTCAAGTAAGGATTCGTTAAGAATCATTATGGCATTAGTTGCACATTACAATTTAGAATTATATCAGATGGATGTAAAGACAGCATTTCTCAATAGTGATCTATATGAGAACGTCTATATGACACAACCGAAAGGTTTTGTTGTTAAGAGTAAAGAATATATGGGATGCCACTTAAGAAAGTCCATTTATGAACTTAAACATGCATCAAAGCAGTGGTATCTCAAGTTCAATGAGACAATAAGAAAGTTTGGGTTTAAAGAAAATGAGGAGGACAATTGCATTTATGCTAAATTTAAGAGCGGGAAATTTATTTTCCTCGTGCTTTATGTAGATGATATACTACTTGCAAGTAGTGATGTCAATCTACTATCAGAAATTAAGAAGTTATTGTCCTCTAATTTTGATATGAAAGATCTTGGTGAAGCATCCTATGTATTGGGCATAGAAATTCACCGAGATAGAAATAAGAGGGTATTAGGCTTATCACAAAAGGCATACTTAGAGAATGTACTGAGAAAGTACAGTATGAATAAGAGTAAGACTTCGCCTGCTATGATTGTCAAGGGCGATAAGTTTGGGAACTTTTAGTGTCCCAGGAACCAATATGAGATCGATCAAATGAAATTGGTTTCATATGCTTCTGCTGTCGGAAGCCTTATGTATGCTCAAGTCTGTACTCATCCTGACTTAGCTTATGTGACCGGAATGCTTGGCAAATATGAGGCCAATCCAGGAATTGATCACTGGAAGGCAGTTAAGAAAGCTTTAAGATATGTGCAAGGCACAAAAGGGCTCATGTTGACGTATAGTAAGTCAGACCCACTTGAAGTAGTGGGATATTCAGATTCTTCGTGGGTTGTGTGGATACTAAGAAATCCACATCAGGTTATATATTCACCCTCACGGATGGAGCCATTTCGCAAAAAAACTCCAAACAAACTGTCACTGCATCGTCCATGATGTATGCCGAGTTTGTTGCATGTTATGAGGCCACCGGACAGGCTGTTTGACTTAAAAAAAATTTACCCGGTCTTAGACTGGTCGACGGCATTGAAAAACCACTTAAGTTATACTGCGATAATGAGCCCGCAGTATTTTACTCTCACAACAATAAGTCGAGTGGTGCTGCCAAACACATCGACATTAAGTTTTATGTTGTGAAAGATCGAATCCAGGATCATATCATAAGTCTTGATCATATAAGTATCAAGCGTATGCTTGCGGATCCGCTAACAAAAGGTCTTCCACCCAACGTGTTCAGTGAACACGTAGCCGGCATGGGTTTAAGAGAGAACCTATGATCACTGGATATTTAGGGGTCAAGTAAGAGTAAGGTTCATTTTTAAGTGTGAGATGTACTGTGGTCTTCGAGTCCAACAATACGTAAATGGTTATTGTGATGCGTCGTGCTGTATATGTCAAGCATGAGAAAATGGACACTAAGTTTAGTATTAAGTAAGTTGGTAAGTTTCATATTCGAGTTTAAGGGGGAGAATGTTGGAAGTACCGAACAAGTACGGTAAAGACCGGACTAGTCCAAATACTGTCGAGTAAGGGTAACCGGACTAGTCCAATTTTGTCCAGTAAGAATATCGGACTAGTCCGGACCCCAACTGGACTAGTCCGGTTTTTTTAGTAACTGTTAGTTTGAACTCGAAATTGACATGTGTTCTAATTGAAAGGACACAACCCGCCGAATGTTATGCCCCTGATCGGAGGACACAACATTCCTAAGGGTGGGAGGCCCCCTCTTGTGTCTCTTCACTACAGGAATATCGATCAATTACGTCGGTCAAAACCAACGTAATTAAGGCCTAAACCGATGTAAGTAACTTAATTACGTCGGTTTTTCCTTCATTACATCAGCACTTGGCCGATGTAGCGATCTGGACGTAATTAAGGTAACTTACGTCGGCCACCAACGTAAGTTACCTTAATTACGTCAGTCTACAGCAGCCGACGTAAGTCACATACCGGGATGGGTCGCGGGCTGGGCCGGAGTACTTACATCGGCCACAGCATGCCGATGTAAGTTATGTGGCGTAACTTACGTCGGTTTAACCACACCGACGTAATTTAAGTGACATAACTTACGTCGGCTAGGACAAACCGACATAAGTTAAACTAGGCTAACTTACGTCGGCCCGGTCATAGCCGATGTAAGTTAAGTTTTCGATTTTTTTTAAAAAAAAAATAGAAACTGACTACCTCGCACGATGGCGAGAACACAGAACAGATACAGATAAAGTTCCAGAACAGATACACAACACAACAGTAATAAAACATTATACAAAACACCAACAACAACACAATTTGCAAATTAAGTTCCACCGGGCTACACGCTAGCCCCTCCACTACCTCCAGGATCTTCTCGGCGCGTTCCCGAACCCTGCAGAAGAAGCATAGTCAATTGACAACACGAAATCAACATAAATTCACTTGTACCTAAAGCATTCCTTCGTATAACTTTATGGTGCGAAACAACTAGTTGATCCTAATTAGAAGTCCATAAACTATTTCCAGTTTCTGTCCATTTTGACAGTTTCTGAAACTGAACTTTAATTTTGACTTTTTGACAGTCCACAAACTGAACTATCCATAAACTAAAACTGAACTTTAATTAGGATAAACTGAAACTGACATTTCTATCCATAAACTGAACTTTTGACATTTCTATCCATTTTGACATTTCTATCCATAAACTGAAACTAACATTTCGACATTTTCATAAACTGAAAGTGAAACTGACATTTCTATCCATAAACTGAAACCGACATTTCTAGCAATAAACTAAAACTGACATTTCTATCCATTTCGACATTTCTATCCATTTTGACATTTGTAGCCATAAATTGAATCTGAACTGAACATCAAATTTAGAACTACTACAAAAACTATTTCAGCGGAGCTAAAGGAATATTGAAATGAATACGACAATATTACCTGCTCCGGTGTCTGCTGCGGCGGATGCGTGGGAATCTCGATATCCTGACCGCTGTGTCGAGCAAGAGCCCGCCATTGCAAAATATTAGAAGATATATGTTATTGAAGTGTTGTGAAATTTAACTAAGGTACTTTAAATTACTTATCGCCACTGCTGCTTGCACCTGGGCCATCATTAAGGCCGTCCTCTGCTGCTCCTCCCTTGCCTCCGCTCTCGTCCTCTTCAGCTCTGCCTGGGTTTGTGTCAGCGTGTCCCTCATGTCCTGGAGCTCCAGCTGGGTCTGCGAGAGACGACTACTGGTCCCAACGGATGAAGCATGCGATGATGAAGCGCCTCTCAAAGGTCGCGTCGACCTCAAGTCGACAACTCCATCAAAATGGCAAACCTGCAAAAGAATGAAAACACTAAGTAGAAGAAGATTAATTGAAAAAGAAATGAAACATACGAAGAACACAACGTCCGTGGGCCTTCCCGTCTCCGCTTGCGTATGCGGCTTGGGGGTCGATCGATGCGCTTTCCCAGTCGTAATCCGCACCGTGTATCTTCACGACCTCGTGCACGTACTTTGCCTACAAAACAAATAAATATTGTAAGCATGTCAATAATAGTATTAGTTATAATGAAATTGATGAATTTCAAAAACTTACCAATCGGTCGGCTGTGACCTGACTACACTGCCCTGGCTGAAAAGGGTCACTTCCCTTGTGACCTCTCTTCCAAACTTGGATCGGGGTCAGCCGTGTTAGTGAGATAAATAATATATTAGGAACACATAAATAAATTGAAAAGGTACTTACCATGTGTTTAGCCAAGCGCAAGTAGCCATCGCCGCCATAGTTGTGCTTGCCCTCGGACCCCATGCGGCACTGTCTAGCCTTTGTGGACTTATTGATGAAAGCGTCGCTAGCCCAGTACCGACAGAGAGCTAAGTACGCCTCGATGTTGCCCTATAACCAGGAAATACTAACCTGCACATATTTTATTTTTCATCAACGCCGTTGTCGTGAGCTTCCAAGTGTTGTAATGGAACACGCGTCTCGCATGGTCCTCCATGCCCGGTTCCTCTACTTGGTACCTCAGCTTTAAGCAAACAAATATTTAAGTGATATGCATTATCAATTCAAACGAGTTGAAAAAATGAAACAGTTAAACTTACCATAAAATCGTGTCACACGGCTCCCTAAACCGTGTCGTGGACCGGTTGAGAGACACGAGCGTAGTCATCCCACGACAGGGCAGGAAAACCGTCAATGACACCGGGGTAGTGCAACTTCACGATAGCACCAATGACACTGTTAACCTGCCTGTGGTGCTTCTCGGCCCCCGTGAATGAAAAGTCGTACCAACATCTACAAAATATATTAAATCATTAAGTAAAGGAAAACAACATCTAATATTTAATATACTATATACAGTATTTACCTGTCTACAACAGGACGGATCGTGGTCCGTTGAGTAGTAACCAGAGGAGGAGCCGCAAAGTGGGTCCTCCTCGTCCGTCGCCTCTGTTGCGACGCTGCTGCGTCCTGTGACCCTAAAGGCTCTGCGGAACCACCGGAGTCTCCAGGAAGGCTAGTGGTAGCCGGCTGCACAGGGAGACTAGCACTAGAGGGCTCCTATAGTGGCCCCCTAGCCTCTGAGTTGGGCTCCTATAGCGGCCCCCTAGCCTCTGACTCTGAAGTCTCTGAGTCAGACTGCACAAAAGGAAAAGATTGACAATAAATAATTAATAACAACTGCAATTTCAAAAATAACTTTATTGTAACTAAAATTTACCTCCGTCCGCTGAAAGCACACGATAGCTGAGGGTGGAGCGTGTGCCAGAAAGAGGGAACGTCGGCTAGAAAGGAACGAGCTCCCTGAGCAAGGGTCTCGTGGCGGCTCAAACCCTCTCACTGGCTTCCCCTTCCCCTTCCCCTTCCCCTTTGACGACATCCTGTTGCAAGGAATAAATGATTAATATGCAAAGATGAAATAACAAAAATAATGTTAAATTAGTGAATAAAATGTTACTTTAAAATTCATAAACATCACGATCATGCAGCCTACTCCTTAAACCATTCCATCAATCTTCTTCTTCCGCATATTGTTTTCGTTTGTGCAAATCAGCAGGTTCAACTATGTCATCGATATCTTTAGTTTCCGATTCTGATTCTGTTTCTGCTTCCGTGCCAACCTCGATATCTTGAGCGTCTCCAACTAAGTCATCGAGTCCTACACCGGGCTCCACTAAGAAGGAGTCATTGTCCGCTTCCACTTCTTGTGGCATCATCATTGTCTGCTTCCACTTCTTGTACAGCTTGAGAAGTTGTCTCGCTGTGGAAGTTTCACAACTCATAATGTGACACGTAACCGTTTCGACACAAGTGCATCGTAAGTTCCACTTTGTCCAAAAATGTTCTGTTTCGACATTTCGTACATGGGCACCGCGCCTTATCGCTATTTGACAACGAAAAAGCTCTTTCCACAAAAGCTTCTGTCTTGGCGTACCACTCATCTGAGTTACCACCAGTTCTGCTCTTCCAGCCAGTATACATCCAACTGCGGTCTTCACCCATGTTTGGCTCTGTAGTTTAACGCAAAAGAAATTGTCGTTAATGTATTGTTATGTTATGTCACGGCCTTACAACCTGGGCAGATAGATCCTAAACCCACCCAAGAGTGACCGAGCGGAGCGTGCTCATGATGAGACGCATGATCCGGATTCGAACGAAATTTCGGCAGCATAACCCCGCTGTTCTCCACTACACGCACAAAAATGGTGCAGCAGTGAACAACAGGGTTATGCCACCGAAATCTCGTCCAAATCCGGACCCGCGTCTCATCACAAGCCACGCCCCCTCGGTCACTCCGAGGTTCTCCAAAAAGGGATAATTCCGAACCTGCACGGCTCACATGCCAATGGCATATGAGACGTGCCGATCCGAAACGGGTAATACATTGCTATAGGTTACGTTGCTCATTTTCATTTTGAGGTCATTTAAGAGAGAGGAAAGAACTAGAGAAAGAGTGAGAGGAAAGTTGGTCTTAGATGACAATTCCACATCCATTTCCGCTGTCCTCGCAATCGCGGGTCATTGACGTCCTTACCAACCTGTTCGCTTCCGTGTCGACTTGACGCATACGGTACCACTACAATGGTCTACATGGCACAATCACACTTATTACGTGTCGTGTCCTTCCGGGTTGGTCTGAGCCGACCCAAAACATCTTTATTTATATATATTAAGTAGTCACTCAAAAACATTATATGAATGCACTAAAGTCCAAACATACACTAAATATAATAGAAAAAATTATTAATTCTAAAAACTCACACAATCAAAAGAACAAGAGAAGCCGGCGGCGGCGCGAGGCCGGGGCGGAGGCGGCGCGGCGATCCGGCGGCGGGAGCGGGGGCGGCGTGGTGCGGCGCGGCGGCAGTGCAGTCGGGGGCACGGCGGGCCGGGGCCAGCGAGGCTGGGGGCGGTGGGGGCGCGGCGGGCCGTGGGCGGCGAGGCCGGGGCGGCGGCGGCGGCGCGGCGGGCCGGCGGCGGGAGCGGGGGCGGCAGGGCCGGGGGCGGAGCGGAGCGGCGGCGGCAGCGGTAAGCATGCACGCACACTCTATTCATATAAGCAAGAGGTTTGGTCGGCTTATTTCAATATTGACAATATTGTAGAGCATGCACGCACACTCTAAACATATAAAGCATATACAAAATCTAATTATGCATTTACTACAAAATCTGAACAACAAACATATTAGCCGCAATTGACAAGTGTGAAATCACAAGTGTAATACATATAAAGCATATTAGCCAATTATGCAATATAACATATAAAGCATAGACAATTATATGCAAGACAAAAAACATATTAGCCAAAAAGATAGCCTAAAATCTAATTATGCACAATAGACAATTAGCCACAATAGACAATTTTGCATACTGCACAATAAAAAAAATTTGAGCAAACCTTAAGGGGGCGGGGGCAGGCGCATCAGGGGTCAGGGTCGGCGGCGGCGAGGTCGGCGGCAGCGAGGGCCGGGGGCGGCGGGGCCCGGCGGGGCCGGGGGAGACGGGGGCGCGGTGAGGCCAGGGGTGGTGTGGGCGCAGCGGGCCGGCGGCGGGGGCAGGAGCGGGGGCAGCGGGGCCAGGGCGCGGCGGCGGCGTCGGGCGCGGGCGGCGGGGAGAAGAGAAAGCGGCGGGTAAGGAAGAAAAGAGAAGGCGCGCGCGGGGTCAGTTAAAATACGTAACTTACGTCGGCTAAATATTCAACTTACATCGGTTGGTGTAACTTACGACGGTCATCCTCTTAGCCAACGTAAGTTAAGGCTTATTTACGTCGGCCCACTTATTTACGTCGGCCTGTTGTCCGTGCCGACGTAAGTTATCATTAACTGCTGTTGGGCTAGTTACTTACTTCGGCAGCCGGTTAACTTACTTACATCAGGTTCCTACAGCCGACGTAAGTTAATTTAATTACGTCGGCCAGTCAACGTAAATTAAACTGGCCGACGTAAGTATCAGCGTTTCCTGTAGTGCTTGGTCAAGTATAAGAAGAGGATCAAGTGTATGAACAAGGAATGCTTAATGCATACACTCATACACACTTGAACACTCTAACCCACTCAGAATCCGATCAACATACCAAGAAAAGAACAAGGGGAAACGTCTCTCACCGTCGTTCTTCTTGCGTCTCGCCTTGTTGACTCGATGGCCGCATCGTCAAACAACCACAAGGATAGAGGAGAAGGTATTATTGGTGTTCTTGTGCTATTTGGGAGATAGTACCTGGTGTTCATGTTGTATTCAGTTTTCTCCATATAATTCGAGATGATTTAGTGACTATTTGATCTTTGAACTCCCTCTTGATTTTCTAACAACCCCAAGGCTAGGAAAATCGAAAGCATAATGCCCGAATTGCGATATGCATCACAGATTACCGTAGCAGGCTGTGTCCACTGCTGGAGCTTTGCAGCTACGTGGCCGTTCTTGGGCAGCAAACCCCGGAGCCACAAGTGCTGCCCTCGTTATTGGTTGCCGCTGGAGCTGATGTTTGAAGGGAGCCAACAGTTTGGATTTTCCATTCCGTTCAAACACTCCTCATCCAGGAACCCATAGAGACCACCCGCCCCGCCCCCCCCCCCCCCCCCCCCCCTCCATCTCCACAGTGTCTATGCTCGGTGACCTCTGCGTCCTCTTCTCCTTCACCTCTTCTTCACGGACCTACAAATCAGACGGCATAAATGCACGCATACCGACACAGGGCATGCCAACAAGTGTTGTGTACGATGTCAGCAAACCCTGCCCATCGGGTCAACGCTGAGATTTGCCTACCTCGCTGCTGACCAAGCCTCAATCAGCCGGTTGATGCTCTTGGCACACGACGCCATGGTTCTTAAGCACCAGTTCCAGGCGCGCAACCAATCGGTGGTGTGAATCAAGTGCCCAACCCCCTGATGGCTTTTCGCTTCCGAGCACTTGACGTTTTCACAGCGGGCAGAACGACAGTGGCGACGCCGAAGGTCAAGAAGGCATTTCGCCGAACATCCTGGGTGCGTTCGCGGTAGATGTGGCGTGTCCGTTCCCGGCGAATCCGGGCGCAGGGGTCAGGGATAGCGGTGCACTCAAGCGGACACATCGCGTCGTCCTTGCAAAACACTGCAAGAGAAAGTGGTAACGCCATCGCCGTGAGAATTGAGGACGGTAAGGGGCAGCCGTCTTCTACGCATGCCTCGCTGCGCCACCAACTGGGTACCGCGTGAGCTCACAGCCGGGCGTTGCCCCATGTACTGCGCCAACACCTGAGCACGACTGGGGATAAGTGACGCGGAACCCATGAAACAATTGGAATTATACTAGTTCGAACAATAGGTTTCGCCATAACACTATCCTAACATACAATATGACTACATATTATTATAATGGTGTGAGACTTCCTCTTTTACTATTGCATGTGGATTAAACCATTCATTAATCTATTTCACAGCTAAATAATTCCAAAATTACCAATATAGCCTTAGTTTGTCTAAAAATATAAAAAATTACAGAAAATACAAAAAGATTCAGAAATGAGTAACAAAAAATATAAAATCAAAAAATTAATAGGAAAAATAGAATATATCTCAGGAAAAAATATAAAATATAACAGGAAATAAAAAACAGAAATAAGTAACAAAAAATATAAAATAAGGAAAATTAACAGAAAAAAGAAAATATATCTCAGAAAATTTAATAAAAATTGCCAAAAATTAAGGAAAATCACACAAAAAATAGAAATAAATAAGAAAGTAGGTCTATTTTTTTAAAAATTCAGAAATGAGAAAAATAGAACAGATTTATTTCAAAAAAATTTGAAAATTATTTTTTTCAAAAAATTATCAAAAAAGGAAATTACACAAAGAATAAAAATAAATAATAATATAGGTTTAATTTTTTAGTAAAAATGAAAACAGTTCCAGAAATGAGAAAAATAGTACAAATTTAGTAAAAAATGTCAAAAATATGGAAAATACAAAGAAAATATGTACACTTTATCCCTATATTTTTTTCAATCTCTCCCAAATTTCCTTTGTATTTTTCCATATTTTTGACAAATTTTTACTAAATTTGAACTATTTTTCTCATTTCTGGAAATGTTTTCATTTTTATTAAACCTAGTTTTTTATTTATTTCTATTTTTATGTAATTTTCCATTTTTTTGATAATTTCCTGACAAAAAGTCATTTTTTTATTTTCTGAAATAAATATGTACTATTTTTCTCATTTATGAATTTTTTAAAAAATAAACCTATTTTCTTATTTATTTCTATTTCCTATGTAATTTTCTGCGAAAAAAACTTTTACATTTTTTGAGATATATCTTTTCTGTTAGTTTGTCTGATTTTAAATTTTTTGCTACTTATTCCTGATTAGTGGTATTTTTTATTTTTAGACAAACTAAGGGTATTTAGGTCATTTTGATTAGTGGTGTAATCTACATGCAATGGTAAAAGAGCAAGTCTCACACCATTATAATAGCATTTGGGTGTGTTGCATGTTGGGGATAGCGTTCTTGCGTAGCCCATTGTTGGGAGCCGTATAATTCCGATTGTCTCGAACCCCATGGACTCAAACGAGAGCAGCGACAACGACTCAGTTACCCGCGCGCGCCGCTTAGATGAGCGGTGGCGACGGTGCCCAATTTTCATGTCTCCTACAACTGTTGTCTGGTGGCGTTCGGCTCACGCGGGCGATCTCCCATGTGGACGGTGGAGGAGAGTGGGACTGCGTGAAGTTGCCTCAAGTCTGGTGGTTCTCCGGTGACTGCCGCTGTCGGATTTGGGATAAATCTAACTCGCTCGACAAAGGCTTCAATTCTAAAGTAGTCAAGTTTAAGATCACAAATGTGATAAAATCGAACTCGAATAGTTCGAGTAAGTTCGTTTGTTATTGTCAACTATAGATTGCATATATTTAAATTTGTAAATATTATTGTTCAAGCTGAAATGTTGCACTCTTATATTCAATAAACAAGGTAAAAGTTTTAAAATGCATTTACTTCATCGTAGAAACTATCTAATCTTAATATGACCTATCAAAGATAAGACATGGTCAAAGTGAGGATACGACACTTCACCCGGACCTCCTATTGGAGCAACTCACGGAGGTTCTTCGATTGGAGGAGCTAATTCTTCTGAAGCAGTCGTGAGCGATGGAAACGGTGAACATCAGGATTTACGTGGTTCGTACCGTCGGAGCGTAATACCCTACGTTCACGGGAGTGTGTGTGTGTTGTATTACTCTTGCTTGTGTTGTGTCTAACTCCGAATGGGTATCCTATGTCGGTGGTTGCCTGATCATTTTATAGTCCAAGGTCGGGCGGTTACACAAAGACCGGGGCCTGACAACTGGCCCCCACTACGTAAGAAACCCAAATAGGAGACAAATATGGGCGACGTGCTCAAATACGATCGTCCCTGATAAGGTTAAGCGAGACGAGCCTGTTTCAGTGAGGATCTAATATAGCTCGGTTGAACGTACAAGGAAACGCGTTACTATACAACCCATCTCAGTTAAGTTGGTATCCGAGATGTGCCCTCCTCCCTGACAAACGGGAGATGAGCATCTAACAAATCGTGTCTCCTATTTGCAAAAGAAATGAGACGAACTTTACAAAAAGCATGACTTCTTTGTCTTCGGTTACAGACAGGCATGAACACATCGTTGAACGACGAACACATTCATTCATTCAGAGTTGAACACACAAGATAATATTCATCACACATATGAACACGAATAACACATTCATTCATTAACAATATATTACAAAATATAAGAAAAAAGTAGAAGACACAAGAAAAGAAAAACAACATCAACTAAAAATAACAAAAGAAAACCTAAATCCTACTCCTCCTCCCCCTCCTCCTCCTCCTTCGGTGGCCATTCGGCACCAGTGCAACAGGAGTCCTGGCCGGCTACTTTGGCTGCTCCGTCGTTTGCTCCGGCTGGTCCAAATCCGGCAGTGCAACCTCACATACGAGATTCCTCACCGTCGCCGCCACCAAGTTATTGCGGCCCTCGGAGCCGAGCACCTCGGCCATCGTCTCAAGCAGCCTTTGGAACTGGTCGAGCAACCAGTCGAACAGCATCTCGAGCAGCTCCTTGTTGAGCCTCTCGGGGGAGCGGCAACACTGTTTCTTGCTGGGTGGTTCCCTCGAAGGGCTTGGCGGCAAAATGTTGGACATGGTAGGTTGTCTGCACGGAGAAGACGAACAAAGAGAAGAGGAGAGACTGATGGCGCCTTATATAAGGTCTGTGCAGAGACACAAAATGGAGATGCGCTTAGCAGCGAAGTGTGTCTCCTATGCTCAATGTCTCCCTCTCCTCTGCTAAAAGGGAGACACGCTTTTATGGAAAGCGCGTCTCCTATTCCCCACTTCTCCTTTAGCTTCGTGATTTTCTCCACTTTGCTTCGGTTCATTGTTGATATCACACATCACTTAACATAGAGCACATTCAATTGATAACTAAATCATTCACTTTTCTAGAAAATAACCAAATCTTTCCTTATGATTCCTGAGGAAAACGATGAACACACCACACATTCATTCATTCACACAGTTGAACACATAAGAAAATATTCATTCACAACAGTGGAACACTTAGTTGAACATAGATAAATTTCATTCATTAACACAATATATTACAAAACACAAGAAAAAAGTACAAGAAGACACAAGAAAAGAAAAACATCAACTAAAACAACAAAGAAAAACTAAATCCTACTCCTTCTCCTCCTCCTCCTCCTACTCCTCCTCCTCCTCCTCCTCCTCCTCCTCCTCCTACGGCGACTCCGGCACTGGTGCAACAGGAGCCTAGGCTGGCTACGCCGGTTGCTTCGGCTGCACCAGCAGTGCATTCCCGCGACCGAGGTTCCTCTCTGTCGCCGCCACCAGGTTTCTGCGGCCCTCGGCGGCACCTAGGCCATCATCTTGATCAGAATGTCGAGACGATCTCGGCCACTCCCATGAGGGCGGAGAGGTAGTGACCAATTGAATGTGGCCTAGAGGGGGGTGAATAGACCTTTTTTATTTTCAGTCGGAACCCAAGAGCTCAAACGTGTGAATCGTGTCTCTCCTTTGATCCAAGATGAATCCTCAAGAATTTGATCTTTCTTGCGTTGGATTGCGTGGAGAGATGTGTTTTCTAAGCTCTTGGAGGGTGTGACGGCGCAGGGAGTCGAGAGTATTGAATGTAGGGCCATGCACATCTATTTATAGGGTGTTTCTAAAAGTTACTGTTAGGGTTTTGAGGGTCCGGACTAGTTCGAGGTGGAGTCCGGACTAGTCTAGTGTGCAGCGTGCAGGAAAACCTAAGTTCTCATGAAGATCAGACTTGTCCGGCTTAGGGCTGACTAGTCCAATTTAGGTTCTGGAAAAGTTCGGACTAGTCCGGTTATTTTCCGACAAGTCCGGCTGTGGTGATCTCCTTAGTGAATTGGGGACAAGTACACATTTGGAGGACTTGTCCGATTTTACTCAGAGAGGTTATCGGACTAGTCCAGATATTATCATACTTGTCCGATGTGACGCCCGGTTCCGAAAAATGAACCAAGCTAACGCATATGTGTGCCCAGGATGTTCATCACACATACACGAGTGCAATCACAAAAGAGTATACAGAAAATTACCACAAAACAAGATTAATTATCAAATTTTATTACACAGACCAAATTATCCTCGAATACAGGCTCTAATGAGTATTTATGACAAGTTCAACTAATGCAGTGGAAATAAACTAATTAAGCAAACTAAACAGCTAGGCATCATAAGCAATAGGGTATAGCGCAGCTCCAATCAACACCACAGGCAAGCTGATGGTAGACACGGCCTAGAACTCCGCATTATCACCATTAAACTCCCAATCTTGACCTGCAACTATTGGGGGGGGGGGGTTGCAAGAGTGAGTACATGTCATACTCAGCAAGTGTGGAAAATATGACATGTGGCTTATTCAAATGTCGACAATAATAATGGCAAAGTGCTGAAAAGTACATTAAAATGTTTGAAAAGCAATATATTCTATGTATGTGAAGTAAACCCATCATAATCATAAGTAATATCATAATACCAATCTGAATTCGCTGCCATCATTAATAATTCCAGATTTCACCATTGCCAATAACCATATTCAATACCAAAAATAAATCCATACCAGCCATAACCATTACCAAACCATAACCATCCCAAATACCATCCCAATACCGAGTTCCCTCTAATCATGGAAGTTGTCCAAGTGCTCATAAACGGGAGCACAGCTATCATGATAGTTTTAATTAACTCTACAGAGTTTGTACCTCTTTACCTACGTGTTTTATGATTTCATCACCTTTCGATGACTAGAACCTTTGTTATGCCGTCTCACACTTCCTTTGGTGTGTGGCCAAGAGATCACATAATAGCCTTTACAAAGGAAATACTAGCCTATTTAGACCACACTGGGGTTTCAACGGTGGCGATGCCTCCTACAGAGCACATCTTCAACCAAGGGCCCCCTCTTGAGCCATTCGGATCCCGGGGTAGTCCCACCAATCATCAACAAACCCAATCCGACTACCCCTTCCCCGAGCATCCACAATGGTCCAAACAGCACTAGCAAAGCCCTAATTAATCAGCTACGCTGCACCCAAACTTGGCCTCGTGGTGGCACTGTAGTCCTGGCTTATTCTAGCATGAACCGGTCCTTAGATCTAAGGCAATCAGACCACTATAACATCCAATCCATCCACATACCAGGCTTGCTTAGATCACCCATTACCATATCATATTGAACTAGTTCATGTTTACCATAATCTCATCCATGCATAATTAAATTGAGTGGTATAGTTGTTTTCCCATCCCAGTTGATTAAGCGAAGCAAAAGGTAAAAAGCCCTTCCCAACTCTCTACCATATGCTCCAGGTGACAAGGTTGGTTTAACAAGTCTAGTAAACTTCCTATCATAGGATTCCCATCAATATTGACACAAGCATCCAGTTTTGCAAACAAAATATTTATTTTAAAAATAGGATCAATATGCTTCAAGGACACTTGCCTTGCTCTTGCTGTTGATTAGGGTCAAAGCCTTCAAACTCTTGGTGCTGTAGATCCTGCGCAGCACTTTCTAGCGCAAATCCGTCTAATCCGCACAATAAACATACAAGACAAGAAACACAATCAAAGAGTGCACAAATATTACTCAATATGACATGACATGCATGACTGATGCAAATGCAAGGTAGAACTTGTTACTAGATTGATTTTAATGATAACTAACTAGTTCTAATAGCTTTTAACAAGTTTATACAGGTTGGGAGTCGATTAGATCAATTTTAGAATTAATTCAACACAATTTAACTAGGAAGACCGGACTAGTCCGCTAGGGATCGGACAAGTCCGCCCTCTGCGAGATCAGAAGATTAGGGTGTTCTAGATCGATGTGAATTTGGAGATTAGAGGTTGAATTCACGTAAGGAAAAGAGAATAGAAGGTATACCAGGTGTTTAGGACTCCAATGAATCAAGAAACTTGGAGGTAGCACTTGGATCTTGGTGATCTAGGGTTGGTGATGAACTTGGAGATGAATTGGTGATGAAGGACGAAACTTGGTGGAGATTTTGATCCTCTCTCGTTTCCTTCTCTTCTTCTTCTTGCTTGGGATCTTCTCCTCCCTCCTTGATGGTGGCTCCCCACGAACTAGGGTTTGGGTGGGTGGAAAAGTGGCAAATAGATGTCAATCCAAGGGGTGGGGCTATTTATATAGAGGTGGAGGCTAGGGTTAGATGGATTTCGAGTTTGGGATGAGTAGAGGCAGGTCTAGAGTCCCACATGGGCTCTAAAAGAGTTAGGTACGATTCCCCTAGGCCCACTTAATGTGAAACCCAAGAAACAAGTCGTAAAACAAAAGATCAACTTGGAGTCAGGAAATATCGGACAAGTCCGAAAAGGATCGGACTAGTCCGAAGTCGTCCAGAGAGAAAATCGGAAAAGTCTGGCGAACCATCGGACAAGTCCGACTTTGAACAGAGAGGAAAACAGACAAGTCCGCTGGAACACCGGACTAGTCCGGAAAAGTCCAAGGACTAATCAAATTTTTCAAGGATTCTTGGAATAACGGACTAGTCCGCACAAAATCGGACAAGTCTGAAAGTTTCCAGAGCCAAAATCGGATTAGTCCGCAGCAAAAACGGACAGACCGTTTTTAGTCAGAGAGAAATCGGACTAGTCCTCAATAAAATCGGACTAGTTCGCACTTTCCTGCATTTTAAGTGCGGTTTTGTTCCAAATCAATTTTAAACTTGTTCCTCTTGTTGTGGGTTAATGTTAAACATGTATATGAGTGTATGTAGGGCATGATGCATGAAAATGAGGGTGTTACAAACCTACCCCCCTTAAAATGAATCTCGCCCTCGAGATTCGACGCGGAAGAGAATAGATAGGGAAAGTTCTTCTTGAGATTGTCTTCTAGCTCCCAAGTTGCTTCTTTTTCTGTGTGGTGATTCCATTGAACTTTACACCATTTAATGACCTTGTTCCTTGTGACCCTCTCCTTGGTTTCCAAGATTTTGATCGGTTGCTCGGCATAAGTCAAACCTTCCTCTAGTTCCAATTCTTCCATTGGCACTTGTTGTTCCGGTACTCTCAAGCACTTCTTGAGCTGGGAAACATGAAACACATCATGTACGTCTGAAAGATGAGCTGGCATCTCCAACTTATACGCTACTTCTCCTCTTTTGTCCAAAATCTTGAATGGTCCAATATAACGAGGTGCTAGCTTTCCTCTTATGTTAAATCTCTTATGACCTCTCATTGGTGACACCTTGAGGTAAACAAAATCTCTCACTTCAAAGGCTAGTTTCCTTCTCCTATTATCCGCATAGCCTTTCTGCCTTGATTGGGCAGCCCTCAAGTTTTCACGAATTATTCGGACTTGCTTTTCGGCTTCTTGCAACACATCCGGACCAAATACTTGAGTTTCTCCTGCCTCATTCCAGAATAAAGGTGTCCTACACTTCTTCCCATAAAGCGCTTCATATGGTGACATCTTCAAACTTTCTTGGTAACTATTGTTGTATGAAAATTCCGCGTATGGCAAGCTTTTGTCCCAAATTTTCCCATGCTTTAAAGCACAAGCTCTTAACATGTCCTCCAAAATCTGATTGGTCCTCTCGGTTTGTTTATCCGTTTGAGGATGATATGCTGAACTAAAATTCAACCTCGTCCCCAAAGCTTCATGCAATTTTTGCCAAAATCTGGAGGTAAATTGAGAGCCTCTATCCGACACGATCTTCTTAGGGACTCCATGTCGACACACAATATGCTCCATGTATATTTTGGCCAATTGTGCAGCTGTATATCTGGTCTTCACAGGGACAAAATGAGCTGACTTGGTTAAGCGATCCACAATTACCCAAATTGCGTCATACCCGGACTGGGTACGTGGTAACCCAACTATGAAGTCCATTCCAATTTCTTCCCACTTCCATTCCGGAATCTTCAACGGTTGCAATAATCTGGCTGCCCTTTGATGTTCCGCCTTGTCTCGTTGACACACATCGCACAATGCCACATATCCAGCTATGTCCTTCTTCATGCTATCCCACCAATAGCAAGCCTTCAAGTCTTTGTACATCTTCGTACAACCAGGGTGAATTGAGTAAGGCGAGTCATGTGCCTCCTTTAATATTGTCTCCCGAATATGCTTCACATCGGGCACGACAATCCTCTTTCCAAGCCATAAGGTACCATGTTCGTCTTCATCAAATTGAATTCTCTCCCTTCCTCGATCCTTTCATTGATTTCCTTGATCTCCTCATCTGTGGTTTGTGCCTCTCGAATTTCTTGCTCCAGGGTTGGGTTTAACTCCATCATCTTCGTCTCATTTACAAACCCTAGGTTCAACCGTTCAAACTCCTTGCATAACTCGGATGGTAACTCTCGAACTGTGAGTTGGTGACTTATTCCCTTTCTACTCAAAGCATCGGCCACTAAATTGGCCTTTCCTGGATGATAGTTGATCCCCAAATCATATTCTTTGATGATCTCCAACCATTCTGTTGCCTCAAGTTTAGATCCGTTTGTGTGAAAATATACTTCAAACTCTTATGATCCGTATAAATTTCACACCTATGTCCAAGAACATAGTGTCTCCAAATCTTCAATGCATGTACCACGGCTGCAAGTTCTAAATCATGCATGGGGTAATTCTTCTCATGTTTCTTCAATTGTCTTGATGCATAGGTGACCACTTGACCTTCTTGCATCAATACACATCCAAGTCCTTGTCTCGATGCATCACAATAAATATCAAAACTCTTGCTTACATCCGGCAATACCAAAACTGGGGCTGTTGTCAACCTCTTCTTTAACTCCTCAAAACTATTCTGACAAGCTTCAATCCATTGGAACGTCTTTCCCTTCATTAGCAACTCTGTCATAGGCTTGGCTATCTCCGAGAAGTCTTTGATAAACCGACGGTAATATCCAGCCATCCCAAGAAAACTCCTTATTTCCTTGACATTTTGCGGTGGTTCCCACTTCAACATGTCTCTCACTTTTCCGGGGTCAACCGATACTCCTCCTCCTGAGATTATATGACCCAAAAATGACACCTCTCTCAACCAAAACTGACACTTGTTGAACTTGGCATACAATCGATGCTCCCTCAATTTCTGCAACGTAAGCCTCAAGTGTTCCTCATGTTCTTTCTCATCCTTCGAGTAGATCATAATATCATCAATAAACACCACAACGAACTTATCCAAGTAATCCATGAAGACCTTATTCATGAGGTACATAAAGTAGGCAGGCGCATTCGTCAATCCAAAAGACATCACGGTGTACTCATAAGATCCATACCGTGTTCTAAAAGCCGTATTGGGTATGTCCGAGGGTCTAATCTTCATTTGAAAGTATCCTGACCTCAAATCAATCTTAGAAAAAACACAAGCACCCCTCATCTGATCAAACAAGTCCTCTATTCGTGGCAAGGTATACTTGTTCTTGATTGTTACCTCGTTGAGAGCTCGGTAATCTACGCACATCCTTTGGGATCCATCCTTCTTGTCCACAAACAGCACAGGCGGTCCCCAAGGTGAAGAACTAGGGCGAATAAAACCCTTCTCTAATTGCTCTTGAATTTGCTTCTTGAGCTCCGCTAATTCCAAAGGAGGCATCCTATACGGCCTCTTAGCTATAGGTGCTTTTCCAGGTATTAAATCAATAACAAACTCAATGTCTCGATCGGGTGGCAACCTGGCAACTCGTCCGGAAAAATATCCAAAAATTCACACACCACCGAAATCTCCTCAATTGCGGCACCGTCCAAATGATTCAACTCCAATTGCTTCGGTGAGGTTTGAGATGCTTCAAATTCTATGGCGATCCCTTCCTCATTGGTCAACTTCACCGTCTTCGTGGCACACTCAATAATTCCATTGTGCTTCCTCAATCAGTCCATACCAAGTATAATGTCCAATCCTTGAGAATCCAAGACAATGAGGTTGGCGGAGAAGTCTACCCCCCTTATTCTAAGGCTTACTTTTGGACATACTATATTTGTCCTCATCTCTCCTCCAGGAGACTTAACCAATAGAGTAAACTTCATATGAGAGATAGGCAAACTATACTTGGCAACATACTTTGATGCAATGAATGAATGCGATGATCCAGAATCAAATAACATAGTCGCGGGGTTGGAGTTAGCGAGAAACATACCAATGACCACGTCATCCGCTTGTTGAGCATCCTCCGTAGAGACATGGTTCACATTGCCACGAGCAAAATTCTGCTGTCCACAGTTCCCTTGTGGTTGTCCTCCATTGGGTCTTGGGTTTTGCCTCGGAGCATTGCTTCCTTGACCAAGGCCTGACTTAGGACATTGATGCGCAAAGTGTCCAGCTTCTCCACAAGTATAGCACTTCTTAACTCCACCAGAATTATTGGGACGAGCTTGGTTTTGAGCACTTGCAGCAGGAAAATTAGCACGAGGCGCATAAGGCATTGGAGGCCTAGGTGCTTGCATAACAGGGCATTGCTGCACAAACTAAGTTGGGCGCGGTGCATAACCAGGGCGCTGAGCAGGAATAGAGGAGTTGTAATAGGGCGCATTGGGTGGTGCAAGGCGAGGGCGCACATTACTTCCTTGTTGCTGTCCTTGATATGGTGCCTTCCTCTTGATTTCTTGCTCCATCTCACGGATTTTCTTCTCAACCACAATTGCTTTGTCCACAAGTTTCTGAAAATTTGCATAGTGACAATTGAGTAGTTGCACTTGGATCTCATTGTTCAAGCCCCTCATGAACAAATATTGCTTCCGGCTGTCCCGACTAACATCCTCAGGCGCGTACCTTGAGAGTTGAGTGAATTTATTGAGATATTCACTCACGCTTGATCTGCCTTGCCTTAAATTCTTAAATTCTTGCCTCTTCAAGATCATAACACCCTCGGGCACATAATGAGAACGAAAATTCTCCTTGAATTCAGCCCAAGTAATTCTCTCTTGGTTCTCATGAGAATTGCAATAAGAATCCCACCAATCCACAGCTGCTCCAACGAGTAGATGAGAAGCGAACAGGACCTTCTCCCGGTCACTGCATTGGACAATGGCTAGCTTCTTCTCCACGGACTTGAGCCAATCATCCACATCCATAGGGTCAGCGGCTTGAGCAAAGGTTGGTGGTCTGGTCCTCATGAACTCTCCCAATCAGTTATGAGGAGGCGGGGGTGGCGGTGGAGGCATGTGGGGTTGATTGTTGATGTTGCCAGCCTGCAGCTATCCCATTGTTTGTATCATGGTCTGCAAGAGCTAGTTTTGCATAGCCAAAAGTTGCTCAATGTTGATAGCTCCCTGAGTAGATCCTTGTCCAATTTTGTTCTGAGGCACTCCATTGTTCTCCTCCTCATCATGCCATCCCTTTGGTTGTGAGTCCTCACCATCTAGAGTAAAGCAATCGGTAAGAATTAGAAAACGTCCCCAACTAAATGCATCAAGGGATATGAAACTAAATAGCTAGCTACACTAGCCTAGGTGGACATGGCAATGCTAAAGCACCCCAAAATCCACTATTAAGCACACAAGCAAGCAATATATATAGCAAACAGCACTCCAAGCAAAAACACATCGATTCCTGAGTGCTCATATGTGCTCTAAAGTGTCCATTCTAACTAGGTTGCATCCTACTGTCAACCTGTGGCTCTGATACCAATCTGTGACGCCCGGTTCCGAAAAATGAACCAAGCTAACGCATATGTGTGCCCAGGATGTTCATCACATATACACGAGTGTAATCACAAAAGAGTATACAGAAAATTACCACAAAACAAGATTAATTATCAAATTTTATTACACAAACCAGATTATCCTCGAATACAAGCTCTAATGAGTATTTATGACAAGTTCAACTAATGCAGCGGAAATAAACTAATTAAGCAAACTAAACAGCTAGGCAGCATAAGCAATAGGGTATAGCGCAGCTCCAATCAACACCACAGGAAAGCTGATGGTAGACATGGCCTAGAACTCCGCATTATCACAATTAAACTCCCAATCTTGACCTGCAACTGTTGGGGGGAGATTGCAAGAGTGAGTACATGTCGTACTCAGCAAGTGTGGAAAATATGACGTGTGGCTTATTCAAATGTCGACAATAATAATGGCAAAGTGCTGAAAAGTACATTAAAATGTTTGAAAAGCAATATATTCTATGTATGTGAAGTAAAGCCATCATAATCATAAGTAATATCATAATACCAATCTGAATTCGCTGCCATCATTAATAATTCCAGATTTCACCATTGCTAATAACCATATTCAATACCAGAAATAAATCCATACCAGCCATAACCATTACCAAACCATAACCATCCCAAATACCATCCCAATACCGAGTTCCCTCTAATCATGGAAGTTGTTCAGGTGCTCATAACCGGGAGCACGGCTATCATGATAGTTTTAATTAACTCTGCAGAGTTTGTACCTCTTTACCCACGTGTTTTGTGATTTCATCACCTTTCGATGACTAGAACCTCTGTTATGCCGTCTCACACTTTCGTCGGTGTGTGGCCAAGAGATCACAAAATAGCCTTTACAAAGGGAATACTAGCCTATTTAGACCCCACTGAGGTTTCACCGGTGGCAATGCCTCCTACAGAGCACATCTTCAACCAAGGGCCCCCTCTTGAGCCATTTGGATCCCGGGGTAGTCCCACCAATCATCAACAAACCCAATCCGACTACCCCTTCCCCGAGCATCCACAATGGTCCAAACAGCACTAGCAAATCCCTAATTAATCAGCTATGCCGCACCCATACTTGGCCTCGTGGTGGCACTGTAGTCCTGGCTTATTCTCGCATGAACCGGTCCTTAGATCTAAGCCAAGCAGACCACCATAACATCCAACCCATCCACATACCAGGCTTGCTTAGATCACCCATTACCATATCATATTGAACCAGTTCATGTTTACCATAATCTCATCCATGCATAATTAAATTGAGTGGTATAGTTGTTTTCCCATCCCAGTTGATTAAGCGAAGCAAAAGGTAAAAAGCCCTTCCCGACTCTCTACCATATGCTCCAGGTGACAAGGGTGGTTTAACAAGTCTAGTAAACTTCCTATCATAGGATTCCCATCAATATTGACACAAGCATGCAGTTTTGCAAACAAAACATTTATTTTAAAAATAGGATCAATATGCTTCAAGGACACTTGCCTTGCTCTTGCTGTTGATTAGGGTCAAAGCCTTCAAACTCTTGGTGATGTAGATCCTCTGCGGCACTTTCTAGCGCAAATCCATCTAATCCGCACAATAAACATACAAGAAAAGAAACACAATCAAAGAGTGCACAAATATTACTCAATATGACATGACATGCATGATTGATGCAAATGCAAGGTAGAACTTGTTACTAGATTGCTTTTAATGATAACTAACTAGTTCTAATAGCTTTTAACAAGTTTATACAGGTTGGGAGTCGATCAGATCAATTTTAGAATTAATTCAACACAATTTAACCAGGAAGACCGGACTAGTCCGCTAGGGACCGGACAAGTCCGCCCTCTGCGAGATCAGAAGATTAGGGTTTTCTAGATCGATGTGAATTTGGAGATTAGAGGTTGAATTCACGTAAGGAAAAGAGAATAGAAGGTATACCAGGTGTTTAGGACTCCAATGAATCAAGAAACTTGGAGGTAGCACTTAGATCTTGGTGATCTAGGGTTGGTGATGAACTTGGAGATGAATTGGTGATGAAGGACGAAACTTGGTGGAGATTTTGATCCTCTCTCGTTTCCTCCACCTCTTCTTCTTCTTCTTCTTGCTTGGGATCTTCTCCTCCCTCCTTGATGGTGGCTCCCCACGAACTAGGGTTTGGGTGGGTGGAAAAGTGGCAAATAGATGTCAATCCAAGGGGTGGGGCTTTTTATATAGAGGTGGAGGCTAGGGTTAGATGGATTTTGAGTTTGGGATGAGTAGAGGCCGGTTTAGAGTCCCACATGGGCTCTAAAAGAGTTAGGTACGATGCCCCTAGGCCCAATTAACGTGAAACCCAAGAAACAAGTCGTAAAACAAAAGATCAACTCGAAGTCACGAAATATCGGACAAGTCCAAAAAGGATCGGACTAGTCCGAAGTCGTCCAGAGAGAAAATCGTACAAGTCTGGCCAACCATCGGACAAGTCCGACTTTGAACAGAGAGGAAAATGGACAAGTCCGCTCGAACACCGGACTAGTTCGGAAAAGTCCAAGGACTTAGCAAATTTTTCAAGGATTCTTGGAATAACGGACTAGTCCGCACAAAATCAGACAAGTCTGAAAGTTTCCAGAGCCAAAATCGGATTAGTCCGCAGCAAAAACGGACAAGTCCATTTTTAGTCAGAGATAAATCGGACTAGTCCTCAGTAAAATCGGACTAGTCCGCACTTTCCTGCATTTTAAGTGCGGTTTTGTTCCAAATCAATTTTAAACTTATTCCTCTTGTTGTGGGTTAATGTTAAACATGTATATGAGTGTATGTAGGGCATGATGCATGAAAATGAGGGTGTTACATCTGATGTCGTGCAAAGTTGTGAAGTGTTGAGGACTAGTCCGCACTGGGGAGGACTAGTCCGATCTTAGTCAGAAAGATATCGGACTAGTCCGTGGTGATATCGAACTAGTCCAGTCTGTGTAGACTTGGACTGTCCAGACAAGTCCGCACTGGGAGGACTTGTCCGATTTTGAACGGAGAGGTTATCGGACTAGTCCGAACCTGTATAAATTAGTGCAGTGAGTGAGTTTCTTCTGATTGAGCTCTTGGGGTGTGTTTCTCCAACACACTCCATACACAATGATCTAATCTATTCAGCTCTTGATTTCTTTTCCATATAGATCCTCATTCTCCTTTTTTTTGTGCTTTCTTCATAATTTCTTTTAATATTTGCGCTCATCTCAACAATTTTGTTAGGATCTCATTTGTTTGTAATAAGTCGACCAAAACCCACAAGGGATGCCTAGATGCACTTTCAGTCTCCCCCTTTTTGGTGATTTATGACAACCAATTGAGATTTCACAAAATATGATAAAAATACAGAATTTTCATAAAGTGTGCACATATGAGTTAGGTACAAGTTAAGCAATGAAAACATAGGTCATATGTGCACTCTTTATGGTGGGGTGTAAAACTACGTGAGTGTGAGCAATAATCGTGATGAGAATGAAGTGATTGACATTAAAATACCACTATCAAGCATATATGTCAATTTCAAGGCAAAACACAAATTTCATAACATAAGCAAAGTCATTCCATGACACCACAATACCAGAAATAGAGATAACAGTATTGAAGTTTTACAACCCAAGAGAGACACAAAAAGATACACAAATGAAGCACTCATCTCTCAACCTACAACTAGAATCTAGTGACTCCCCCTCAATCTCTCCCGCTTTGGCATCAAGACACCAAAAAGAAGGAGGAGAGGGATCTAGTTGCTTATTCCTCGCTGTCAGTTCTCTCCTCATCTTCATCTTCATCTTCAGGCTGTGGAGGAGGAGGAGGAGGAGCAGATCCACTCGAAGTTCCCCCAATGCCAAAGTAGGCAAGCTCGGAGGGGGTCAAAGGTCCAAACTCAGTGAAATCAGAGGTTGAATCTTCAGAGATGACTGGGGATCCAATAGGCTCGATCTCCATCTTCTGGCAAATATGCTTGACATTTTCTTTGACATACCTCATGTTTGCCTTCCTCGCCTTGTTCGGCTTGTGAGTATTCGCTTCGACCTTCTTGCATGAGGCAAAGATTGCTGCCATGTACTTCAAGATTCCACTAGGATACCCTTTTTGGGGAGGGGCCCTAGTGGAGGGGGCAGTCCTCTCATCTCCTCTAGCTCTCCTCAGAGCCTCTTCACTTGACACTGGAGATGGAGCAGCTTGAACAGTGGCTTGGGGAGGCTTCTAGGGCCTCAAGGGAGTGTGCTCCACATCCTTCACGAACTCGATTCCTGTGACCTTCTTAATCATAAACATCAAGTAGGGGGCATAGCCACAGGATCTGTTCGAAGTGCAGGAGATGTTGACCATATCATTCCAGATATAGTCAAAGATGTCAAACTTTCTGTTCTTGCTTATAACTTTCATCAAGGTCCTCAAGTATCCTTGGACACTTCCCGCATCCCCATCTTTTGGTTCTATGGTCTTCCTTAGCGCCCTGTTGAGAACCATGAAGAAGGGCTTCATGTTCTTGGTTGAGGGGGGGGGGTTGAACTTCAGGCTAGTGTCATAGAGGAAGTCCATCTTATCCTTACCCAAGACACCAATGTTGTGAATAGTCAACTCATTGTTGTTGGTGTTTTCAAGGTGAAGGAGTCTTGCAAAATCATCATAGTAATGGTGTACTTGGATCCATGAGTCATCCAAGTCACCCTCTCTTCATCATCACTAGCAAAGAAACAAGTGGCATAGAACTGAGCAGTTATCTCATCATTCCAGTGATATCTGAAGGCAAATAGGTCCTTCAGTCCATGCCTCGCTGCAGCCTCTACCACCTGATCAAATGCACCACAGCTCTTCCTCTCAAAGTGATTCCAGACGATCCACTGGCTGCGGACCACCGGAGTCTTCATGGTAATGTACACTGAGATGTAGAAGTCTGCATGAAAATTGCTCCAAAACCTGGCATCAGCAGCCTTCTGGGGTCGGCTATAGCAATCCACAAATCTGAGTTTTGAAGCAGCATCGCTTCCCTTGCCGTTGAACTTCTCCTTGGAGGGATCTCTATTTCCCAGCCTTGGAGCATGCATCTTGAGAGGACCGACTGGGCCCGAAACGATTCCCTTTCCTTTGCCCTTCACTTGGCGAAGAGTCGCCGAGCTGTAGCCAGCTATGTCCTTGGCCTTAGACGCAGGCTTCTTGGCGAGCACCTTGTGTTGCACCTGAGGTGGGGAAGGTGCAGGCTCGAAGGGACCCTCTTGCCTCTTTTGAGCGCGAGACTCCGAAGCACGTGGCAACAAGTCTTGTTCCATCTCATCTTCGGAGTCGGAGATGTTCTCATTTGACATTCTCCTGAGAGAGCATTGCACAATGTATGGATAAGAATTGATGACAAGGAAGTTCATTGAGGAATGAGAAATTAGGGTTGAGATTAGTTAAAAATTGGACTTGTCTGGTGTACAGGCACGGACTAGTCCGGGGGATCGGACTTGTCCGTACATGGACCGGACTATTCCGGTGTTCATCACCTCAAACCCTAACTAGACAACAAATGGTGATTCCCAATGCAAAACTAGTTCAAGCTAGATGTAATACAACAAGGAGGCATGTATTAACTGAGAGGAACTAGGCTATTTAGTCAACAATGAAGAAAATCACTATTTCTAGGGTTTGGGAGGAAATTTTACCAAAAATCCTTGATTCCTGGAGATGGAGGGGTTGAAGGTGCGGACAAGTCCGTGGTCTTCAATCCCTATGCAATGGAGAACAATTTCCACCCAAACTTAGAGGGATTTTATGGGGAACGGAGGAAATCGCCTTGGGAGCACTCGAGCGAGGAGAGAGAGTGTGGGGCAAGTTGTGAGGATGAAGAAGATTAGGTTTTGGCTGCGGCTAGGGTTATGGAGTAAAAAAATCGAACTAGTCCGTGGTACACCGGACTAGTCCGGGCTACCGGTCTGCGGACTGGTCCGCATTGTGCGGACTAGTCCGGATAACCATGGACTAGTCCATTGTCACCAGAACAGAATTGATTAGCCCGTTCGTGTATATTTGAAGGTTCTTATAGAGGAAATAGGGGCCAAAACAATCAAGTAATCTTGATGAATATGACCAGTAAGCATACAACAATAAAGCAATGATCACAATTCATCAAGATCAAGTAGTTATATAGTTCTTCGGAGAAAATAGAGAGAGAGATTATTTTTGCAACTCAATCAACATATTTGAAGAATTCATACAAGTATGCATGTTTTCAAGCCGCATTGTGAGCATCAAGGATGTTTAGTTCATTCCGGAGCTCGCAAAAGCGTTTTTCATCAAGTGGCTTGGTGAAAATGTCGGCCAATTGTTTTTCGGTGTTGACATGTGAAAAAGCTATGTCTCCTTTCATTGAGTGGTCTCTCAAAAAGCGATGTCGGATGTCTATATGTTTGGTCCTAGAGTGCTCAACAGGGTTATGGGCAATTTTAATGGCACTCTCATTATCACAAAGAAGTGGAATACGGCTCATATTGTAACCATAATCCCTTATAGTTTGTCGCATCCAAAGGAGTTGTGCACAACAACTCCCGGCTGCAACATACTCCGCTTCGGCCGTGGATAAGGCAATGGAGTTTCGTTTCTTGGAGGACCAAGAAACTAGGGATCTACCTAGAAATTGACATGTACCGGAAGTGCTTTTTCTATCTACTTTGCATCCGGCATAATCTGCATCAGAGTATCCAATGAGATTCAACTATGAACCTTTAGGATACCAAAGGCCTAGGTTGGGCGTATGAATTAAATACCGCAAGATTCTTTTTACGGCTGTCAAATGACACTCATTTGGGTTGGCTTGAAACCTTGCACACAAACATACACTCAACATAATGTCTGGCCTAGATGCACATAAGTGAAGTAGTGATCCAATTTTGGAGCGATATACCTTTTGATCGACGTTTGGTCCATCTTCATTGAGATCCAAGTGACCATTCGTCGCCATTGGAGTCTTTATAGGCTTTGCCTTGTCCATTCAAAACTTCTTGAGTATGTCTTGAGTATACTTGCTTTGTCTTATGAATGTTCCTTCCTTTTGTTGCCTCACTTGGAATCCCAAGAAGTATTTCAGCTCTCCCATCATAGACATCTCGAACCTATCTGTCATAATCTTACTAAATTCTTCACAGAAAGATTTGTTAGTTGAACTAAAAATGATGTCATCAACATAAATTTGGCAAACAAAGAGATCATTATCAAAATGTTTCCTGAATAATGTATAATCAGCTTTGCCAATTTTAAAACCATTTTCAATTAAGAAATCTCTAAGGCACTCATACCAAGCTCTAGGAGCTTGTTTGAGACCGTAGAGAGCCTTACGCAGTTTAAAGACGTGGTCGGAGAACTCTTCATCTTCAAATCCGGGGAGGTTTCTCCACATACACCTCCTTCTTGATTGGTTCATTGAGGAAGGCGCTTTTCACATCCATTAGATAGAGCTTGAAATTATGGTGAGTAGCATATGCAAGTAATATTCTAATAGATCCAAGCCTAGCTACTGGAGCAAAGGTTTCATCGAAATCCAAACCTTTGACTTGTGAATACCCTTTGGCCACAAGTCATGCCTTGTTCCTTGTCACCACCCTGTGTTTGTCTTGTTTGTTGCGAAAGACCCATTTGGTGCTAACGACGTTGAATTTGGGTCTTTCGACGAATTCCCACACTTCGTTCCGTTTGAAGTTGTTAAGTTCTTCTTGCATCGCCACCACCCAATCCGGATCCTTCAATGCATCCTCAATCCTGCGCAGTTCCAAAAAGGATACAAAAGATTAATGTTCACAAAATTAGCAATTCGAGATCTAGTAGTTACTCCCTTTTGGATGTCCCCGATTATGTTGTCGATGGGGTGATCTCTTTGGACGCATTGGTATACTCTTGGATGTTGCACTTGTGGTCTTGAGTCTTCGTGATCATCTTCTACTCCCCCTAGATGGTTGCCCTCATTGACTTGTTGATCATCTTCGTCTTCTTGATGTTGATCTTGTGTGGAAGCTCCCCCTTGATCGTTTACCTCCTCTTGTGATTCATCTTCTTCATTTACATTTGGAGGTGGCGCCTGTGGTCAGATATCGCCCAACACCATTCTTCTCAATGCCTGACATGGAGCTTCTTCTCTATCTAGCACACATGGATCAACTTGCTCTTCTTGAGAGCCGTTAGTTTCATCGAACACTACGTCACATGCTACTTCAACAAGTCTGGAGGTCTTGTTGAAGACACGATAGGCATAAGAGTTCGAATAATAACCAAGCAGGAAACCTTCATCGGACTTTGAAGCGAACTTTGAAGTCCTAGGCTTCTTGTTCAAAATATAGCACTTAGAACTGAAAACTCGAAAATAAGAAATATTTGGTTTGTTACCTGTGAGTAGCTCATATAATGTCTTCTTGAGTAGTCGATGAAGATAGAGTCGGTTTATGGCGTGGCAAACGGTGTCAACCGCTTCCGCCCAAAACTGATCCGAGGTCTTGTATTCATCAAACATTGTTCTCGCCATCTCTATGAGGGTTCGGTTCTTCCTTTCGGCAACTCCGTTTTTTTTAGGGGAATAAGGTGCTGAAAACTCATGCTTTATCCCTTCTTCGTCTAGGTACTCCTCAACTTGAGTGTTCTTGAACTCCGTGCTGTTGTCGCTTCGTATGTTCTTGATCCTCAATGAGAACTCATTTTTGGCATGCTTGAGAAACTTCTTGAGGGTTCCTTGAGTTTTTGTCTTATCATGCAAAAAGAAAACCCAAGTGAAGCGTGAAAAGTCATCAACAATTACTAAGCCATATTTGTTACTGTCGATGCTTATGTAAGCAATTGGACCGAATAGGTCCATGTGAAGTAGCTCGAGCGATCTTGTTGTAGTCATGAAGTTCTTCACAGGATGAGGTGCTCCTACTTGCTTTCCGGCTTGGACGCGCTACAAGGCCTGTCTTTCTCAAAAACAACATCCTTTAGACCTCGGATGTGATCACCCTTAAGGAGTTTTTGAAGATTCCTCATGCCAACATGTGCCAGCCGTCTATGCCACAGCCAACCCATGTTGGTCTTTGCAATCAAGCATGTGTAAGTTCGGCTTTATCTTTGTTGAAGTCAACAAGATAAATCTTTCCCTTCAACACACCCTTGAATGCAACCGAGTCATCACTCCTTTTAGAGACGGTCACATCCTCATTAGTAAACAAGCAATTATAACCCTTGTCACATAATTGAGATATGGACAGCAGGTTATAATCTAAGGAATCGACATGTAGAACGTGAGAAAGAGTATGTTGAGATGATATGACAATTTTACCGGTACCGAGCACCCTTCCTTGACTATTGTCTCCAAAATAGATGCCCTCGCTTGGATCCTCATTTTCTTTATACTCAACAAACATCATTTTTTCTCTGGTCATATGGTTGGTGCAACCACTGTCTAGCACCCATTTCGATCCACCAGAGGAATAGGCCTAAAAAATCAAATCATGCCTTGGTTTTAGGTACCCAAGCTTCCTTGGGTCCTTTGAGGTTAGTTACAAGAGATTTGGGCACCCACACATGAGACTTGGTGTTCTCATGGCGTGGCCCAACATAATGAGTATAAACTTTACCAAAACTTTTCATAAGAACATATGATGCATCGAAAGTTCTAAACAATAGTTGTTGTTGTTCATAAACAGAACTAGTCTGGGAAACCGGACTTGTCCGGAGGACCGGACTTGTCCGTGTAGGGACCGAACTAGTCCTGTTTTCATATGTGTTAACTATCTTGGACTTATTAACATCATTAGTCTTTCTCACTTGAGAGGAGTTTCCCCTCACAAAGGCAATGCACTCCTTGTTGTTCTTATGGCTTCTAGCATTTTTCTTTTCACCATAGGAATACCCAATGCCATATTTGACATTAGGAGGTCTTGCGGCCAAGTATGCACTACGTGCATATTTGACCTTATCCTTGTCAAATATGCCACTTTGGGAAGGATGCTTATCCTTGGTAGAGGTTGACTTGTCTTTCAAGCTAGTTTCAATTTTAAGGGGTTGAGAGGGTGAGCTTGAAGAGGATGAAGGGTCACTTTGTTTGAGTGTCTCAACTTGCACTTCAAGGATCTTTTTAACTTTGGTTAAGTTAACAAGTTCTTCCTTGATGATTGCACTTGAGTCGCTTAACTTCAAACAAGCTTCCTTGCTCGAAGCTAACTCAAGTTCAAGTGATTTTCTTCGCTCCTTTTCAAGTTCAAGGAGCTCATTGATCTTAAGATACTCCTCCTTTTGGAGGATGATCATGTCTTCTTGACGATCAATCAGCCCCTCCCTATCACAAGCTTATCCATCAAGAATTTCATTTTAGCAGTAGTTTTCTTGTCTAATCCAACTAGTATATCCTCATCATCACTATAGTTGTCGCTGTCACTATCAAAATAATGCGAAGAGGTTGATTTTGTTGTTACCTTTCGTTTACCTTCCTTCGCCATGAGGCAAGTGTCCTTGCCCTTCCATGCACTGAGAGTTGGGAAGATGGTGGACTTCTTAGTTGTCTTCTCGATGGCTATGCTAGCCATCTCCTCTTCCTCTTCAGATGAGGATTCGTCGTTTGAGTTCCACTCCTTTCATAGGTGCGCTTGTCCATCTTGCTTCTTCTTCTTGAATAATTTCTTGGGTTTAGGCTTTGTTTCTTTGGTCTTCTTCTTGTTTTCCTCATACGGGCAATCAACTATAAAGTGGTCATATTCACCACAGTTATAGCATGCCCGCCTCAGCTTTGGTCTTGACTTCTCTTTGTATTTTTCTTCACTTGATTTGCCCCCTTGTCTTCTATTCATCATTTTCTTGAATCTCTTCATAAAGAGGATCATGTCCTCTTCGTCAATATCGCTGCTCTCGTCATTGTTGTCCTCTTCTTGTTGAGCTTCTCGAGCTTCTTTTGTCAAGGGCTTGCAAGTGGATTTTAGGGCGACCCCTTTCTTCTTTT
The DNA here is from genome assembly GCA_036927565.1 of Tuctoria greenei. Classification (NCBI taxonomy): domain Eukaryota; kingdom Viridiplantae; phylum Streptophyta; class Magnoliopsida; order Poales; family Poaceae; genus Tuctoria; species Tuctoria greenei. The sequence continues at coordinate 169,681,002 of JAYESD010000005.1, read as the reverse complement.
CCGAGGTGAGGTCGGCAATCTCCTTGACATCTTTAGCTTGCTTCTCCATCATCTCAAAGTTGATGATCTTTCCATGTAGTTCATCTGGGGTCATTTTCTTGTACTCGGGGCTTTCTCTAATCATCAAGCATAGGGTAACATTGTGAGGCATGAAAGCTCTAAGGATGAGCTTCACTACCTCGTGATCATTCCACTTCTTACTTCTGTATGCTCGAACCTTGTTGATGAGAGTCTTTAACTGGTTGTACATGTCCTGTGGCGACTCATCTTCTTCTATGGCCAATCTTCCCAATTCACCTTTAATCATTTCGATCTTTGCCTCTTGCACATGACGATCGCCTTCATGTGCAGTTTGCAATGTGTCCCATATTTCCTTTGCAATCTCGAGTCCATCCACCTTGGTGAACTCATCCCGACTTAGTGAAGATGTGATGACTGCTGCAGCTTGAGCATTCCGATGAATTGCTTGCTCTTGGCTTGGTGTAAGCTCTTCATCGTTGTTCGGGATATCTATTCCTGTACACATAATATGCCACAAGTTGGGATTGAGTAAGATTAAGTGCATTTTCATGTTTTGCCTCCACATTGAGTAATCATTGCCATCAAAGTGTGGGGATTTTCCTAAAGGAATAAATAAATAATGGCTATTGTTAGAATTTAAACGATCGTAGTTGAAAGGATATCGGGAGTAGTCGGTGTGACTACTCCCCTTCTTCTTGTCCTCGATCTTCACTTTCCCTTTGGAGAGGGCTTTCTTCCTTGGGAGCGCCTTGAGTTCAAGCGTCTCCTCATGGTCATCCTCGAAGTCCTGAATGGCATCGAAGAGCTTCTCCAATTTTTGAGCTTTTTCATCTTCAACCTTCTCTTGGTTGAGACTCTTGTGCTCATCCTTCATGTCCGACATGTTCTCTTTGAGCGATTAGACTCTTACGAAGAGTCCAGCTCTGTCGGTACCCTGCGTACTGGATACCCTTTGGGACTGCAAAGAGCTCAAAGGAACTCCACCTGTCTGAGTTGAAGACCTGCAAAGGCCCCACATGTCATACAGAACCGGACCTGCCTCCCTTCTATGGTTAGTCCCAGTGTCGCCACGTGTATCGTTAAACCGGAGCTACATCCCACGCATGGGGATGCTTCAAACTAGATACATGTGTGGCACCCCCAGACCTAACCCTCGACAGAGGGAAGCTCCAGTACCGACACGTGTACAACAGCACCGGACCTACTCGTCCAAGACAGTAAGCTCCAGAGCTACCACGCGTCCAACCGCCGGACATTCAACCTCAATAGGCTTATTGGTGAACCTCCAACGGCTCGGACCTTCAAGGGACAATTAAAGCTTCAAGACCCGATTAAGTGTCATTAATGCTATCTTAATGACACACGATCAGAGGACCCTTAATACCAGTAATGCCACTTACAAGGTCCATTACTGCACTAATAAGGGCAATTAAGCTCATTAATTGTGTATTAAACATCAGTAACCGACAGGGCCACATGTCGGGCCAGGCTAATAATGTAACGACCAGTCCTTATACTATAAAAGGACTGGCCGAGCGATACACAAGAGAGCCTGACACACGCTGGGACTTCCACACTTCTACACACGCCCACAAGTGCTCAGACGCTCAATACAACAACAACACACACCCATGGAGTAGGGTATTACGCTCAGGCGGCCCGAACCACATAAATCCTCGTGTCATCTTGCCATCGTGTTCTGAATCTCTGCGCACCCACAACCGAACTACAAACTCCGCGGGCTACCAACGGTGGTACTAAGAGAATTGCCGGAATCACACTCAGACAGTTGGCGCGCCAGGAAGGGGGTGCCCGAGATTCAAGGATGGTGAACTCCGCTGCTGGATCATCCAACAGCAACCCTGCTGCACAACCTGCTAGAGGCAACCCCTCCAACATGTAGCAGCCAGCGGGTGCTGTGGCTCCAGCAGGAGTCATGGCACCGCCGCCACCATCTGCTCGTGCGAATCAAGCTGGACGTCGAGATGGGGCGTCTGCGTCGGTCACTGCATCAGCAAACAACAACCTTGAACACGCGATTAATGTCACGCGTGCTCTTCTCCAACGTCCACCGCCTCCAGGAGCACCTCAGGGTGCGATGGAGCGGTAAAGAGTTGATGTGGAACATTTGGTTGCAGCAGCAACCGATCGCATCAGCAACCGAGGTCCTCCCCCTACGCGGCGGGCCCATCGCAGCATCGGACTGTGTCGAATAGACTTGGTCCGCACGCTTCACAACATAGAAGGCGTGTTGCATCTCAGCAGGCGACATCGCTGCCTTCCAGGGCGCGCCGTACCCACACGATAACAAGGCTTTTGACTCATGACCTCTGGGCTTAGCTCAATCGTCGTTATCGACAACAGGATGACCACGTCCACATCGAGCGTGCTCGCGAGAGGCGAGAGGCTCGGGACAGCCCTGCTCTTGAGGGAGTAGGGGGAGGTTGTTCTGCCTTGGCCATGCACTTACGCATGGTCAGATGGCCACATAAGTTCCGGCCTCACCTGCCAGAGAAACTTGACGGTACTGTCAAGCCCTCCGAATTTCTCCAAATCTACTCCACCACAATCCTTGCGGCTGGAGGCAACAAGTCTGTGATGGCTAACTACTTCCCCGTGGCTTTAACTGGGACCGCCAGGTCTTGGTTTATGAGCCTTCCACCCGACTCCATCAATAGTTGGACGGAGCTGTGCCAACAGTTCACCGCCAACTTCGGGAGTTCATACACCTGACCAGGCACTGAACTGGACCTTTTTGCTATCAAGCAGAAGGGGGAAGAGTCCCTGTGATCTTTCATCTAGAGGTTCTCCCAGGTACGAAATACCATTCCTTCTATCTCAATCACTTCTGTTATTGTGGCATTCAGACAGGGCGTACGAGACAAGAAGATGCTAGAGAAGCTGGCGACCAAGGAAGTCACCAGCGTTACGGAACTCTTTAGCTTGGCAGACAAGTGTGCCAAGGTTGCGGAGGGTCGTGAAACGCACTCCCAACCACCTCTGGAGGACAACAAAAAGTCCTCCAAGGTTGAAGCCGCTACCTCCGGGAGTGGCAAGAAGAAGAAAAAGTCCAACAGCAAGAACAAGTCGTCGGCCGGCACACCAGCTGCTGCTGCTGCCGCAGCTCCGGGTGGTCGGGGGCCACCCCTGAGAAATGACCTCGACCATCGTCTGAAGACGGAGGCAGCTCCAAGATGTGGTGTCCCATACACAAGACGAACAGCCACAACCTGGAAGGCTGCCGAGAGGTCCAGGACCTCATCGAGCGCTACAACAAGCGCCGGGATGAAGTTCCTTTCCGTCAAAGGGAAAGAAAACAAAAGGTCGACAAAGCTCTGGCTGAAGAGGAGTTAGGCTTTCAGGACCCTAAAAAGGTCTTGAAGGTTGTCTACACCTCCGTTGACGACGACTCCGATGTCTCTGACAACGAGCATCAGAAGACCATGAACACCATCTTTGGTGGTTCGTGGGACATCACCTCCCACCGTGTCCTTAAGACAATGTGGCGTGACATGGCCTCAGTAGCTCCCACCGCCAGGGCGGAGCCTCACCGAAAGTGGATGGACACTGCCATCACTTTCGATGCTTCGGATTGCTCTCAGAACATGATCGGAGCTGGCCAACTTCCTCTGATGGTATCTCCGACCATCAACAACATCCAGCTCCACCACGTGATGGTGGACGGAGGTTCGGGGTTGAACCTCATAAGCTTCAAAGCTTTCTTCAAGCTTCAGCTCCGACCTTCGGATCTTCGCCCCTCCTGACCTTTCGTCGGAGTAGGTCCGGGGGCCATAACTCCACTCGGTGCCATTACTCTCCTGGTGACCTTCGGGACCCAGGAGAATTACAGGACCGAGAAGTTGGTCTTCGACATGGCGCATATCAACTTACCATTCAATGCCATTGTCAGAGTGTGGTTCCAGCAATTCTCCCAGTACTATCGTCGGCAGACCGCGAAGTTTGTAGTTTAGTTATGGGCGCGCAGAGATTCAGAACACGATGGCAAGTTGACACGAGGATTTACGTGGTTCGGGCCGCCTGAGCGTAATACCCTACTCCACGGGTGTGTGTTGTCGTTGTATTGAGCGTCTGAGCGCTTCTGGGCGTGTGTCAGAGCAGAGTCTGCAAGAGTATCCCCGTGTATCGCTCGGCCAGCCCTTCTATAACACAAGGACTGGTCGTTACATCATTAGCCTAGCCCGACATGTGGCCCTGGCGGTTACTGATGCTTAATACATAATTAATGAGCTTAATTACTCTTAATAATGTGGTAACACACCTTGACAGTGCCGTTACTCTTATTAAGGGCCCTCCGATCGTGTGTCACTAAGATGGTACTAATGACACTTAATCGGGTCTTGAAGTCTTTAATTGCCCCTTGAGGGTCCGAGCCGTTGGGGGTCCACCAGTCTGCTTGTTGAAGTTGAAGGTCCAGCGGTTGGACGCGTGGCAACCCTGGAGCTTACTGTCTCAGAAGGGCAGGTCCGATGCTGTTGTACATGTGTCAGTACTGGAGCTTCCCTTTGTCGGGGTTAGGTCCGGGGGTGCCGCACAGGTATTTAGCCCGGAGCTATCCCATGTGTGGGATGTAGCTCCGGTTGCAGGATACACGTGGCAGCACTGGGACTAACCATAGAAGGGAGGCAGGTCCGGTTCCGTATGACACGTGGGGCCTTTGGAGGTCTTCAACTCAGACAGGTGAAGTTCCTTTGCTCTTTTTGCAGTCCCAAGGGGTATTCGATATGCAAGGGTACCGGCAGTGGCCCCCTGGGCCCACCTCTGGGAGAGACCTTTTGGATGAAGTTGTTTTGCCGAAGGTGGGTCCATCTTTCGGTTTTTGAGCCGTGTCTTCAAGGGTCTTTGGATATGCCGTTGGTGTCAGTTCGCAGTTAAACCATCACCGCGGGGCATATCCAAGATGTGGCAGGTGAGATCTGAGCGTGCGGATCTCACGGAATTGAATGTCGCCGGTTCCCGATACGAAAACCGTATCTGTTCCGCGCGCCCTATCAAGTCGCCGCCGTCAGGCTTCCCGCCTTTCATCATGACAACTTTTCGCCTGGAGTAAGTACCTCGACTTTATCGTCGGGGTGGCCCTGGGCCCCCTTGTCATTGGCAGGGTGAAGTTTTTGAACTGTATCGTTGGCTCCTCTGCGGTTTCCATCCAAGCGTTGTGGGGGCTTACTTAAGAAGGAAAGCGCGCACCGTTTGGGGATTCTTTACTCCTTCATTTGAACTTGCGCTCGAATCGTCCAAACTTTCGCTTGCTTTTCATCTCTTGCCCCACTGTGCTGCGATGAAGTTGGGACTCCCCAAGAGCCACATCGGGAGCAAGGAATTGTCTAGGGTCCAGACCTACATGGGTTGGTCCAGTGACTCCTTCAATGACGACATTCGCTGTGGCAATCTTCCCTTCGAGAAGGAGCGAGCCGGAGATATGGTGTACTTCCTTGGGTATGCCATGGCGGGTTTGATCTCGCCTTTCTCCGCTTTCTTTCTGATGCTGCTTGATTTCTATGGTCTGCAGCTCCACCATCTCAGCCCCCACTCAATCTTGTTGGTGGCAACTTTTGTCCACTTTTGCGAGATGTGGGTGGGAGTGCCCCCTTGCTTGTAGTTGTTCCAGACTTTCTTCACTGTCCACCCCACCGGGAAGAGTGATGAGTTCATCGGCTTCTACTACTTCGTGAAGTGGAAAAACTCCCCTCTCAAGTACTTGAGGTCCTTTCCTTCCGGCAAGTGGGACGATTGGAAGAAAGACTTGATGGTCATCACCATCGAGGGACACGAGAGGCTGGAACTGCCTGAAGGCCTCCCCCACATTGACACTGACATTTGGAGTGACGTGCCGGGAGTTGTCGAGGGAGTACAGGCCCATTCTTGACAGAATCCAGGAGTGTGTCGAAGGTGGGTGACCCCTCAGATGGTCTTCGGCAACTTCTTGATGAATAGGTGGGCCCCGCTAAGGGCTAGGGGGCGACCTGCCTGGGCCTTCAACAGTGAGATGGATACCAGCCGCATTAAGGTTGGTTCAGGCACCAACTTGACCGGTGAAGCCTTGAAGACCCATCTCATGAAGTTCCAGCCTGGGAACATTGGCCCTGGCGACGTGTCTCCACCAGCAACCTTCCTTCCTCTGAATATGATACCAGAGGAGTGCAGAGAGCTCTGGAGGAAGATGTCGCTGTTGAACGACTTGGGCCTGATGGAGAGACGATCAACCTCCGGGGTGGCGATCCTCGAAGCTTCTGAAGGTGGCTCTGCTCCCGCCCCAAAGCCAAGAGCTGAAGTCATAGGCAAGGGCAAGGAGTTGGCCGAGCCCTCGAGCCGCAAGAGGAAGTTGAAGCATTCTGACGGGATGTCCGTCAGATCTTCTCCTTCCACGATAGCTCCTTTTCCTCGGCGGAGGAGGTCTTTGACGGCGGCAACCACTCCAGCATCGGCATCTTGTAAGTGCATCTAGGATATCACTTGTGGGATTTGGCTAATTGATGACAAACATATGAGATCCTAATGAAACTACTGAGATGATTGTAGGACAAACAAGTGAAATAGCTCGGTGCACACAAAAAGATGAAAAATGAAGTGGTGTTCAAAGAGATATACTTTGATGAATCTTGGAAGACCAAATTAGATTTTGAATGTATAGGGAGTGTATGAAAGACACACTCCAAGAGCTCACAACTTTGCGCGAGGGTAAGGGATTAAAATTAACCTAACTTTCACAAAGCACCAGACTAGTCCGATCATGGACCGGACTAGTCCCTTCATCTTTCTGGAATCTCACTTATTGGGAGACCGGACTAGTCCGTGTGTCCACCGGACTAGTCCGTTGATGTTTCTGAAGTCTCTCATATTGAGGGACCGGACTAGTCCGTTGTACCACCGGACTAGTCCGTTGACCTTTCTGAATTCTCCCATATGTGGAGATCAGACTAGTCCGCGGACTAGTCCATTGAACTTTCTGGAGTCACCTTCACACAGCACCGGACTAGTCCGAGCTTGGACCGGACTAGTCCAGCAGTCTTTCTGGACTTCAAAATGCACTGAGACCGAATAAGTCCGGACTTGCACCGGACTAGTCCGGTGTTAGGGTTTTTCAACGACTACCTTTTGGAAACCCTATAAATAGAGAGTCCACGGCTTTCCTATTAACACACACGTCAAATACTGATCAAAGAACAAACCCTAGCGCCGCCACTTCGTCCCAAGAGCCCAAAACACATCTCCCCACACATCTAAAGTGAAAAAAGAGTGAAATCAATTGAACACTTGAATTCGGGATTGGGAGATCATCGTTCTTTCATTGCGAGCTCTTGGGGTTTGATCTTTCTACACTCATACTCTGCCTCGTAATACTTTTAAGTGTATTTGATCACTTCTTTTGTTGTAATTCTCGTGGGAGCCCTCAACGTGTGAGGTTGCCCCACAAACATGGTGATTACCCGTGATAGTGGAATCAAGTCGGCCTTCGTGGTGACTTGAAGAGGGAAAGGGTTGGAGACCCGGCTCTGTGTGAGCTTCCTCAACGAGGACGTAGATCTCGTGGTGAGATCGAACCTCGGGAAAAATTCGTGTGTCTTGCGCCTTATTTCATTTAAATTTTGTTCATTAGATCACCTGATTGCTAAAACATCAACCTAAGGCAGTTATAAGTTTTACCTGCATTCTTATATTAATCTCAAATAAAAATATTAGTTGTTCTTATTTCCGCTGCTAACGAAATTTGGTTTCCCAAATAACACTTGATCAACACACATATTTTTAGCACACCGGACAAGTCCGCCCACACGATTGGACTAGTCCGGCCAACCAAGTTTTGACGATTCTATTAAGTGTGTAGGGAATTCAAAAGGCCTATTCACCCCCCCTCTAGGCCACATTCAATTGGTATTAGAGCAAGGTTCTCCACCAACGAGACTCACATCTCGGAGAGATCAATGGCCTCTGAGAAGAACAACGATATCTCGAAGATGAACATTAATGAGGAGGAACAAGAAACTAAAACTTTTGATGTGCTGAAAGAGAGCCCACACGATGATGAAGAAGTGCGACAATTAAAGGCACTTCTAAGAAAGAAACTGCTAGGACAAAAGGGAAAAGAAGAAGAGAAGACGACGGGGAGTGGTCATCACGACTACTCCCGACAGCCTTACAACTACAACCGTCTCAATTCAAACAACCATTATCTTTCCATTCCTATGGGAAAACCTCCACAGTTTGACGGAAGCGACTATACAATGTGGAAGTACAACATGAAGATGCATCTAATATCCCTAAATCCTAGTCTATGGCACATTTTCTGCACTGGCATAGATATCCCGGACACGGATGCAGAACTCACCCCAGAACAAGAACAAGAGATTCACAGAAATGCACAAGCCCTCGCCGTAATCACATCATCACTAAGCAGAGAGGAATAAAAAAAGATTGATGGCTTAGAAAGTTCAAAGGAAATCTGGGATACACTCAAGATAGCTCACGAAGGAAACAGATCGGTTCGTGAAGCAAAAATCGAAATGCTTGAAGGAGAGTTGGGGAGATTCGCTATTGAAGAAGGTGAATCACCTCAAGACATGTACAACCGGATGAAGACACTCATCAACAAAATATGTGCCTATGGAAGTAAGAAATGGACAGATCACGAGGTAGTCAAGAGAATGATTAGAGCCTTCATGCCAAGAAATGTCACACTTTGCTCAATGATTAGAGAAAGCCCCGGGTTTCACAAAATGACTCCCGATGAGTTGTTGGGAAAGATCATAAACCATGAAATGATGGAGAAAGAGGCACAATACGTCAAAGACTTGGCCGAACTCACTTCCTCCAAAAAGAAAGAGGTTTCTCTCAAAGCAACATGTCGACCCAAACTCAAAGAAGCTCATGAAGATCAAGACGATGGGCATACAAGTGACGAGAGCACCGATCTTGACGATGAAGAAATGGTACTCTTTATCAAGAAGTTCAAGCGAATGATGAAAAGAAGATACGACAACAACTCAAATGAAGGCAAAAGCAAGGATAAAGGAAAATCCAAGGCTCGACGCACTTGCTACAACTGCGGAGAGTATGGTCACTTCATAGTGGACTGCCCTTATGAAGAAAACAAAAAGAAGAAGGAAACAAGATCTCAAGAAAAGAAAAATTTCGGAAAAAGAAGACAAACCCATCAAGCTCACATTGGCAAGGAGTAGGACTCAAACAACGAGTCCTCCTCCGATGAAGAAGAAGAGATGGCCACTATCGCAATCAAGAAACCTACTATGAAGGCCACACTCTTTCCAAACATGGGAGGATGGGACATGAACAACCACACTTGCCCTATGGCTAAGGAAGGAAAGAAAAAGGTACGGCTCACTCCTCCTACGCTAAATTCCTCTATTGATGACTTTAACAGCTCTAGTGATAATGAAGAAATGTTTAGAGGACTAAGTAAAATTGCTCTAAAGAAAATGGAAATGTTGTCGAATGAAATCTTTGAAAAGGAAGAACTTCTTGACCGACAAGAAGATATGCTCATCCGTGAAAGGAAGAGATATCATGAAGTTGAAAAGCTTCTCGAGCTTGAAAGAGAGAAGAACGAGTCGCTTGAAGTTGAGCTAGCCTTGAGTAAGGAAACTTACTCAAAGCTAGAAGACTCGCATATTGCAATCAAGGAAGAACTTGCTAACTTGTCAAAAGCTAACAAGATCCTTGAGGTGCAAGTTGAGTCGCTCAAGCAAAGTGACTCCATATCCTCCAAGAGCTCCTCCTCCAAAGATATAAGTTCGACAACAATCAGAACTTGCACTTGCTCTCGTAAGAAGAATATTATGTCTAATACTTCAACATCTCATAATATGCATGACCCTCCAAGCAGCATCTTTGATAAGGAGAAGATCAAATATGCACGCAGTGCATATATGGTCACTAAACCTCCTAATGTCAAAGATGGTCTTGGTTTTGATAAGAACAAACACATGTCTACTTCTAATCATGCTAAAAATAGAAATGTCTTTGTTAGGGAAAAATCCCATGAATTTGAACCACAAATATTGTTTCATACATTTAACGCTTCTTATGTTCTTATGAAAGCCAAATATGGAAAAGTCATTGCCAAATATACAGGGCCACGCCATAAGAACTTGAAAACTTGTGTGTGGGTGCCCAAGACTCTTGTGACTAACCTGAGAGGACCCAAGCAAGCTTGGGTACCTAAAACCAAGGAATAATTCTTTTTGCAGGCTTACTCCTCCGGTGGAACAAAATGGGTACTTGATGGCGGATGCACAAATCACATGACCGGAGAGAGAGGTATGTTTGTAGAGTACGAGTACAACAAGGATCCAGGTGAAGGCATATACTTCGGAGACAACACCCAAGGAAAGGTCATTGGTAGCGGTAACATTGAAATATCCTCTCAACATACCTTATCAAATGTTTTACATGTAGATTCTCTTGATTATAACCTTTTGTCAATATCCCAACTATGCGACAAAGGTTACAACTGTTTATTCACTAATGAGGGTGTGACTGTTTTTAAAAGAAGTGATGGCTCGATTGCATTCAAGGGAATGTTGAAGGGCAAGCTTTATCTAGTTGACTTCAACAAAGATAAAGACGAACTCAACACTTTCTTGGTTGCTAAGACCAACATGGGATGGCTGTGGAATAGACGGCTAGCCCATGTTGGGATGAGAAATCTGCAGAAACTTCAAAAAGGTGGTCACATCCGTGGTCTTAAGGATGTGGTTTTTGAAAAATACAGGCCGTGCAGCGCTTGTCAAGCAGGAAAACAAGTCGGAGCACCACACCCCGCCAACAATGTGATGACTACCGCAAGACCGTTGGAACTTCTCCACATGGATCTCTTTGGTCCAGTTTCGTACATCAGCATCGGCGGTAACAAATACGGTTTAGTAATTGTTGATGATTTTTCAAGATTTACCTCGGTATTTTTCTTGTATGATAAATCAAAAACTCAGGGGATCCTCAAGAAGTTCTTAAAAAAAGCTCAGAACGAATTCTCATCAACCATAAAGAACATCAGAAGTGACAATGGGACAGAATTCAAGAACCTCCAAGTTGAAGAGTTTCTCGATGAAGAAGGGATAAAGCATGAATTCTCGGCACCCTACTCCCCTCAACAAAATGGAGTGGCCGAAAGGAAGAACAGAACATTGATCGAAACGGCGAGAACTATGTTGGATGAATACAAGACATCAGATCGATTTTGGGCAGAAGCAGTGAACACCGCTTGCCATGCCACGAATCGACTGTATCTCCATCGGCTACTGGAGAAAACTCCATATGAGCTCCTTACTGGTAAAAAGCCTAATGTTTCTTATTTTAAAGTTTTTGGTTGCAAATGTTTTATTCTGAACAAGAAACAGAGGGCCTCGAAGTTCACTTCAAAGTCCGATGAAGGATTCTTGCTCGGTTATGAGTCGAATGCCTACGCCTATCGTGTCTTCAACAAGGTGTCCGGCCTTGTTGAAGTAGCACGTGACGTAGTGTTCGATGAATCTAATGGCTCACAAGTGGAGCAATTTGATAAGTGTGTGCTAGATAAAGAGGAAGCTCCATATGAAGCACTGAAGAAAATGGGACTTGGTGATATCTTACCACAAGAGCAAACATTCGACTCAAATGCACAAGATGAACCTCAACACGGAGGCAATGATCAAGGGGGAGCTCTTGCACAAGATCAAGAGGAGGAAGATCAAGAAGATCAGGACAATCATGGAAACAATGATCTAGGGGGAGACAATGCACATGAATATAATGAAGAACAAGCAACTACACAAGCTCCACACCCAAGAGTACACCGGAGCGTGCAAAGAGACCACCCTGTCAACAATATCATTGAAGATATTGCTAAGGGAGTAACTACTAGATCTCGAGTTGCAAATTTTTGTGAATCCTATTCTTTTGTGTCTTTTCTGGAACCATACAGGGTAGAAGAAGCCTTAAGGGATCCAGACTGGGCGATTGCAATGCAAGAGGAGCTGAACAACTTCAAGAGAAATGAAGTATGGGAGCTGGTGGAGAGACCAAAGGCGAACATAGTTGGAACCAAATGGGTCTTTCGGAACAAGCAAGATGAACATGGAGTAGTAACAAGAAATAAGGCAAGACTGGTGGCCAAAGGTTATTCTCAGGTCGAAGGTTTGGACTTCGATGAAACTTTCGCTCCTGTAGCTAGACTTGAGTCCATTCGTATTTTATTGGCATATGCTACTCACCATAATTTTAAGCTGTATCAAATGGACTTCAAGAGTGCTTTCTTAAACGGCCCAATCAAGGAGGAAGTTTATGTGGAGCAGCCACCAGGATTCGAAGACCAGAAATATCCCAACCATGTCTACAAACTGCGTAAGGCTCTCTATGGCCTCAAACAAGCTCCTCGAGCTTGGTATGAGTGTCTTAGAGATTTTCTAATTCAGAACGGATTCAAAATTGGTAAAGCTGACTATACACTTTTCACTAAACATTGTAATGATCATTTATTTGTATGTCAAATTTACGTTGATGACATTATCTTTGGGTCCACTAACAAATCCTTCTGTAAAGAATTTAGCAAAATTATGATAGATAGGTTCGAGATGTCAATGATGGGCGAATTAAAGTTCTTCTTGGGATTCCAAGTGAAGAAACTAAGAGAAGGTACATTTATAATCCAAACCAAATATACACAAGACATTCTCAAGAAATTCAGTATGGACAAAGCCAAGCCCATCAAGACACCCATGGCCACTAATGGACACCTCGACCTCAATGAAGACGGTCCAAATGTGGACCAAAAGGTATATCGGTCCATGATTGGCTCCTTACTTTATTTATGTGCATCTAGGCCAGATATTATTCTTAGTGTTTGCTTGTGTGCAAGGTTTCAAGCTGCACCTAAAGAGTGTCACTTAGTTGTGGTAAAAAGAATCATAAGGTACCTTGTGCACACAACCAACTTGGGCCTTTGGTATCCTAAAGGATCCAAATTTAACTTGATAGGTATTCCGATGCCGACTATGCAGGATGCAAAGTCGATAGAAAGAGCACGCCAGGGACTTGTCAGTTTCTTGGTAGGTCCCTGGTCTCTTGGTCATCTAAAAAGCAAAACTCCATTGCCCTTTCCACAGCAGAAGCAGAATATATTCCAGCCGGTAGCTGTTGCGCACAACTACTTTGGATGCGACAAACCCTTAGAGACTACGGGTACAATCTTAACCATATCCCACTTCTATGTGACAATGAAAGTGCTATAAAAATTGCACACAACCCGGTAGAGCACTCAAGAACTAAGCACATAGATATCCGTCATCATTTTCTTAGAGATCATTCATTAAAAGGTGACATTGCTATTTCACATGTTAGAACTGAAAAACAACTTGCGGATATTTTTACCAAACCATTGGATGAGAAAAGGTTTTGTGAACTTAGGAATGAACTTAATATTCTTGACTCTCGAAATGTGGCTTGAAACATTGCACACCTGGTTGAAACTTCAAATGTTACATTTTATTGCTAAAACTGCCCCTCACCTCTTTTTCTCCTAAGAAAACTAATTTTAATGAAGAAATCTTGGAATTTATGACCATTTTTTTGTGTTGATTGCTTTCTGGTCATAATTACCAAGATTATTTGCAAAACTTGTCCTTGGATCACTATTAGTTATCTCTAAATACTCAGTTTTTCTAGGGACACCGGACTAGTCAGGTTTGCCACCGGACTAGTCCTGAGTGTTTCTCTTTCCTAGGTTTTCCAGGGGCACCGGACTAGTCCGTCCTCTGTCCGGACTAGTCCGGTCGGCTGTGTATATAAGCAGCTGGCCAGCCCAAAACCGTTTCAAATCTCCCTCCAGTTTGAGTTGAACCCTCACCTCTCAAACCCTAGCCCCCAAAAGTGATTTTCGAGTTGAGCCCTCAAAATCCAAGCTTTCTCCGTGGGAAATCCTCCCCTCGACGAGTTGATACTCCACTCCAAACTCATCCGGACAGATTCATGCTCCTTCAACGCGAATCTTCAAATCTCGGTAAATTTCTCCCAAAAATCAAACTCTCAACTTTTCTAGTTCTAGCTTATTTCTCTTGATTCCAAGGAAGTACATTAGCTTTCGAGATATATTCCTTTCACCTTCATGCTCCTTTGCATCCTTAGAAAAAAGCTGTGATTCATAGTTTTGTTAGGGTTCTTGTGCCAGGCCGGACTAGTCCGGCTCCCAAATACGGACTAGTTCGGTACACCGGACAAGTCCACACTCTAAAACCGGACAAGTCCGGTCTCTGACATTTGAATCCTCACATCTCCTTCATTCTTAGTTCATTCTCATCTAAATCATGAACTCCTTGTTAGGAACGATGTCTTCAAGCTCAGATGACAGCTCCTTCCATGTTGATGAAGAAGTTGAACGCGAAAAAGTGAAGAGAGCCAAGGAGAGGTACATGAAGAAAAGACATGATGTAAATGTGCACTCTCCACCCTCCGACGACAACTTGCCCAAGAAAAGGAGGGTGGTTGTGAAGAAGGCCCAAGGAAAGGCTGGCGAGAGCTCCTCAGGGCCAAAGAGGACTCTCAACAAAGGAAAGGGGCTTGCTAGTGGTCCCATTGGACCCCTGAAGATGAAGAACCCAAGTCACCGCAACAGGCAGCGCTCGAGTAAAGATTTCACCGAAAAAGGGGGTGAGCTTGCCGATAGCTTTAGGCAGGTTAATGTGTATGATCAACCTCGGCAATGCTCAGACCCAAGATTTTGGAGCAACTTCCATGCCGACTACTACGAGCATGTGTACATGAAGATGAAGAACCCCGTTGTGAAGAGTCAATGGGTGAACATTGGGTACATGCAGTCGAAGAAATATCCTGCCTTCCTGAGGTGGCTGAGTCCCTGGAGAGGCATCGACTGAAGGAACTATTTTCTTTTGAGAATGACTGGAACAATGAGGTCATCACCCAATTCTACTCCACCCTCCACATCGCTCGTGGTGATGGAGACAGCCTTACTTGGATGACTCATGGTTCCAAGTATAGTGTTACTTATGATGAGTTTGCAAGAATTCTTCACCTTGAACATATTCTGGATCATGATCTTGTCATCCACAATTTGCAACCCTTGGAGAAGGATGAGCTCAATTTCCTCTATGACACAAGGATGCCCTATGTGCCTCCCAACAGCAAATATTTGAAGCCCTTCTATGTGGTCCTCAACAGAATTTTGAGGAAGACAATAGCCTCGAAAGATGGAGATGCGGGGACTATTCAAGGAACCTTGAGGACCCTAATGAAGGTCATTGGTGGGAGGAGATCGTTCAATGTCTTTGAATACATCTACAATGACATTGTGAACATCTCAATCACTCCAAACAGATCCTGCGGGTATGCCCTGTACATCATGTTCATGATTGAGAAGGTGACTGGACTTGATTTCGTCAAGGATGTTCACCATACGGGGTTGAAACCGCAAAAGCCCACCGAGTACACTCTACCTTCGACTCCTGATGCACCTCCCTCCCCTGAAGTTGAGAGGAGGACTAAACAAACTCGGGATGTGAATGTCACAAGATCTTCAGCTGCTCCTCCTAGATCTGCACCTGCCCATGAACCCTCCGGTGGTGTGCTCAAAATGCTCACCTCTATCTTTTCCTGCTGCCACAAGATTGAAGTCAGGCAGAATAAGCATCAACAATATGTCAATGCCAACATCAAAGCTATCTGTGACAAGCTGGAGATTGAGCCGGTGGGATCCCCGCCCACCTTCGAGGACTCCGAGGAAGAGTCTGCTCTGACGAATGATGATGATGGTGGTGAAGATGAGGACCAGACTGAGACTGAAGAAGAGAGTGGCGATGAGTGATTCCACTCAATTTTTCCCTTTTTGGTGCCTTGATGCCAAAGGGGGAGAGATTAAGACTAGTAGCTTGAGACCATCTCTAGTTGGTGTATTTATGTTATTGTGATCAAGGACATGTACTTATTTTTAAAACCTTGTAATGCACTATTTCTTCTCTTATGTGTGATGCTTATTGTTGCTTGGATGATTATCTCTATGCTCATTATTGATTACCTTTACTTCATCACACCTTGTTGATCACACACCTGTTAGGCACCCCACCATAAGGTGTGTGCATATGTGAGAAGCTTTTTGTGGACTTATCATTATTCTCATATAATGTGCACACCTTATGAAAGTCAAGATTTTATTCTCAATTGTGATATCTCAAATGGTTGTCATCAATCACCAAAAAGGGGGAGATTGTAAGTGCATCTAGGATATCCATTGTGGGTTTTGGCTAATTGATGACAAACATATGAGATCCTAATGAAACTACTGAGATGATTGCAGGACAAACAAGTGAAACAGCTCAGTGCACACAAAAAGATGAAAAATGAAGTTGTGTTCAAAGAGAGATACTTTGATGAAGCTTGGAAGACCAAATTAGATTTTGAATGTATAGGGAGTGTATGAAAGACACACTCCAAGAGCTCACAAATGTGTGCGAGGGTAAGGGATTAAAATTAACCTAACTTTCACAAAGCACCAGACTAGTCCGATCATGGACCGGACTAGTCCATTCATCTTTCTGGAATCTCACTTATTGGGAGACCAGACTAGTCCGTGTGTCCACCGGACTAGTCCGTTGATGTTTCTGGAGTCTCTCATATTGAGGGACCGGACTAGTCCGTTGTACCACCGGACTAGTCCGTTGACCTTTCTAGAGTCTCCCATATGTGGAGATCAGACTAGTCCGTTGAACTTTCTGGAGTCACCTTCACACAGCACCGGACTAGTCCGAGCTTGGACCGGACTAGTCCGGCAAACTTTCTGGACTTCAAAATGCAGTGAGACCGGACAAGTCCGGACTTGCACCGGACTAGTCCGGTGTTAGGGTTTTTCAACGGCTACCTTTTGGAAACCCTATAAATAGAGAGTCCATAGCTTTCCTATTAACACACACGTCGAATACTGATCAAAGAACAAACCCTAGTGCCGCCACTTCATCCCAAGAGCCCAAAACACATCTCCCCACACATCTAAAGTGCAAAAAGAGTGAAATCAATTGAACACTTGGATTCGGGATTGGGAGATCGTCGTTCTTTCATTGCGAGCTCTTGGGGTTTGATCTTTCTACATTCATACTCTGCCTTGTATTACTTTTGAGTGTATTTGATCACTTCTTTTGTTGTAATTCTCGTGGGAGCCCTCAACATGTGAGGTTGCCCCACAAACTTGGTGATTACCCATGATAGTGGAATCAAGTCGGCCTTCGTGGTGACTTGAAGAGGGAAAGGGTTGGAGACCCGGCTCTATGTGAGCTTCCTCAACGAGGACGTAGATCTCGTGGTGAGATCGAACCTCGGGAAAAATTCGTGTGTCTTGCACCTTATTTCTGTTCATTAGATCACTTGATTGCTAAAACATCAACCTAAGGCAATTATAAGTTTTACCCGCATTCTTATATTAATCTCAAATAAAAATATCAGTTGTTCTCATTTCCGCTGCTAAAGAAATTTGGTTTCCCAAATAACACTTGATCATATTTTTAGCACATCAGACAAGTCCGCCCACACGACCGGACTAGTCCGGCCAACCAAGTTTTGATGATTCTATTAAGTGTGCAGGGAATTCAAAAGGCCTATTCACCCCCCCCCCCCTCTAGGCCACATTCACATCTCCTCGGGACGCTAGCTCCGGCCATGTGGCTTCAGTACCAGGGCCAGCTGAGGGCTCTAAGTCTGAAGGTCCTTCTTAGTCGAGGGGGACCTCAACCAGGATGACGCCAACGGCGGAGCAAGCTACAGGGAGCCTTCTGAGCTACTACACCAGTGGCGACAGGTTCCGATCCTGAGCGTCCGGTGAAGAGGTTCCGCACTAGCTAGAGCAGAAGACTTCCAAGGTAAATTTGATTTTTTACCTCAGTTGATTGTTTTTTTTGTTGTAATCATATTTTGAGTTTCTTCGTCCTTCATCCACAGGGTACCCAAGAAAGGGGTTGAAGCTCCGGTTCCTACAGCAGCAACTGATGCTGCGCAGACGGAAGCTTCGGCTCCAGTTCCAGTGCCGCCCTAAGAGGTGGCTGAGGCCGTGGCAGCTCCGGCACCAGCTGTCGTGGTCCATGACCTCGAGTCATCCCATGAAGCTCCCGTGGTAGCGCCGGACCCCGGGATTGAAGATGTACTAGCGGCACCAGCTCCGAAGGTTGAAGCTTTTGTTTTGGATGCTAAGATGATGGACGCTCCAGCCTCAGAGTCGGAGGTAGTTGCATTTCCGGCCCTAGAGCCGGATGTTGTTGAAGCCCCCACGGTGGAGCCGGTGGTTGATGAAGCCCCGGCAGTGGAGCCGTTGGTTAATGAAGTTTCGGCACCCGAGCTGGTTGTCACGGAAGTGCCGGCGCTCGAGCCGCTGGAGGTCGAAGCGCCGGCGCCTGAACCGGCGGTGGAGGAGGTACCAGCGTTGGAGCCGGAAGTGGCCTCAGCTCCGGCCGAACCTTCAACGCCTGCCCCGGGGGTGGTGGTTCCGGAGGTACCCGCACCTGAGCCAGGGTGCCAAGAGGAAGCTGCCGGTCCTCCGCCTGAAGGACCAGTTGCTGATGACCTGGCGGCGGGACCTTTCGGAGACGACTCCGGAGGTAGAAACTTTTGTTGCAAAACCTTCCTCGACGGCGGCCAAGGCTATCCCAGAGGGCGGCCCTAGTGCCGTGGAAGCTCAGGAAACCACTCTTGTAGAGTGGGACCCGATTTTTGTTACGGAGAACCCGCTGGAGCTAGCGGAGAAGACCCCGGCAGGTCCGGAGCCAATCCCTTTGTCACTGTCTATCGACAACGCCTGCTCCAGCCTTCGTCAGGTCCAGCTGGCCTTTTGCCAGGACAGCAAGGCCCTCAAGGAGGAGCGCCAAACCCTTAAGAGGTGGCACAATAGGCTCCAATTCGAGACCAAGCTAGCGCAGTCGAGGCTGGCCGACGACAAGGAGTGGGTGAAAAGGGACAAGGTCCGGTTGGAGTACTGGGGTCAGCTACTGGATGAGAGGGAGAGCATGACGCGATCCCTTGACAACCAGTCCTGTGCCATCCACGAATAGGTCGTGGCTGCTAATGAAGTGGTGAATGATCGCCAAGAGAAGCTCAACGCCATCCACGACAGCCACGTCAAGCGCCGGGAGGATCTTGAGGAGCGGGAGAAAAAGCTCAAAGATGAAGAGCAAAAACTCCTGAAGCTGCAGGATGACCTCGTGAGGAGGGAGGAGGAGCTTACTCAGAGGCTGACTCTGGGTGACAAGAGTCTCGCGGAGCGCACCAAGAAGTTGGAGGAGCACTGCGAGAAAGAGGAGAAGAAGGCCTAGCAGCAAGGACAGGGCCTCAACGAGAGGGAGAATGATATTTCTGCCAGGAAGAAGAATGTGCGGGGTTGGGAGAAGGACGTGGTCGACCGCCGAAACAAGATCCACCTCCGGGAGGAGGAGCTCGGTAAACTTGAAAGGCAAGTTGCTGAAAAGATTCAGCAGAACGCCAAAGAGGTCGAGCGCCTTGCCCGGGAGGATTCGGAGCTTGCGGCGACCAAGAGATCTGTGGAAGAGGTGTGAGGCTCAAGGGCTGCAGAGTCCCAATAAGTTTGGGACTTCCTGGGCAAAGCCAATGACGCGCTGACGCTGCTGGGCTTCTGTCCTGTGCGCCTGGACGACCCAGAGCTGGAGCTGGACCAGGCGTTGGAGGCGTTGAGCTTGACGGGCAACAAGCTCTCCAAGATGGGTGATCTCATCGTGGACCAATTGGAAACCGAAGGACAATCCTTGGCGAAGAACGTCGCAGAGTACATGCTGACGTGCTACACAAGCCGGGATCCTAATTTTTCACGAGACCCGATGCTTGAAGGTCCCATCGACGGAGAGGGAGATGCCGCCAAGGCCAGCGTGTCGGAGGTTGCCCAGAAGGTTGCCTCATTCTTCCGTAGGATCTAGGACTTTCTATTTGTAGCTCCTGATTGTATCTTCTCTTCTTTTCTCCAATTTTTTAATCTCTTGTCTCCATATTAATGAAATCTAAGAATTTTATGAATTTCATTTTTTGTCTTCAACACCTTTGTCCCACTTGGCCCCCTGGTAGATGTACACAATTTGATTGTGAACATGTACCAAGAGGATGTAGAATTTTGTTGAAGACTTGCATGCTTCGAACTTGTAGTTTGTAGGTCCGAAGTCATCGATAGTAGGGGCCCCCTGAGGTTGTCAGAGCTTAGTAGCTCCAGCAGTGACCCTTGTCAACATGCGGTGCGTCGGTAGCAGACCCCACTGGGGAGTCTTCCCACCATCTTTTCTTCACGTTGACGGTTGGCCCCCTATATTTGCCGGAACTTGGTTGCTCTGATGACACCTGCTATCAATATTTAAAACATCGACAGGAGGTCACCTTAGGGGTTGTCGGAGCTTTGATAGCTCCAGCTTCATCCACCATCATCATGAGATCTTTATTTTTCTTGCACACTGAAGTCAAGAAATTTTTAGGTCCAACGCAATTCTATATACAATCAAGTGCATTGGCTTGTTTTCTCCAGGTCCGATCATTTCTAGACTCGCCTTACTTTGGCCTGCCGGGGTATAGGTAGAGTGGCGTACTTAGGGTGCAGGACCAGTCTAAGTCGATAGCACACTCCGGACCTAGATTGGCTTGGCAACACTCAGGCGAGTAGGCCATTCAACAATGTTTAGACCCGGAATAATTAACAATGCAACTTGGATTATACATGAATTTTTCGAGCTAAATTTTCTTGAGAATTGCACAACTTTGTTATAGACAAGAAAGAGAAAAATAAAAAAATTGAGCATGTACAAAATAAATGCACGTGGAGTCTGTTTCCACACAATGATGTCTTTCATTATAGGTTCGGGGTACAGGGGAAACAAGTACACTCTTAGGGTACGGAACCAGGCTAAGTGTGTTTCGTTTCTCGTTTGACACAAGGTAGCTCGCTACACTTTTAGTTTTGAGACTATGACAAGTGTTGCCTGAACTTTGCGGACCTTCCGGGGAAGGTCCGGCTGTTCTCCCGAAGGAGCTACCTGACTCTGTACAATGACTCTATAAAATACATCACATGAAACTATAGACTCACCTCCGTGATATTTAAGTGTAGAACTTACGGAGGTGCTCAATGTTCCAAGGATTAGGGAAAGGTGTCCCATCCTCGGTTGCCAAGCGAATGCATCCAGGACAGGATACTTTGATCACTCAGAAGGGTCCTTCCCAGCTGGGGGAGAGTTTGTTTAACCCTTCTCGAGTTTGAATTCTCTGTAGCACCAGATCACCTTCCTGAGCTGTCGGCTATGAACATGCCTTTGGTGATAGGGCTGAAGAGCTTGACGGTATCGGGCATTCATGTAAGACCTATGTGTGCTGAATACATTGGCTTGTAGTGAATACACTTGGATTTGATGATAAAAGTTTTGAATATCACCAAAACACCTTTTTATCAAGGTCCGACTCTAGCTCTGAGCTACAACAAGGTCCGACGGTAGGTCCGGCTTGTTTTGGGCAGCTCCGGCTATGTTCGAAGCTAGGTATGACTTCTTGGTAAGGTCCGACTAGCTTTGGTTAGATCCGGTGAGCTTTATCTTTAGCTCCGGCATATATTTGATAGCTCCGGCATATATTTGATAGCTCCGGCATGCTTTTGCTAAGCTCCGACGTACTTTGTCTAGCTCCGGTTTTGGGTTGACTAGTTTTGACTAGTTTTTGGTAAGATCCGGTGCTAGGATCTACTAGTTTTGGTAAGCTCCGGTAGGTGCTTCATTGTACTAGTTTTGGTAAGCTCCGGCTCAAGCTCCGGCTTGCTGTGGGATGGTGCGGAACTTGACTGCAGTGCTTCTGCTTTTCATTTACAATGTTTCGTACTTGCTTTACATTGTTGGAAAGATTGCTTAGTATTCATTTGCTAAGTTTTTGGTGCGTTTTGGATGATATGGCTGATATCGTTTTGCTATGCTTTGCAACATGCTTATGTGAGGTTCTCACGTAAGGTGTTGTGTTCGGAACTAACTTGAGTCAAGTCGAGGACTTGGGCTCGTATGAATTGGTTGTTTATTCATGTGCAGGTGTTGCTTGAGTTCAATACATGGCTGGTGACGGGATCCATTGGACTAGTCTCAGGGAGGAGATGAGGTTCCAACAACCAAATTCAGGAGGAATTGTGGTTGAGCTGATCAGGAGGTTGCGCAGCATGATTGAATCAAGAACAATGCATATGAAGGTATCGTGGACGTCATTGGAAGATGTTTGCACGTGTGCAAGGAGTGCATGGACGTGGCTACATGGTTCCGAGACGTGATGAAGAGATGTGGACGTAAAGAATTGGTCGGAAAGGTCCAACCGACTAGGTTATGGACTCAGGTTGCGGCTGAG
Organism: Tuctoria greenei; assembly: GCA_036927565.1. NCBI lineage: Eukaryota > Viridiplantae > Streptophyta > Magnoliopsida > Poales > Poaceae > Tuctoria > Tuctoria greenei. The sequence goes on along the minus strand of JAYESD010000005.1, from coordinate 169,658,619 downwards.
TCGGGTTTGACTCAAATATGGAAAGATTTGAGTTGGTTATGATAGGATTTCGTGTGGGTCACGAATTTGAGTTGTTTAGGAATGTGGGATATGTTCCTAAGGTGTTTGGAAGTCTTAAGATTTCTTCTATCTGCATATAGAAGAATCTTGAGCAGTTATGGAAAGTTACGATTCGTGATCTGAGTAGGATTAGAGTCCTAGTTGATATTGGGTTGGCCTAAGGGCTGGTTATATAAGCAAGGGAGCCCAGAGCTCGTGGTGCACGACTTTGGGGCTGTTCCTCTTGTGTTCTATTGAATAAAATTCGTAGTTTGAAGGAACTTTTGTGCCTTGTTCGTCCGACTTGTTCTAGACAAGTTTTACTCATCGAGTTTCTGGACAGCACTACCTTTCGTCGGTAGTTTTATCATAACTCCAGTTTTACAGATCCAATTGATGTGATTCTTTTTGGGTTGTCTTCACAAATTGATTATCTATCATCTGTAAAAATTTCACGGTCATTGGATTTGTGTTCTATGATTTACACGAGTTTCTTTGCAGCGTTCCAGAACTGTTTTTTCTCGGGTAGGACAGATTGACCTTTGTTTGATCTTTCGATCATAACTTGAGTTTTTCTCGACAGATTTGAGTGATTCCTTTTGTGTTATCTTCGTGACTTGATTCTCTCTGATATCCATCACTTTTGTCACGCTGAAACACATTTAGATTAGTCTTACACAGGATTTCTTTAAAAGATCGGTTTTCTACCGAAGGGGTTGAGGTTTAATTGTTTCCGCTGCGTAAGATTTTTTAATCTACCATTCACCCCCCCTCTGGTAGCTTTTCACGTGCTCTTCGATCCTACAATTCCGAACAGCTGCTCGGCACCTTCCCTCTTCAACGAGGTCAAGGTCTTCACGTCGGAGCTGGTCCTGCGTGGCATCGTCGAAGGTCCGGACCCGGAGCGACCCCAAGGTGATTTCCTGAGGAAGGACTGCTTCAGCTTCGTACACCAGGAAGAATGGTGTCTCTCTAGTTGACCAATTTGGAGTTGTCCTGTTTGCCCACAGGGTGGGCAGAATCCCTTCGATCCAGTTGGCTCCATGTTTTTTCAGGCGCTCATATGTGCGCGTCTTGAGTCCTTTTAGTATTTCTGCATTTGCTCTCTCAGCTTTGCCATTGCTTGTCGGGTGAGCTACAGAAGCGTAGCTAACCTGACTGCCGAGGTCTTCGCAATATCATTGAAATGCAGAGCTTGTGAATGGGGTCCCGTTATCAGTTATGATCTTGTTTGGGACTCCAAATCTGCATACGATGGACTGCAAGAAATTGATAGATGATTGCTTGTTTATTGTTAAAACTGGAGTTGCTTCCGGCCACTTGGTGAACTTGTCAATGGCAACGTACAGGAACTTGTAACCTCCGACGGCTCTTGGGAAAGGTCCCAAGATATCCATCCCCCACACAAAAAATGGCCATGTAGGATGTATCATTTGTAGAGGTTGAGATGGTATGTGAATTTGCTTTGCATGGAACTGGCATGCTTTGCATTTCTTCACTAGCTCAGTTGCATCCTGGAGTGCTGTAGGCCAGTAAAAACCATGTCGGAAGGCTTTACCGACCAGCGTGCGAGAAGACGCATGGTTCCCACACTCGTCTCCATGGATTTCCACGAGGATCTTGCAGCCTTCTTCCCTTGTAATGCACCGCATTAGGACGCCGTTGGCACCACGCTGGTAGAGATCCCCTTCTAACAGTGTGTATCTTTTAGCCAATCTGACTATCCGGTCAGCGGATGCATTGTCTTCAGGAAGGAAATTGTTTGTCAAGTAGCTCTGGATCTCTGAGATCCATGCATCGGAGCTAACTTGAGCATTTGAGTCTTGCGTGCTGGGTTGCTCGGAGCTTCCTGCAACACCTACGACCCTTGACGGACGCCATGGTAACAGGGCCATCGGGACTGCCAGCTTCGAGGTGCTGGTCTCGCCCCCTTCGCTCAGTTCGGCAGGCTGAGCTGTTGGTCTTGACAATCTTTGGACAAAGGCTCCGTCGGGTACCGGAGCTCCGGTTGAAGCTTTCGCGAGAGTTCGTCGGCTTCAGCGTTGTTGAGACGCTGGACATGGCAAAGATCTAGGACGTCGAAATCCTTTTGAAGCTTCTAGACTTCAAGTAGGTATGCAGCTAGTTGAGGGTTGTTGCAGCAGCATTCACCTTTGACTTGTTTTATGACGAGCTGTGAATCACCCTTTACCAATAGCTGCTTGACACCATATAATAGTGCCACCTTGAGCCCATAGATTAGTGCTTCATACTTTGCCATGTTGTTGGTCGCCTTGAAGTCAAGGTGAACCATGTATTTGACCTTCTCCCCGGTCGGAGCGAGGAGAAGGACTCCAGCTCCGGCCCCCTTCTTCTGCACAAAGCCGTCGAAGTAGAGAGTTCAGTGAGGCTCGATGAAGACCGAAACCTTGGGTTCTGACTTCTGCTCACTGGGGCCTCCAGGATTTGATGGAGAGGGGGTCCATTCCGCCACAAAGTCCGCCAATGCTTGACTCTTAATCGCTTGTCTTGGGACGAATTCAAGGTCGAACTCAGCCAATTCCGCTGCCCACTTTGCAATGTTCCCGGTATAGTTGGGGTTATGCAAGATTGCACGCAGTGGATAAGAAGTTACCACTGAAATCTTGTGAGCTTGGAAGTAGTGTCGGAGCTTACTATAAGCAATAAGAACTGCATAGAGAAGCTTATGCACCTCCAGGTACCGAGTCTTGGCTCATGGAGTACTTTGCTGATGAAGTACACTCGGCGTTGTACTGTCTGGACCCTCCCAAAGAGGCCCGGAGCTTCCTCCTCATCAACCCAGACCCTCCCGGAGGGGTTCGGACCTTAGTCGGGGACCTCCAGGTTCTTGCTTGAAGAACCCGGAGCTTCTTCTGCAGTGACCCGGACCTTCCCGGAGGGGTCCAGATCTTGTTGGTCAGCAACAGTAACTTCTTCATTTGAAGGAAGTTGATCCTCTGGCATCTCGCCTTGAGGATCCGGGTCTGGGAGCTGGGACCCAGACTCGTCTTCAGGTAGCTCTGGACCCTCCTAGAGGGGTCTGGACTCCTGAACTGGAGATGGATCTGGTCTTTTCGCAACCAGGACCATGCTGACAACTTCGTCAGTTGCCGAAATGTAAAGCAGAAGTGGCTCACCAGGATTTGGAGCTACCAAATTTGGTAGAGTGGTGAGGAGCTACTTTAGCTCTTGGAAAGCCTTTTCTGCATCTTCAGGCCATTGGAATGGTTCGGACTTCCTCAATAATTTGAAGAAGGGTAGCGCCCGTTCTGCCAGTCTTGAAATGAACCGGCTGAGAGCAGCTAGACATACATTCAGCTTCTGGACGTCCTTGATGCGGGCTGGTGGCCGCATGTCTTCAATAGCTTTAATCTTCACCGGATTTTCTTCCATTCCTCGGTGGTTCACCAAGAAGCCAAGAAGTTTTCCGGAGCTAACCCCGAAGACACACTTGTCTGGGTTCAGCTTCGTGCGTGTGATTCGCAACTTGTCGAAGACAGCTTGCAAGGTGTCAAGGAATGACTCCTAGTTCTTGATCTTGACGACGATGTCATCGACGTACACTTCCACTACATCTCTGATGAGCTCTCCAAAAGTTTTGTACATAGCTCGTACAAACGTTGAAGCAGCGTTTTTGAGACCGAATGGCATGGCAGTGTAACAATATAATCCATGTACTTTGATGAAGGGAGTATGCTCTTCATCTTCCATAGACATACTGATTTGATTATACCCAGAATATGCGTCTAGGAAACACAGTAATTCGCACCCGGAGGTGGAATCCACTATCTGATCTATTCTAGGTAGTGGAAATGGATCTTTTGGACATACCTTATTCAGTGTAGTGTAGTCAATACACATCCGAAGTTTCCCGCCGGCCTTGGGTACAAAGACTGGGTTTGCCAGCCATTTTGGGTTGAAGACTTCTCGGATGAATCCAGCTTCAAGCAACTTCTTCACTTCTTGATGAATGAAGTTTTGTCGCTCTACTGATTGCTTTCGAGGCTTCTGATGAACAGGCCAAGCGTCGGGATAAATCTTCAGATTGTGCTCGATCACTTCCCTAGGGATCCCAGGCATTTGTGACGGTTCCCAGGAAAACACATCGACATTAGCCTAGAGGAATGTGATGAGCGCGAGTTCCTATTTGTCATTCAAACCTCCCGATATACGGGTGGTCTGAGCAGCGTCGGAACCGATTTGGATGACTTTGACAGGAATGTCAGTGTCGCCGCTTGGTTGCACACGAGGTGCAGAGGTTGAGCCTCGATGACGAATGCTCAGGGGTTTTGGAGCTTGCTCCTTACTGGAATCTTCCTCCTGCACTATAGCAAGTGCATGGAGTTCTCCCAGAGCAATAACTCCGATGGTGCGATCTCCGCAGATCCGGATAAAAACTGCTGGTGTTGGCATCTTTAACACCAAATAGCCATAATGAGCAGCAGCCATGAATTTGTACAAGGCTGGCCTGCCCAAGATGGCGTTGTATGGTGAGTCGAAAGCCTGGTAACTGTGTGGGTACGTCGCGCCCCGAAAGGCAGCGACCTTGCCTGTTGAGACGCAGCACGCCTCCTGTGTTGTGAAGCGTGCGGACCAAGTCTACCCGACACGGTCCAATGTTGCGATGGGGCCCGCCCTGAGTGGGGAGGACCTTGGTTGTTGATGCGATTGGCTGCTGCTGCAACCAAATGTTCCACATCAGCTCTCCACTGCTCCATTGCACCCTGGAATGCTCCTGGAGGTGGTGGACGTTGCAGAAGAGCACGTGCAGCATGGAGCGTGTATTCAGGGTTGTAGTTCGCCGATGCAGTGACCGACGCGGACGCCCCATCTTACTGTCCAGCTTGATTCGCCGGTGCGGACGGTGGCGGTGGTGACATGGCTCCTGCTGGAGCCATGACACCTGCTGGTTGTTGTATGTTGGAGGGGTTGCCTCCAGTAGGTTGCGTAGCAGGGTTGCCATTGGACGATCCAGCAGCAGAGTTCACTATCCTTGAATCTCGGGCACCCCCCTACCTGGCGCGCCAACTATCAGAGTGTGGTTCCGGCAATTCTCCAGCTACTACCATTGGCAGAACGCGTTGTAGTTCAGTTGTGGGCGCGCAAAGATTCAAAACACGATGGCAAGTTGACACGAAGATTTATGTGGTTTGGGCCGCCTGGGTGTAATACCCTACTCCACGGGTGTGTGTTGTTGCTGTATTGAGCGTCTGACGCTTGTGGGCGTGTGTCAGAGCAGAGTCTGTAAGAGTCTCCCCGTGTATCACTCGGCCATCCCTTTGTTAGTACAAGGACTGGTCGTTACATCGTTAGCCTGGCCCAACATGTGGCACTGGCAGTTACTGATGCTTAATACACAATTAATGAGCTTAATTACCCTTAATAGTGTGGTAACGCACCTTGACAGCGCCGTTACTGGTATTAAGGGCCCTCCAATCGTGTGTCATTAAGATGGTATTAATGACACTTAATAGGATCTTGAAGTCTTTAATTGCCCCTTGAAGGTCCGAGCCGTTGGGGGTCCACCAGTCTGCTTGTTGAAGTTGAAGGTCCGCCGGTTGGACGCGTGGCAGCTTCGGAGCTTACTGTCTAGGACGGGTAGGTCCGGTGTTGTTGTACACATGTCAGTATTGGAGCTTCCCTCTGTCGGGGGTTAGGTCCGGGGGTGCCACATAGATATTTAGCCCGGAGCTATCCCATGTGTGGGATGTAGCTCCGATTGCAGGATACACTTGGCAGCACTGGGACTAACCATAGAAGGCAGGCAGGTCTGGTTCCATATGACATGTGGGGCCTTCGAAGGTCTTCAACTAAGACTGGTGAAGTTCCTTTGCTCTTTTTGCAGTCTCAAGGGGTATTCGGTATGCAAGGTACCGACAACCATCTTGGGCAGGCCAGCCTTGAACAAATTCATGGCTGCAGCTCATTATGGCTACATGGTGTTGAAAATGCCAACACCCTCAGGCATTCTCTGGATCCGCGGAGATCGCACCGCCGAAGTTACTACTCTGGAAGAACTCCATGTGCTTGCTACAGCGCAGGAGGAAGAATCTGGAAAGGATCAAGCTCTGAAACCCCCGAGCATTCGTCATCGAGGCTCAACCTCTGCACCTCGTGTGCAACCAAGCGGCGACACCGACATTCCTGTCAAGGTCGTCCACATCGGTTCTGACGTTGCTCAGACCGCCCGTATATCGGGAGGTCTGAACAACAAATAGGAACTCGCGCTCATCACTTTCCTCAGGGCTAATGTCGACGTGTTTGCCTGGCAACCGTCACAAATTCCTGGGATCCCTAGGGAAGTGATTGAGCACAATCTGAAGATTTATCCCGATGCTCGGCCTGTACATCGGAAGCCTCGGAAGCAATCAGTAGAGCGACAAAACTTCATACGTCAAGAAGTGAAGAAGTTGCTCGAAGCTGGATTCATCCAAGAAGTCTTCCACCCAAAATGGCTGGCAAACCCATTCGTTGTACCTAAGGCCGATGGGAAGCTTCGGATGTGTATCGACTACACTACACTGAATAAGGCATGTCCAAAGGATCCATTCCCACTACCTAGAATAGATCAGATAGTGGATTCCACCTCCGGATGTGAATTACTGTGTTTCCTAGACGCATATTCTGGGTATCATCAAATCATAATGTCTAGGGAAGATGAAGAACATACTTCTTTAATCATAGTATATGGATTATATTGTTACATTGCCATGCCATTCGGTCTCAAAAATGCTGCTTCAACGTTTGTAAGAGCTATGTACAAAAAGTTTGGAGATCTCATCAGAGATTTAGTGGAAGTGTACGTCGATGACATCATCATCAAGATCCAGAACAAGGAGTCATTCCTTGACACCTTGCAAGCTGTCTTCGACAAGTTGCGAATCAAACGCACGAAGCTGAACCCAGACAAGTGTGTCTTTGGGGTTAGCTTCGGAAATCTTCTTGGATTCTTGGTGAACCACCGAGGAATAGAGGCGAATCCGGGAAAGATTAAAGCTATTGAAGACATGCGGCCACTAGCCCGCATCAAGGACGTCCAGAAGCTGACTGGATGTCTAGCTACCCTCAGCTGGTTCATCTCAAGACTGGAGGAAGTCCGGACCATTCCAATGGTTTTAAGAAGCAGAAAAGGCTTTCCAAGAGCTAAAGTAGCTCCTCACCACTCTACCGACTTTGGTAGCTCCGAGTCTTGGTGAGCCACTTCTGCTTTACATTTCGGCAACTAACGAAGTTGTCAGCATGGTCCTGGTTGCGGAAAGACCAGAACCATTTCCAGTTCAGTGAGCCAGACCCCTTTAGGAGGGTCCGGAGCTACCTAAAGGCGAGTCCGGTTCCCAGCTCCGAGACCCAGATCCTCAAGGCGAGATGCCAGAGGAGCCACCTCCTTCAAGTGGAGGAGTCATTGTTGCTGAACAAGAAGATCTGGACCCCTCCGGGAAGGTCCGGGTCACTTCAGAAGAAGCTTCGGGTTCCTCTGACAAGAACCTGGAGGTCCCCGAAGAAAGTTCGGACCCCTCCGGGAGGGTCCGAATTGATGAGGAGGAAGCTTCGGGCCCCTCCGTGAGGGTCCGGACAGTCCAATACCCAGTGTACATCATCAATGAAGTACTCCATGACGCCAAGACTCGGTACCTGGAGGTGCATAAGCTGCTCTACGCAGTTCTTATTGCCTCTAGGAAGCTTCGACACTACTTCCAAGCTCACAAGATTTCAGTGGTAACCTCCTATCCACTGCGTGGAATCTTGCATAACCCCAATTTGTAACACCCTGATTTTCGAGTTTCGGCAGATTAAAAATTTAAATGAAATTTAGAGTTAATAATGGGAGGAAATTGTTTTTATAAGTAAAAATATAAAATATATGCATCTCATATTGCATTTTGCATTTTTCGTTCATCCTCATGTATTGAAAATTTATTACCAAAATAAATGAGCTAAAAGAAATTTATTTACCAGAGTAAGTACATTAAAAGAAATTAAATTGGCATAATGAATATGTAATGAGAGAAACAAAGAAAAGAAAATTTATTATAAAAGAAAGAAACAATAAGTTGCTAAGAATAATTTAATAAATAACAAACATAAAGAAAGAAAAAAATATAACTTTAACTAAGTAAATAACTAAATAAATAAAATAAAAAATAACAAATAATAGGAAAATAAAAGATATATATATATATAATATATATGATAATAATATACAAAAAATAAATAAATAAAATAAATAAAATATAAATAATAATATAATAATATATGTAAAAAAAGAAAAAAAGGAAAATCCCGCCCGCTGGCCAGGCCGAACCGGCCCAACCAGCGGTGACCTCCGAGCGCGCCCGCGCCGCTCGCTCTCGCACCTGGCCCCAACCCGCGTCGTGACCCGCCCCGCCGCCAGTGCGACTTAGCGCCTGCTCGCACCCGTGCCCGACCGGCTCGGTCGCGTCCTGACCAAGGCAGCCCCGGCTGCCCACGCGAGCCCTTGCGTTGACTCGCTCGCCTGCGCGCCGACCTGCCCCGGCCCTGCCCATGCCTGGGCCCCACGCTACAGCGCACCTAGCGCCAGCCCCGTGCGCCCCGCGCCCGCTGCAGCGCGCCGCACCTCCTAGTCCTGCGCCGGCCCTAGCACCGAGTGCCCCGCGCTTATAAAACCCCCTGGTGCCCTCGTGTTTTTCCCGACACTAGAGGAACCGCAGCGCCGCCAAAAAAACCTTAGCACCACCGTACAAAAAAATAGAAGAGGGACCAGAGGGTTGCACCACTGGAGAGAAGAAAAGGGGAGAAAAAAAAGAGGAGGAAGAGGAAGAAAAAGAGGAGGGTGCCGTCGTCCGTCGGAGATCATCCTCGTCGTCATTGCGTCGCCGTCGTCGTGTCGTCGGAGGACCGTTGCGTCATCCACTTCATCTACATGTCGCCTTCGTTCCGCGATCGTCAAAGCCGTCGCATCTATGGTAGGATTCGTTTTTCCGATGCGAGTTTTTGCGACATATTAAATCTAGTAGATGTAATTTAATCATAGTTGCACCATAAATTTATTTTCAGCAGCATTAATTCTCGCTAAAACCTCGTACACTCGTATGAACACGTATGAATTAGTTACATCTAATTAATAAACTACTATAGTTAGTTAATAATTGATCCTTGCATGCATGCATATCATCACATGTTGATTAATGTGTGTGCATCATGTTGATTTGTATATGTTTTCTTGTATGTGTGATCGCGAGTAGAGGGAAGTGCTCATGAAGTCGTGTACATGGATTTCGAGAACCAAGACTTCGAAGCGCTTGAGCAACCCTATCCGTCGGAGCAAGGAAAGTGTCCTTGAAGCATATTGATCCTGTTTTAAAATAATTGTTTTGTTTGCAAAAATGCATGCTTGTGGCAAATTGATGGGAATCCTATGATAGGAAGTTTACTAGTTTTGTTGACCACCCTTGTCACCTGGATTATATGGTAGAGAGTCGGGAAGGACTTTTTACCTTTTGCTTCGCTTAATCAACTGGGATGGGAAACAACTATACCACTCAATTTAATTATGCATGGATGAGATTATGGTTAACAAGAACTGGTTAAATATGATATGGTAATGGGTGATCTATGCAAGCCTAGTATGTAGATGGGTTGGATGTTATGGTTGTTTGCTTGCTTTAGATCTAAGGACTGGTTCATGGAGCGACCATCCAGGATTTACAGTGCCACCACGAGGCCAAGTATGGGTGCGGCGTAGCTGATTAATTAGGGTTTTGCCAGTGCTATTTGGACCATTAAGGATGCTCGGGGAAGGGGTAGTCGGATTGCGTTTGTTGATGATTGGCGGGACTACCTTGGGATCCGAATGGCTCAAGAGGGGGCCCTTGGTTGAAGATGTGCTCAGTTGGAGACATCGCCACCGGTGAAACCTCAGTGGGGTCTAAATAGGCTAGTAATCCCTTTGTAAAGTCTATTTTGTGATCTCTTGGCCATACACCAAAGGAAGTGTAATTGGCATAAGGGAGGTTCTTTAGTCGCCGACGGGTGATGAAATCACAAACATGTGGGTAAAGTGGTACAAACTCTGCAGAGTGTTAAAACTATCATGATAGACGTGCTCCCGGTTATGAGCAACCTGGACCCTAACATGATTAGAGGGAACTCGGTATTGGGATGGTATTTAGGATGGTTATGGTTTGGTAATGGTTATGGATGATTATGAATTAATTTCTGGTATTGAATATGGATATAGTATGTGATGATGGATATGGAATATGGACTGGTACTATGATTTTAATTATGTTTTATGATGGGTTTATTTCACATACACATGATATATTGCTTTTCAAATATTTTACTGTACTTTTTAGCACTTAGCCTTTGTTACATTTGTCATTTGAATCAGTCACATGTCATATTTTCCACACTTGCTGAGTACGACATGTACTCACTCTTGCAATCCCCCCCAACAGTTGCAGGTCAGGATTGTGAGTTTAATGGCGGTAATGCGGAGTTCTAGGCTGTGTGCTACCGTCAGCTTTGCCTGTGGTGTTATTGGAGTTGCGCTATCCCATTTGCTTAGTTTGCTTAATTAGAGTATTTTCGCTGCATTAGTCAAACGTGTCATTAATCTTCATTAGAGCTTGTATTCGAGAATATTTTGGTTTGTGCAATAAAATTTGATAATTAATTTTGTTATGTGGTATTTTTCTGTATAATCTTTTGTGATGCACTTGTGTATGTGTGTTGAACATCCTTGGCACAAATATGCGTTCACTTGGTTCATTTTTGGAATCGGGTGTCACAGATTGGTATCAGAGCCACAGGTTGACCGTAGGACGCAGCCTACATAGAATGGACACTTTAGAGCACATAGGAGCACTTAGGAATTGATGTGTTCTTGTTTGGTGTGTTGGTTGCTATATATTGGTTGCTTGTGTGCTTAATAGAGGATTTTGGGATGCTTTAGCATTGCCATGTCCACCTAGGCTAGTTAGTTGCTTAGTTTCATATCCCTTGATGCATGCATATAGGATGGGATTCCTTCTATCTTCATTCATGTCTCTACTTCCGTAGAAGATTGGCACTACAAGAAGATTCATGACCCGGATGAAGCTACATGGAAGCGTGAAGATGTTATCAAGGATTTTCTCGTCTCTTCTTTAATCCGTCCGAATCTCGAGGGCGAGATTCCTTTAAGGGGGTTGATTTGTAACATCCCAAAATTTTCAAAATTGGCTAATTTAAATATGAAAGGGATTTTAAAATTTTTGTTTCCAAATGTGTTCTTTAGCCTATCCGAATCTCGAGGGCGAGATTAATTTTAAGGGGGGTAGAATTATAACACCCTGATTTTTGAGTTTCGGCAAATTAAAAATTTAAATGAGATTTAGAGTTAATAATGGGAGGAAATTATTTTTATAAGTAAAAATATAAAATATATGCATCTCATATTGTATTTTGCATTCATCCTCATGTATTGACAATTTATTACCAAAATAAATAAGCTAAAAGAAATTTATTTACCAGAGTAAGTACATTAAAAGAAATTAAATTGGCATAATGAATATGGAATGAAAGAAATAAAGAAAAGAAAATTTATTATGAAAGAAAGAAACAATAAGTTGCTAAGAATAATTTAATAAATAACAAACATAAAGATAGAAAAAAATATAACTTTAACTAAGTAAATAACTAAATAAATAAAATAAAAGAATAACAAATAATAGGAAAATAAAAGATAAATATATATATATATATAAAAATATAAATAAATAATATATATGATCATAATATATATAAAAAATAAATAAATACAATAAATAATAATATAATAATATATGTAAAAAAGAAGAAGAAAAAAGAAAACCCCGCCCGCTGGCCAGGCCGAACCTGCCCAACCAGTGGTGACCGTCGAGCGCGCCCGCGCCGCTCGCTCCCGCACCTGGCCCCACCCCGCGCCGTGCCCCACCCTGCCGCCGACGCGACTCAGCGCGCGCCCGCACCCGTGCCCGACCGACTCGGTCGCGTCCCGACCGAGCCAGCCCCGGCCGCCCGCGCAAGCCCTCGCATTGACCCGCTCGCCCACACGCCGACCTGCCCCGGACCCGCCCGCACCTTGGCCCCACGCTGCAGCGCGTCTAGCGCTAGCCCTGCGCGCCATGCGCCCGCTGCAGCGCGTCGCGCCTCCCAGTCCTGCGTCGGCCCTAGCACTGAATGCCCCGCGCCTATAAAACCCCCCGGTGACCTCTTGTTTTTCCCAGCACCAGAGGAACCACAGCGCCACCAAAAAAACCCTAGCGCCACCGTACAAAAAAAAAATAGGAAAGGGACCAGAGGGCTGCGCCACCAGAGAGAAGAAAAGGGGAGAAAAAAAAAAGAGAAGGAAGAAGAAGAAAAAGAGGAGGGTGTCGTCGTCCGCTGGAGATCATCGTTGTCGTCGTTGCGTCACCGTCGTCGTGCCGCCGGAGGACTGTTGCGCCATCCACTTCGTCTACGTGTTGCCTTCGTTCTGCGATCATCAAAGCCTTCTCATCTATGGTAGGATTCGTTTTCCTATGCGAGTTTTAGTGACATATTAAATCTAGTAGACGTAATTTAATCGTAGTTGCACCATAAATTTATTTTCAGCAGAATTAATTCTCGCTAAAACTCCGTACACTCGTATGAACACGTATGAACTAGTTACATCTAATTAATAAGCAACTATAGTTAGTTAATAATTGTTCCTTGCATGCATGCATATCATCACATGTTGATTAATGTGTGTGCATCATGTTGATTTGTATATGTTTTCTTGTATGTGTGATCGCGAGTAGAGGGAAGTGCTCAAGAAGTCGTGTACGTGGATTTCAAGAACCAAGACTTTGAAGCGCTTGAGCAACCCTATCCGTCGGAGCAAGGCAAGTGTCCATCAAGCATATTGATCCTGCTTTAAAATAATTGTTTTGTTTGCAAAACTGCATGCTTGTGTCAAATTGATGGGAATTCTATGATAGGAAGTTTACTAGTTTTGTTGACCACCCTTGTCACCTGGACTATATCGTAGAGAGTCGGGAAGGGCTTTTTAACTTTTGCTTCGCTTAATCAACTGGGATGGGAAACAACTATACCACTCAATTTAATTATGCATGGATGAGATTATGGTTAACATGAACTGGTTAAATATGATATGGTAATGGGTGATCTAAGCAAGCCTGGTATGTGGATGGGTTGGATGTTATGGTGGTTTGCTTGCTTTAGATCTAAGGACTGGTTTGTGGAGCGACCATCCAGGATTTACAGTGCCACCACGAGGCCAAGTATGGGTGCAGCGTAGATGATTAATTAGGGTTTTGCCAGTGTTATTTGGACCATTAAGGATGCTCGGGGAAGGGGTAGTCAGATTGGGTTTGTTGATGATTGGCGGGACTACCTTGGGATCCGAATGGCTCAAGAGGGGGCCCTTGGTTGAAGATGTGCTCAGTTGGAGACATCGCCACCGGTGAAAGCTCAGTGGGGTCTAAATAGGCTAGTAATCCTTTTGTAAAGTCTATTTTGTGATCTCTTGGCCGTACACCAAAGGAAGTGTAATTGGCATAAGGGAGGTTCTTTAGTCGCCGACAGGTGATGAAATCACAAACATGTGGGTAAAGTGGTACAAACTCTGCAGAGTGTTAAAACTATCATGATAGACGTGCTCCCGGTTATGAGCAACCTGGACCCTAACATGATTAGAGGGAACTCGGTATTGGGATGGTATCTGGGATGGTTATGGTTTGGTAATGGTTATGGATGATTATGAATTAATTTCTGGTATTGAATATGAATATAGTATGTGATGATGGATATGGAATATGGACTGGTACTATGATTTTAATTATGTTTTATGATGGGTTTATTTCACATACACATGATATATTGCTTTTCAAATGTTATACTGTACTTTTCAGCACTTAGCCTTTGTTACATTTGTCAGTTGAATCAGCCACATGTCATATTTTCCACACTTGCTGAGTATGACATGTACTCACTCTTGCAATCCCCCCAACAGTTGCAGGTCAGGATTGTGAGTTTAATGGCGATAATGCGGAGTTCTAGGCTGTGTGCTACCGTCAGCTTTGCCTGTGGTGTTATTGGAGCTGCGCTATCCCTTTTGCTTAGTTTGCTTAATTAGAGTATTTCCGCTGCATTAGTCAAACTTGTCATTAATCTTCATTAGAGCTTGTATTCGAGAATATTTTGGTTTGTGCAATAAAATTTGATAATTAATTTTGTTTTGTGGTAATTTTCTGTATAATCTTTTGTGATGCACTCGTGTATGTGTGTTGAACATCCTTGGCACACATATGCGTTCACTTGGTTCATTTTCGGAATCGGGTGTCATAGATTGGTATCAGAGCCACAGGTTGACCGTAGGACGCAGCCTACATAGAATGGACACTTTAGAGCACATAGGTGCACTTAGAAATCGATGTGTTCTTGCTTGGTGTGCTGGTTGCTATATATTGGTTGCTTGTGTGCTTAATAGAGGATTTTGGGATGCTTTAGCATTGCCATGTCCACCTAGGCTAGTTAGTTGCTTAGTTTCATATCCCTTGATGCATGCATATAGGATGGGTTTCCTTCTATTTTCATTCATGTCTCTACTTCCGTAGAATATTGGCACTACAAGAAGATTCATGACCCCGGATGAAGCTACATGGAAGCGTGAAGATGTTATCAAGGATTTTCTCGTCTCTTCTTTAATCCGTCCGAATCTCGAGGGCGAGATTCCTTTAAGGGGGTTGATTTGTAACATCCCAAAATTTTCAAAATTGGCTAATTTAAATATGAAAGGGATTTTAAAATTTTTGTTTCCAAATCTGTTCTTCAGCCTATCCGAATCTCGAGGGCGAGATTCATTTTAAGGTGGGTAGAATTATAACACCCTGATTTTTGAGTTTCGGCAAATTAAAAATTTAAATGAGAATTTAGAGTTAATAATGGGAGGAAATTGTTTTTATAAGTAAAAATATAAAATATATGCATCTCATATTGTATTTTGCATTCATCCTCATGTATTGAAAATTTATTACCAAAATAAATAAGTTATTTACCAGAGTAAGTACATTAAAAGAAATTAAATTGGCATAATGAATATGGAATGAAATAAATAAAGAAAAGAAATTTTATTATGAAAGAAAGAAACAATAAGTTGCTAAGAATAATTTAATAAATAACAAACATAAAGAAAGAAAAAATATAACTTTAACTAAGTAAATAACTAAATAAATAAAATAAAAGAATAACAAATAATAGGAAAATAAAAGATAAATATATATATAAAAAATATAAATAAATAATATATATGATCATAATATATATATAAAAAATAAATAAATACAATAAATAATAATAAAATAATATATGTAAAAAAGAAAACCCCGCTCGCTGGCCAGGCCGAACCGGCCCAACCAGCGGTGACCGTCGAGCGCGCCCGCGCCGCTCGCTCCCGCACCTGGCCCCACCCCGCGCCGTGCCCCACCCCGCCGCCAACGCGACTCAGCGCGCGCCCGCACCCGTGCCCGACCGACTCGGTCGCGTCCCGATCGAGCCATCCCCGGCCGCCCGCGCAAGCCCTCGCGTTGACCCGCTCGCCCACGCGCCGACCTGCCCCGAACCCGCCCGCGCCTTGGCCCCACGCTGCAGCGCGTCTAGCGCCAGCCCCGCGCGCCATGCGCCCGCTGCAGCGTGTCGCGCCTCCCAGTCCTGCGTCGGCCCTAGCACTGAGTGCCCCGCGCCTATAAAACCCCCCGGTGCCCTCGTGTTTTTCCCGGCACCAGAGGAACCACAGCGCCAACAAAAAAACCCTAGCGCCACCGTACAAAAAAAAATAGGAAAGGGACCAGAGAGCTGCACCACCAGAGAGAAGAAAAGGGGAGAAAAAAAAGAGGAGGAAGAGGAAGAAAAAGAGGAGGGCGCCGTCGTCCGCCGGAGATCATCGTTGTCGTCGTTGCGTCACCGTCGTCGTGCCGCCGGAGGACCGTTGCGCCATCCACTTCGTTTACGTGTCGCCTTCGTTCGGCGATCGTCAAAGCCGTCGCATCTATGGTAGGATTCGTTTTTCCTATGCGAGTTTTAGCGACATATTAAATCTAGTAGACGTAATTTAATTGTAGTTGCACCATAAATTTATTTTCAGCAGAATTAATTCTCGCTAAAACCCCGTACACTCGTATGAACTAGTTACATATAATTAATAAGCAACTATAGTTAGTTAATAATTGTTCCTTGCATGCATGCATATCATCACATGTTGATTAATGTGTGTGCATCATGTTGATTTGTATATGTTTTCTTGTATGTGTGATCGCGAGTAGAGCAAAGTGCTCAAGAAGTCGTGTACGTGGATTTCGAGAACCAAGACTTTGAAGCGCTTGAGCAACCCTATCCGTCGGAGCAAGGCAAGTGTCCATCAAGCATATTGATCCTGCTTTAAAATAATTGTTTTGTTTGCAAAACTGCATGCTTGTGTCAAATTGATGGGAATTCTATGATAGGAAGTTTACTAGTTTTGTTGACCACCCTTGTCACCTGGATTATATCGTAGAGAGTCGGGAAGGGCTTTTTACCTTTTGCTTTGCTTAATCAACTGGGATGGGAAACAACTATACCACTCAATTTAATTATGCATGGATGAGATTATGGTTAACATGAACTAGTTAAATATGATATGGTAATGGGTGATCTAAGCAAGCCTAGTATGTGGATGGGTTGGATGTTATGGTGGTTTTGCTTGCTTTAGATCTAAGGACTGGTTCGTGGAGCGACCATCCAGGATTTACAGTGCCACCACGAGGCCAAGTATGGGTGCGGCGTAGCTGATTAATTAGGGTTTTGCCAGTGCTATTTGGACCATTAAGGATGCTCGGGGAAGGGGTAGTCGGATTGGGTTTGTTGATGATTGGCGGGACTACCCTGGGATCCGAATGGGTCAAGAGGGGGCCCTTGGTTGAAGATGTGCTCAGTTGGAGACATCGCCACCGGTGAAACCTCAGTGGGGTCTAAATAGGCTAGTAATCCCTTTGTAAAGGCTATTTTGTGATCTCTTGGCCATACACCAAAGGAAGTGTAATTGGCATAAGGGAGGTTCTTTAGTCGTCGACGGGTGATGAAATCACAAACACGTGGGTAAAGTGGTACAAACTCTGCAGAGTGTTAAAACTATCATGATAGACGTGCTCCCGGTTATGAGCAACCTGGACCCTCACATGATTAGAGGGAACTCGGTATTGGGATGGTATTTGGGACGGTTATGATTTGGTAATGGTTATGGATGATTATGAATTAATTTCTGGTATTGAATATGGATATTGGCATGTGATGATGGATATGGAATATGGACAGGTACTATGATTTTAATAATGGTTTATGATGGGTTTATTTCACATACACATGATATATTGCTTTTCAAATGGTTTACTGTACTTTTCAGAACTTAGCCTTTGTTACATTCGTCATTTGAATCAGCCACATGTCATACTTTCCACACTTGCTGAGTACGACATCTACTCACTCTTGCAACCCCCACCCCAACAGTTGCAGGTCAGGATTGTGAGTTTAATGGTGATAATGCGGAGTTCTCGGATGTGTGCTACCGTCAGCTATGCCTGTGGTGTTCTTGGAGTTGCGCTATCCCTTTTTCTTAGTTTGCTTAATTAGAGTATTTCTGCTGCATTAGTCAAACTTGTCATTAATCTTCATTAGAGCTTGTATTCGAGAATATTTTGGTTTGTGCAATAAAATTTGATAATTAATTTTGTTTTGTGGTAATTTTCTTTATACTCTTTTGTGATGCACTCGTGTATGTGTGTTGAACATCCTGGGCACACATATGCGTTCACTTGGTTCATTTTTGGAACCGGGTGTCACACAATTCTACTGGGAACATTGCAAAGTGGGCAGCGGAATTGGCCGAGTTCGATTTGAATTCGTCCCAAGACAAGCAATCAAGAGTCAAGCATTGGCGGACTTCATGGCGGAAAGGACCCCCCTCTCCATCAAATCCTGGGGGCCCTAGTGAGCAGAAGTTGGAACCCAAGGTTCCGGTCTTCACCGAGCCTCACTGGACTCTCTACTTCAACGACTTCGTGCAGAAGCAGGGGGCTGGAGTTGGAGTCCTTCTCCTCGCTCCGACTGGGAAGAAGGTCAAATACATGGTACACCTTGGCTTCAAGGTGACCAACAACATGGCGGAGTATGAAGCATTAATCTATGAGCTCAAGGTGGCACTATCATATGGTGTCAAGCAGCTGTTGGTAAAGGGTGATTCGCAGCTCGTTATAAAGCAAGTCAAAGGTGAATGTTGCTGCAACAAATCTCAACTAGTTGCATACCTACTTGAAGTCCAGAAGCTTTAGAAGGACTTCGACGTCCTGGATCTTTGCCATGTCCAGCGTCTCAACAACGCTGAAGCCGACGAACTCTCGACGAAAGCTTTAACCGGAGCTCTGGCTCCAGATGGAACCTTCGTCCGGAGATTGTCAAGACCAACAGCTCAGCCTGCCGAACTGAGCGAAGGGGGCAAGACCAACACCTCAAAGCTGGCGGTCCCGATGTCCCTGTTACCATGGCGTCCATCAAGGGTCGTAGGTGCTGCAGGAAGCTTCGAGCAACCCAACACGCAAGACTCAAATGCTCAAGTTAGCTCTGATACATGGATCTCGGAGATCTGGAGCTACTTGAAAGACAATTTCCTTCCTGAAGACAATGTATCCGTTGATCGGATAGTCAGATTGGCTAAAAGATACACACTGATAGAAGGGGATCTCTACTGGCTGGTGCCAACGGCGTCCTAATGTGGTGTATTACAAGGGAAGAAGTCCGCGAGCTTCTCGTGGAAATCCATGGAGGCTAGTGTGGGAACCACGCGTCTTCTTGCGCGTTGGTAGGTAAAGCCTTCCGGCATGGTTTTTACTGGCCTACAGCACTCCAGGATGCAACCGAGCTAGTGAAGAAATGTGAAGCATGCCAGTTCCATGCGAAGCAAATTCACACACTAGCTCAACCCTTACAAATGATACCTCCTACAGGGCCATTCGCTATGTGGGGGATGGATATCTTGGTACCTTTACCAAGAGCCGTCGGAGGTTACAAGTTCTTATACATCGCCATCGACAAGTTCACCAAGTGGCCAGAAGCAACTCCAGTTGTGACAATAAACAAGCAATCAGCTATCAACTTCTTGCAGCCCATAGTATGCAGATTTGGAGTCTCAAACAAGATCATAACTGATAACGGGACCCAATTCACAAGCTCTGCATTCCAAGGATATTGCGAAGACCTCGACATTCAGGTCAGCTACGCTTCTATAGCTCACCCGACAAGCAATGGCCAAGCTGAGAGAGCAAATGCAGAAATCCTAAAAGGACTCAAGACGCGCACATATGAGCGCCTGAAAAAACATGGATCCAACTGGATTGAAGAGCTTCCGCCCACCTTATGGGCAAACAGGACAACTCCAAACCGGTCAACTGGAGAGACACCCTTCTTCCTGGTGTACGGAGCTGAAGCACTCCTTCCTCCGGAAATCACCTTGGGGTCACTCTGGGTCCGGACCTTCGACGATGCCACGCAGGAAGGTGCCGAGCAGCTGTTCGGAATGCCCAATACCGCCAAGCTCTTTGGCACTATCACCAATGGCGTGTTCACAGCCGACAGCTCAAGGAAGGTGATCTGGTGCTACGGAGAATACAAACTCGAGAAGGGTTAAACAAACTTTCCCCCAGCTAGGAAGGACCCTTCTGAGTGATCAAAGTATCCCGTCCCGGATGCGTTCGCTTGGCAACCGAGGATGGGACACCGCTCCCTAATCCTTGGAACATTGAGCACCTTCATAAGTTCTACGCTTAATATCACGGAGGTGAGTCTATATTTACATGTGATGTAGGTTATAGCTTCATTGTATAGGGTCGTGTAGCCCCTCTGGGGGAACAGCCGGACCTTTCCCGAAAGGTTCACAAGGTTCAGGCAACACTTGACACAGTCTCAGAACTAAAAGTGTAGCTAGCTACCTTGGGTCAAACGAGAAATGCAACACACTTAGCCTGGTTCCGTACCCTAAGAGTGTACTTGTTTCCCCTGTACCCCGGACCTATAATGAAAGACATCATTGTGTGAAAACAAACTCCACGTGCATTTATTTTGTACAGGCTCAATATTTTTTATTTTTCTATTTCTTGTCTATAACAAAGTTGTGCAATTCTCAAGAAACTTTAGCTCGAGCAATTCATGTATAATTCAAGTTGCATTGTTAATTCTTTCGGGTCTAAACATTGTTGAATGGCCTACTCGTCTGAATGCTGCCAAGCCAATCTAGGTTCAGTAGGTTCAGAGTGTGCTATCGACTCAGCCTGGTCCTCCACCCTAAGTACGCCACTCTACCTACACCCCGGCAGGCTGAAGTAAGGCGAGTCCAGAAATGATCAGACCTGGAGAAAACAAGCCAATGCACTTGATTGTATATAGAATTGCGTTCGACCTAAAAGTTTCTTTCGGGAATAATAAGCCGCAAACGAGTTATAGATGAGAAGTGGATTTTACTGTTTTTCTTGACTTCAGTGTGCAGGAAAAATAAAGATCTCATGATGATGGTGGATGAAGCTGGAGCTATCAAAGCTCCGACACCCCTAAGGTGATCCGATGATGATGTTTCAAACATTGATAGTAGGTGTCGCCGGAGCTACCAAGTTCCGGCAAATCTAGGGGTCAGCCGTCAACGTGAAGAAAAGATGGTGGGAAGACTCCCCAGTGGGGTCTACTGTCGATGCACCGCATATTGACAGTGGTCATTGCCGGAGCTACCAAGCTCCAACAACCCCAGAGGACTAACTGTCAATGCTCTACGTGTTGACAAGGGTCACTGCCGGAGCTACTAAGCTCCGACAAACTCAGGGGGCCCCTACTATCGACAACTTCGGACCTACAAACTACAAGTTCGAAGCACGCAAGTCTTCAACAAAATTCTACATCCTCTTGGTACATGTTCACAATCAAATTTTGTACATCTACCAGGGGGCCAAGTGGGACAAAGGTGTTGAAGACAAAAAATGAAATTCATAAAATTCTTGGATTTCATTAATCTGGAGACAAGAGATTACAAAATAGAGGAAAAGAAGAGAAGATACAAGTAGGAGCTACAAGGAGAAAGTCCTAGATCCTACGGAAGAATGAGGCAACCTTCTGGGAAACCTCCGACACACTGGCCTTGGCAGCATCTCCCTCTCCATCGATGGGGCCTTCAAGCACCGGGTCCAGTGGGAAGTGAGGGTCCCAGCTTGTGTAGCACGTCAGCATGTACTCTGCGACGTTCTTCGCCAGGGATTGCCCTTTGGTTTCCAACTGGTCCACGATGACATCGCCCATCTTGTTGAGTTTGTTGCCCACCAAGCTCAACGCCTGCAACGCTTGGTCCAGCTCCAGCTCCGAATCATCCGAGCGCACCAGACTGAAGCCCAGTGGCGTCAGCGGGTCATTGGATTTGCCCAAGAAGTCTCATACTTGTTGGGAATCCGCATCCCTTGAGCCTCGCACCTCTTCCAAGGACCTCTTGGTCGCCGCAAGCTCCGAATCCTCCCAAGCAAGGCGCTCGACCTCTTTAGCGTTCTGCTGAATCTTTTCATCAACTTGCCTTTCGAGTTTACTAAGATCCTCTTCCTGGAGGTGGATCTTGTTCTGGCGGTCGACCAGGTCTTTCGCCCAGCCCCGCACTTTCTTCTCCCTGGAAGCAATTTCATTTTCCCTTTTGGTGAGGTCCTGTCCTCGCTGCTAGGCCTTCTTCTCCTCTTTCTCGCAGCGCTCCTCCAGCTTCTTGGTGCGCTCCGCGAGACTCTTGTCACCCTGAATCAGCCTCTGCGTAAGCTCCTCCTCCCTCTTCACGAGGTCATCCCGCAGCTCCAGGAGTTTATGCTCTTCATCTTCGAGCTTTTTCTCCCGCTCCTCAGGAGCCTCCCGGCGCTTGACGAGGCTGTCGTGGATGGCGCTGAGCTTCTCTTGGTGGTCATTCGCTGCTTCATTAGCATCCACGGCCTGTTCGTGGATGGCCCGGGACTGGTTGTCGAGGGATCACATCATGCTTTCCCTCTCATCTAGCAACTGACCCCAGTACTCCAACCGGACCTTCTCCCTTTTCACCCACTCCTTGTCGTCGGCCAGCTTGGTCTCGAATTGGAGCCGGTTGCGCCAACTCCTAAGGGTTTGGCGCTCCTCCTCGAGGGCCTAGCTTTCGTGGTAAAAGGCCAGCTGGACCTAATGAAGGCTGGAGCAGGCGTTGTCGATAGACAACGACAAAGGGATTGGCTCCGGACCTACCGGGGTCTTCTCCACTGGCTCCAGCGGGTTCTCCGTAACAAAAATCGGGTCCCACTCTAAAAGAGCGGTCTCCTGAGCTTCCACGGCACTAGGGCCGCCGTCCGGGATAGCCTCGGCCGCCGTCGAGGAAGGTCCTGCAATAGAAGTTCCTACCTCCGGAGTTATCTCTGAAGGTCCCGCCACCAGATCATAAGCAACCAGTCTCTTAGGTGGAGGAACGGTCGCTTCGTCTTGGCACCTTGGATCAGGTGCGGGTACCTCCAGAACCACCACCTCCGGTGCAGGCGTTGAAGATTCGGCCGGAGCTGAGGCCACTTCCGGCTCCGGTGCTGGCGCCTCCTTCGCCGCCGGTTCAGGCGCTGGTGCTTCGACCTCCACCGGCTCGGGCGTCGGCACTTCTGTGACAGCCGCCTCAGGGGCCAGAACTTCATCAACCACCGGATCCGCCGCCGGGGCTACAACAACATCCGGCTCTAGGGCCAAAATTGCAGCTACCTCCGGCTCTAAGGCCAAAGCGTCCATCATCTCAGCATCCAAAATTGGAGCTTCAACCTCCGGAACTGGTGCCGCTGGTACATCTTCAATCTCGTGGTCCGACGCTACCACGAGAGCATCAGGGGATGACTCGAGATCAAGGACCACAACAGCTGGCGCCAGAGCTGCCGTGGCCTAAGCCACCACCTGGGGCGGCGCTGGAACTGGAGTCGGAGCCTCCGTCTGCACAGCATCAGTTGCTACTGAAGGCACCGAAGCTTCAGCCCCTTTCTTGGGTACGCTATGGATGAAGGACGAAGAAACTCAAAATATGGTTACAACAAAAAATAACAAACTGAGGTAAAAAATCAAATTTACCTTGGAAGGCTTCCACTCCAGCTAGTGCAGAACCTCTTCACCGGACGCTCAGGACTGGACCCTGTCGCCACTGGTGTAGTAGCTCCGGAAGGCTCCCTGGAGCTTGCTGCCGCCGTCAGCGACGTCTTGGTTGAGGCCCCCCTCGAGTGAGAAGGACCCTCGGACCTAGAGCCCTTAGCAGGCCCTGGTACCAGAGTCACATGGCCAGAAGTGGCATCCTGAGGAGACGCCGATGTTGGACTAGGTGTCGCCGTTAAAGACCTCCCCCTCTGAGGAGAATGAGCTATTGCGGAAGGAGCAGGTCTGACAGACCTCCCATCAAAGTGCTTCAACTTCCTCTTGCGGCTGGAGGGTCAGCCAACTCCTTGCCCTTGCCTACAACTTCATCTCTCTGTCTCGGGGCAGAAGGGGGACCACCCTCGGAAGCTCCGGGGATCGCCAACCCGATGATTGAACGCCTCTCAACTTCACCGAGGCCATCAAGCACCGGCATTGTCCGCCGAAGCTCCCTGCTGAACTTTGCCTCCATGTTCAGAGGGAGGAAAGCCGTCGGTGGAGTCAAGTCATCGCCCTCGATGTCGATGCTGTGCTGGAACTTCTTTAGGTGAAGCTCCAAAGCTGCGCCTTCCAGGTTGGACTTCAAACCGGTCTCGATCCGGTCCTTGTCCATCACGCTGTTGAGGGCCCAGGCGATCTTCTCCATCTTCTTCAGGGGAGCCCACCTATTGACCAGGAAGTTGCAAAAGACCGCTTGGGGAGTCACCCCTCCTTCCACACATTGGTGATCCTGGTCAGGGTAGGGTTGAAGGCGTACGATAGCACCGGAACTTTGCTCCAAGCCTCAGTGTCTACATTGGGGAGGCCTTCGGGCAGCTCCAGCTTCTCGTGCTCCTGTGTTGTGATGACAATCCGATCCTTCTTCTAGTCGTCCCACTTGCCGGAAGGGAATGACCTCAAGTACTTGTACGGGCACTTCTTGCACATCACAAAATAATAGAAGCCAAGGTACTCGTCACTCTTGTCAGTGGTGTGGATGGTGAAGAAGGTGCGGAAGAGCTCGACGCAGGGAGGAATACCCACCCACATCTCGCAGAAGTGGACAAAGGTCGACACCATAAGAATGGAGTGGGGGCCAAGGTGGTACAACTGCAGACCATAGAAGTCTAGCAGCATCAAGAGAAAAGTGGAGAAAGGTGGGATCAGTCCCACCATGGCATACGTGGAGAAGTACACCATGTCACCGGCGTGCTCCTTCTTGAACAGGAGCTTGCCGGCGCGGACCAGGTAGTCGAAGGAGTCGCTGGACCACCCCATGAATGTCCGGACCTTCTTCAAATCATGGTCGGTCATGAGACGACTCTTGCGGAGACCCAACTCTATCGCAGCACAGCGGGGCGAAAGATGAAAAGCAAGCGAAAGTTTGAAGGATTCGAGTCAAGTTCAAATGAAGGAGTAAGGAATCCTCAAACAGTGCATGCTTTCCTTCTTAAGTAAGACCCCGCAACGCTTGGATGCAAACCGCAGAGGAGCCGACGATACAGTTCAAAAACTTCACCCTGCCAATGACAAGGGGGCCCGGGGCCACCCCGACGATAAAGCTGAGGTCCTTACCCCAGGCAAACAGTTGTCATGATGAAAGGCGGGAAACCCAAAGGCGGCGGCCTGACAGGACGCGCAGAATCGATACAATTTTCGTATTGGGAACCGACAACCTTTAATTGCGTGAGATCCGCACGCGCAGATCTCACCTGCCGCATCTCGGATATGCCACGCAGAGATGGTTTAACTGCGAACTACCACCAACGGCACATCCAAAGACCCTCGAAGACATGGCGCAAAAATCGAAGAATGGACCCACCTCTGACAGAAGGACTTAATCCAAAAAGTCTCTCCCAGAGGTAGGCCCAGGGGGCCACTGTCGGTACCCTACGTATCGGATACCCGTTGGGACTGCAAAGAGCTCAAATGAACTCCACCTGTCTGAGTTGAAGACCTACGAAGGCCCCACATGTCATACGGAACCGGACCTGCCTCCCTTTTATGGTTAGTCCCAGTGCCGCCACGTGTATCATTAGACCGGAGCTACGTCCCATGCATGGGGAAGCTCCAGACTAGATACCTGTGTGGCACCCCCTGAACTAACCCCAGAAAGAGGGAAGCTCCAATACCAACACGTATACAACAGCATTGGACCTACTCGTCCAAGACAGTATGCTCCGTAGCTGCCACGCGTCCAACCGCCGGACCTTCAACCTCAACAGGCTTATTGGTGAACCTCCAATGGCTCGGACCTTCAAGGAACAATTAAAGCTTCAAGACCCAGTTAAGTGTCATTAATGCTATCTTAATAACACACGATTGGAGGATTAATACCAGTAACGCCACTATCAGGGCGCGTTACTACACTATTAAGGGCATTTAAGCTCCTTAATTGTGTATTAAACATCAGTAACCGCCAGGGCCTCATGTCGGGCCAGGCTAACGATGTAACGGCCAATCCTTGTACTATAAAAGGACTGGCCGAGCGATACATAAGAGAGGGTGACACACGCTGGGACTTCCACACTTCTACACACGCCCACAAGCGCTCAAACGCTCAATACAACAACAACACACACCCGTGGAGTAGGGTATTACGCTCAGGCGGGCCGAACCACATAAATCCTCGTGTCATCTTACCATCGTGTTTTGAATCTCTGCGCGCCCACAACCAAACTACAAACTCCGCGGGCTACCAACGGTGGCACCGGGAGAATTGCCGGAATCACACTCCGATAGGCTCTAATACCAACTGAATGTGGCCTAGAGGGGGGTGAATAGGCCTTTTTTATTTTCAGTCGGAACCCAAGAGCTCAAACATGTGAATCGTGTCTCTCCTTTGATCCAAGATGAATCCTCAAGAATTTGATCTTTCTTGCGTTGGATTGCGTGGATAGATGTGTTTTCTAAGCTCTTGGAGGGTGTGACGGCGCAGGGAGTCGAGAGTATTGAAAGTAGGGTCGTGCACATCTATTTATGGGGTGTTTCCAAAAGATACCGTTAGGGTTTCCAGGATCTGGACTAGTCCGAGGTGGAGTCCGTACTAGTCCGGTGTGTGGCGTGCAGGAAACCCTAAGTTCTCAGGAAGGTTGGACTTGTCCAGCTTAGGGCGGACTAGTCCAATTTAGGCTCTAGAAAAGTTCGGACTAGTACGGTTATTTTCGAACAAGTCCGGTTGTGGTGATCTCCTTAGTGAATTGGGGACAAGTCCGCATTTGGAGGACTTGTCCGATTTTAGTCAAAGGGGTTATCGGACTAGTCTGGATATTATCAGACTTGTCCAATGTCGTGCAAAGTTGTGAAGTGTTGAGGACTAGTACACACTGGGGAGGACTAGTCCGATCTTAGTTAGAAAGATATCGGACTAGTCCGTGGTGATATTGGACTAGTCTAGTCCTTGTAGACTTGGACTGTGCAGACATGTCTGCACTGGGAGGACTTGTCCGATTTTGAACAGAGAGGTTATCGGATTAGTCTGGATATTATCGGACTAGTCCAGACCTTTATAAAATAGTGCAGTTAGTGAGTTTTCTTGTGATTGAGCTCTTGGGGTGTGTTTCTCCAACACACTCCATACACAATGATCTATTCTATTAGCTCTTGAGCACTTTTCCATATAGATCATCATTCTCCTTTCTTTTTGCGCTTTCTTCATACTTTCTTTTAAGACCTGCGCTCATCTCAACAATTTGGTTAGGATCACATTTGTTTGTCATAAATCAACCAAAACCCACAAGGGATGCCTAGATGCACTTTCATCAATGGTACCCATTCTAGTAAACGTTGGAAGGGTACCCAGATCTAAGTAACTCATGGCACGAGACGTATTGTTGTATGCCTCTTACGCTATAAGGAGGCACTGCTCGATGTTGAGCCTCTCAAGGGAGCTGCAGCACACTTTCTTGCAGGGTGGCTCCCTCGGCGGGCTTGGGGGCGGAACGTTGGCCATGGTGGTGGTGGGTCGTCGGCGCGGAGAAGACGACGAAGAAGAAGAAACAGATTTAAAATGAGCGACGCGCTTGTGGAGAACTGACGGGTGATGGCGCGTCTTATATAAGGTCTGTGCAGAGTCGACGATGGAGCGGTTGGTTTCCCGTGCATTGATGGAATGATGGGAATCATCAATACCGCCTCGGGGAAACGAAAGGTCGCGCACGCTGGTCGCACGCGTCTCTGCACCACCGCCACCGAAATTAAGTTTCTGCAGTCCTCGTGTCGCGCATTTCTCTTTCAACAATGGAAGACGTGCTTTCATATCTCACATGTCTTTCTTTAATCTCGTGTGTGTCGCGTTTATCTCGCTCGTCTCTTCGCTTCCGGTGCTTCTTTACTAATCGACCAACTCCAGTGTGACCTCCGCCTCTATTCGACCAACTCCAGTGCGACCGCTGCCTCTGTTCGCCATCGCCGTTGTCGTCGTCGTCATCGTCACTGTCCTCATCGTTGTCATCACTGTTCATGGCTGGGTGAGATATCGGCTTGGTGCGTAGCCGATTGAAGAAGGAGCGCTTGGCGTGGTGCAAGAACCATCCCCATGTATGTACATATGGCAGACCGGTCGCATGGTTGTATATATGTAGCTCTGCAATGGACTGATGAACTTAACTGTAGTTTTGTTTTTCCGTCTTGTTTGTTTTTAGTATTTCCAATTTCTCTGCATAGAGTTTCTCTGTGAAGCCTGAGTCAGGAGATTTATTGAAGTGGAAGTGCATCGTCCCTGGTAAAGAAGGGGTAAGTCATGAAGAAAAAGCACAATCATATCAGTATAATCATTGTCCTCTTATTAATAAATTTCCTTTGTAGACTGACTGGTAAGGTGGTTTCTAACCCCTGACAATCTCCTTCTCGGAGGACTATCCGTTGGTGCCTCCAAGATGGGCCTTTCCACGTGGTTTCTTCCACCCAATTGTCCATCGCTCAAGAGCACTCTGCCTTGGGGTTCTTGATCAAGAGACAGTAAAATAGACTTATTTTGCTCAAGTAATTAGTATTGTTTCCAAACTTATTTGAACGGGTTTCTTATGTTGCTTAAATTAATATTTCGTAGGGGTAGTGGTCTAGTTTTACAATCAAAACTATACTACTTGAAGTTCAGTGTTTGCTTCATCAGCCAAATGCGCCCGATGTTGAAAATGATTGTTATAATATACTTATCAAGGTTAGTAACATTGTGTTAGTGACCAACGTAGGTTATTCATTCCACGTTCGACATTTGTTAATTTAAAGAATGTCAATATCAGGATCCATGGAAATATAAGAGATGTGTGTAGGAGCAAGCTAAACGGTACAATTAAGATTGATCGATGAGAGCTTCATATGAACAAGTTTAGAATCAAAATGTATAGTTTAGAGGGCACACAATGTGTATGAACTATGAAATTCATTGAGTTGCAAATTATCTCTGAATTGCAATGTCATTGCGTTTGTTTATCCCTGAATTCCAATTCTATCCCTTAATTGTAATGTCATTGCGTTTGTTTATCCCTGCAATGGATGCTCACGACGTTAACTCTACGCGCGAGTGGCAACGAACGCTCACGATGTCGTGCGAGTGGCAAAGGGAGACGAGCACATGAGAGATGAACATTAAACAGGAGCGTATCCAATTTTTTACCTCCGGCAAAAGGGAGACGGGCAAATGAGAGACGAGCTGTATTAAAACCCGTGGGAGAAGAGCTAATGCGAGATGTGTCTTACCTGGGCCCATCTCTGAATCACGCCAAAAATCTTTTATCCCACCACGGAAAGTTGAGCGCAATGTAGCGATCATATAAGGCATCGCGCACAGTTTCCAGTTGGACATCCCCGCAAGCGAAAGATGGCGTCGCACCCCGTGAACAACATCTTTCGCATGCGGCGTGCCCGTTCAGCCATAAAATAATGCAAGACGAGTGTTATATATCCCTAAATTGCAATTATTGCTTTTGTTTATGAGTTTATCCCTGAAATTAGGACGCTCACAATGTTAACTCTGCGATCGAGTGGCAACAGACACTCACGATGTCGTGCGAGTGGCAAAAGCAAGACGAGCACATGAGAGACGCACATTAAAAAGGTGTGTCTCCGATTTTTGACCTACGGCAAAAGGGAGACGCGCCGAACTCGGGAACGTCTCTGATTTGTGCCGAAGATCTTTTGTCCCACCACGGAAAGTTGAGCGCGTTGCAACGATCATATAAGGCATTGCACATAGTTGCCAGTTGGACATGCCCGGATGCCAAAGATGTTGTTCCTCGCTTCAGCACACCGTGGCGCATCTTTGGCATACGGCGTGCCCGTTCGGCTACAAAATAATGCGAGACGAGCATTATATATGTGTGTGTCTTCAATTTTTGACCTATTTTTAGCTCTCGCATGCTCTCTGGCAAAAAAAAATTTGAGCAAAACTTATTCACGCTCTCTCGACCAAAGGGAGACGCTGAAATGAGAGACGGGTGCTATAGAGGCTCGTCTCCGAGTTTTGCTATTTTATCTCTTGTGTGCTCTCTCCCAACACTTGGCAAAAAAATTTAGCTCTTACACGCTTTCTAACTAGAAACCTCGGCTCCCGAGCATGCTGTCGCCGTCCCTCTTCCTCAACTCGTTCTTCGTTATTGTCGCACTGCCGCCTTCGACTTCGACCCCGCCATCGACCCCGACCTTCGTCATCAAAGAGTTGAGCATGTTGGAGCACGCCTCCTCGTCCCTTGTCCCCGGAGCACGCCGCTGCCTCGACCCCGACCTCGGTAATTGGTATGAGCACGCCGCCGCCTTCACATAAAGTGAAAATATTCTCCCTGTTCTCGGAGCATGCTGGCCTCCTGTCATCAGAGAGTTGAGGAATCGCCGCTCTGACGCCTCTGCCAGCTCGTCCCGGAGCACGCCGCCGCCTCTTCCCCTGTCCCCGGAGCATGTCGTCTCCTCGATCATGCCCTCAGAGCGTGCATTTCAGTGATTTTATTGAATTTGAGGATGTCCAATGAAGGCTCATCGTTAATGAAGGCATTGATCCAAAGGGAGAATTTTCATTATGTATACATTCATCTTCCTTGTTTATGTCCAATGCAGAAGTAATGTATTTGTTTTGACTATCAATGTATATAATGAATTTTGATCCGCAAACCCTTGAAACTGCATGAACTGTGGTTGACATTAGCATTTGTCATCCTAGTGAGTTTGATTTCTACCTCTGCAACCATGCTGAAATCAAGGTAACTATGCACTAATTAGTTTTTCTCTCATGAGTTTTTGATATCAGGCTATTAATGCATCAGCGGAATGTAAATTGTTTGTTTTTCAGGAGACAAGCACACTAGCCCACTACCATGTCCTTTATGATGAGAACAATTTCTCCGTTGATGCTTTACAAATAGTCACCAACTTCCTATGCTACAAATAAGGTTGGTTCTCCATTCACTAACAGTTTCTGTGTTTATTACAATTGTATACCAATTTGTTCCTACCTTCAAATATGTGCTCTCTTATGTGACTGTTTAAGCGAATGTGACCGCAATTTGATAATATTTTATATGATTTTAGTGATTTTATTGAATTTGAGGATGTCTTAGTTGGAGCATTAGAATCTATGAAGGCTCATCATTAATGAAGTCATTGATTGGGAGAATTTTCATTATGGTATACATGATTAGATAATGACAGTTATGATGTGTGTAATTAGTTACTTTGTAATCAGGATGAACAGGGGGTATTCTTTGTTGTGTAATTAGTATACTTGGTAACCACGATTAGCACTTTCTTAATATTTGATTGGTCAAGATAATTTATGGTGTGATCTTTTTTGCTATACATATGTTCATGTATGTGTATGTTGCTGACACTGGCAATGCGCGCTGCCAAATCTTGGCTAGCTCTAGGATGCATCCGACAGCCAGAATAATTAGGGGTGGGGGCACCTAATAGGAGATCCTTCCTGTAAACAATCCGATTGGCTTTAAGGAAGCTTGTCTCCTTTATTTTGGTAACCCTATACACGATCTAGAGTACTTATGACTACTTGTAGTAGCTTCTGATGGCGTATTGAAGGTGTGTCGTCCTGTCGCACCGAACACTAGTGGTTTAGCATAGGTGTTGATGATGGTGGAGAATGTTCCATCCGTCACGTCGCCGCATCCTACTCCGTTAGTCGTGTCGTGGAGCACTGTTGCACCATTATTGCGACCTGACTGGGCTCTACAGCACCTGACACGGGCGTGTTCCTAGGGGAGGCGTGAGTCTTAAATGTGCGACTAAACACGACATGACTTCATTTACTCTCACTCACTACCACCCTCGGTTGGCTGCAGGGCACGTAGCGACACGTGATAGCTCCAGATCCCTCCTCAGCAGGGAGGTGAGGTCCGGTTGAAAGTGCATTTAGGCATCTCTGTGGGTTTTGGATGATTGATGGTGACAATTAAGAATCTAATGATCTAAGTTCATCTTAAGTACAGGTGTGATAAATGAAAAGAGACAATCCCTCAAAAAGGAAAAGGTTGAAACGGGCATCAAAGGCTCAAGCATAGAAATTAGGGTTTCTATGGTGTTGAGATTAGACGAGCCATATCATGTGTAAGGGTGGTTGTATCATGTGCATTGAGATCATTCTAGAGGGCTCAAAGTGGTGGTTGAGAGAAAAACCTAAGTGAGACGCCAAAATGAGAGAAAACACTCAAAGGCCGGACTAGTCCAGGCCTATGGCCAGACTAGTCCGTGTCAGCGAGAGTAGTTCATTATGGGTCGGACTAAACGTCTTTGGATGAGTTCGGAATTGTCCGTATGGGTACATAATAGTCCGTTCCTCTTTTGGTGAGTGAGTTTGGAGCTAAGTTCCGGGTGGCCAGACTTGTCCACCAAAGTGGTTAGACTAGTCCGGACCCCTGAGAGTAGTTTGTTTCGGGACGGACCAAAGCATTCTGGAAGAGTTCGGACTTGTTCGTTGTGGCACGGACTAGTCTGTTTGAGACTTAGTGTGAGAAACCAAGCCAAACCCTAGAAGGTTGGACTTGTCCGCCCAAGTGGTCGGACTAGTCCGGGTGTCGGTACCCTGCATATTGAATACCCCTTGGAACTGCAAAAAGAGCAAAGGAACTTCACCTGTCTGAGTTGAATACCTCCGAAGACCCCACGTGTCATACGGAACCGGACCTGCATCCCTTCTATGGTTAGTCCAAGTGCTGCCACGTGTATCCTGCAACAGGAGCTACATCCCACACATGGGATAGCTCCAGGCTAAATACCTTTGCGGCACCCCCGGACCTAACCCCCGACAGAGGGAAGCTCCAGTACTGACACGTGTACAACAGCACCGGACCTACCCGTCCCAGACAGTAAGCTCCGGAGGTGCCACGCATCTAACCGCCGGACCTTCAACTTCAACAAGCAGACTGGTGGACCCCCAATAGCTCGGACCTTCAAGGGGCAATTAAAGACTTTAAGACCCGATTAAGTGTCATTAATACCATATTAATGACACACGATCGGAGGGCCCTTAATACCAGTAACAGCACTGTCAAGGCGCGTTACCACACTATTAAGGGTAATTAAGCTCATTAATTGTGTATTAAGCATTAGTAACCGCCAGGGCCACATGTTGGGCCAGGCTAACGATGTAACGATCAGTCCTTGTACTATAAAAGGATTGGCCGAGCGATACACGGGGAGACTCTTCCAGACTCGGCTCTGACACAAGCCCACAAGCTCTCAGACGCTTAATACAGCAACAACACACACCTGTGGAGTAGGGTATTATGCTCAGGTGGCCCGAACCACGTAAATCCTCGTGTCGACTTGCCATCGTGTTCTGAATCTCTGCGCGCCCAAAACTGAACTACAAACTCCGCAGTCTGCCAACGGTAGTACCGGGAGAACTGCCAGAACCACACTCTGATAGTTGGCGCGCCAGGTAGGGGGGGCGAGATTCAAACATGGTGAACTCTGTTGCTGGATCGTCCAACGGCAACCCTGCTGCGCAACCTGCTGGAGGCAACCCCTCCAACATGCAGCAACCAGCATGTGTTGTGGCTCCAGCAGGAGTCATGCCACCAACGCCACCGTCTGCACCGGCTAATCAAGCTGGACAACGGGATGGGGCGTCCGCGTTGGTCACTGCATCAGCGAACAACAACCCTGAACACGCGCTCCATGCTGCGCATGCTCTTTTCCAACATCCACTGCCTCCAGGACCATCCCAGGGTGCAATGGAGTAGTGGAGAGCTGATGTGGAACATTTGGTTGCAGCAACAGCCGATCGCATCAGCAACCAAAGTCCTCCCCCCTTGGGGTAGGCCCCATCGCAACAAAAAACCGTGTCGGGTAGACTTGGTCCGCACGCTTCACAACACATGAGGCGTGCTACGTCTCATCAGGCGACGTCGCTGCCTTCCGGGGCGCGACGTGCCCATACGGTAACCAGGCTTTCGACTCATGACCTCCGGGTGGAGCTTGATCGTCGTTATCGTCAACAGGACGGTTGCATCCACATTGAGCGTGCTCGTGAGAGGCGAGAGGCTCGGGACAGTCTTGCTCCCGAGGGAGTAGGAGGGGCTGTTAAGCCCTGTCCATGCACCTACGCATGGTCAGATGGCTGCAGAAATTCCGGCCTCACCTGCTGGAGAAATTTGACGGGACTGTGAATCCCACCGAATTTCTCCAAATCTACTCCACCACTATCCTTGCGGGTGGAGGCAATGAGGCCGTAATGGACAATTATTTCCCCGTGGCTTTGACTGGGACCGCCAGGTCTTGGTTCATGAGCCTCCCGCCCGACTCCATCAACAGTTGGGCGGAACTGTGCCAACAGTTCACTGCCATCTTCGGGAGTTCATATACCCGACCAGGCACAGAACTGGACCTTTTTGCTGTCAAGAAGAAGGGGGGAGAGTCCCTACGATCCTTCATCTAGAGGTTCTCCCAGGTACGAAACACCTACCTTCTATCTCAAGTGCTTCTGTTATTGTGGCATTTAGACAGAGCGTACGAGACAAGAAGATGTTGGAGAAGCTGGTGACCAAGGAAGTCACCAACGTCACGGAACTCTTCAGATTGGCAGACAAGTGCACCAAAGCTGCAGAGGGCCATGAAATGCACTCCCAACCACCTCCGGAGGACAACAAAAAGTCCTCCAAGGGTGAAGCCACTACCTACGGGAGTGGTAAGAAGAAGAAAAAGTCCAACGGCAAGAAGAAGCCGTCGGCCGGCACACCTACAGCCGCTGCTGCCGTAGCTCCGGGTAGCCGGGGCCACGCCCCGAGAAACGACATCGGTCGTCGTCTGAAGACGGTGGCATCTCCAAGATGTGGTGTCCCATACACAAGACGAACAGTCACAACTTGGAAGGTTGCCGAGAGGTCCAGAACCTTGCCGAGCGCTACAACAAGCGCCGGGAAGAAGTTCCTTTCCATCAAAGGGAAGGAAAATAAAAAGTCGATGAAGCTCCAGCTGAAGAGGAGTTAGGCTTTCAGGACCCCAAAAAGGTCCTGAAGGCTGTTTACACCTCTGTTCACAACGACTCTGACGTCTCCGACAACGAGCGTCGGAAGACCACGAACACCATCTTTGGTGGTTCGTGGGACATCACCTCCCACCGTGTCCTCAAAACAATGCGGCGGGACATGGCCTCTGTAGCTCCCACTGCTAGGACGGAGCTGCACCGGAAGTGGATGGACACTGCCATCACCTTCGA
This sequence comes from Tuctoria greenei, assembly GCA_036927565.1. Classification (NCBI taxonomy): domain Eukaryota; kingdom Viridiplantae; phylum Streptophyta; class Magnoliopsida; order Poales; family Poaceae; genus Tuctoria; species Tuctoria greenei. The sequence goes on along the minus strand of JAYESD010000005.1, from coordinate 169,623,734 downwards.
TGCTTCGGACTGCCCTCGGAACATGATCGGAGCTGGCCAACTCCCATTGATAGTATCTCCAACCATCAATAACATCCAACTTAACCATGTAATGGTGGACGGAGGTTCGGGGCTGAACCTCATAAGCTTCGAAGCCTTCATCAAGCTTCAGCTCCGACCTTTGAACCTTTGCCCCTCCCGACCTTTCTCCGGAGTAGGTTTGGGGGCCATAACTCCACTCGGTGCCATTACTCTCCCGGTGACCTTTGGGACTCGGGAGAATTACCGAACTAAGAAATTGGTCTTCGACGTGGTGCAGATCAACTTACCATTCAACGCCATCTTGGGCAGGCCAGCCTTGTACAAATTCATGGCTACTGCTCACTATGGCTATTTGGTGTTAAAGATGCCAACACCAGCAGGTGTTTTCCGGATCTGCGGAGATTGTACCGCCGAAGTTACTGCTCTGGAAGAACTCCATGCACTTGCTACAACGCAGGAGGAAGAATCTGGAAAGGAGCAAGCTCCAAAACCCCCGAGCATTCTTCATCGAGGCTCAACCTCTGCACCTCGTGTACAACCAAGTGGCGACACCGAAATTCCCGTCAAAGTCGTCCAAATCGGTTCCAACGCTGCTGAGAGCACCCGTATATCGGGAGGTCAGAATGACAAATAGGAACTGGCGCTCATCACTTTCCTCCAGGCTAACGTTGATGTGTTTGCCTAAAAACTGTCACAAATGCCTGGGATCCCTACGGAAGTGATCGAGCACAATCTGAAGATTTATCTCGACGCTCGGCCTGTACATCAGAAGCGTCAGAAGAAATCAGTAGAGCGACAAAACTTCATATGTCAAGAAGTGAAGAAGTTGCTTGAAGCTGGATTCATCCGAGAAGTCTTCCACCCAAAATGGCTGGCAAACCCAGTCGTTGTACCCAAGGTCAGTGGGAAACTTTGGATGTGTATCAACTACACTACACTGAATAAGGCATGTCCAAAAGATCCATTCCCACTACCTAGAATAGATCAGATAGTGGATTCCAACTCCGGGTGCGAATTACTATGTTTCCTAGACGCATATTTTGGGTATCATCAAATCAGAATGTCTAGGGAAGATGAAGAGCATACTTCCTTGATCACAGTAGATGGATTATATTGTTACACTACCATGCCATTCGGTCTCAAAAACGCTGCTTCAATGTTTGTACGAGCTATGTACAAAACTTTTGGAGAGCTCATCAGAGATTAAGTGGAAGTGTATGTCGATGACATCATCATCAAGATCAAGAACAAGGAGTCATTCCTTGACACCTTGCAAGCTGTCTTCGACAAGTTGCGAATCACACGCACGAAGCTGAACCCGGACAAGTGTGTCTTCGGGGTTAGCTCCAGAAAACTTATTGGCTTCTTCGTGAACCACCGAGGAATAGAAGCAAATCCAACGAAGATTAAAGCTATTGAAGACATGCGGCCACCAGCCCGCATCAAGGACGTCCAGAAGCTGACTGGATGTCTAGCTGCCCTCAGCCAGTTAATTTCAAAACTGGCAGAATGGGCGCTACCCTTCTTAAAATTATTGAGGAAGTCTGGACCATTCCAATGGTCTAAAGAAGCAGAAAAGGCTTTCCAAGAGCTAAAGCAGCTCCTCACCACTCTACCAACTTTGGTAGCTCCGAATCCAGGTGAGCCACTTCTACTTTACATTTTGGCAACTGATGAAGTTGTCAGCATGGTCCTGGTTGCAGAAAGACCAGAACCATCTCCAGTTCAGGAGTCTAGACTCCTCCGGGAGGGTCCGGAGCCGCCTGAAGACGAGTCTAGGTCCCAACTCCCAGACCCGGATCCTCAAGGCGAGATGCTAGAGGATCAACTTCCTTCAAATTAAGAAGTTGCTATTGCTGAGCAACAAGATCCAGACCCCTCTGGGAAGGTCCGGGTCACTGCAGAAGAAGCTCCGGGTTCTTCAAGCAAGAACCTGAAGGTCCCCAACAAAGGTCCAGACCCCTCCGAGAAGGTCCGGTTTGATGAGTAGAAAGCTTCGGGCCCCCTTCGACAGTCCAACGCCTAGTGTACTTCATGAGCGAAGTACTTCATGACGCCAAGGCTCGGTACCTGGAGGTGCATAAGCTGCTCTATGCAGTTCTTATTGCTTCTAGGAAGCTCCGACACTGCTTCCAAGCGCACAAGATTTCAGTGGTAACTTCTTGTCCACTGCGTGCAATCTTGCATAACCCCAACTATACTGGGAACATTGCAAAGTGAGCAGCGGAATTGGCCGAGTTTGACCTTGAATTCGTCCCAAGACAAGCGATCAAGAGTCAAGCATTGGCGGACTTTGTGGCGGAATGGACCCCCTCTCTATCAAATCCTGGGGGCCCCAGTGAGCAGAAGTCGGAACCCAAGGTTCTAGTCTTCACCGAGCCTCACTGGACTCTACATCGACGGCTCCGTGTAGAAGCAGGGGGCTGGAGCTGGAGTCCTTCTCCTCGCTCTGACCGGGGAGAAAGTCAAATACATGGTTCACCTTGACTTCAAGGCGACCAACAACATGGCAGAGTATGAAGAACTAATCTATGGGCTCAAGGTGGCACTATTATATGGTGTTAAGCAGCTGTTGGTAAAGGGTGATTCACAGCTCGTCATAAAACAAGTCAAAGGTGAATGCTTCTGCAACAACCCTCAACTAGTTGCATACCTACTTGAAGTCCATAAGCTTCAAAAGGACTTCGACGTCCTGGATCTTTGCCATGTCCAGCGTCTCAACAACACTGAAGCCGACGAACTCTCGACGAAAGCTTCAACCGGAACTCCGGCACCTGACGGAGCCTTCGTCCGGAGATTTCCAAGACCAATAGCTCATCCTGCCGAACTGAGCGAAGGAGGCGAGACCAGCACCTCGAAGCTGGCGGTCCCGATGGCCCTGTTACCACGGCGTCCATCAAGGGTCGTAGGTGCTGCAGGAAGCTCCGAGCAACCCAGCACACAAGACTCAAATGCTCAAGTTAGCTCCGATGCATGGATCTCGGATATCCGGAGCTACTTGAGAGACAATTTCCTTCCTAAAGACAATGCATCCGCTGACCGGATAGTCAGATTGGCTAAAAGATACACACTGGTTGAAGGGGATCTCTACTGCGTGGTGCCAATGGCGTCCTAATTAGGTGCATTACAAGGGAATAAGGTTGCGAGCTCATCGCGGAAATCCATGGAGGCGAGTGTGGGAACCACGCGTCTTCTCGCACGCTGGTCGGTAAAGCCTTCCGGCATGGTTTTTACTGGCCTACAGCACTCCGGGATGCAACTGAGCTAGTGAAGAAATGCGAAGCATGCCAGTTCAATGCAAAGCAAATTCACACACCAGCTCAACCTCTACAAATGATACCTCCTACATGGCCATTTGCTGTGTGGGGGTGGATACTTGGGACCTTTCCCAAGAGTCGTCGGAGGTTACAAGTTTCTGTACATTTCCATTGACAAGTTCACCATGTGGCCGGAAGCAACTCCAGTTGTGACAATAAACAAGCAATCAGCTTTCAATTTCTTGTTGTCCATCGTATGCAGATTTGGAGTCCCAAACAAGATCATAACTTATAACGAGACCCAATTCACAAGATCCGCATTTCAAGGATATTGCGAAGACCTCGGCATTCAGGTCAGCTACGCTTCTGTAGCTCACCCGGCAAGCAATGGCCAAGCTGAGAGAGCAAATGAAGAAATCCTAAAAGGACTCAAGACGCGCACATATGAGCGCCTGAAAAAACATGAGGCCAACTAGATCGAAGAGCTTCCGCCCACCTTGTGGGCAAATAGGACAACTCCAAATCGGTCAACTGGAGAGACACCCTTCTTCCTGGTGTACAGAGCTGAAGCAGTCCTTCCTCCAGAAATCACCTTGGGGTCGCTCCGGGTCTGGTCCTTCGATGATGCCACGCGGGACCAGCTCCAGCGTGAAGATTTTGACCTCGTTGAAGAGGGAAGGTGCCAAGCAGCTGTTCAGAATGCCCGATACCGCCAAGCTCTTCGGCACTATCACCAAAGGCATGTTCACAGCCGACAGCTCGAGGAAGGCGATCTGGTGCTACGGAGAATACAAACTCGAGAAGGGTTAAACAAACTCTCACCCAGCTGGGAAGGACCCTTCCGAGTGATCAAAGTATCACGTCCCGGATGCGTTGGCTTGGCAACCGAGGATGGGACACCTCTCCCTAATCCTTGGAACATTGAGCACCTCCGTAAGTTCTATACTTAAATATCACGGAGGTGAGTCTGTAGTTACATGTGATGTATGTTATAGAGTCATTGTACAGAGTCAGGTAGCTCCTTCGGGAGAACAGCCGGACCTTCTCCGGAAGGTCCGCAAAGTTCAGGCAACACTTGTCACAGTCTCAGAACTAAAAGTGTAGCTAGCTACCTTGGTTCAAACAATAAACGAAACACACTTAGCCTGGTTCCGTACCCTAAGAGTGTACTTGTTTCCCCTGTACCCCGGACCTATAATGAAAGACTTCATTGTGTGAAAACAGACTCCACGTGCATTTATTTTGTACAGGCTCAATTTTTTTATTTTTCTCTTTCTTGTCTATAACAAAGTTGTGCAATTCTCAAGAAAATTTAGCTCGAATAATTCATGTATAATCCAAGTTGCATTGTTAATTCTTCCGGGTCTAAACATTGTTGAATGGCCTACTAGCCTGAATGCCGCCAAGCCAATCTAGGTCCGGAGTGTGCTATCGACTTAGCCTGGTCTTGCACCCTAAGTGCGCCACTCCACCTACACCCCGGGAGGCCGAAGTAAGGCAAGTCCAAAAACGATCAGACCTGGAGAAAACAAGCCAAAGCACTTGATTCTATATAGAATTGCATTCGACCTAAAAATTTCTTTTGGGAATTGTAAGCCACAATTGAGTTATAGATAGGAAATGGATTTTACTATTTTTTTGACTTTAGTGTGCAGGAAAAATAAAGATCTCAGTATGATGGTGGATGAAGCCGGGGCTATCAAAGCTCCGACAGCCCCTAAGGTGACCTGCTGTCGATGTTTTAAACATTGATAGCAGGTGTCACTGGAGCTACCAAGTTTCGGCAGATCCAACGGGCCAGCCGTCAACGTGAAGAAAAAAAGGTGGGAAGACTCCCTAGTGGTGTCTGCTATCGACGCACCGCGTGTTGACAGTGGTCGCTGCCGGAGCTACCAAACTCCGACAACCCCAGAGGACTAACTGTCGATGCTCTGGATAAAAGAAGAGAAGATACACGCAGGAGCTACAAAGAGAAAGTCCTAGACCCTACAGAAGAATAAGGCAACCTTCTGGGCAACCTCCGACACACTGGCCTTGGCGGCATCTCCCTCTCCGTCGATGGGACCTTCAAGCATCGGGTCTAGTGAAAAATGAGTATCCAGGCTTGTGTAGCACGTCAGCATGTACTCTGCGATGTTCTTCGCCAAGGATTGGCCATCGATTTCCAACTGGTCCATGACGATATCGCCCATCTTGGAGAGCTTGTTGCCCACCGAGCTCAAAGCCTGCAATGCCTGGTCCAGCTACGGCTCCAGGTCATCCGGGCGCACGGGACTGAAGCCCAGCGGCGTCAGTGCTTCATTGTCTTTGCCCAAGAAGTCCCAAACTTGTTGGGACTCTGCAGCCCTTGAGCCTCGCACCTCTTCCAAGAATATCTTGGTCGCCGCAAGCTCCGAATCCTCCCGGGCAAGGCGCTCGGCCTCTTTGCCGTTCTTTTGAATCTTTTCAGCAACATGCCTTTCGAGTTTACCGAGCTCCTCCTCCTGGAGGTGGATCTTGTTCTGGTGGTCGACCAGGTCCTCCCGGCCCCGCACTTTCTTCTCCCTGGTAGCAATTTTATTCTCTCTCTTGTTGAGGTCCTGACCTCGCTGCCAGGCCTTCTTCTCCTCTTTCTCGCAGCGCTCCTCCAGCTTCTTGGTGTGCTCCGCGAGGCTCTTTTCGCCCAGAGTCAGCCTCTGAGTAAGCTCCTCCTCCCTCTTCGCGAGGTCATCCCGTAGCTCCTGGAGTTTTTGCTCTTCATCTTCGAGCTTTTTCTCCCGCTCCTCAAGAGCCTCCCGGCACTTGACGAGGCTGTCATGGATGGCGTTGAGCTTCTCTTGGCGATCATTCGCTGCTTCATTAGCAGCCACGGCCTGTTCGTGGATGGCCTGGGACTGGTTGTTAAGGGATCGTGTCATGCTCTCCCTCTCATCCAGCAGCTGACCCCAGTACTCCAACCGGACATTCTCCCTTTTCATCTACTCCTTGTCATCAGCCAGCCTTGACTGCGCTAGCTTGGTCTCAAATTGGAGCCGGTTGCACCACCTCCTAAGGGTTTGGCGCTCCTCCTTGATGGCCTTGCTATCGTGGTAAAAGGCCAGCTGGACCTGACGAAGGATGGAGCAGGCGTTGTTGATAGACAGCAACAAAGGGATTGGCTTCGGACCTGTCGGGGTCTTCTCCGCTGGCTCCAGTGGGTTCTCCGTAACAAAAATTGGGTCCCACTCTACAAGAGCGGTCCCCTGAGCTTCCACGTCACTAGGGTCTCCCTCTGGGATAGCCTCGGCCGCCGCTAAGGAAGGTCATGCAGCAGAAGTTTCTACCTTCGGAGTCGGCTCCGAAGGTCCCGCCGCCAGGTCATCAGCAACTGGTCCTTCAGGCGGAGGACCGGCAACTTCCTCTTGGCACCCTGGCTCAGGCGTGGGTACCTCCGGAACCACCACCCCCGGGGCAAGCATTGAAGGTTCGGTTGGAGCTGAGGCCACTTCCGGCTCCAACGCTGGTACCTCCTCCACCGCTGGTTCAGACGCCGGCGCTTTGACCTCCACCGGCTCGGACGCCGGCACTTCCGCGACAACCGGCTCGAGCGCGGGAACTTCATTAACTACCGGCTCCACCACCGGGGCTTCAGCAACCACCATCTCCACCTTCGGGGCTTCAACAACATCCGGCTCTAGGGCCAGAACTGCAGCTACCTCCGGCTCTGAGGCCGGAGCGTCCATCATCTCAGCATCCAAAACTAGAGCTTCAACCTCCGGAGCTGGTGCCACTGGTACATATTCATTCCCATGGTCCGGCGCTACAACAGGAGCTTCAGGGGATGCCTCAAGGTCAAGGACCACAACAGCTGGCGCAGGAGCTGCCGCGGCCTCAGCCACCTCTTGGGGCGGCGCTAGAACTGGAGCCAGAGCCTCTGTCTGCGCAGCATCAGTTGCTTCTGCAGGAACCCGAGCTTCAGCCCCTTTCTTGGGCACCCTATGGATGAAGTACGAAGAAACTCAAAACATGATTAAAACAAAAAACAATCAACTGAGGTAAAAAATCAAATTTACCTCAGAAGGCTTTCGCTCCATCTAGCGCGGAACCTCCTCACCGGACGCTCAAGACCAGACCCTGTCGCCATTGGTGTAGTAGCTCCGGAAGGCTTCCTGGAGCTTGCTACCGCCGTCGGCGTCGCCTTGGCTGAGGCCCCCCTCGACTGAGGAGGACCCTCGAACCTAGATCCCTCAGCTAGCCCTGGTACCGGAGCCACATGGCCGGAGCTAGCGTCCCAGGGAGATGTCGATGCTAGAGTGGTTGTCGCCGCCGAAGACCTCCTTCGCCGGGGATAAGGAGATGTTGAGGAACGAGCAGGTCTGATGGACCTCCCGTCAGAATGCTTCAACTTCCTCTTGCAGCTCGAGGGCTCGGCCAACTCCTTGCCCTTGCCTACAACTTCAACTCTCTGTCTCAGGGCGGAAGGGGGACCACCCTCAGAAGCTCCGGGGATCGCCAACCCGGTGGTTGAATGCCTCTCAACTTCAAAGAGGTCGTCAAGCACCGGCATCTTCCGCCAGATCTCCCTGCTGAACTCCGCCTCCATGTTCAGAGGGAGGAAAGCCGCCGGTGGAGTCAAGTCGTCGCCCTCGATGTCGATGCCCTGCTGGAACTTCTTGAGGTGAAGCTCCAAAGCTGCGCCTTCCAGGTTGGACTTCAAACCGGTCTCGATCCGGTCGTCGTCCATCACGCTGTTGAGGGCCCAGGCGAGACCAGGAAGTTGCAAAAGACCGCCTGGGGAGTCACCCCTCCTTCCACACATTGGTGGATCCTGGTTAGGGCAGGGTTGAAGGCGTCCGATAGCACCGGAACTTCGCTCCAAGCTTCAGTGTCGACATTGGGGAGGCTTTCAGGCAGCTCCAGCTTCTCGTGCTCCTCTGTCGTGATGACAATCCAATCCTTCTTCCAGTCGTCCCACTTGTCCGAAGGGAATGACCTCAAGTACTTGTACGGGCATTTCTCGCGCTTCGCAAAATAATAGAAGCCAAGGTACTCGTCACTCTTGTCGGTGGTGTGGATAGTGAAGAAGGTGCGGAAGAGCTCGACGTAGGGGGGAATACCCACCCACATCTCACAAAAGTGGATGAAAGTGGACACGAGAAGAATGGAGTGATGACCAAGGTGGTACAACTGTAGACCATAAAAGTCTAGCAGCATCAAGAGAAAACTGGAGAAGGGTGGGATCAGTCCCACCATGGCGTACGCGGAGAAGTACACCATATCACCGGCGCGCTCCTTCTTGAATGGGAGCTTGCCGGCACGGACCAGGTGGTTGAAGGAGTCGTTGGACCACCCCATGAGGGTTCGGACCTTCTTCAAATCACCGTCGGTTGTAAGACAGCTCTTGCGGAGACCCAACTCCATCGCAGCACAGCGGGGCGAGAGATGAAAAGCAAGCAAAAGTTTGGAGGATTCGAGCGCAAGTTCAAATGAAGGCGTAAAGACTCCCCAAACGGTTTGCGCTTTCCTTCTTAAGTAAGCCCCCGCAACGCTTGGATGGAAACCGCAGAGGGGCTGATGATACAGTTCAAAAACTTCACCTGCCAATGACAAGGGGGCCCAGGTCCACCCCGACGATCAAGTCGAGGTCCTTACCCCAGGCGAACAGTTGTCATGATGAAAGGAGGGAAGCCCGAGGTCGGCGGCCTAACAGAGCGCGCGGAACCGATACGGTTTTTGTATCAGGAACCAGCGACTTCAATTGCGTGGGATCCGCACGCTCAGATCTCACCTACCGCATCCTGGATATGCCACGCGGCGATGGTTTAACTGCGAACTGACACCAACGGCACATCCAAAGACCCTTGAAGACACGGCTCAAAAATTGAAAGATGGACCCACCTCCGGCAGAACGACTTCATCCAAAAGGTCTCTCCCAGAGGTGGGCCCAAGGGGCCACTGTCGGTACCCTGCGTACCGAATACACCTTGGGACTGCAAAAAGAGCAAAGGAACTTCACCTGTCTGAGTTGAAGACCTCTGAAGGCCCCACGTGTCATACGGAACTAGACTTGCCTCCCTTCTATGGTTAGTCCCAGTGCTGCCACGTGTATCGTGCAACCGGAGCTACATACCACACATGGGATAGCTCCGAGCTAAATACCTGTGCGGCACCCTCGGACCTAACCCCCGACAGAGGAAAGCTCTGGTACTGACATGTGTACAACAGCACTGGACCTACCCGTCCCAAACAGTAAGCTCCGGAGCTGCCACGCGTCCAACCGCCGGACCTTCAACTTCAACAAGCAGACTGATGGACCCCCAACAGCTCGGACCTTCAAGGGGCAATTAAAGACTTCAAGACCCAATTAAGTGTCATTAATACCATCTTAATGACACACGATCAGAGGACCCTTAATACCATTAACGGAACTGTCAAGGCGCATTACCACACTATTAAGGGTAATTAAGCTCATTAATTGGGTATTAAGCATTAGTAACCGTCAGGGCCACATGTCGAACCAGGCTAATGATGTAACGACCAGTCCTTGTACTATAAAAGGATTGGCCAAGCGATACACGGGGAGACTCTTCCAGACTCGGCTCTGACACAAGTCCACAAGCTCTCAGACGCTCAATACAGCAACAACACTCACCCGTGGAGTAGGGTATTACACTCAGGTGGCCCGAACCACGTAAATCCTCGTGTCAACTTTTCATCTTGTTCTGAATCTCTGCGCGCCCACAATCGAACTACAAACTTAGGGGTCTGCCAACGGTAGTACCGGGAGAATTGCCGGAGCCACACTCCAACACCGGGCATACCAAGTTTAGTCTATTTTGGGACAGACTAAACCATTCTGTCCGACTTCGGACTAGTCTGTTGTTGGCAGGACTAGTCCATGTTGTTAGTGGCCATTTGAAATTCTGAAAGTGCATCTAGGACTCCCTTGTGGGTTTTGGATGATTTATGACAAGCAATTGGGATCCTAACCTCGTTGTTGAGATGAATGCAGGCCTATAATAGAAAAATGAGCAAAATACCAAAAAGAAGGGATGAAGAGGAGCAAAGTGGAAATGAGCTCAAGGAAAAAGAGTAGTAGATTATCGTGTATGGAGTGTGTTAAGGAAACACACCCCAAGAGCTCAATCATAATTAAACACACACATTGCACAAAGTTACATAGGACCGGACTAGTCCGATCACAACCGGACTAGTCCGATAACCTTTCTGCACTAGATCGGACAAGTCTGATATCTGTCGGACTAGTCCGATATCTTTCTGACTAGAATTGGACTAGTCCTCCCCAGTGCGGACTAGTCCTCAAAACACTAGACAAGTCACACAAAATCGTACAAGTCTATTATCAACTGGACTAGTCCGATATTCTTTCTGATCCACTTCGGACAAGTTCGATATTCACACGGACTAGTCCGAAAAACCCACTGATCTAAATCGGACAAGTCCTCCAAGTACGTACTTGTCATCCAACACACTTAGGGTTTCACATGTCCGGACAAGTCCGATGGACATCGGACTAGTCCGAAGATTTCCAGTAGCAAAATCGGACAAGTCTGTTTTCAGCCGGACTAGTCCGATATTTCGGGACACTTAGGGTTTGCTACACACAGCACACCGGACTAGTCCGGTGACCACCACGGACTAGTCTGAACTTTCTAAACCCTAGCGGTAACTTTTAGAAACCCCATATAAATAGAGGTGCACGGCCCAATTTCAAAAACTCTCAAACCCTAGCGCCGTCACACCTCCCAAGAGCCTCAAAAACGACATCTCTCCACGAAATTAAGTGCAACATCGACCAATCCCTTGAGGATTCACTCTAGATCATTGGAGAGACACTTGCAACACCACATTGAGCTCTTGGTTTGATTCTCTAACACACTCCTGCGCTTCAATTGTAACTTTTGAGTGTGTTTTCGGTGGCATTGTGTTTTGTAATCTAAGGGAGCTCTCAACTTGTGAGAACGCCCCTTGAATTCGGTTATTCACCCCTTTGTGATTAGTGGAAGAGGATTGGCCTTCGTGGCGATCCAAAGAGGGTATGGTTGGAGAAGACCCGGTCCTTTTGTGGACTCCTCAACGTGGACGTAGGTTGACTTCGTGGTAGCCGAACCACGGGATAAACCGTTGTGTCTTGTTTTAGTGTTCATCATTCTAATTAATCAACTCAATCTAGGGTTTCATACACATTGTTCATCTTACGTTAAATTGTTGAACATAAGACTTAATTGTGATATAATCTAGCATATAACTGTTAAACTGTTGTTTGATTCTATATTTCCGCTGTACACATAAAAGAATCAAACCAATCAATCAAGTTTAATCAACTTAGTCCGTGAACACCAGACTAGTCCGCACTTTACCGGACTAGTCCGATATCTCTGGTATTGAACTAGTTGTTGAGTGTTGCAGGATCCGACAATTTTCAAAAGGCACATTCACCCCCCCCCTCTAGGCCTACATTCAATTGGTATCAGAGCAGGTTCTTCAAGAAAGAGTCTAATCACTCGAAGAGATCATGTCGTACATGAAGGACGTCCACAAAATCAACAACCAAGAGGAGGTTAACAACGACAAGACCCAAAAAGTGGAGAAGTACCTCGAAGCCATTCAAGAATTCAAGGATGATGATGAGGAGACGCTGGAGCTAAAGGCACTCCTCAGAAAGAAGGCACTTTCCAAAGGGAAAGCGAAAGTTGAAGAGAAGAAGAAGGGGAGTAGTCACACCGACTACTCCCGATATCCTTTTAACTATGACCGTATAAATTCCAATAACAACCATTACTTATCTATCCCACTTGGAAAAGCCCCACACTTCGATGGAAGTGATTACTCAATGTGGAGGCAAAATATGAAGATGTATTTGATTTCCCTAAATCCAAGTCTATGGCATGTTGTATGCACAGGGATAGATATTCCGGATGACGACGAAGAGCTCACCCCAAGCCAAGAGCATGCCATTCATAGAAACGCTCAAGCTGCAGCTGTAATCACCTCCTCACTCAATCGGGACAAGTTCACCAAGGTGGATGGACTCGAAATTGCTAAGGAGATATGGGATACTCTGCAAACTGCACATGAAGGTGACCGACATGTGCGTGAAGCAAAGATTGAGATGATCGAAGGCGAACTAGGAAGATTCGCAATTGAGGAAGACGTGTCACCCCAAGATATGTACAATCGATTGAAGACACTCATTAACAAAGTTCGATCATATGGGAGCAAGAAGTGGAATGACCACGAGGTTGTAAAGCTCATCCTTAGAGCTTTTATGCCTCACAATGTCACGATATGTTCCATGATTAGAGAAAGCCCCCGATACAGAAAGATGACTCCAGATGAATTGCTTGGAAAAATTATCAACTTTGAGATGATGGAAAAACAAGCAAAGCACGTCAAGGAAATTGCCGACCTCACCTTGGCTAAGAAGAAAGGGGTTGCTTTAAAGTCCACCCTCAAGCCTCTATCCAAAGAAGCAAGAGAAGCACGACTAGAGGAAGACAGTAACGAAGAGAGCAGTGAGCTAGATGAAGAGGACATGATATTATTCATGAAAAAGTTCAAGAGAATAATGAAGAAAAGACAAGGGACAAAATCAAGTGAAGGCAAGTACAAGGAAAGAACAAAGCCAAAGTTGAGACGGGCGTGCTATAATTGTGGTGAGTATAACCACTTTATAGTTGATTGCCCATATGAGGAGAACAAGAAGAAGACCAAAGAATCCAAGCCTCAACCTAAGAAATTCTTCAAGAAGAAGAAACAAGCCGAACAAGCGCACATTGGGAAGGAGTGGGACTCAAACGATGAGTCCTCATCATCCGATGAAGAAGAGATGGCTAGCATAGCCATCGAGAGCACGTCCAAGAAATCTACACTCTTCCCTACACTCGGTGCAAGGAAGGGAAATGGCACTTGCCTTATGGAAAAGGAAGGTAAACGCAAGGTAATCATCAAAACCCCTTCTGTGCATTCCTACTCTAGTGATGATGAAATAGATAGTGATGATGAGGATATGTTAAATGGACTAGATAGGAAAACTGCAACAAAAATGAAATTTTTACTTGATCAACTTGTTGAGAAGGAGAGGTTAATTCATCGTCAAGAGGACATGATTATCTCCCAAAAGGAGGAGTATGTCGAACTTGACAAACTTCTAGAGCTTGAAAAGGAGAAAAACAATTCACTAGAGCTTGAGTTAGCTTCAAGCAAGAAAGCTTGCTTGGAGTTAACTGACTCAAATGTTGCAATCAAGGACCAACTTGCTGACCTGATCAAGGTTAACTAGATCCTTGAAGTGCAAGTTGAGTCACTCAAGCTGAGTGAACCTTCCTTCTCTTCAAATTCACCTTCTCAACCCACTAAAACTGAATTTGCTCATATGTGCACATGTAGTAAAACTGACACCAGGTTGAAAGGGAAGTCAACCTCCACAAAGGATAAAAATCCTACCCAATGTGGCATATTTGACAAGGGGAAGATCAACTATGCACGTAGTGCATACTTGGTCCAAAGACCTCCAAATGTCAAATATGGCATTGGTTACTCTTATGATGAAAAGCAGCATGCTGGAAGTCATAAGAATAACAAGGGAAGGATTTCTTTTGTGAAGGGAAGACCCTCTCAAACTGGTAAGTCGAAGGATAAAAAGTTGAACTCACACGAATACCGGACTAGTTCGGTTGGTGTCCGGACAAGTCCGGTCATCCGGACAAGTACGGCCCCCCAGACTAGTCCGATTCATAAACAACAGCAGCTATTATTCAAAACTTTTGATGCCTCCTATGTGTTAATGAGAAGTAATCTTGGTAATGTCTGTGCTTATTATGTTGGGCCACGCCATGGGAACACAAAATCCCATGTGTGGGTGCCCAAACGTATTGTAACTAACCTCCAAGGACCCAAGCAAGCTTGAGTACCTAAAACCAAAGCATAATTTGTTTTTGCAGGCCTATTCCTCCGGTGGATCCAAATGGGTGCTAGACAGTGGATGCACCAACCATATGACCGGAGAAAGGAGGATGTTTGTGGAATATGAAGAGAATGAGGATCCAAACGAGGGCATCTACTTCAGAGATAATAGTCAAGGAAGGGTGCTCGGTACCGGTAAAATTGCAATATCCTCTGAACACACACTTTCTCATGTTTTACATGTTGAATCTTTAGATTATAACCTAATGTCCATATCTCAACTATGTGACAAAGGTTATAATTGCTTGTTCCTAATGAGGGTGTGACCGTCTCTAGGAGGAGTGATGGTTCCATTGCATTCAAGGGTATGTTGAAGGGAAAGCTTTACCTTGTTGACTTCAACAAGGATAAAGCCGAACTCGACACATGCTTGATTGCAAAAACCAACATGGGTTGGTTGTGGCATAGATGGATAGCGCATGTTGGTATGAGGAATCTTCAAAAACTCCTCAAGGGCAATCACATCCGCGGTTTGAAGGATGTTGTTTTTGAGAAAGACAGGCCTTGTAGCGCGTGCCAAGCCGGGAAGCAAGTTGGAGCACATCATCCCGCAAAGAACGTCATGACTACAACAAGACCGCTCGAACTACTTCACATGGACTTGTTTGGTCCAATTGCTTACATAAGCGTCGGCAGTAACAAATACGGTTTAGTTATCATTGATGATTTTTCTCGCTTCACTTGGGTTTTCTTTTTACATGATAAGTCAGAAACACAATGAACACTCAAGAAGTTCTTCAAGCGAGCTCAAAACGAATTTTCATTGACAATCAAGAGTATTCGAAGCGACAATGGCACAGAGTTCAAGAACACACAGTGGAGGAGTACCTTGATGAAGAGGGCATCAAGCACGAATTTTTAGCGCCATACTCGCCACAACAAAACGGAGTTGCCGAAAGAAAGAACCGAACACTCATAGAGATGGCAAGAACAATGTTCGATGAGTACAAGACTTCGGATCGATTTTGGGCGGAAGCGATTAACACCGCTTGCCACGCCGCAAATCGACTTTATCTTCATCGACTACTCAAGAAGACTCCCTATGAGCTACTTACCGGTAACAAACCAAACATTTCATATTTTCGAGTTTTCGAATCTCCATGTAATATCCTGAACAAGAAGCCTAGGACTTCAAAGTTCACTTCGAAGTCCGATGAAGGTTTCTTGCTTGGTTATGATTCGAACACTTACGCCTATCGTGTTTTCAACAAGGCCTCTGGACTTGTTGAAGTGGCACGTGACGTAGTGTTCGATGAGACTAATGGCTCCCAAAAGGAGCAAGTTGATCCATGTGAATTAGGTAAAGAAGAAGTTCCTTGTCAAGCATTGAAAAGAATGGCTCTAGGCGAAGTTCGACCACAAGAGCCACCTTCACACGTACATGAGGAAAATGAACCACAAGAGGAGACCATCAATCAAGGGGGAGCTTCAGCACAAGATCAACCACAAGAGTACGAAGATGATCAACAAGTCAATGAAGGCAACCACTTAGGGGC
The DNA here is from genome assembly GCA_036927565.1 of Tuctoria greenei. NCBI lineage: Eukaryota > Viridiplantae > Streptophyta > Magnoliopsida > Poales > Poaceae > Tuctoria > Tuctoria greenei. The sequence continues at coordinate 169,608,016 of JAYESD010000005.1, read as the reverse complement.
AGAAGCAGACAATCATGAAGACACAACTCGTCAAGTGCCACACCCAAGAGTACACCAATGTGTCCAAAGGGATCACCCAATCGACAACATCATCAGTGACATCCAAAAGGGAGTAACCACTAGATCTCGCATAGCTAACTTTTGTGAGCATTATTCGTTTGTATCCTTTTTGGAACCACGCAGGATTGAGGATGCATTGAAGAATCTGGACTGGGTGGTGGCAATGCAAGAAAAATTGAATAACTTCAAGCGGAACGAGGTGTGGGAACTTGTGGCAAGACCCAATGCAAACATCATCGGCACCAAGTGGGTCTTCCGCAACAAACAAGACGAACACGGGGTGGTGACAAGGAACAAGGGATGACTTGTGGCCAAAGGGTACTCACAAGTCGAAGGTTTGGATTCCGATGAGACTTTTGCTCCAGTAGCTAGGCTTGAATCTATTAGAATATTACTTGCATATGCTACTCACCATGATTTCAAGCTGTATCAAATGGATGTGAAAAGTGCCTTCCTCAACGGACCGATCAAGGAAGAGGTTTACGTGGAGCAACCACCCAGGTTTGAAGACGAAGAGTTCCCCGACCATGTATTCAAATTGCGTAAGGCTCTCTACGGCCTCAAACAAGCTCCTAGAGCTTGGTATGAGTGTCTTAGAGATTTCTTAATTGAGAATGGTTTTCAAATTGGCAAAGTAGATTATACATTATTTACAAAGAATTTAGACAATGATCTCTTTATTTGTCAAATTTATGTTGATGATATAATCTTTGGGTCAACTAATCAATCTTTTTGTGAGGAATTTAGCAAAATCATGACAGGCAGGTTTGAAATGTCAATGATGGGAGAATTAAAATACTTCTTGGGATTCCAAGTGCGGCAACAACCGGAAGGAACGTTCATAAGCCAAACCAAGTACACGCAGTACATACTTATGAAGTTTGGCATGGACAAGGCAAAGCCCATAAAGACCTCCATGGCAACAAATGGCCACTTGGATCTCAATGAAGATGGACCTAACGTCGACCAAAAGGTATATTGCTCCATGATTGGATCTCTACTCTATTTATGTGCATCTAGGCCAGATATTATGTTGAGTGTATGTTTGTGTGCAAGATTTCAAGCCAACCCTAAGGAATGTCACCTGACAGCTGTAAAAAGGATCTTGAGATATTTAGTTCATACACCCAACCTTGGTCTTTGGTACCCAAAAGGCTCAAAATTCAATCTTATTGGTTACTCCGATGCAGATTATGTCGGGTGCAAAGTAGATAGAAAAAGCACCTTCGGCACATGCCAATTCCTAGGGAGATCCTTAGTTTCTTGGTCCTCCAAGAAACAAAATTCCATTGCCCTATCCACAGCCGAAGCGGAGTATGTCGCAGTTGGGAGTTGTTATGCACAACTCCTTTGGATGTGACAAACTCTAAGGGATTACGGTTACAATATGAACCGTATTCCTCTCCTTTGTGACAATGAGAGTGCCATTAAAATTGCCCATAATCCAGTTGAGCACTCTAGAACTAAACACATAGACATAAGACATCATTTTTTGAGACCATTCTGTCGGTGGTTTGGATCTGGCAGATCTCCCGACACTACCAAAGTGTTAGAGGAGTTTGATGTTCGGTGTGGGCGCGCGGAGATTCAAGAAGGTGAATTGTAAATAGCACAGGAGACACAGAGATTTACGTGGTTCGGGCCACCTGAGCGTAATACCCTACTCCACAGGTGTGTTGGTGTTGTATTAGCTATATGAGCTTGTGTCGAGCATTTATGGAACATATAGAGTCTGTCGTCGGCCTGTCCTTTTATAGTACAAGGGCAGGCCGTTACAAGTTAGCCTGGCCCGACATGTGGCCCCGGTGGTTACTAATATTGATACTCATTCAACACGTTTAATTGCCCTTAATGACCGGGTAATGGGCTTTGACAGCACCGTTACTGGTAATTAAGGTCGTCCGATCGTGTGTCATTAATATAGTATTAATGACACTTGATCGGGTCTTGAAGCCCTTGATTCCCCTTTGAAGATACAGAGCCGTTGTGGAGTCTTCCGGAGGTTAGAGGCTGAAGATCCGACAGTTGGACACGTGGCAGCTCCGGAGCATACTGTGGGAAACAGGAAGCTCCGTAGCTACCTGACATGTGTCAGTTCCGGAGCTTCCCTCGGTCTGGGGTTAGGTCCGGGGGTGCCATTTTGGTACATAGCCCGGAGCTTCCCCCTTGTAGGCGGTAGCTCCGGTTTGATAGTACATGTGGCAACCCTGGGATTAACCATGTTGGAGAAGCGGGTCCGGTTATGTCTGACATGTGGGCTTCCGAAGGTCTTCAAATCAAATAGATGACTTTCCCTTGAGATCTTTGCAATCTCGAGGGGTGTACGGTTCCCAGGGTACCGATAGTGGCCCCCTGGGCCCACCTCTGGGGAAGACCCCTTAGGTGAAGTCATTCCGCCGGAGGTGGGTCCATCCTCGTGACTTTTGAACTGAGTCTTCAAAGTTCTTCGGAAGTGCCGTTGGCGAGGGTTTGGAGTTAAATCCTTGCCGTGTGGTGTATCCTGTGTGCGGCATATGAGATCTTTGGCGTGCAGATCTCACGCAATTGAAGGTCGCCGGTTCCCAATACGAAAACCGTATCGGTTCTGCGCGCCTTGTCAGGCCGCCGCCTTCGGGCTTCCCGCCTCATGATGATAACCATTCGCCTGGGTAAGAACATCGACTTGATCGTCGGGGTGGTCCCGGGCCCTTTTGTCATTGGCTGGGTGGAATTTTTGAGTGGTATCTTCGACTTCCTTGCGGTTTCCATCCAAGCATTGCGAGGGCTTACTTAAGAAGGAAAGCACGCACCGTCTGGAGATCTTTACGCCTCTCATCTGTTCTTGTGCTCAAACTCCCAACTTGTGCTTCACTTTTCCTCTCTTGCCTTGCTGTGCCGCGATGGAGTTGGGTCTCCGCGAGAGTCGTTTGAAGACCGACGGCGACCTGAAGAAGGTCCGGACCATCATGGGATGGTCCTCGGACTTCTTCAATCGCTCGGTCCGCGCCGGGGGAGAGCTCCCGTTTGAGAAGGAGCACGCCGGCGAAAAGGTGTACTTCTCCTCGTACGCCATGGTGGGGTTGATCCCACCTTTTTCCTCCTTTTTCTTGATGCTGCTAGACTTTTATGGTCTGCAGCTATACCACCTTGGCCCTCACTCCATTCTCCTCGTGTCTATCCTCGTCCACTTATGTGAGATGTGGGTGGGCATCCCCCCCTGCATTGAACTCTTCCGGACCATCTTCACCGCCCATACCACCGGTAGGAGCAATGAGTACCTTGGCTTCTACTACTTCGTGAAGCGCAAGAAGTGACCATTCAAGTACATCCGGTTGTTTCCCTCTGGGAAGTGGGATGACTGAAAGAAGGACTGGATAGTCATCTGGGTGGAGGAGCACGAGAGGCTGGAGCTGCCCGAAGGCCTCCCTAACATCGACACGACGATCTGGAGTGAAGCTCCGGTGCTGGCGGATGCCTTCAACCCTGCTCTGACCAGGATCCGCCAGTGCGTGGAGGGAGGATTAACCCCTCAGGCGGTGTTTTGCAACTTCCTGGTCAACAGGTGGGCACCGCTGAAGAGGAGAGAAAAACTCGCTTGGGCCCTCAACAGCGTGATGGACGACGACCGGGTCGAGACCGGGCTGAAGTCCAACATGGTGGGGACAACCTTGGAGTTCCACCTCAAGAAGTTTCAGCACGGCATCGACATCGAGGGTGATGACTTGACTCCGCCATCAGCTTTTCTTCCTCTGAACGTGGAAGCAGAGTTCAGTAGGGAGCTCCGGCGGAAGATGCCCGTGCTTGACGACCTCGGTGTCGTCGAGAGAAGATCGATCTCCAGGGTGGCGATCCCTGGGGTTTCCGAAGGTGGTTCCGACCCTGCCTCGAAGCCAAGGGTTGAGGTCGTCGGCAAGGGCAAGGAGCCAGCGGATGAACCCTTGAGCCGAAAGAGGAAGTTGCAGCACGCCGACAGAAGGTCCGTCAGGCCTGCCACCTCTGCGTTGGCTCCTTCTCCCCGGAGGGGGAGGTCTTCTGCAACCGCAGCGACTGTACCCGCAGCGGGGTCCTCTCGGGGTTCTAGCTCCGGGCATGCGACTCCAGCACTAGGGCCGGTTGAGGCCTCTAAGTCCGAAGGTTCTTCCCGATCAAGGGGGGCCTCGACTAGGGAAACGCCCGTAGCTGCAATGAGTTCCGGAGGGCCTTCCGGAGCTTCCACGCCGGCTATGACCAGCCCAGAATGCCCGGGAAAGAGGCTCCGCGCAAGCTGGTGCGGAAGCCTCCCAAGGTAATTTTTAATCTTTACCTTGGACAGTTGTTTAGTTGTAGTAACTATTTTTTAAGTTTCTTCATCCATCATCTGCAGCGTTCCCAAGAAGAGGAGTGAGGCTCCACCCTCAGCCACAGCAGCTGAAGCTGTGAGGGCGGAAGCTTCTGCTCCTGTCCCGGTGCTGCTCCAAGTGGTGGCTGAGGCTGCGACAGCTCCGGCGCCAGCTGTCGTGGTCATGGACCTCGACTCATCCCCAGAGACTCCCGTGGTAGCGCCGGACCGCGGGAGAGAAGATGCGCCAGCGGCACCTGTCCCGGAGGTTGAAGCTCCGGGTCCTGGTGCTGAGATGATGGAAGCTCCGGCCGTTGAGCCGGAGGAAGCAGTAATTCCGGCCCCAGAGCCGGGGATTGTCGAAGCTCCGGCGGTTGAGCCGGAGGTGATTGAAGTCCCAGCGTGCGCGCCGTATGTTGAGGAAGTTCCGGCAGTTGGGCCAGCTTCCTCAGAAGCACCGGCCGTAGAGCCAGTCGTTGATGGAGCTCCGGCCGCAGGGTCGGTTGATGATGAAGATCTTCCGGCTCCCGAGCCGGTTGTTGCAGAGGCGTCGGAGCTCAAGCCCCCATCGGAGGAGGTGCCCACACCGGAGCCAGCAGCGGCCCCTGCTCCGGAAGTGACGACGTCGGAGGTACTCGCGGCTGAGCCGGAGTGCCCTGGTGAAGTCGCTGGCCCCCTGCCTGAGGGGGTGAATGAAGACCTGGCGGCGGGGCCTTCCTCGATGGCAACTGAGGCCATCCCAGAGGACGGCCCTAGTGCCATGGAGACCCGGGGGACCACTCTTGTGGAGTGGGACCCAATTTTTGTATCTGAAAACCCGCTGGAACCAGCGGAGGAGACCCCAGCAGGTCCGGAACCTATCCCGTTGTCACTGTCTATTAACAACGCATGTTCCAGTCTGCGTCAAGTTCAACTGGCCTTCTTCCACGACAGCAAGGCTCTTGAAGAGGAGTGCCAAACCCTTAGGCGGTGCGTAACCGGATCTACTTCGAGACCAAGCTGGCGCAGTCGAGGCTAGCGGATGACAAAGAGTGGATCAAGCGGGAGAAGGTCCGCCTGGAATACTGGGGTAAATTATTGGATGACAGGGAGAGTATGACTCGCGCCCTCGATGCCCAATCCCGGGATATTTATGAGCAGACCAAAGAAGCTAACAGTGCGGCCGATGAACGCCAAGAAAGGCTTGAGGCCATTAACACTACACTCATCAAGCGCCGGGAGGCACTTGAGGAGAGGGAGAAACGGCTCAAAGATGAAGAGCAGAAACTCCTAGAGCTGCGGGATGACGTCCTGAGGAGGGAGGAGGAGCTCACCGAGAAGGTGGCTCTGGCTGACAAGGGCCTAGAGGAGCACGCCAAGAAATTGGAAGAGCGCTGCACCGAAGAGGAGGAGAAGGCCTGGGTGCGAGGGCAGGAACTCTACGAGCAAGAGTGTGCCCTTGCTGCCAGGGAGAAGAAAGTGAGGGGCAGGGAGAAGGACCTGGTTGACCGCCGGAACAAGATCCATCTCCGAGAGGAGGAGCTCGGAAAACTTGAGAAGCGAGTTGCTGAAAAGATCCAGCAAAACGCCAAAGAGGTTGAGCGCCTCGCTTGCGAGGATTCTGAACTGGTGGCGGCCAGAAGATCCCTAGAGGAATTGAAGGGCTTAAGGACTGCGGACTCCCTACAGATTTGGGAGTTCCTGGGCAAGGCCAACGACGCGCTGACACCTATGGGCTTCAGTCCCGTGCGTCCGGATGATCTGGAGCCGGACCTGGCGTTGCAGGCGTTGAGCTCGGCAGGCAGCAAACTCTCCAAGGTGGGCGATGTCATCGCGGACCAATTGGAGGTTGAGGGGCAATCCCTGGCGAAGAACGTCGCAGAATATGTGCTGACGTGCTACACCAGCCGGAACTCCCAATTTCCTCTATACCCGGTGCTTGAAGGTCCCGTTGAAGGAGAAGACGAAGCTGCCCGAGCCAACGTGTCGGAGGTTGCCCAGAAGGTCGCCCAATTCTTCCATAGGGTCTAGGACCATCTCTGTAGTTCTCACTTGTATTTTCTCTACTTCCTCCTCAATTTTGTAATCCCTTGTCTCCAGATGAATGAAATCCCCAAATTTTTGTGAATTTCACTTTTTGTCTTCAACACTTTTGTCTTCACTTGGCCCCCTGGTAGATGTACAAAATTTGATTGTGAACATGTACCAAGAGGATATTGTGTTTTGTTGAAGACTCATTTGCTCCGAACTTGTAGAGTGTAGGTCCGAAGTCTTCGATAGTGAAGGCCCCCTGAGGTTGTCGGAGCTTAGAAGCTCCGGCATTGTCTATCGTCGGAGCTTAGTAGCTCCGGCAATAGTCCCTATCAACGAGTAGAGTATTGATAGTTAATCCTCTGGGGTGTCAGAGCTTAGTAGCTCCGGCACTGACCTTTGCCAACACTTAGTTTGTTGGCAGCAGACTCCGTTTGCGGGGTCTTCTCACCATCTTTTATTTAGCATCGACGGCTGGCCCCCCTAGCTCTACCGGAGCTTGATTGCTCCGGTGATGCTCGTTTTCAATGCGTAACATCGATTACAAGCCATCTAGGGGAGTCGGAGCTTTGTTAGCTCCGGCTTTTCTCCATCAACGTAGATTTTATTTTTCCTGCACACTAAAGCCAAGAAAAATAGTAAAATTCGTTTCTCGCCTATAATTTCGTCGCGGCTTACGATTCTCAAGAAAATTTTAAGTCAAACGTGATTCTAAATACAACCGAATGCGTTGCCTTTTCTTTCAGATCCAATTGCACTTGGACCCGCCTTACTTCGGCCTGCCGGGGTGTAGGTAGAGTGGCGTACTTAGGGTGCTTGACTAGGCTAAGCCGATAGCACACTCCGGCCCTAGATTGGCTTAGCGGCATTCACGCGAGTGGGCCATGAACAATATTTGAATCCAAAAGAATCGACAACACAATTCGAATCATATATGAACCAGTCGAACTGAAATTTCTTAAGAATTGCACGTCTTTGTTATAGACAAGAAAGAGAAAAATAAAAAATGTTGAGTCTGTACAAAATAAATTCACGTGGAGTCTGTTTCACATGAAGATGTCTTTCATTATAGGTCCGGGGTACAGGGGAAACAAGTACACTCTTAGGGTACGGAACCAGGCTAAGCGTGTTTTATTTCTCGTTTGACCCAGGGTAGCTAGCCACACTTTTAGTCCTGAGACTGTGACAAGTGTTGCATGAACTTTGCGGACCTTCCGGGAAAGGTCCGGTTGTTCTCCCGGAGGAACTACCTGACTCTGTACAATGACTCTATAACATACATCTCAAGTTACTACAGACTCACCTCCGTGATATTAAGTGTAGAACTTACGGAGGTGCTCAATGTTCCAAGGATTTGGGAGAGGTGTCCCATCCTCAGCCAAGCGAACGCTACCGGGACGGTATACTTTAATCACTCGAAAGGGTCCCTCCCAGCTGGGGGAGAGTTTGTTTAACCCTTCTCTGGATTGTATTCTCCGTAGCACCAGGTCGCCTTCCTCGAGCTGTCGGTTGTGTAAATGCCGCTGATGATAGCGCCGAAGGGCTTGGCGGTATCGGGCATTCCGAACAGCTGCTTGGCACCTTCCCTCCTCAAGGAGGTCTAGGTCTTCATGCTGAAGCTGGTCCTGCGTGGCTTCGTCGAAGGTCCGGACCCGGAGTGACCCCAAGGTGATTTCTAGAGGAAGGATTGCTTCAGCTCCATACACCAAGAAGAAGGGTGTCTCTCCAGTTGACCGGTTTGGAGTTGTCCTGTTGGCCCAGAGAGTGGGCGGAAGCTCTTCAATCCAGTTGGCACCATGTTTTTTCAAGCGCTCATAGGTGCGCGTTTTGAGTCCTTTAAGGATTTCAGCATTTGCTCTCTCGGCTTGACCATTGCTTGCTGGGTGAGCTACGGAGGCGTAGCAAACTTGAATGCCGAGGTCTTTGCAATATCCTTGAAATGCAGAGCTTGTGAATTGGGTCCCATTATCAGTGATGATTTTGTTTGGGACTCCAAATCTGCATACAATGGACTGCAAAAAGTTGATAGCAGATTGCTTGTTGATTGTCACAACTGGAGTTGCTTCCGGCCACTTGGTGAACTTGTCAATGGCAACGTACAGGAACTTGTAACCTCCGACGGCTCTTGGGAAAGGTCCCAAGATGTCCATCCCCCACACAGCGAAGGGCCATGTAGGAGGTATCATTTGTAGGGGCTAATCTAGTGTGTGAATTTGCTTTGCATGAAATTGACATGCTTTGCATTTCTTCACCAGCTCAGTTGCATCCTGGAGTGCTGTTGGCCAGTAGAAACCATGCCGAAAGGCTTTACCAACCAGCGTGCGGGAAGACGCGTGGTTCCCACACTCGCCTCCATGGATTTCTGCGAGGATATCGCAGCCTTCTTCCCTTGTGATGCACCACATTAGGATGCCGTTGGCACCGCGCCGGTAGAGATCCCCTTCTACCAACGTGTATCTTTTAGCCAATCTGACTATCCGGTCAGCGGACACATCATCGTCAGGAAGGATGTTGTCTTTCAAGTTGTTCCGGATCTCCGAGATCCATGCATCGGAACTAACTTGAGCATTTGAGTCTTGCGTGCTGGGTTGCTCGGAGCTTCCGGCAGCACCTACGACCCTTGATGGCTGCCATGGTAACAGGGCCATCGGGACCGTCAGCTTCAGGATGCTGATCTCGCCCCCTTTGCTCAGTTTGGCAGGCTGAGCTATGGGTTTTGACAACCTCCGGACAAAAGTTTCGTCAGGAGCCGGAGCTCTGGTTGACGCTTTCATCGAGAGTTTGTCAGCTTCAGTGTTGTGGGCACGCTAGACATGGTGGAGATCTAGGACTTCGAAGTCCTTCTGAAGCCTCTGGACTAGAGATTGTTGCACGAGCATTCACCCTTCACTTGCTTAATGATGAGCTGTGAATCTCCCTTGACCAGCAGTTGTTTGACTCCGTATGATAGTGCCACCTTTAGTCCGTAGATGAGTGCTTCGTACTCCGCCATGTTGTTGGTCGCCTTGAAGTCAAGGTGTACCATGTATTTTACCTTCTCCCCGATTGGTGCAAGGAGAAGGATTCCAGCTCCGGCCCCCTGCTTTTGCATGGAGCCGTCGAAGTAGAGGGTCCAATGAGGCTCGGTGAAGACCGGAGCTTCGTGTTCCGGCTTCTGCTCACTGGGGCCCCCAAGGTTTGATGGAGAGGGAGTCCATTCCGCCACGAGGTCTGCCAATGCTTGACTCTTGATTGCTTGCCTTGAAATGAATTCGAGATCGAATTCGGCCAATTCCGCTGCCCATTTTGCAATATTCCCAGTTGAGTTGGGATTATGCAAGATTGCTCGAAGTGGGTAAGAGGTCACCACTGAGATTTTGTGAGCTTGGAAGTGATGTCGAAGCTTCTTGGAGGCGATAAGAACTGCATAGAGCAGCTTATGCACCTCTAGGTATCGAGTCTTGGCATCATGTAGTACTTCACTGATGAAGTACACTGGGCGCTGAATGGTCCGAACCCTCCCGGAGGGGCCCGGAGCTTCCTCTCCACTGACCTGGATCCTCCCGGAGGGATCTGGATTTTCTTCGGGGACCTCCGGGTCTTGGCTGGAGGAACCCGGAGCTTCTTCAAAAGCGACATGGACCCTCCCAAAGGGGTCTGGGTCTTCTGAAGTAACTTCTTGTGGATTCGAGTCTGGGAGCTGGGACCCAGACTCGCTTTCAGGGACTTCCAGACCCTCCCGAAGGGGTCTGGATCCCTGAGTATGGGGTATTTCTGGTCTTTCCGCGACCAGGACCATACTGACGACTTCGTCAGTAGCTGAAATGTAAAGCAACAAAGGCTCACCAGGGTTCGGAGCTACCAGAATTGGTAGGGTGGAGAGGAATTGTTTTAGCTCCTGGAACACCTTTTCTACTTCTTCAGACCATTGGAATGGTCCGGACTTCCTCAATAACTTGAAGAAGGGGAGTGCCCGTTCCGCCAGTCTTGAAATAAACCGGTTGAGGGCTGCTAGACATCCAGTTAGCTTTTGGACATATTTGATGCGGGCTGGTGGCCGCATGTCTTCAATGGCCTTGATCTTCGCCGGATTGGCTTCTATGCCCCGGTGACTTACCAGGAAACCAAGAAGTTTTTCGGATCTAACCCCGAAGACACACTTGTCTGGGTTTAGCTTTGTGCAGGTGACCCGCAGCTTATCGAAGACAGCCTGTAAGGTGTCAAGAAGTGACTCCTTGTTCTTGACCTTGACCACAATGTCGTCAACGTACACTTCCACTATGTCTCTAATGAGGTCTTCAAAGGTTTTGTACATAGCTCGTACAAAGGTTGAAGCTGCATTCTTGAGACCAAATGGCATGGCTGTATAACAGTACAATCCATCTACTGTGATGAAAGAGGTATGCTCTTCATCTTCCCTAGACATTCTGATTTGATGATACCCAGAATATGCATCTAGGAAACACAGTAATTCGCACCCATAGGTGGAATCCACTATCTGATCTATTCTAGGTAGTGGGAATGGATCTTTTGGACATGCCTTATTTAATGTTGTGTAGTCGATACACATCCAAAGCTTCCTGCTGGCCTTGGGCACAACGACTGGGTTTGCCAGCCATTTTGGATGGAAGACTTCTCGGATGAATCCAGCTTCGAGCAACTTCTTCACTTCTTATCGAATGAAGTTCTGCCGCTCTACGGATTGCTTCCGAGGCTTCTGATGCACAGGTCGGGCGTCGGGGTAGATCTTCAGATTGTGCTCAATCACTTCCCTGGGGATCCCAGGCATTTGTGACGGCTGCCAGGCAAACACGTCGACATTAGCTCGGAGGAAAGCGATGAGCGTGAGTTCCTATTTGTCGTTCAATCCTCCCGATATACGGGTGGTCTGAGCGGCATCAGAACCGCTTTGGACGACTTTGACAGGAATGTCGGAGTCGCCGCTTGGCTGCACACGAGGTGCAGATGTCGAGCCTCGTTGACGAATGCTCGGGGGTTTTGGAGCTCGCTCCTGCCTGGAGTCCTCCTCTTGCGCCGTGGTAAGTGCATGGAGTTCTTCCAGAGCAGTTACTCCGGCAGTACGATCTTCGCGGATCCGAAGAACGCCTACTGATGTTGGCATCTTTAACACTAGGTAGCCATAATGAGCAGCTGCCATGAATTTGTACAAGGCAGGCCTACCCAAGATGGCATTGAAGGGTAAGTTGATCTGAGCAACATCAAAGACCAACTTCTCAGTGCGATACTTCTCCCGTGTCCCGAAGGTAACGGGGAGGGTAATGGCTCCGAGTGGGGTAATGGCTCCCGAACCTACTCCGGAGAAAGGTCGGGAGGGGTGGAGATCCGAAGGTCGGAGCTGAAGCTTGGTAAAAGCTTTGAAGCTTATGAGGTTAAGCCCCGAACCTCCGTCTACCATGACATGGTGGAGCTGGATGTTATTGATGGTAGGAGATACCATCAAAGGTAGCTGACCTGCTCCAACCATGCTTCGAGGGCAGTCCGAAGCATCAAAAGTGATGGCTGTGTCCATCCACTTCCGATGAGGTTCTGCCCTAGCTGTAGGAGCTACAGCAGCCATGTCCCGATGCATAGTCTTGATGACGCGGCGGGAGGTGATGTCCCATGATCCACCAAAGATGGTGTTCATGGTCTTCCAACGCTCGTTGTCAGAGACGTCGGAATTGTCGTCGACGAAGGTGTAGACGGCCTTCAGGACCTTTTTGGGATCCTGAAAACCTAACTCCTCTTCAGCAAGAGCTTCGTCGACTTTTTGTTTTCCTTCCCTCTGTCGTAAAGGAGCTTCTTCCCAGCGCTTGTTGTAGCACTCGGCAAGGTTTTGGACCTCCCGGCAGTCTTCCAAACTGTGGCTGCCCGTTTTGTGAATCGGACACCACACTTTGGGTTTACCACCATCTTCAGAAGACGGTCGAGGTCGCTTCTCGGGGCGTGGCCCCCGGCCACCCAGAGCTACAGCAGCTGCAACATTGGATGCACCGGCCGACGGCTTCTTCTTGTCGTTGGTCTTTTTCTTCTTCTTGCCACTCCCGGAGGTAGCAGCTTCTTCTTTGGAGGATTTCTTGTGATCCTCCGGAGTTGGTTTGGAGTGCATTTCACGGCCCTCCGCAGCTCTGGCACATTTGTCGGTCAAACTGAAGAGTTCCATGACACTGGTGATCTCCTTGATCGCCAATTTCTCCAGCATCTTCTTGTCTTGTACACCCTGTCTGAATGCCACAATGACAGAGGCGCTAGAGATAGAAGGGATAGTGTTTCGTACCTTAGAGAACCTTTGGATGAATGATCGCAGGGATTCTCCCCCTTTTTGCACGACTGCAAAAAGGTCCAGTTCAGTGCCTGGTCAGGTGTATGAACTCCCGAAATTGGCGGTGAGCTGCCGGCACAACTCCTCCCAACTGTTGATGGAGTTGGGTGGAAGGCTCATAAAACAGGACCTGGCGGTCCCAGTTAAAGCCACTGGGAAGTAATTGGCCATTACGGCCTCATTTCCTCCAGCTGCCAAGATAGCAGTGGAGTAAATCTGAAGAAATTCAACAGGATTGACGGTCCCGTCGAACTTCTCCGGCAGGTGAGGCCGGAACTTCTGTGGCCACCTGACCATACGCAGATGCATGGCCAGGGCTGAACAGCCTCCTCCTACTCCTTCAGGAGCAGGAATGTCCTGAGCTTCTCGTCTTTCACGAGCACGCTGAATATGGACTCGGCCGTCTTGTTGGCGGTATCAGCGATCAAGCTCCGCCCGGAGGTCATGAGTTGAAAGCCTGGATACCGTGTGAGTGCGTCGTGCCCCGGAGGGCAATGACGTCACTTGCTGTGATGCAGCATGTCTCCTGTTGTTGGAAACGTGCGGACCAAGTCTGCCAGACAAGGTCCGTCACTGCGATGGGGCCCGTCCTAAAGGAGGAGGACCCTGGTTGCTGATGCGGTTAGCTGCTGCTGCAACCAAATGTTCCACATCGGCCCTCCACTGCTCCAGTGCATCCAGGGATGCATCCGGAGGTGGTGGGCGTTGGAGAAGAGCACGTGCTGCATGGAGGGCGTGTTCTGGGTTGTCATGATTCGCCGATGCAGTGATTGACGCCGGTGCACCATCGCGTTGTCTAGCTTGATTTGCTGGTGGAGGCGGTGGTGGTGGCAGTGTGACTCCTGCTGGTGCTGAGGCCCCTGCTGGTGGCTGCATATTGGAGGGATTTCCCCCAATAGCTCGAGCAGCAGGACGACCGTTGGAGGATCCAGCAGCTGAGTTCACCATTCTTGAAATCTCAGGCGCCCCTACCTGGCGCGTCAACTGTCGGTGGTTTGGATCCGGCAGATCTCCCGACACTACCAAAGTGTTAGAGGAGTTTGATGTTCGGTGTGGGGGCGCGGAGATTCAAGAAGATGAATTGTAAATAGCACAGGAGACACAGAGATTTACGTGGTTCGGGCCACCTGAGCGTAATACCCTACTCCACGGGTGTGTTGGTGTTGTATTAGCTGTATGAGCTTGTGTCGAGCGTTTATGGAACGTATAGAGTCTGTCGTCGGCCTGTCCTTTTATAGTACAAGGGCAGACCGTTACAAGTTAGCCTTGCCCGACATGTGGCCCCGGCAGTTACTAATATTGATACTCATTCAACACGTTTAATTGCCCTTAATGACCGGGTAATGGGCTTTGATAGCACTGTTACTGGTAATTAAGGTCGTCCGATCGTGTGTCATTAATATAGTATTAATGACACTTGATCGGGTCTTGAAGCCCTTGATTCCCCTTTGAAGATCCGGAGCCGTTGTGGAGTCTTCCGGAGGTTAGAGGCTGAAGATCCGACGGTTGGATACGTGGCAGCTCCGGAGCATACTGTGGGAAACGGGAAGCTCCGTAGCTACCTAACACGTGTCAGTTCCGGAGCTTCCCTCGGTCTGGGGTTAGGTCCGGGGGTGCCATTTTGGTACATAGCCCGGAGCTTCCCCCTTGTAGGCGGTAGCTCCGGTTTGACAGTACACGTGGCGACCCTGGGATTAACCATGTTGGAGAAGCGGGTCCGTTATGTCTGACATGTGGGCCTCCGAAGGTCTTCAAATCAAATAGATGACTTTCCCTTGAGATCTTTGTAATCTCAAGGGGTGTATGGTTCCCAGGGTACCGACACATTCCATGAAAGGAGATATAACCATCTCACATGTCAACACCCAAAAGCTACTGGCCGACATATTCACCAAGCCACTTGATGAAAAGCGTTTTTGCGAACTCCGAAATGAACTAAATATCCTTGATGCTCGGAGTGTGGCTTGAAAAGATGCATACCTGTATGAATTCTTCAAAAATGTTGATTGAATTGTGAAAATCATCTCTCTCTCAATTTTTCTCGAAAAACTATGTCAATTACTAGATCTTGATTAATTATGATCATTGTTTGATTATTGTATGCTTACTGGTCAAATTCATCAAGATTAATTGATTTGATTTGCCCCTCTATTCTCTATTTATGAACCTTCAAATATATATGAATGGGCTTTGCAAATTTCTCCTGGTGACCACGGACTAGTCCGTGGTTATCGGGACTAGTCCGCCCATGCAGACTAGTCCGCTGAGTGCCGGTTAGGCTGGACTAGTCCGATAGACCACGGACTAGTCCGATATAGCTCTCTCGATGAGTTCGGACTAGTCCGGTTATCTCCAGACTTGTCCGATTTTTTGTGTCCATAACCCTAGCCGCCACCAAACCCTAATTCCTCTCATCCCCACTCTTGCTCACGCACTCTCTCTCTTGTGCTCGAGCTCCCAAGGCGATTCCTTGCTCCCTCCATCAAAAAGGTCCGCATTTTGGCGGAAATCAAGCTTGACCTTGTGCGGATTGAAGCTAGCGGACTTGTCCGGGCTCCAACTCCCTAATCTTCAAGCTTCAATCGATTTCTTCGGTAATTTTCTCCCAAACCCTATAAATCTTGTTTTTTCTCCATTGTTGATCGAATAGCCTAGCATCTTTCACTATATACATGCTTCCTTGATGTACTACGTGTATGCTAGACTTATAGTGCATTAGGAATCAGTTTTTGTCCAAACCGTTAGGTTTTTGAGGATGAACACCGGACTAGTCCGGTCCATGCACGGACAAGTTTGGTCCCCCGGACTAGTCCGTGCCTGTGCACCGGACAAGTCCGATGTTTCTGAACCTAAAACCTAATTCCTCAATTCCTCAATTCCTCAATGCAATTCCTTGCTATCTTTTCATACCTATGCCTTGTATCACTCATCATCATTCTTGCAAATCATTCTCAGATCATGTCGAGCACAAACGATGAAATCTCTAACTTTGATGCCGAGATGGACCACGAGGTGGTACCTCGGACCTCGACGGGTCTTGGCAAGAAGTGCCAAGAAAGACCCTCCGAGCCTGCTCCCTCCCCTCCTCAGGTTTGAAGGAAGGTGCTGGCAAAGAAGCCAGTTTCCAAGGCGACCGCATCATCAAGTGGCCCTCGCCAAGCAAAGGGCAAGGGCAAAGGGATAGCAACGGGTCCAATTGGCCCTTTGAAGTTGCATGCTCCCAGGGAAGGGGTCCGGGACCCCACTGAAGAGAAATTCAATGGCAAGGGTAGTGACTCGGCGGCAAAATTTAGAAGCATCGACTGGTATGGCCGGTCGAAGCAAGCTGCAGATGGAAGGTTCTGGTGCAACTTCCATGCTGACTTCTACAGATTGGTATACTTGCCAATGAAGACACCGGTGGTGCACAGTCAGTGGATTGACTGGGCACACCTTGAGAGGAAGAAATGCTCCGCATTTGATGAAGTCATTGCGGCAGCTGAAAGACATGGCTTGAAGGACCTCTTTTCCTTCAAGTACAACTGGAATGATGAAGTGGTGGCTCAATTCTATGCCACCTGCCACTTTGCAAGCGATGAGGAAGAAAGAGTGACTTGGATGACTCATGGATCCAAGTACACTATCACATATGAGGAGTTTGCTAGGATGCTGCATCTTAACACTTCCAGCAATGATAATGTGGTCATCCACAATGTTGGTGTCATCGACAAGGAGAGGATGAAGTTTCTCTATGAGCCCAACTCAAAGTTCATCCCTCCCTCCACGAAGAACATGAAGCCATTCTTTGTGGTGCTAAACAGGGTCTTGAGGAATACCATTGCCCCTAAGGATGGGGATGTAGGGAGTGTACAAGGATACCTCCGGACCTTGATGAAGGTCATAGGTAAAGGGCGTAAGTTTGATGTGTTTGACTACATATGGAATGATATGGTCAACATCTCCAGCACCCCCAACAGGTCATGTAATGATTTAATGTTGTTTCTAAGTTAACTATGGTTCTATGATGCAATGCTTACTTAATCTGAGAAGTATTTGTTAAAATCTGTAATTTTGCTCCTGGAATGACATATGTGCTTGGTTTTGGTTGATTAATGTAAGTTATGTCACTCTCAATGTCTTAATGTACTTAGTTATGCATCCCACCATAAAGAATGCACATATGAATAATTCTTTCACTGCTTGATGTATCTTTGATTCATATGTGCATACTTTACGAAAATCTCAATTTTTGTCATATTTTGTGAAATCTCAATTGGTTGTCATCAATCACCAAAAAGGGGGAGATTGAAAGTGCATCTAGGACTCCCTTGTGGGTTTTGGATGATTTATGACAAGCAATTGGGATCCTAACCTCGTTGTTGAGATGAATGCAGGCCTATATAGAAAAATGAGCAAAATACCAAAAAGAAGGGATGAAGAGGAGCAAAGTGGAAATGAGCTCAAGGAAAAAGAGTAGTAGATTATCGTGTATGTAGTGTGTTAAGGAAACACACCCCAAGAGCTCAATCATAATTAAACACACACATTGCACGAAGTTACACAGGACCGGACTAGTCGGATCACAACCGGACTTGTCCGATAACCTTTCTGCACCAGATCGGACAAGTCCGATATATGTCGGACTAGTCCGATATCTTTCTTAATGGAATCGGACTAGTCCTCCCCAGTGCGGACTAGTCCTCAAAACACTACACAAGTCACACAAAATCGGACAAGTTCGTTATCAACCGGACTAGTCTGATATTCTTTCTGATCCACTTCGGACAAGTCCGATATTCACACGGACTAGTCTGAAAAACCCACTAATCTAAATCGGACAAGTCCTTCAAGTGCGGACTTGTCATCCAACACACTTAGGGTTTCACATGTCCGAACAAGTCCGATAGACATTGGACTAGTCCGAAGATTTCTAGTAGAGAAATCGGACAAGTTCGTTTTCAGCCGGACTAGTCCGATATTTTGGGACACTTAGGGTTTGCTACACACAGCACACCGGACTAGTCCGGTGACCACCACGGACTAGTCCGAACTTTCTGAACCCTAACAGTAACTTTTAGAAACCCCATATTGTAGGATCGAAGAGCAAGTGAAAAGCTACCAGAGGGGGGGTGAATGGTAGATTTAAAAATCTTACGCAGCGGAAACAATTAAACCCCAAACCCTTTCGGCAGAAAAATGATCTATTGAAGAAATCGTGTGTGAGACTAATCTAAACGTGTTTCACCGTGACAAAAGTTATAGATATCAGAGATAATCAATTCACGAAAACAACACAAAAAGAATCACTCAAATCCGACGAGAAAAACTCAAGTTATGATCGAAAGATCAAACAATGGTCAATCTGTCCTACCCGAAAAAAACAGTTCTGAAACGCTGCAAATAAACTCGTTTAGATCAGAAACCACAAATCCAATGACCGTGAAATTTTTACATATTATAGATAATCAAGTTGTGAAGACAGCCGAAAAAGAATCACGTCAATTGGATCTGTAAAACTCGAGTTATGATAAAACCACCGACGAAAGGTAGTGCTGTCCAGAAACTCGACGAGTAAAACTTGTCTGGAACAAGTCAGACGAACTAGGCACAAAAAGTTCCTTCAAACTACGAATTTTATTCAATAGAACACAAGAGCAACAGCCCCCCAAAGTCGTGCACAACGAGCTCTGGGCTCCCTTGCTTATATAACCAGCCCTTAGGCCAACCCAATCTCAACTAGGACTCCAATCCTACTCAGATCACGAATCATAACTTTCCATAACTGCTCAAGATTCTTCTATACGCAGATGGAAGCAATCTTAAGACTCCCAAACACCTTAGGAACGTATCCCACATTCTTAAACAACTCAAATTCGTGACACATACGAAATCCTAACATAACCAACTCGATACTTTCCATACCGAGCCATAACCGACTCCGCCGTAGCCAAAGTCATCAACCGATACGATCCGATCCTTCCAACCAAATCTTCCCTTCCTTATCCCATCTTCGGAACCATGTTGCCACGTCATGCACCACATGCATACATGCAAACACCTTCCTTCGACGTCCAGTAACCTTCATATGCACCGACTTTAATTCAATCATCCTGTGCGACCTCCTGATCAGCTCAACCACAGTTCCTCCCGAACTTGGTTGTTGGAACCTCATCTCCTCCCTGAGACTAGTCCAATGGATCCCGTCACCAGCCATGACTTGAACTCAAGCAACACCTGCACATGAATAAACAACCAATCCATACGAGCCCAAGTCCTCGACTTGACTCAAGTTAGTTCCAAACACAACACCTTACGTGAGAGCCTCATATAAGCATGTTGCAAAACCACAGTAAAACGATATCATCCATATCAACCAAAACGCACCAAAAACTTAGCAAATGAATACTAAGCAATCTTTCCAACAATGTAAAGCAAGTACGAAACATTGCAAATGAAAAGCAGAAGCACTGCGGTCAAGTTCTGGACCTTGCCAGAGCAACCCGGAGCTTGAGCCGGAGCTAACAAAAACTAGTAGAATCCAGCACCGGAGCTTACCAAAACTAGTACAACCAAGCACCTGCCGGAGCTTACCAAAACTAGTAGATCCTAGCACCGGAGCTTACCAAAAACTAGTCAAAACTAGTCAACCCAAAACCCGAGCTAGACAGAGTACGTCGGAGTTTAGCAAAAGCATGACGAAGCTATCAAATATATGTCGGAGCTATCAAAGACATGCCGGAGCTAAAGATAAAGCTCACCGGAGCTAACCAAAGCTAGTCGGACCTTACCAAGAAGTCGGACCTAGCATCTAATGTAGCCGGAGCTACCTAAAACAAGTCAGACCTATGGTCGGACCTTGCTATAGCTCGGAGCTAGAGTCGGACCTTGATAAAAAAGGTGTTTTGGTGATATTAAAAACTTTTATCATCAAAGCCAAGTGTATTCACTACAAGCCAATGTATTCAGCACATATAGGTCTTACAATCTCCCCCTTGATGAATGCATTGGCAACACCATTTAAAATCCGAACATTGGCTTATTCACATAAAAGTTTTGAAGGCAATTTCTCCCCCTTTGTAAATCAAAAGTAAAATGAGAAGAAAATCTCCCCCCCCCCCATTAATCTATCCTCCTTTATTATCTCTCCTTATGCACATATTTTTTTATGCTTATCTCTCCCCCTTTGACAATGTATTCAGCAAGTCATGAGCATATAAACAAATTATCTCTCCAACTTTAGTTGTTATGAGCATATTATAACATATACATATAAACAAAGCTCATCCAAGTCATACTATCAAGTACTTTACATTATCACATCAATGAAATACATAAAGTAGTGTAAGCCATGCTAGAAATCATATGCAATTTTCAATTTAAGCAAGTCATGATCTCACGAACTTAACTATTTCAAAACCTGAAAGCATGACACTAGTTGCTGCATTTTATTATTTTTCAAAGCATAAATTTAGATCATATGATATTTGCAAGAGATTATATGCGCATCTGCCTTATTCTAACCAACCAAGCCAAGCCTATGTCATTTGACAATCAGAAGCTTAAGGACATGGTTTTAGTCATACACAACTTCTTCCAAGTTCATATCTAAGTGCAATGACAAGCCATCTCAAAAGAAGAAGTGCGATGCATGCATATTCTCTTGATCTTTTCTCAATTTATATTTGTTCATAAAAACTCAACATGTGAGTTGATTACTTGATTAATTCTTTATGATTAAAAACACTTGTAAACATGTAACAAGTTCAAAACAGCAAGAAAGTTCGACCATGACCAATTTTAGTGTAAGTAATTATTCCAATTACTAGACATGGCAAAAACTACAAAATGTATAACACGAGTAATGTAGTAAGAACTATCAGCATGTAAAAGGAATCACCAAGTCATATATGTATGAAATACTATGCTCATATTATTTTAATTTCAGATTCTCACATAGACTTCCCAAGTTTCAAAAACTCCCCCTCAATTTAAGCCATGAGGATGCATAACCCCTATTTCACTACGAATGTAACAAAAACGAGTGAAATCCAAAGGTTTTGTAAAAATGTCAGCCAATTGTTGTTCGGTATCTACATGGTGAAGCACAATGTTTCCTTTTTCAACATTATCTTGGAGAAAGTGATACCTAATTTCAATGTGCTTAGTTCTAGAATGTTGCACGGGGTTTTTAGCAATGCAAATGGCACTAGTGTTATCACAGAACAGTGGAACACTATCTAGATCAACCCCATAGTCCTTAAGTGTTTGAACAATCCAAAGAATTTGTGAGCAAGCACTAGCAGCAGCTACATATTCAGATTCGGCTGTGGATTGCGCGACTGAATTTTGTTTTCTAGAGGACCAAGCAACAAGAGAATTACCAAGAAAATGACAAGCACCGGAAGTACTTTTCCTATCAATCCTACAACCCCCAAAATCAGCATCCGAAAAAGCTTTCAAAGTAACGGTTGAGGAAGAAGGAAGAAAAATGCCAAATTCTTGGGTTCCATGTAAGTACCTGAGAATCCTTTTGACGGCTTGACGATGTGAAACACGTGGGGAAGCTTGAAACCGTGCACAAAGACATACGCTGAATTGTATATCCGATATTGATGCCGTGAGGTACAAAAGTGATCTGATCATGCTTCTATATTCTTTTTGATCCACAGATTCACCATCTTCATCAAGTTCAAGTGTTGTTGTTGTTCCCATTGGTGTCCGAAGAGGCTTGCTTTTGTCCATGTTGAAGCGCCTTAGGAGGTCTTTGGTATACTTCATTTGATGCACAAAGGTACCCTCCTTGGTTTGCTTGATTTGCAGCCCCAAAAAGTAAGTGAGTTCACTCATCATACTCATTTCAAATTCGGAACTCATCATTGCTGAAAACTTGGACACAAGATCATGAGAAGCACAACCAAAGATAATATCATCCACATACACTTGAACAAATAATGAGTCATTGCCATGCTTAAGCACAAAAAGAGTTTTATCAACCTTGCCCATGGTAAACCCCTTTTCAAGTAAGAATGTTTTTAACCTATCATACCATGCTCTAGGGGCTTGTTTGAGACCGTATAAGGCTTTGGACAGTTTGTAAACATGATTAGGAAAATCTGGATTTTCAAAACCCGGTGGTTGTTTGACATAAACCTCCTCATCTATGTAGCCATTAAGAAAAGCACTTTTAACATCCATTTGAAATAACTTAAAACCTTTAGATGCTGCAAAAGCTAAAACAATTCTTATGGCTTCTAATCTAGCGACAGGAGCAAAAGTTTCATCAAAATCTAGACCTTCAACTTGAGTGAAACCTTGAGCAACCAACCTAGCCTTATTCCTAACCACAACCCCATCCTCACTTTGTTTATTTTTATATACCCATTTAGTTCCAATTAAAGTGTGACCTTGAGGTGGAGGTACAAGTTTCCAAACATTATTTCTTTCAAAATTTTCTAACTCTTCTTGCATGGCAATAATCCAAGATTCATTAGTGAGTGCGTGTGATATATCTTTGGGTTCAAAAGAAGCAACAAAAGCAGAATGAGCATAAGAGTTTGGATCGCAAAACCTGGACCGTGTGACTCGTTCGTGCAAGCTTCCAATCATTTGTTGTGGGGGATGATCTTTGTAAAAACGTAGGGGAACAGATGTCTCACAAGCTTCTTCTTCATTAGGTTCATCGTAGATTGATGAGCTTGTGACTTATGGATGATCAGGACCAGCATAGGTGATAGCCGGAGCTTGTTCAATGTCCGGAGCTAGACACGTGTCATTTTCGGAACTACCAGGCAGTATCACCGGTTCTTCTTCATCTTCGAAAATACCCTCCCCCTGAGGATACGGATCTGGTCCTGCAACACCGGAGCTAGTACCTGGGCTAGCTTCATCAAAAGACACTTCACAAGTCTCCACAATTTTGTTAGTGTCAAGTAAAAGCACACGGTAGCCTCTAGTATGAGATGGATAACCAAGAAACATGCCATCAATGGATCTAGGTTCAAATTTATCAAGATTACCATGTTTCTTAACAAAGCATTTGCAACCAAAGACCCGAAAGTGCGTAACACTAGGCCTATGTCCAAACCGGAGCTCATATGGTGTTTTACCTAGCTTAGCACGCAAGAAAACACGATTTGAGACATAACACGCGGTTGCTAACGCATCAGCCCAAAATTTCCTAGGAGTTTGATATTCATCAAGCATAGTCCTAGCCATCTCAACTAAGGTTCTGTTCTTTCTTTCTACAACACCGTTTTGTTGAGGTACATATGGTGAAGAGAATTGATGATCTATTCTATTTTTAGCACAAAAGTGATCAAAAGATTGATTTTTAAATTCAGTTCCATTATCACTTCTAATTGCTTTTAATGATCCTGGGTGATCAATTGATAATCTAAGAAATAAAGTTCTAAAGTGACTAAAAACTTCATTCTTAGACGTCATAAAGTAAACCCAAGAGTATCTAGAATAATCATCAACGATAACAAGAACATACCATTTACCTCCGAAGGATTGAACACGTGAAGGTCCTACGGTGTCAAGATGCAAAAGTTGACATGGTTCAGTTGTCATGATCATTGTGAGAGGTGTATGTGAACCTGCAACCATCTTAGCATGTCTACAAGAAGAGCATACAATTTCTTTGTCCCCTTTAAGCTTAGGCAGCCCACGTATGCGATCAAGAGCACTAACATGCGTTAGGTGATCAAAGCCTACGTGACCAAGTCTACGATGCCAAAAATATAAGTCCTTTGAATCATTAGCAACTAGACACCTATGCTTAGAGGAAGACATATCAAAATCAGCTTTAAAAACTCTTCCAAACTGAGACATGTTAAAAATAAGCTCACTATTTGAACCTACAACTTTGCAGTAGTTTTTATTGAAAATAATTTCTAGATTTTCAGCTAGCAATTGTGCAACAGAAAGCAAGTTGTATTTCAAATTTTTGACAAGTGCCACATCCTTTAAAGTGTAGTGATCATTTACTCTAACCGAACCCTTAGCAATTATAGGAGTTGAAGAATTATCAGCAAAAGTAACATTCTCTACACGTGACACAAAGGAGAGGGAGGAGAACCAATCTTTGTTACCGGTCATGTGGCGTGAGCAATCTGAATCCACAATCCAAATGTTCTCCTTCCTCAAACGTGTAACCTACATAGAAGCACAATACGTCGATGACTCAATACTGGGGTTAGTCAAAAGGCATTTAGGTATCCAGTACTGAGTCACACGACGTGCAGCAGGAAAAAACACGCGAAAGCTGAGATAAAACAGCAGGTTTATGAGTCGAAGTTTGAGGCTTTCTATTCTTAACTCTTTTAGCACAAAAACTAGTAGCTCCAGAGGTAAAAGCAGCAGTTCCAAAAGACAAGGCTGAAGCTCTGGAAACAAAAGCTGAAGTTCCAAAGGAAACAACAGAAGGTTCGGGAGCTCTTGGAGCTATCGGAACTATCGGAGCTGCTTTTGCGGATTTCTTACCAGAAGGTCCGGAAGCTATCTTTTCAAATTTCTGACTCACTAAAGCAGGTTGTGTTTTTCTAATTGCATGGAAGTTATAAGATCTAGCAATTTTTCTTTCCTTTTTCTGTTGTTTAGCTAGTCTATAACAAAAATCTATGACATGACCATCTCTACCACAGAAGGTACAATGAAATTTAACTTTGTGTTCATGTCTAGATGAGCAAGCAAGCTTTTTATTTGAAACCGAATGAGACAACACTCCTGCAGATTTGAAAACAACTCCTTTTTGTTTAGGAACTATTTGAATCAAACCACCTCCTAATGAATTTACAATTTTAGGTGGATGTGCCTTAGCATGAGCATGAGAATCAAAACCCAAATCAATTTTATCATTGCATGACTTGGAAGAATTCAGCAGCAAGTTTAGGTTCTTATTCCCATTACAAAACCGATCTAATGTCTTATGCATGTTGTCAAGTTTATTGGACAGATCAAGGCAATTTTCACATGAAGTTTTTCCTTTTAGTTTGCAATTGGAACAAAATTTAACTTCATGAGAACGTAAAGCATTGTTCAATATAGAAATTTCATTCAAGGCATCTTGCAGTTTTTTATCAAGATCATCACAACTAGAACAATGCAAATCAATAGTAGAACAGCTAGCATCTTTCAAGTTTTTATCATTAAGTGCAGCAAGCTCTTTGTTCTTTTCAATTTCTTCATCGAGTCTATCTAGAGTGGAGGAGTGTGCCCTTCTTAATGTGGACAATTGTTCATAGATTAAGTCACATGAGGGACATACATCATCACTAGGAATCAAAGTTTTTAAACGGTTAATTTCAGATTCTAGTGATTCAATTTTAGCAGCATTATCCCTAAGCTTTTTATCCTTTTTCTTGACAATAATAGTTGCATGAGAAATAGCATCACACATTTCATTGCAGGTAGAACATACCTCATCGTCTTCACTGTTGTGTTCTGCATCCTCCTGACTTGATCTTGATCTTGTTTTGCCCGCCATGAAGCATAAGTTGGCCAGATCGTCCTCATCTTCATCACTTTCAAAGTCTACATCACTTGAACTAAGTTCTTGAAGTGCGGTGATGAAGCTGTTAATCATCTTGCGTCCTATGGTACCCTTCTTTTTCTTTTTGTTGGAATTTCCAAAGGAGGTCCGGACCTTGCTTTGTTTTTCTTCCCGGGCGGTCGGACCTGAAAGGTTAGGGCATTCTGTACGAAAGTGTCCTGTTTTACCACATTCAAAACAGCGTTGAGGTCCGGAGCTTCCTCTCCTTCTAGTTCTCACATTTTGCAATGCTTTTGAGAATCTAGTAGAGATGAGTGCCAACTCCTCTTCTGGAAATTCTTCGATCTGCTCCAGGGTTAGTGAGGACAACAAAGCAAGAGTATTGCAAGATGATGATTGGCCGGAGCTAGACATATCACGTTGTGAAACAAATGCAATATACTTATTTGGGTTCTTACGTGCTAGAATGTAAATTTCATGAGTTTTCAGTTTAGAATAGAGTACATCTAACGTAAGAGAACTCATGACAGTAGATTCACGAATAGATGTTACTTTCATCTCCCAAATTGACATGTCTAATGCACTAAGAAGTTGCCTAGCATTCTCAGCATCAGAAAAATTAACATTGACACTACGTAAGTCGCTGAGAATTTTATTGAAACGAGCAAATAGATCATCGATAGACTCACCTGGTTGCATCTCAAAATGCATATATTCCTTTTTGAACATATCTTGTTTTACCTCCTTGATTGTGTTGGAGCCTTCATGATAATCACAGAGAGCTCTCCAAACATCGTATGCTGACCGGAGGTGCGCGACAGGATCAAAGTCGCTTTGAGTGAGTCCTTGGATGATCAAGTTTCGGGCTTTGTTGTTGTTGTCAACGTCCCGTAGGTTTGTGGCCGTGACTTGATCATTAGATGGCACTTCGTAAGGCTTATATACCTTCTCCCATATTGCAAAGCCTTGTGCCTGGATAAAAGCCTCCATGCGAGCCTTCCAAACCTGGAAATCAATACCAGCAAACACACAAGGTTTGGCGGAGTACTTCTCCATGATGATTAGTCAAAAAACACGTGCAAATCTCAAAGATTAGAGCACCGTGGCTCTGATACCAATTGTAGGATCGAAGAACACGTGAAAAGATACCAGAGGGGGTGAATGGTAGATTTAAAAATCTTACGCAGCGGAAACAATTAAACCCCAAACCCTTTCGGCAGAAAAACGATCTATTGAAGAAATCGTGTGTGAGACTAATCTAAACATGTTTCACCGTGACAAAAGTGATAGATATCAGATATAATCAAGTCACAAAAACAACACAAAAAGAATCACTCAAATCCGACGAGAAAAACTCAAGTCATGATCGAAAGATCAAACAATGGTCAACCTGTCCTACCCGAGAAAAACAGTTCTGAAACGCTGCAAAGAAACTCGTGTAGATCAGAAGACACAAATCCAATGACCGTGAACTTTTGACATATGATAGATAATCAAGTTTTGAAGACAACCGAAAAAGAATCACGTCAATTGGATCTGTAAAACTCGAGTTATGATAAAACCACCGACGAAAGGTAGTGCTGTCCAGAAACTCGACGAGTAAAACTTGTCTGGAACAAGTCGGACGAACTAGGCACAAAAAGTTCCTTCAAACTACGAATTTTATTCAATAGAACACAAGAGGAACAGCCCCCCAAAGTTGTGCACAACGAGACCTAGGCTCCCTTGCTTATATAACCAGCCCTTAGTCCAACCCAATCTCAACTAGGACTCCAATCCTACTCAGATCACGAATCGTAACTTTCCATAACTGCTCAAGATTCCTCTATACGCAGATGGAAGCAATCTTAAGACTCCCAAACACCTTAGGAACGTATCCCACATTCCTAAACAACTCAAATTCGTGACACACACGAAATCCTAACATAACCAACTCGATACTTTCCATACCGAGCCATAACCGACTCCGCCGCAGCCAAAGTCATCAACCGATACGATCCGATCCTTCCAACCAGATCTTCCCTTCCTTATCCCATCTTCGGAACCATGTTGCCACGTCATGCACCACATGCATAAGTGCAAACACCTTCCTTCGATGTCCAGTAACCTTCATATGCACCGACCTTGATTCAATCATCCTGCGCGACCTCCTGATCAGCTCAACCACAGTTCCTCCCTAACTTGGTTGTTGGAACCTCATCTCCTCCCTGAGACTAGTCCAATGGATCTCGTCACCAGCCATGACTTGAACTCAAGCAACACCTGCACATGAATAAACAACCAATCCATACGATCCCAAGTCCTCGACTTGACTCAAGTTAGTTCCAAACACAACACCTTACGTGAGAGCCTCACATAAGCATTTTGCAAAACCACAGTAAAATGATATCATCCATATCAACTAAAATGCACCAAAAACTTAGCAAATGAATACTAAGCAATCTTTCCAACAATGTAAAGCAAGTACAAAACATTGCAAATGAAAAGCAGAAGCACTGCGGTCAAGTTCCGAACCTTGCCAGAGCAACCCGGATCTTGAGCCGGAGCTAACAAAAGCTAGTAGAATCCAGCGCCGGAGCTTACCAAAACTAGTACAACCAAGCACCTGCCGGAGCTTACCAAAACTAGTAGATCCTAGCACCGGAGCTTACCAAAAACTAGTCAAAACTAGTCAACCCAAAACCGGAGCTAGACAGAGTACGTCGGAGTTTAGCAAAAGCATGACGGAGCTATCCAATATATGTCGGAGCTATCAAAGACATGCCGGAGCTAAAGATAAAGCTCACCGGAGCTAACCAAAGCTAGTCGGACCTTAACAAGAAGTCGGACCTAGCATCTAACGTAGCTGGAGCTACCTAAAACAAGTCGGACCTATGGTCGGACCTTGCTATAGCTCGGAGCTAGAGTCGGACCTTGATAAAAAGGTGTTTTGGTGATATTAAAAACTTTTATCATCAAAGCCAAGTGTATTCACTACAAGCCAATGTATTCAGCACATATAGGTCTTACACATATAAATAGAGGTGCACGGCCCAATTTCAAAAACTCTCGAACCCTAGCGCCATCACACCTCCCAAGGGCCTCAAAAACGACATCTCTCCACGAAATTAATTGCAATATCGACCAATCCCTTGAGGATTCACTCTAGATCATTGGAGAGACACTTGCAACACCACATTGAGCTCTTGGTTTGATTCTCTAACACACTCCCGCGTTTCAATTGTAACTTTTGAGTGTGTTTTCGGTGGCATTGTGTTTTGTAATCTAAGGGAGCTCACAACGTGTGAGAATGCCCCTTGAATTCGGTTATTCACCCCTTTGTGATTAGTGGAAGAGGATTGGCCTTCGTGGCGATCCAAAGAGGGTAGGGTTGGAGAAGACCCGGTCCTTTTGTGGACTCCTCAACGTGGACGTAGGTTGCCTTCGTGGTAGCCGAACCACGGGATAAATTGTTGTGTCTTGTTTTAGTGTTCATCATTCTAATTAATCAACTCAATCTAGGGTTTCATACACATTGTTCATATTACGTTAAATTGTTGAACATAAGACTTAATTGTGATATAATCCAGCATATAACTGTTAAACTGTTGTTTGATTCTATATTTCCGTTGTACACATAAAAGAATCAAACCAATCAATCAAGTTTAATCAACTTAGTCCGTGAACACCGGACTAGTCCGCACTTTACCGGACTAGTCCGATATCACTGGTATTGAACTGGTTGTTGAGTGTTGCAGGATCCGACAATTTTCAAAAAGGCCTATTAAACCCCCCTCTAGGCCTACATTCAAATTCAAACGTTGGCGTGCACATCATCTGTTTTGTCAATCAATGACGTGAAATTGTCGGTGGTCACAGAAGGCCGAACTAGTCTGTGGCATTGGGTCGGACTAGTCCGGATTTGCCCTGGTGGCAACGGTTAGTTGTTGGGAACCCTATAAAAAGGGGAACACCAACCCCTAGTTGATAACTCTTGAAACTCTAGGAACGCCACAACATTCCTTGAGCCTTCCAAAGCCTTCTACTCGTCCTACTAGCCCTCTAAGACCAAATCTTGAAGAGATTAAGATTTGGGGAGAAGAGTGAAGGAAGATCATCGGGTTTTGGCCCTCGGTTTGATCTCTTGCACATTGTGTTGTGTTTTGTGGCTTGTGTGAGTTGAGCTTCAAGTGCTCCTTGCTGTATTGATTCATGGGGGCCTCAACTTATGAGCATCCCCAATCAAACTTGGTGATTACCCTTGATATAGTGGAAACCAAGCCGACCATTGTGGTGGCTTGGTGAGAAGAGGGTCAAGTGAGACCCGGTCCTTGTGTGGACTTCTCAACGTGGATGTAGGCTTCTTCATGGAGCTGAACCACAGGATAAATGTCTCACGTGTCCATTTACATTTGATAATCACTATAATTGCTTTTAGGGTTCATATTGTTCTTCATATTGATCTTTATTGAAATCTTGTAACCTAATTGCTTTAACTTGTCAATCTAAGTTGTACTAGGTTATTATACATTGCATACATCTTCAGTGAACTTAAATTTCGCAAATAAATTGTATAACTCAAGTTTTTAGGTTTTCTCCCTGTGCTGAGCGGACTAGTCCGACCCTGTCCAGACAAGTCCGACCTCAGTGATTTAATTTTGTTTGATTAAGCCATTTCAGATATTATTGCCTATTCACCCACCCCCCCCCTCTATACGACTTTCATCGGTGCCGTAGGACATGTGGCTGTGTTAGAGCCCGCCTCTGCGGAGAGACAGGATCCGAAGCCGCACATGGCAGCACCAGAGCCCGCATCAGCAGGGAGGCAGGGTTCGGAGCCACGGGACACGTGGCAGCACTGGAGACCGTCTCAGTGGGGAGGCAGGGTCCAGAGCCGCTAGACATGTGGCGGTGTTGGAGCCCACCTCTGTGGAGAGGCAAGGTCCGGCTCCATAGGGCACGTGACATTGCCGGAGCCCGCCTCGAGAGGCAGGGTTCGACCCCGCAGGACACGTGGCAGCCCAGAACTCTGCCTCAGCGGGGAGGCAGGGTCCAGAGCAACTTCTTGCTTGCACGCGAGGGTACCCGATCTGCAGGGTATCAACAGTGGACCCCAGGCCCACCTTCGCGGAGGCAACGATCCGGCAGGCGGGGCCTTCATCTTGTCTTCTCGCGTAGGTTTTTGATCTTGTATTCTGGCAGATGGAGGCAGGGGCGGACCTACTGGGGGGCAGAGAGCTCGAGCACCTCCTAATCTCTGTCGAACCGTGGAGCACCCCTATGATTTTGCAGGTGGAGAGATGGAATAACTAAAAAACTTCCATTACTGATACGTTAAAGATTGTTGGTGCAGTTGGCTAGCAAGTTTGTCTGCTAGCACATAGGCCCTCTAGCCAAGAGTTCAAGTCCCCCTAATAGCCTCCAGTTTTTGTTATATTCGCTGCTTTTTTTCTTGACCAAAAGTTATTCAAGGTTCCACTGGCCTTCAGTTTTTGTTATATCCTCTGCTCTTTTTTTTCTTGACCTCTCTAACCATCACTTGAGAACTAGCAAAAGAACCAGTATAGGATGCTGGTGCGCAGAATTGAAGATAAAGAGGTAATAAAGCATAGGATATAATATCGAGATCATAGACAAAATTAGCCTCTTTTACCCCAGTTTTTGTTAGATTCGCTGTTTTTATTCTTAACTACTAGGTTCAACCTTCTTTCACTCCTATTGTAAATACCGATCGCATGCAATATATAATGTGAATAAAACACTAAATTGTTCAAAGAATATAATGTACACCCACTACAGGAAAACAAAATAAATTCATGGGTCAGGGTTATTTTCGTCGACCCGCACAAAAATAAATATATTTTTGTGAGCCAGAAATAGCTCACGATAATAAGAACACATTGTCGTCAGCTAGATGATGACTCATGACAATAAAGTATATTTTTGAGGGTTTCTCGACTAGCTCACGACTGTAAATTATTTTCGTCGGCTTATTAAGGGTTTCTCGCCGCGTTGTCCCACCTCGCCTCCACATTACTTCAATTTGCTGCTTAGTGCGACAATCAGCGGCGACGGACGTCGGGCGAGCGGCAGTCGACAATGTGCGTGAGGGTGGCGACCAGCAAGTGTGTGTGCACAATCAGCGACGGGTGTGGAGCCGCGGGTCGGTGAATGCATTCTCAATTGGTTGTGAGGTTCGTTCAGCGCCCCCCCCCCCCCTAAAATTTATGTCTGGGTACCACTGGTTGGAGGGGCGATGCGCCCCTGACACCACAACACGTGGCCATACCCGGTTGATCTGTCGTGGCAATGTGATCTTTGCATGATTCGGGGCATAACTGCATCGGTTCCCAAGGCGATTGTGGCGGTTCCCAAGACTACTGCATCGCTTCCACCGCGCAACTCTTCTCAGGGTCTGTTCAAGTCCCCCTTTAGAGTTACTGTCCACCTGGCCTGCACTGTCTCACAGGTGACCTAGGTCCCTCTATTGCCAATGGCGATGTAGGTTGTTCGGGGCATAAGTGGATCGGGCAACTCACACGATGTCTCCCACCAGCGTCGCAGAAGTGGATAAAAGGTATTCTCCGGGCCTTCGGCCAGCATGTCGCTGGCCTAGCAGGAGACAACGGCCTCGCGGTTGGACGATGAGGAGCCAAACACAATCTGAGGGCATCCTTGCATGACGACGCTAGAACCGGTCTCCCTCCCCGAAGACATGGGCGCGGCATACTCCGACCTCCATCAAGTGCAGCGCGCTCTTGACCGGGGGTGGAAGGAGCTACAGACGGAGCGGCAGCGCCTCGAGAAATGGGACTCATTGCAGGAATCCCGGACCCAGGATGCCTAGCGAAAGGCGAAGCAGAAGCGAGAGCATCTGGCGGAGATGGAAAAGGTGCTCGAGAAGGAGTGGGTCCTGCTCGAGTTGCTCGACGCCAAGTCTCGGACGCTCTTGAAAGAGGTCGAGGAGGCTCATGCCATCGCCAATGCTCGCATCGGCACCTACGAGGAGCTATGGTTGGAGCTCGCTCGTCATGAGATCGCCATCTCGGAGCAGGAGTAGGACTTGCAGGAGCAGGCAGAGGAGGCCTCTCGCAAGCTCCAGCTGGACCTGGACAAGCTGAAGTCCCATGGCGATGACCTCGATCGTCGCGATGATGACTTGGAGACAGAGTGGGGGCGCAAAGGAAAAGAGCGCCAAGTCCACCTCGAGCGCGAGCTTCCACCACCTTCAAGGAGTCCTCCCTAGAGCGTCATGCCTTAGAGCTGGATGCCAGGGAGAAGGTGTTGGCTGAGAAGGAGAGGCAGTTCTCTGAGAGGATATCGAAGGAGCTAGCGACGATGCAACAGAGGGTGGAGGAGCTCCAGGCTTCACGCTTGGTTGAGGCGCAGAAAGTCTCGATCTTCCTAGGTCGCATTGAGACGGCGCTGACGCCCCTCGGCATCAGTCTATTGCGATCGGAGGAACCGGCGTAGGAGGTGAGTTGGGTGTTCCTCGCTCTTGACTCCGTCAGCACCAAGATGCGGGCTCTAGAGGCAGTCATCGGCAACTAGCTGGAGACCAAGGGGAAAGTTCTGGCTGAGAAGGTGGTGGATCACGTGGTGACGTGCCTTCAAAGTTGGGACCTTAGTGTATCGCTATTGCCGGTGATCCAGGGTCCTGTTGAGGAGATGGAGGAGGCGGCCAGGTCCGGAGTCGAGGACATCGCCAAGATCATGGCTGCCCGATTCTAGCGCCATGCCAAAGACCCCTAGGAGTGTCACCGCGCTCTTGTATTTGCTAAGCCTTTGTATAGTCTTGGTGTTTTTGTACCTCTTGACGCTTGTTGCAGTCGACTCCTCCCGCGTGTAGACCCTTGTAGTGGCCCCCTAGTAGGTGTGGCCAATAGTTTGGGGCACACCTACCATGTAGTCGTAGGATGTTGACAGTGGACCCCGAGGGGGGATCCCGGAGCTTAATGTCCGGGAGCGCGCACCTTCAATGCAAAATACGTTTATAGTGGGCCCCTTGGGAGGCGCCGAAGCTTGGGGAAGCGATGTCGGTAGGCCCCCTGGGAGGCACCGGAGCTTGGAGAAGCGATGTTGATGGCCCCCTAGGGAGGCGTCTAAGCTTGGAGAAGCGACGCCCACAGGCCCCTTGGGAGATGCCGGAGCTTGGAGAAGCAATGCCGCTGGGCCCCCTGGGAGACACCGGAGCTTGGAGAAGCGACACCGTCATGCCCTCTTGGAGGCGTCGGAGCTTGGGGTCCTAGAGCTCACCGGATATTGTATGTTGCGATCTTCATAGGGACTACAAATAGAAAGTAATTTCGCTCACCGGTCACGGTTCCCCTGCACTTTAGTTTAGTTATGTCTTACGGTCCTTAGCCGGGGTAAGGGGCATGGGTAATTCAGTGTGATGGCATCCGGGGCATGATTATTGCCTTGCTCAGGGCATGTGCTGTCCGGCCCCCTGTACTCAACTGTAGCGCTAGTAAGGCAAAGTGTACACGCTTAGGGTGCAGGACGGCAGGACCAGGCTAAGAATGTTGTACACTTTGGACCAGTCCCACAGGCGTTAGCATTTCAGGGGAGATAACCATTCAACGCCATGGGACCCCGAGCAAGAAAATGACCATGGGACCCCAAACACATCACAGGTACCTCATGCAGACCCGTCTATAGCAGGATAGCATAACTCCAACCAGAAGCGAGACAGGGGAAGAGTGATCACACATATGAAGGACGACATGCAGAAACAATAATTTAATGAACATAAAATTAAAGCATAATTTAATGAACATTGTTAAGTACAGGGTAAGAAAGAGATTTCTCAGTATATGGTATTTCATAGGAGGAGGCAGGCTTTACAAGAAGGACCCACTCTGGATTACAAAAGAGGCAAAGTGTACACGCTTAGGATATGGAACCAGGCTAAGCCGACTTCACACTATGGACCGATCCCATTGGAGTTTGACTGTTACGAGCGCTGCTCCTAGACTCTATGACGCCCCTTACTTAGAATATGTTCCCACTACTATGCTAAGGGTAAAACTTATGGAGGTGTTATATGTTCCAAGGGTTGGGCTGTGGCTCTCCATCCTCCGTGTCTCGATGGACGCACCTGGGGCGGCAAACTTGTGTTACTCGGGAGGGCCCCTCCCAGATGGGGAAGAGCATGTTTGAACCTTCACGAGAAAGTATGCGGCGCAGCACCAGGTCGCCCACCTCCAGCTACCTACTACGCAAGAAACGCTCATGGTAACGTTGGAGCGCTTGACGGTATCGTGTATTTCGGACAGTTGCTTGCCATCTTCACTCGTCGATGAGGTTGCACTACTACAAAAAGATTTATCATAGGCGGCTATGAACATATTATCACAAGCGGATTTCAAAATCGCCTGAAACAAAGAGCCTGTGTAAATCGGTCATTTTCACATGCGGCTCTATAAACCACTTGTGCTAATGATTTTCCATAAGCGGTTGTTTACGTACAATGTGCCGCCTGTGATATTGCATTATCTCAAGCGGGTCCTAACGTACAACTCCGCCTGTGATGATGCATTATCTCAGGTGGGTCCTAAAACAATTAAACCCTATTATTTCTAATTTCCTGATCAAATTTAAATAACAACAATTACAAATATATTCAATGCAATTTATAGTTTATACATTGAAATTCATAGTTCATACATTACAATTCATAGTGTCTACATTACAAAATATAGTTCAATTATACATAGCAATTCATAGTTTCTCTTAGCTCGCATCTAATATTCATAGTTCATACATTGCAATTCATAGTTTGCTCTTCCTAACATCGCAATGAATACGAAATGGCTCCATTCCTATGAATAGGAAACGGTTGTGTCTCCTTGATCTAGATTGAGTCGCAATCATTTTACCAAGCTTTCTAAACTGCAATCTGGAAGACATGATTGTTGAACTTCCACCTCTCACTTTGTAGCATTGATGTCTTCTTCATTTCCAACTTTAAGCTTCAAAAAGAAGATGTAATCAGATTTGAGCATCAATGTTTTGTCACCTCAATGTACAACTGAAAAGATATCAAAAACTAAGAAATTGTAACCAACTTTAGGGGCTTGCAGTACTCTACCATCAAACTTTAATCTAGATCGAGCTGTTAGGTTTTTACAGGGCCGAGAGCAAACATTGTCCATGAAGATAAAGAGAAAAGGCACTACTTCCACACTATCATAACCATCAAGGACGACTGATAAATTCTCCGTAGTCTTCTCTATGATCAAGGTCATGGAACCCACATGGATAATCTATACAAAGTAACAATATCACATATGAACATTTTGAGAGATAAAAAATAACAGGCCAAAGAGCAGATATCATATATAGAAAATATACACAAAATAACAATATAAAGATCATAAAATCTATATAAAGTAACAATACAAAGTAACTTTGATGCATTCTGGGATATCACATATAGAAAATCTACACAAAGGAACAATACAAAGAGCAAAAAATCTATAGAAAGTAACAGTACACAGTAACTTTGATGCATTCTGAGATATCACATATAGAAAATCTACACAAAGTAACAATACAAAGAGTAGAAAATCTATAGAAAGTAACAATACAAAGTACACAGTAACTTTGAAGACGGCGCTCGGCGGCAACGACAAGGGTGAGGACGGCGCTCGATGACAACGGCGAGGGGAGAGGATGGCAAGGGTGAGGACGGTGAGGGAGAGGATGGCGAGGGTGCGAATGGCACTCGGCGACACGGCGAGGGTGAGGTCGGTGGGGGAGAGGACGGCGAGGGAGAGGACGGCGAGGGTGGGGACGACGAGGGAGAGGACAGCGAGGGAGAGGACGATAGAGAGTGAGGACGGCAAGGGTGCGGACGGCGAGGGTGCGGACGGCGGCGGTAAGGACGGCGATGGTAAGGACAGCGAGGGTGAGGGCCTGGCGGCGGCGGGGGAGAGCTTGCGGCAAAATAAAAATGTTAGCATTGCAGGGCGCGGCCGATGCTTCATTTAAGAGATATTATTTTCCACAGGCGGCAGCATTTTAAACACCGTCCGGGAAACATTTTAAATAATTTATGAAACTAATTTTCTTAGGTAGCGGATTCTTAATCACCACCTGAGAAGCTGAGTAGTCTCTACTTAGAGATACTATTGTCACGGGCGTCTTTTGGTTAAGGATCGTCTGTGAAAAATTATGACACTTTTTTATCAACTTATGCGATACATATCTATAATGATTTTCTACATCACAATGTGTAACACATCCATTAAAGCGATAAATATCCATTACTTTATGTTTTTATAATACTTATCCATAAAGATTTTATTTGTCGATGGGACAACACATCAGTAGTTCATTTTTAGTAGATAAATCAAATGATGAGGTTATGGCGATTAGAAAATATATGCACAGATAGCACACCAATGAACAGAAACATTAAGTTCATTAACTTAAAAACATTATATTACAAACACAAGAAAAAACACCAACTAAAAACATGAAAAGAAAAATAAAAAAATAAAAACAAGAAAAAACCACTAATTTCTGCCTCTTGTCCTCCTTCTCCTCCTCCTCCTCGGGCTCCTGGCCCTCCAGGGGCGCTTGGGGCGCCTTCGGCGGTAGAGCCGGGAAACCCAGGTTGCTGGCTGCCGCCGCCAGCAGGTTGTCGCAGCCCTCGACGCCGAGCTCGACCGCAATGGTCAACCAGGGAGCGTCAAGGCGACTGGCCAAGTGCGTGAGGCCGAAGACGTAGTGGCCCGTGCTGCCCATTCCAATATGTTTTGGAATGGTATCGAGCCCAAGGCGCCGCATGAAGCGATATGTATTGTAAAATACATCTCGTGCCATGTTGCGGAGGGCGAACTCCATGATGGGGGGGAGGGGTCCAGTCATGGTCGCTTGTTCCTCGGCGGGCTTGCGACGTGTTCTTGTCAGCCATTTTGGTGTTCTTGGCACGGTCTTGTGAAGAAGATAGGAAGAGTGGTTGTGCAGAGAAGACGATGGTGCGTGCGGGTGATCTTATAGCATTGTAGTAGCCCGACGGTTCATCTGTCGACGTGCGGAGTGGTGATGGGACGCGGAGCAGTTCGAATTGAATTCTAAGTACACGCATGTGCTACACATGTTTAAGGCACCTGGTAACAGGCGCGCACACCCGATGTGCCCGATCACATCGGCCGCTTGAATTAATGGCTACTATGCAGACGGCTCGTCCTTCAAAGCTCGCTTATACAAATAGGTATGTTTACACCGGTGGATCCTTTATGTGAGTCGCTTGTGAAGTTCCATCATCACAGGCGGCTATTCCATCATTCGACAACACAGACGGGTTTTTCAAAGGACCGCCTATGTAAAGAAATCGAGGCGCCTATGAAAATGCTTTTTGTAGTAATGTCGATATCTTCACGCTGGATTTGGTCCTGCGCAGCTTCGTCGTATGCCTAGACATGAGGGAGCCCATGGTGATATCCGGGGGGAGGATGGCCTCAGCCCCGTACACCAAGAAAAAGGGTGTCTCCTCTATGGGCCGGCTGAGTGATGTCCAACTAGCCCACAGTTTGCACAGAAGCTCGTCAACCCACTTTGCACCATGCTTTTCCAAGCTTGCGTAGGTGCGTGTCTTGAGTCCCCTGAGTATCTCAGCATTGGCTGGCTTGACCTGTCCATTGCTTTCTGGATCTGCAAGGGATGCATAGCAGACTTTGATGTCGAGGTCCTCGTAGTATTTTTGAAATGCTGCACTGGTGAACTAGGTGCCGTTGTTGGTGATGATCCTATTCGGGACTCTGAACTTGTAGACGATCGACTTGACGGACATATTGCTGGTTGATTGTGACTACATGGGTAGCTTCCAGCCACTTGGTGAAATTGTCTATGACGACGTAGATATACCGGTACCATCCGACAGCCCTAGGGATGGGTCCCAGGATGTTCAGCCCCCACACCGCGAATGGCCATGAGGCGGGATCATTTGCAGTGTTTGTGTTGGTATGTGGATCTGCTTGGCATGGAACTGGCATGCCTTGCATCTCTTGACCAGCTCAACTGCATCCTTAAGAGTTGTGGGCCAGTGGAAGCCATGCTGGAAGGCTTTACCGACCAGCGTGTGAGAAGACGTGTGGTTCCCGCACTCGCCTCCATGGATCTCTGTGAGCAAGTCACAACCCTCTTCCCGGGTTATGCATCGCAATAGAATGTCATTGGCGCCACGCTGGTAAAGATCCCCGTCCACCAGCATGTACCTTTTAGCCAACCGAATGATCCGTTCAGCGGATGCATGTTCATCCAGAAGGATTTTTTCTTTCAAGTAGTCCCAGATCTCCATGATCCATGCATCGGGACCTACTTGAGATTCTGGATTTTGGGCGCCGAGTTGCACGGCGTCTCAGTGACGCATACAATCCTTGGCGGTCTCCATGGTTGTAGGGCCGCTGGGATCGACAGCTTCGAGATGCTAGTATTGCCCCCTTCGCCCGGTTCAGCAGGCCGGGTTGTAGGTCGCATCAACTTCCTTTCAAAAACTCCCTCAGGTGCCGGAGCCCTGGTAGAGGCCTTTGTTGACAGGTCGTCGGCGGCTGCATTGTCAGCTCGAGGGACATGGCACAGTTCCAAGGCGTGGAAGTCTTTTTTGAGCTTCTGCACATGCAGTAGGTAGGCATCTAGCTGCGGATCATTGCAACATCACTCTCTCTTGACTTGCTTGTCAACAATTGGCAGACGCCAAGTGACAACTCGCTCTTCAACCCAAAGATGAGGGCTTCATATTCCGCTATGTTGTTGGTCGTCTTGAAGTTAAGGCGCACTGTGTACTTGACTTGCTCCCCTATTGGCGTGAGGAGCAGGACCCCCGCTTTGGCTCCCTGCTTGCGCGAGGATCCATCGAAGTAGAGTGTCTAGTGGAGCTCGATGAAGATCGAATCTTGGCTCGTCGTCATCTGGCCCCCTGGGTGGCTTGGTGATGGCGTCCACTCAGTTACAAAGTCAGCTAGCGCCTCGCTCTTGACCATGTGTCATGCCAAGAAGTCGAGTTCAAACTCCACTAGCTTCGCGGCCCACTTAGCGATGTTGCCATTTGCGTTGGGGTTGTGGAGCACAGTACTCAATGGGTACGAATCACCACTAAAATCTCGTGGGCTTGGAAGTAGTGGTGCAACTTCCTTGATGCCACGAGGACTGCATAGAGTAGCTTGTGCACCTCGAGGTATCTTGTCTTGGCGTTGTGGAGGACATCGCTGATGTAGTAGACTAGACGCTGGATGGTCTGGACCCTCCCTGGGGGTCCGGTGCATCTTCTTCCATTGGCACCGGACTGTGGGGCTCCTGGTCCCCGAGATCCGGACCTGCCTGCGGAGGTTGTGACCCGGTGGCATCTTGGTTGTCAGGGTTTCCTACGGAGTCTGAGTTCTTGGACTCAGCACCAGCGGCAGGAACCTCCCTTGATGCTTGAAGTTGCTGTGACTCTGACCGCTCCGTGACCAAGACCATGCTGACAACCTTGGTTGTGGCGGTTATGTAGAGCAGCAAAGGCTCGCCTGGTTTCGGAGCCACCATGATTGGCAGCGACGTGAGATGCCGCTTGAGCTCCTAGAATGCGTCTTCTGCCTCCTCAGACCAGACGAAGGGTTCAGAATTGTGCAGAAGCTTGAAGAAGAGGAGAGCTCGCTCAGCCAGTCTAGAGATAAACCAACTGAGTGCAGCCAAACATCTTGTGAGCTTCTGCACATCCTTGATATGGGTCGGAGGCCGCATCAGCTCGATTGCCTTGAACTTCCCTGGGTTGGCTTTGATTCCTCGGAGTGTGATGAGAAAAAGGTTTAGGCCCGATCTTCCGAAAGGTAATGGATAAGTCGATTGATGTGGAGATCTTGATGTTGATGATCCGAGGCTCTCGAGTAGAACACGAACAGCCCCTGCAATCACTACACCACCGCTCTGTTGGTTATCAACCGTGCTTCACATGATTGACCTCGCCAAGAAGGCTAATCCCTGCAAGTGCAACCGAGAACACAAGCAAGAACGTAGAAGACACGATCAGAAATCGCGAAGTTGGGGTTTCACAAACCGTAGAACGGTGATATTATTGATCTAAGCAAAACCCAATTGTTCATGGAAGCTACTATGGAGTATATATAGGTGGGAGGACGTCCAAGAGGATGTTGGTGTCATGACCTAACCCTAAGACACGAAAATAATGGACTTAGACTTGATACAAGGCCCAATTGCCCAATACGGTGGCGCAGCACCTGACAGATTCTGAACTTGATTTTGTTTCGACGATTCCTGTCGACTCCAAAGGAATTTTGACATGAGACCAGTGCCATTGGAAAGTTTATCCTCTCCCCTTTCCGTTCATATGTAGAACGTCCAAAACGGAGTTCGTATGCATCCTGGACTTCCATTTTAGTGCGTACTACTCCTGCACTCCGAGTTGGACACAATTTTGAGTTGGGGTCGGTTTCCATCCTCTGTGAACGTATCCTCTGGTCCTCCACGCCCCTAAATCTTCCTCCAATTACTCATTTAACTTCTCTATGGGTCCTAATCACAATTAATTCATTAGGTAGCAATCTATTCTCAAAAATATATAAGGAAACATATAAGAATGAGCTCACCTCTAAAATTAATAGGTGTGTGTGAATCCTATTGATTGCATCTTGTATGTTCAATGGAGTGTTGTGTAGATCCATAGGTTTTATTTCCTCATCATCATCCCCTTCTTGAATTGGAGTCGTCCTTGACTCAAGTTCATCTTCTCTCATGTGTGGGTCCAAATGTGCAACGCCATCAAATCTTTTTGTATGCATGAATGGAGGAGGCCAAGGTGGTGGACGACATAGTACACCATCTCCATGTTCTTCATCAAATACGCATGCACATTCACTCGAATCAGGATTCCAAACAAATAAATATCGTGACATGCTTGTATGTGCAATGACAATGTGCTTGATGGAGATCTCAACGTTGATGATTCGAGGCTCTCGAGTAGAACACGAACAGCCCCTGCAATTACTACACCACCACTCCGTTGGTTATCAACCATGCTTCACACGATTGACCTTGCCAATAAGGCTAATCCCTGCAAGTGCAATTGATAACACAAGCAAGAACGTAGAAGACACGATCTGAAATTGCGAAGTTGGGGTTTTACAAACCGTAGAACGACGATATTATTGATCTAAGCAAAACCCAATTGTTTATGGCGGCTACTATGGAGTATATATAGGTAATAGGACGTCCAAGGGGGTGTTGGGGTCGTGACCTAACCCTAAGATTCGAAAATAATGGACTTAGACTTGATACAAGGCCCAATGGCCCAATACCGTGGCGCAACACGGTGACAGATTCTGAAATCGATTTTGTTTTGATGATTACCGTCGACTCCAATGGCATTTTGATATGGTACCAGATCCATTGGAAAGATTATCCTCTCCCATTTCCGTGCATATGTAGAACGTCCAAAATGGAGTTCGTATGCGTACTGGGTGTCTGTTTTAGTGCGTACTGCTCCTGGACTCCGAGTTGGACACAATTTTGAGTTGGGGTCGGTTTCCACCCTCTTTGAACGTATCCTCTGGTCCTCCACGCCCCTAAATATTCCTCCAATTACTCCTTTAACTTCTCTATGTATCCTAATCACAATAAATCATTAGGTACCAATCTATTCTAAAAAATATATAAGGAAACATATAAGAACGAGGTCACCTCTGAAATTAATGGGTGTGTGTGAATCCTATTGATTGCATCTTGTATGTTGAATGGAGTGTTGTGTATATGCATAGGAGTGATGTCCTCATCATCCTCCCCTTTTTCAATTGGAGTCGTCCTCGACTCAAGTTCATCTTCTCTCATGTGTGGGTCCATATGTGCAACGCCATCAAGTCCTCTTGTGTGCATCAAAGGAAGAGGCCAAGGTGGTGGACGATATAGTACACCATCTCCATGTTCTTCATCAAATACGCATGCACATTCACTCGAGTCAGGATCCCAAACAAATAAACATCGTGCCATGCTTATATGTGCAATTATATGTGCAATGACAATGTGCTTGATCTCATCATTCTCCCCTTCTTGATGACAAGCCGTCCTCGGCTTGCTCGTATGTCCAGCAAAGAGGCTTTTGGGGATAGAGTGAGCGTTGTCCATATTGCACAACCGCAGCGAACAACGTTTCTCTTTTTTTTTGTCCCTGCTGCAAGGAAATAATACTAGAAAAACTTGACAAGGCATTATTAGCGTTAATGCATTCATTTACTTTACCATGTTGTTGTAGCACAAAAGGAGCTTGCACATTTGAACATATATAAACTTTATGCACCATAAACATGTCACTATGTTCATATTTCCCTATAGCATGAAAACTATTTTTTGCCAACAAAGGTAATTCAATTGTAGAAAATATTCTTCTCTCTACAATATCTAGATCACAGAGAGTGTCAAATTCAGTATAACCCAAAGTATTTAGAGAATACAACAATTTCAGCTCATCCCTTTCACATGTAATTGGAATCAAATGCTTAATTTCAGCACATGTGGGTGATAAAGTATCAAATTCATTCAGTTATTCTAGCATAGGTACAATATAATTATTAGCACACAACTCATTTTTAACAGAAGGATCAGCAAGAAAATCAA
Organism: Tuctoria greenei; assembly: GCA_036927565.1. Classification (NCBI taxonomy): domain Eukaryota; kingdom Viridiplantae; phylum Streptophyta; class Magnoliopsida; order Poales; family Poaceae; genus Tuctoria; species Tuctoria greenei. The sequence continues at coordinate 169,565,281 of JAYESD010000005.1, read as the reverse complement.
CATGTGGCAATGGTGTATCAATGAAAGATTCCACTAGTCGCTCCTCGACAATAGCATGATTGGTGAAAAAAATTCGGAACATCCAAAAACTTCTCACCTTCAACAAGTGTGTTGTGATATTCGTTACCTTTATTCTCATTTTCAGCAGTAATTGTGGTTGAAATATAAATTGATAGATCTGATTTTTCACAGGAGTTGTTGAACACCTCATTCGCTTTTGGATTTTCTACAATTATTGGTTCATGTTCCTGTAAAAGGTTAGGCATAGGAGGAGGTACAATAAGAAAATTCTTCTCGAGCTCATGTATTTCATCTTTGCAATTGGATACACTAGTAAATGTTTCTCACATAAGAATTTTCATATCTTTCCATGTTCGGGGTTTTTCTAAATCACTTAAGTTGTTCCACCAAGTTAATGCACAACCTACTAATACACTTGCAATATTTCTAATCTTTCTCCTCTCACACATATGACATTGTCCAAAAAAATTATCCAACTCTATTTCCCAAGCAATATATTCATTGTAACCAAAACCATTATAAGAAGGAAGAGATGGGAGAATGTAATTACTTTCTGTGGAAGGAGTTGTAAATATGGTTTGAATGTCATGTGAAACCTTGGTTGATGTTTGATTCTTAGCGAGCAACTCCATCGCCGTCTTCATCATGTCAATCATCTCAGCATATAATGCATAATTCTTACTTTTATCTGACATTGTTAGTAGCAAATAGAAGACAAAAAAATATTATCCCTATCAACTACAAAGGATAATGACAATGTGGAAGTGGAACCACACACTCTCAAGCATCTTACCACGCTCTTACAAGTGTTCTTACCGACACTGCAGGTGGCAAACGATGGCCGGTATGAAGAAACCAATAAAGTGTGGGATGATTGCAAAGGTGTATCGATTCATCTCAAGAGTAAAGTGTAGCTTGGATGGCACTTTATATGTAGAAAGGATTAGAAACAATGCAATCAGATAGTAAAGTTGAATAAGTGTCCAAAGTACTTGTCAAAGTTGTTGGCCTAAATGTGTTCCTAGTAGTTCAAGCTAGCAAGACATGAAACAAAAACTATAGGACACAAAGGATGCAAGCACTTTTGTTATTTTTTTCCTTTTTTTATCTTTTTTTTTGGTGCAGCTTTTGTATCTTTTTAATTTTGCACTTACCTTTTCTATTGTCTTTTTTCAGAATGTGCTGCAAAAGAAGAACACAATGCAAGACAATCAAAGATATCTCGTAGGTCTGTCACAGATTTTCTGCTCAATCTTCCAAGGAGAATTAGGCACACTTAGAAGCTAAAAATAGAAACACTTAAAACAGTGAGATTGTAGATATATCTTTTCTATTTAATTTCATTATATGGAAGACCTATTTTGGACAAGAATAATAGGAGATATTGCCTTTGAAATACAGACTATTCAGAAATTCTAGATCAAGAACAGATTCAGATATAATGTAATTTAGACCTCGATAACTATATTTTCTGGGAAATTGATGAATACAAAAGTTATAGAGAACTTCTCAAGATTTCCAGGAAGTACAAGAACACAAAAATCCGAGTTCATATGAGAGAGATATGATAAAAATACTGAACTGGACATAGATGAATCTAATCTGGACGTGATGACATGATTCAAAAGGATGAATCAACACAATGCAAAACTCAAACTAAGACCAAAAACACTTCTAAACCAGCAATATGACTCAACCAAGGACACAAACTCCACAAAACCAAACTGAATAACAAAGTTGCAAAGCCTCAATGTGGTTTGGACAAAGTAATGAACAGATCTACTAAACTTCAAGTTTTTTGTGGTTTTTTTGTAGACTCTAGGTATGAAAAACAAAACTAATATAATGGATAGATGAATTACCTAACGGGAAACCTGGAAATCTGATACCAATTGATGCGTGAGTTTAAGGCCCGATCTTCCGAAAGGTAATGGTTAAGTCGATTGATGGAGATCTCGACGTTGATGATCTGAGACTCTCAAGTAGAACACGAACAACCCCTGCAATCACTACACCACCGCTCCGTTGGTTATCAACCGTGCTTCACACAATTGACCTGGCCAAGAAGGCTAATCCCTGCAAAAGCAATCGAGAACACAAGCAAGAACGTAGAAGACATGATCTGAAATCACGATGTTGGGGTTTTACAAACCGTAGAACGACAATATTATTGATCTAAGCAAAACCCAATTGTTTATGGCGGCTACTATGGAGTATATTAGGTGGGAGGACGTCCAAGGGGGTGTTGGGGTCGTGACCTAACCCTAAGATACGAAAATAATGGACTTCGACTTGACACAAGGCCCAATGGCCCAATACGGTGGCGCAGCACCCTGACAGATTCTGAACTCGATTTTGTTTCGACGATTCCCATTGACTCCGAAAAAATTTTGATATGGGACTAGCGCCATTGGAAAGGTTATCCTATCCCCTTTCTGTGCATATGTAGAATGTCCAAAACGGAGTTCGTATGCGTCTTGGGCATCCGTTTTGTGTATTGCTCCTGGACTCCGAATTGGACATGATTTTGAGTTGGGGTCAGTTTCCACCCTCTTTGAACGTATCATCTGGTCCTCCACGCCCCTAAATCTTCCTCCAATTACTCCTTTAACTTCTCTATGTATCCTCATCACAATTAAGTCATTAGGTAGCAATCTATTCTCAAAAATATATAAGGAAACATATAAGAATGAGCTCACCTTCGAAATTAATAGGTGTGTGTGAATCCTATTGATTGCATCTTGTATGTTGAATGAAGTGTTGTGTATATGCATAGGAGTGATGTCCTCATTAGTGTGGGACTAAAAAACCGAGCAGCTTTCCGACGGAGACCTCTAACACACACTTGTTCGGGTTCAACTTCGTGCGCGTGGAGCGCAACCTGTCAAACACTACGGCAAGATTGTCTAGCAAGGATGTATGCGTTTTGATTTTGACAACGATGTCATCGACATACACTTCTACTAGGTCTCGAATGAGATTCTTAAACGTTTTATGCATGGCACATACAAAAGTAGGGAGCACATTCTTAATAGCATAAGGCATAGAGACATAATAATACATGTCATCTATTGTTATAAAAGCAGTGTGCTCCTCATCTTCTCTAGACATTGGCATTTGATGAAAACCTGAATAAGCATCTAGGAAGCACAGTAGATCACAGCCAGATGTAAAGTCTACAATTTGATCTATTCTAGAGAAAGAGAAAGGATCAGCGGGGAGGCAGGATCTAAGCGGCTTCTTGCTTGCACGCGGGGTACTCCAGACACTGAGACAATATTTAAAGAAGTTGATTATTTTTGTTATCAATTCAATATACATTCTCCTAGAATGCTTTTATCAAATATTATACTAGAATTATTTTTATTTATGTCTCGAGTTGCAGCTAAATCATCAAGATAATATATGTAGTCATATTACTTCTCTCAAGAGTAAGAGTAATTATTTAAATGAGCATACTCGAACTTAACTGCATTCTGAATTCCATTCAAGATCGGTTCCAGTTTTTTTTATCAAACTAAATCTTAAGGTGACAAGACTGTTTAAACTCGTCTCGTTTGGACCAAGTCTTTGTTTCAATCATGCAAACAATCAAATATAATAATTGTTTAGTGAGGCATTTAAAATTGCATCTACCACACTCATGAGACACCCTTAAATCTCAAACATGTTTTTCTTTTTACTTTGATATCAGCATATCATAAGAATAACAAAATATGTGCTATCTCTCTTGTCCTCTAACATCGAAATAAAATACAGAGTATGCAGAAGTCATTTAAATCGATCACGTAAAGATCATCATCTTATCATATGCTATACTCACAAAAAACGATGTCTTTCAATCCTTATTCTTCCAAGAGAATCAATATTGTTGTGGGCAAATATTAACATATCTCAATTAAAAGTGTTTTTAATCTATTTTAAGAGAAAATGTTGGAGGGGGGAAGAAAAGAATACCTCTTACCATTTTTAATTACTCGAAAAAACTGATTAAAAATTCTTTCTTGGGTCCAAGTATAAGAAATGTAACAAAACCGAACTCCGAAACCGCGGTTTGGAAGGGAGGTCCCATATCCCAAGCAGTAGCCGAGCAAAGCCCCCACAAAACCCAGCCAGCCGCGCCGCGCTTACACATCGCCGCGCACCTCCTCCTCCGCTCGCGCCAATGGAGACCGTCGCCGTGTCCAGATCCGCCGCCGCGTGCGGCGCTGAGCCCACGCTGCTGGCTAACCGCGCCACGGCGCGCCCCCTGCGACTGCCCCGGGGCCGCGCGCCGCCCCGCCGCCGCCACCGGTGATAACGCGGGGGAGGCGGTCCCCATCGAGAAAAGTCAGTCCATTTCTTACCCTCCCGTGCCTCGTCCGTACGTGATTTGATTGGCTCCTGCGGACTGGGTTTCTCTAAGCCCTTGTGCTTCTTGCGGTGTGCGTGTTTTGGTTGTTGCAGGATTCCCTCCCTTCCCGAGCGTCATGGACATCAACCAGAGTGACTACCTGTTCCTGGGTTGCTTGCTTAGGTAGTTAGGTTGGCTTCCTGCTCGTGACATGTTTGTTTGGCATTCCAATCACTGAACCACACGAGTTAAGTCGAATGCTGATGCTACAACTGTGATGCTATGGGTGTTTCTGATGGACACCTATTCTACTACGGTGACAGTACATGAATGTCCTGGCAATATGATTGCTGATTGCATGAAGTCGTAAAATTGATTGTTTCATTTATGAGAATTTCTTATGTACCATGCACTTCTTTTTTTGTATGTTAGGTTCCCATTCCTTTTGGTTGATAGAGTGATTGAATACAAAGCTGGAGAATATGCAGTCAGGATCAAGAATGTCACCATAAATGATAACTTCTTCCCGGGACATTTCCCAGAACGACCCATCATGCCTGGTGTTCTCATGGTTGAGGTTTGTGTTGATTCACTACGGGCGTGTTTGGTTCCATGGACTAGTTGTAGCCTGGATAGGATCTAAGCCAGGCCAGCCTAAGCATGTCTTTAGTGATGCAATGACCAGAAATAACAACTTGATTGGCTGGGTGGCTAACCAACTTTTGGCTAGTGCAAAAGCTTGCGCCTGGTTGGCTATTTTGACTTGAGTGAAATTATCTTGCATTGGATATGGTAAGTTTTAGCTCTCCAACCCCTCTTTCTTCCTCCATAACTAAGTAACTCTAGTCCTTTATGCATAGCTACAGAGATGAATGAAAAGGAGAAAAATGAAAGAACTAGTAATTTTTTTCATCGTTGACAAAGAAAAGAAAAATCAGAAAAGCAAAACGAACAAGAAAATAGAGGGGAAATGGCAGATACGATCCATGAATGCTCTGAGTTCTGTGCGTGCCAAGTTGCTGTTCTTGTTTTTCCATTCCTCTGTTGTTCTCCAAAATAATGAGCTTATCCCTGCGAGAGCTTTGTCCTGCTTGTTCTTTCTGCTTACGGTACCACAACAATGCTCTAATTTGGCTTTAGAACCCAGTGAAGTTGAGCGCAGCCAATGAACTCGAGCTTCTGTTATACAAGCTCATTGGGACGGGTCATAACTTGGGCATCATGAGCTTGATTAAGTGCGGATAAAGCTTGATTTGGCATAGCTTGAGCTTGCGATGGAACTCAATTTGTATGGCATGAGCTCGATTGGGGCAGCGACACAAATCAATTTAGGTGGAGCTAGCTGAATTCTGGATGAAGCGAAGCTTGATTAAGCAGTATCAGTTTTATTCTTCCTGTGCGATCCTGGCCGTGGGAATTCACCCGCCCAGCCATGCCCCAGGTCATGTTGTCTCAGATATTGTACTGCATATATGACCCCAGGTCATGTTGTCTCAGATATTGTACTGCATATATGACATAATATATCCATTAACAGTATGTTTTTTATAATCATTTCCTTTTCATTTCATCTCGCTGAAGGAATTGATTGTCTAGAGAAATTTCTGACATCAGCTGGTTACTGCGATCTATAGTCATTAAACATATGTACATGTAGTAACTGATAAGTTCAGTAGTTAAGATGTTGGAGACAGCCATTTTGATTTACAAAGGTCTTTGTTGCGTTCTGCTATACAATACGATATTCAGTTGAAATCCCCAAACCAGCAGATTTGTATACAGAATACAGTTTCTGAATTATCACATAGTGTGAATCTTGCTGAGCACATGGCTGGATTTAAATGTGCTCATGCTAGGTCTTATCGCATTATGCTGTCTGAATAAGTTGCACAGTTAAAATCCCTGAACCAGCAGGGATGCATACAGAATACAGTTATTTGAATTATTGTGTGAATCATGCTAAGCACATGGCTGAATTTTAATTGCTCATGTAAGAAATGATTTTGTACGAGTGTTATCCTAAATGGTAAACGGTAGACAGTCGGTAGAGCTCTGTTTACTGTTTAGAAGGTTTAGACGGCGTTTAAACGGACTAAACGGTGTGTACTGCAGCAGTAAGAAAAAATATTTTTTACTGTCCTGCTTTACGGTAGGTGTTTAAATCAAGTTCAAACTCATATTTGGGATCAATTTAACTTCGACATCGTATAAAATTAAAGAGACGATCACAATACCACACCACCATATAATAATATTGAGATTGAAAAAAGTATATGTAGTGATCTAAACAAATATTTTAAACTTCTGCTGCTAATGGTTGTTTTATTATATTTTTAAAACACAAGTAATATTACTTCTGATGTGTTTAAATGTTTAAGTGAAGCTTAGAAAATATATTGATTTTAATCGATTTGATGATATTAATTTTAAACTTGCATCTGACTTAGAATTGTAAGTTCACTTTGCCTAAACGGTTCTAAACACGTTTAAAATCCGTTTCGTTTAGCCTGTTTAGCCCGTTTAAACGGGCGTTGACCCGTTTAAACTGGTTAACCATTTAATCCACCGTTTAGGGGCTAAACTGTACAGTTGCCCTCTGTTTAGCATTTAAACGCATTTAAACAGACTGTTTAGGATAACACTGTTTTGTAGCACTATCCACAGGCTATGGCTCAGGTTGGTGGTCTGGTGATGTTGCAACCTGAAGTTGGTGGATCGCGAGACAACTTCTTTTTTTGCAGGGATTGACAAAGTCAGATTCCGGAAGCCAGTTATTGCTGGGGATACATTGGTCATGAGAATGACCCTGACGAAGTACCAGAAGAGGTTTGGACTTGCAAAAATTGAAGGAAAGGCTTATGTTGGTGGTGACCTAGTTTGTGAGGGAGAGTTCCTCTCCTGGTCAGCGCAACTGGAACGGTGCGATGATAGCTGGTAGAGTACAATTCTCTTGCAGAATCATTGGTTTGAACAGGATTAAGTTGATTTCCTAAAGGAATTGAGTTTTGAACTGAGCATACAGATGGTACATGAAGCAATCCTTTTCCTGTTGAGTATGTTGAGTCCATGTTCATGCGATTTATATTGGCATGTAGGGCTGAATCCAACTGTATCGCTGCTGTAATACAGGGTTTCATTATCTTGGGTATCTTGATGGAATAAGCAGTTATGGTTTGGTTGAGCTTCACACAACCTCAAGCAGATTCTTCCTTCTCATGTGATCAATTCCTTCAATTTCTTGTATATGTTCTGTATGGGTGAATTCCTTCAATTTCTCTAGCACTCATGTTGCTTTAGTCGAGTGACATCATTCTGTATTTCCTTGCATTTCTTAATTGTGAACAGTACATATTAAAGAAAAAAATTATGTGGAACTAGTATATGACTCCGTGGAACCGTATGAGAAACTACGACTGCATGGTCTTAGCCATTCTTTTACTGTGAGGTTGCGAAGCTTCCCGGAACAATCACACTAATTACATCAGGGATTGCTCTGAGAGTTGAATATATCATCCAAGTAGGGCCTATGCCACTTGATTCATTAGCTGCCAGCTAAATATTGTTGGCTCCAATATGTACCTTGAACTGTTGAGAGTGTACCACATGTATACACAGGTCAACTTGGCAGATGTTACATTACCTAAAAAAACCTTGGCCTATGTTAATTCCATGTATCTTCCAAGTTGGAACTGGGAAGAATTCGAGCATAGGCATCTCTAACAAATTTCTGCTCAGCAGCCTGTTGCTTACTCAATATAAATTTGGACATCAAAACTGTTTTGAACTTGGTCTTTCTTTATATTTTTCACTAATTCTCGCAAACAGGAAATCGTAGAACAATGGAGATATTCAACAGCAAGTATCACAAGTTCACAACATGCAAAAAGTCAACTGGAACTGGTCAGTATTGCTTTAATTAGTTTCTTAAATTACTACGGTCACAAGTTCACATAGTTGCTTAGATTACTACGGACTTCACAAAGCGCTAATCCAGATCCAAGTCGTCTGGGCTCGTTGGTCAACTCATTCCCCCGAGACCATTAAGAGACGAAATCCGGTTGATATAAGTTGATCCCAACGCTTATGAAGGAGGGGGGGTCATGCAAGTGCCTTGAGCGAACAGTGCCTCTGTAAGTGTTTGGATTCATTGCGACATGGCTAACCTTTTGGTGGCGGTGAACATGAAGAGGAAGGATGCTGAGGTGGCCAGCCATGGATTCTCCACCTTTCTTGATCCCAAGAGGGCGAAACTACAGGTGAAAGATTTTTTTTTTTTGAAACATGGGGGTAGTTACTTCCCGGATACTTTTTTAAGAAGAGGATGAGACACCAGGGGCTCGAGAGGAATCAAACCCGGGTGAGCTGCGGTCACACCTGGACGCGCTGGCCACCCGGCCACGGGCCGGTTCTCAATTACAGGTGAAAGATGTTTGCTGGTTACTTTGTTTTGAGCTCGTACATGAGTTAGAAAAATTGCTTGAGAGTAACTGACCGGTTCCTTTTTCAGAGTAAGCTAGAAAAACTGCAAGGGTAACTTAGTTTGAATTAGGCAATATTTCCTTTTTTTCCGTGGGAACTAACTTGTCCTCTTGAAATTTCTTCAAAATTCATGTAAAGGGCACTTACCTGGTACAACGCTGTTCTGAAAATCTGGATAGAGTTTAGGGAAGAGAGTAAACATGTAGATGATGAAAGAATCACATGTTCCAGAAAGATATGAACTGAAGGGGCAAAGGGCATAGGTTTTATTTACTGTCAAGACTCCAAGCTCTCATGTGAAGCATTCTACTAGTATGCATATGTGGTTTCAGGATCTTTGAAAGCATCAAGATCATCCACATGACAAGATACTTTAGACAGCTTGGTTGAACTCATGACTGTTCATTTGTTAAAATGGATAATATTGAATTGATAACAACATAACACCTTGAACACACACTGATAATTATCTTACAATTCCATGTTTGCTTTATTCCTTGCTCTCACTAGGATGCCGAGATATCGGTAATGATGGAAGAGGAGGAACCACTTGCAGATGGAGATGCTCCACCAGCTAATGTGCAACCAACCATGTGCATGCCCTCGCCGCCGGTGTTGCCAACTCAGGGCCAAGAGGCTCTAAATTATCAGGCGGAGGCAATGGACGTCGAGGTGGATCTCCAGCAGTGTCCGGCCCTGAAACAGCAGCAGCCGGAGCAGCACGCCCCCTTCTTTTCAGGTTAGTAAGGACCATGACATTGCTAACATGGCTTTGAATCAAGTAGATGACAACCGGCTGTTTAGCTCCATTTGTTGCCTGAACAAACTATATTTAAGTAGATGACAACATGTTTGATATCCTTCCAACTGCAGGTTTCTTCTGACCAGTCGCACTCAGTTGAATACTTTCGGCCTGCATAGACCACATAATGGCTTGCTATTACCATGTATGTATGATAATTCGTCCTTTACCATCATCACCACTTCAATACTGTGAAGCAGGATACTTTTGGAACAGGATACCATCTCAATTCAGTCTGTTACAGATAGACTTCAGAATTGGAAGATTTCAGATACAAAATTTTCTGCAGGAATAGAAGATTTTATTTGCTCGGTCAAAAGGTACTGGAGCTATCTTTTGCTACTCTTATAAACCAGTCAATAGCTAAATACAGAACTGGAGTGGTCTGATTGCTTACTGTTCTTCAGCACATATTGTATTGACACAGCAGCAAAAATGAATGAACGTGATAAACGAGACGCTGGATAAAAACCAGAGAATATGATCATCACTAGGTACAATCAGGGTACAATCAGGGTGTATGCAATGCTAATTACTCCACACTCTGTTAAGTAACAACACATAAGTATACAACAATCGTTTGCTGAAAATGTTCAGCTATGAATACACCCCCTCCAGGGATAACAAAGTCAAAAAAAGAATCATTTATATGAACTCTTGATGTCATGTGAACGTGTTTCCTACAAGGGCAATAGCAGAAGACTAATAGTTCCCTATTCCCCCTAATTTAGTTCCATCAGCCGATCCTCACTGTGAAATGGTTGTCAAAATATCAGTATGGCCTTTCTATCGCCGATTATATGATTCAGTCTGATGCAGAATAACACCAGTACATGATGGCTGCACCTCCGTTTGCTGCAAACTATGTGTGCTCCTTTATGCAGGACTAGTCTCCCGAAACAAACTTCTTCTGTGTGTAGTATATGTCTTCACTTGCCTTCTTTTTCAAGTTTCTTTTCTGTTCATAAGAGCCCCAGTAACAATGATTAGCTCAGATCAATGGTGATAAAACAAACATATATCTGTGACAATGTATACCTTATAGGCTTCATGATTGTCAACGATTCTTGTTGCAACTGAGTCTGATGTTATAGCTTTTGGGCTCGTAATTGTCCTAAAAATACCCATGCTCTTTGGAACAGCATAAGGATTAATTTCACCCTGCAGCACATGCACATCAAGTTTCAAGATGAATTTCAGCAGTTATTACACATCAGGGTTTGACCTCGGTATTTAAAATACTTACAGCAGAATTACCCTCAGCTACTGTGCCATGCACAACAGTTGAAATGTTAAAAGTAGTGATCTGTACAATTTGATAGACGTCTTACTAAATTATCAATATATAATTATGTAGCATGGATGAAAATGTATACACCTAAATGTACCATATCCTTCGAAACTTCCCATGGTGCGCCAATAATGACTTCATCAACATAGCGACAGGCAAGTACACTAAGAGTGCGCTCATGGAGATGCATGATAGGACGATAGCCTCTTCTATCCCTGGACAAATGGTTTGCATGAACAAATGAATTTCAACTCAAAATAGCAAGCTCCTTTACAGGAATCCTTTTTATACTTGATATTCTTTTGTAGTCACTCAGTTTCAGTAGTACTAGCAAATCTTCAGAATTTTTTCTTGAATAATACCTGATGGCCTGGTCGTCATGAATACCCACAAGAAGAAAGTCACCTAGCTGTCTAGCACTTCTGAGGATCTGCATTGAAACATAGTGTTCAATATTTTAATGGCCACATATAAGCCAAGCAAGTGAATAAACTTGTTGAGACGAGATTTGATGATCTGCATGAGAACAGATAGAATAATACCTCAACATGGCCTGCGTGGAAAAGATCAAATGCACCATCTATATACACGACATGAGCACCTGGCGAAGGAGCCTGAGTGCATATGAGCATATTGTTCAATAGAAGCCATAGGAGTATCAAGTCCTCAATCATAGGAACCTTTTAATAAACACTGGTAACTACTTCTATCACATAACGACACAATGGTTGAAAATCAAGATTGAGTAACATTGATCATTCAGGACAAAGATAGGAAAGGTAAAATGAAGGCATCATAAGCATGATACTTGATACATCAATTAATTAGTTAAATTAGTTGGGAACAATAGAGCCAACCTTTTTATCAAGATGCCTTAAAAGGTTAATCAAATTAAGGTCAGTGACATGCAAATACCCTATGAGATATACTGCATATGCCCTTCATTATCAATAAAAGGTCACTAGCATGTTATAAAAGTTAGAATGTGAAGCAGTCTTAGCTCTTCAAATCTCATACCTTCCCACTTGAAAACTGCATAATCCGATGAGAAGTTGGGAGAAAGTGAGATAACTGACTTTTCACTTCATCGCATGATCCAGCTCCAGTCAAAGCAAGATTTACATTTGTGTTAGAATATTTCTGCTTGAACGTAAGCAATATCCGCTCTGTGTGAAAATGATGTTCACGTGTAAGACGGAAATTTGGTGAAAAGAAACAAAAAATGGAATGAACTCGAAACTTGAAACACTTTTTCAAATAACGGTCCTCAACAAATGGTCAAGCTGAACCTTACCAACTATGTCAGTGCTCGAGACACCTTCTGTTCTCTTGATTTGCTTGTAACGACCAGCCTTCTTTGCTAAAGCATAAGCGTCAGTTCCATCAGGAAGAAGACAAGGATCATCTCCATGTATAATGTAATCAATGTTGTACTTATTGAAGAGGGCATTCATGAATTCTTCTGTGATTTCATAGGGTGCATTGGGAATGACCTCATCAACCCACTTAAGTCCACTAACAAGAGTCAACCTAGATAGAAGGTAAAGCATACATAAGATTAATTTGCAATGAATGTTCAGATCAAGATGAAAGCCAAAAAGTCTCTACTGTTAGGGAATCAAATATGAGAGCACATGGAAATGTTGTTGTACCAGATTTTCAGTAAATTTGCTGCACACCGCAAATATGAGCAAACTTCAGAAAAAGATTACTTCTTTCACAGAACAAAAGAATTAAGTTCTGCAGTACCTCTCTTCCATTGAAAGGACAGGTGGACCTTTATTTGCAACAATCTCCTCATCACTGACAACTCCAACTACGAGCTGATCTCCCAACATCTTGGCCTGCCTCAATGCATTTGCATGGCCATAATGCATGAGATCAAAGCATCCATCCATGTACACTCTTACAGGCCTTTTGCGTTCCTTCTTCTTTGGAACTTGTCCAAGATACGGCCAGAAATATGGAGCGAATGGAGCACCTATTCCCCCAAAGTAACCTGTGGACAACATAAGAATGACCACAGTGATCATAACTCCTCCAATTCCAAACAACTGTGAATAGTATCTGCCGCTCCAGAGCCCCTGGTTGCTCTCAAATGCTAGCAAACTCGTTATCATCTTTGAGGCAGAAGTATGAACTTGGTATTGCTCCTGGTAAAAACAAGGGGGAGACAAAAAATTAGACTCCGAAGTTGATGGTTCTTGTGGCAAGTGACAACCAAAATATTAGTGCAGGTCATTTCCTAACATAAGGAAGAAGCCAATAGCATTTGCATCTTCAAAAGGATCATTTACTTTAGAAACAAGAGAATGACTTCAAAAAGAAAGAAGAAAAGTGTGTCTTTCTCACTACTTAATTGCAATTGGTTGGGAGGATCTAAGGCTTGTAACAAGAAGACATAGATGTATTGCTGAACGTACTTGGCCACCAAGCCATGTTGACCAGATCCTAACCACCAGATATTTTAGGAAGACGGAATTCAGGCAAAGGAAATATCATGGAGAATTCGGAACAGATTCCAATTGCTTGCAGTGGAGGACACGTAACTAGGAGCTCTAGAATTCATGACAATAGCATGAGATATTGTTCAACCTTCGTTCTCATCAAATAAATACAATTGCATTGTAGGACCCAAGAAAGAAAGAAAAAAAAATGAGAACAAGGTTCATTATGTTGTTCTGGTTCCACATACCCATGCCATCAAAAAAAGGTAGCGAACATTGGAACCAATAAAAGTTCAACGCCAAAATTAGACAATGACCCTCCTGTTCATAGCATCAAGCCAGTAGAAGCATCCGGAGCACGAATTTGGCCCCAACAAAACAAAGAATCTGCCCCCAGCTGTAAATGTTGCAGCTTTGGCGTTGCGGTCGACCCACTGTGCTGGATGGCGGAATCTAAAGATGCGATGCGGCGTTCCAACAGGGTTAGGGAGTACTGGAGGAACCACGAGCGGAAAAGCATCAGCTCGAATTCACCACGCCCACCGAATTCCCGCTTCCACCTGAAAAGTATCCAATGCAATCGCAGTCCCGTGATCCTAATTCTAGTGTGACACCATAACTTATAAATGACAGGTAGAATTCGACCAGAACAAGGGGCGGGGGGCGATTGACTATCGTTTTTCCCTTGAACGGCAAGCTGGAGGTAAAGGGATCACAAACATTAACGAGAAAAGGAAAAAAAAACAGAGATTTTCTCCTCTGCATTCAAGAACGCGCGAACGACGAAGGAGCGAGTCACGATGAGGGAATCAAGAAAACGAACGGACCGAGATCGGGGCGGCCAGCGCCGAGGTCCCGCTCCACTCCACGGGCGACGGAGCGAGGTGGCTCCTGGCAGCGGCGGCAAGCGCGGATCTCGCGTCAAAGTCCGAGCTTGGCGCGGGATCTGCCACTGGAAGCGGCGAGGCTCCCGGTGTCTGTCTCCCTCTCTTCGCTCGGCGTGCGCGCCTCGCTCCTTTCCTTTGCTCGTGTTGGTTTGGGAAGGAAGAGGAGGGTCAGAGGCTCAGAGCGAAGGGAGGAAGAGCTGTCAGCTGTGTCGCTGCCCGTCGCGCCTGGCAATTTGGCAATTGGGGCTTGAGGCCGCGTGGGTGGGCCCCTCTCCACGGCTCTACCAAACTGCCCGGGCCCACTTGGCAGGAACGCGTCATTTTCACTTGGGACCCTGATAGAGAGAAAAATGAGAACTGTTGCACAAGGGCATGACTTGATTTTTTTCTTCACACGAGCACAATAAGGTTATTTTTTGAGTAAAGTGCATCAACTGTTACTGAATTTGTCCGAGTGTATTATCTAGGTCTACGAATTTTTAAAATACATATTTAGCTTCATAAACATATTAAAGTGTGTCATCTGAATTTAAAGTATAAAAATGCTCATATGACTGTTAATTTAGCTCAAATAGCAGTTATGTCAATAGTCATAGTGATATTTTCCGGTATTTTGGATCCAAATAACACATTTTAATATGTTTTATGATATAAGCATGTATTTTAAAAGTTCGTAGATCTAGATGACACCCACGAACAACTACAGATACTCTTATTTCTTTGTCGTAATAAACGAGGCAACACATTCTAGGGATTTTTATGATCTTTTAATACATTATGGGTCATGTTTTCTTCTCTTCGGGTTCTATTATATATGCCCTGTTTGGAATGTCTAGAGCTAATAGTTAGCTGCTAAAAATTAGCTCTAGAGATTTCAAATCCCTCAACTAATAGAGCAGCTAATTATTAGCTATCCTCTCAGCTAACTATTATCTCATTAGGTGCTCCAACCTATCTAATTCTAGCTAATTCTTGGCTAAAGCATATTTTGCCCCTACCTTTTATCTCTCAATCTCCTCCCAAACCGAACCCTTCACCGCTCCAAAACGGTGCACGGCTCAAGCAGCTAGTGCTAGCACCGCCGCCCGTCGCGCAAGCCCTAGTCGCGTTGTCGAGCAGCAAGCCGCAGCCTCGTCGTCGTATCCAGATTTGGCCGCCTATCGCGCAGCCATCGCGTAGCCCCAGTCGCGTCGTCGGTCAGCAAGTCGCGCTGCCCGTCGCGCAACTCCGTCGTCGTATTCGAATTTGGCCGCCTGTCACCGCCCGTTGCGCAACCCTCGTCTGTGAGGATGATGAGTAGCACTTCCAATTTAGAAGCAAAATAGTCAATTAGTGTCTAGAGACATAATTAGCTCTAGTAGTTCCAAACAAGCTCCGGCTAATAATTAGTTGACCCAATTTAGCTAATAGATTATTAGCTAACTAACAATTAACTCTAGAGATTTCAAACAGGATCTTACTTCTCTAGTCAAACTTTTTTCCTCATAATACAAGCATTCATGTGTCGACATGTGCACCATGAGTAATAAAATCATTAACGTCCATCGCATCATGCAACCAATTGTGCTCGCTTGTATAATTGCCGCAGAGTTACATGTAGAAATAGACATATTACAATAATGTTACGCATGGAAAAATTGGGTATTGTAATTTGATCATGTTTGTTTTGTCAATTATCTTGTTGGATGGATAAATAGGGTTAATACATATTTACTCCATTCTCAAATACTTTTTACATGTTAGTTCATAAATTAACTAACAAGTGATAAGTATTTGAAAACTTACGAAGTATGTCACATCGTGTGAGATCACGAGTACGTACACCTAGTACGTAGGGATTTGGAGCTAATGGGCGAACTGGCAAGCTTGATGACTGTAATTTACAGTTTGTTGAGGGGCGCATGTGCAAACAGTAACGCAAGTGCAGGACACAACAGAACAGATGAGATGAGCGACAGAGTGGAGACTGTCGCGTGGGCCCGACAGCGCGCGACTCGGGTAACCAGATGCTGCTGCTGCTGGCTTTGACTGTCCAGGAAGAAGCGGACAAATGGCCAGTGTTCTAGAACATGACCACAGGTAAAGGATCGACAAAGGACAAACTGTGCTGTAGGGAGTCCCCAACAGCGAACGAATGGAGCTAGCTGCTCCAGATGGGCGGACTCGAGGCTTCCTGAACCTGAATGTCCGCTGCACCTGGTAAGTAGGTAGGTAGGCAAGACAGATCGGACGCTCAATGAGGCATTAGCTGGTTGATTTAAGATTGACTTGGAACAGCCCTAATCAAGCTCTGATTGGCCACCACATATGATACGTCCGTAAACAATTGTGTCCATAGTACTGAAATTCATGGCTGGGACGAACAGGCCTTCCAAATACTTCATCCATAAATATTTATCACTTGTTAGTTCATTTTTGAACTAACAAGTGAGAACCAAACAACTCTGCAATGCGGAAGTGAGAACCAAATAACCTTGCAATGCGGACGATGGACACAATCACGACTGCTCGTCAACGGCCATGGCAGCGGAGGCGGGTCTGGCGTTGCTACTTGCTCCTGTTGAGGAGGTGGGCAGCGGGCCTGACGCCAGCATTCGTATTGGTGGGACAGATTGATATAGTACAAAAGAGCTCTGTGCCTTAGTGAGTATTATCACATTGTGAAATTGGTACTTCTAGTTTATCCGATCTCTTTTTTTTTTTAGAAATGATGTATATATTTATAGAAGGAGAAAGATCAGTTTTGCATTGTACAGGAGAGGGTCACCGTAAGAAAAAATAACAAAGGCAGGCGACACGACGGGGTGTCGTGGCACCAAAGATGCACTAGAAAGCACAACTTGATGTGGTTCCAGAGTGGCTCCTCCGCGGGAGGATCTTCCGCAGGGCAGTTGCACCTGCACTTTTCCAGCTGAAACATTGTTCTTTGATCTATGCTATTATTCTGTCTTCCTGCTTCTCCTGGCATTCAAAAATTCGTATGTTTCTTTCTCTCCAGATATTCCAACACACCAAGATTGCTACTGAGCGCAGAGCTTTCCTCTTCGACTTTGGTCCCGTTGACAGTGCAACATACCTCTCTATGATAGTGGTGTCCCCTTGCCATAGCATTGGCATTAGCGATGGCGATGACAGCCAAACCGCAACTGCATTCCAAAGTCTTTGAACCAATGGACAGCCAAAGAACAAGTGCTCCACCGTTTCGAGGTTGCAGAAGCAAAGCTGGCAGAAGTCCGAGTTTTCCCAACCTCTTCTCTGCAACCTAGCCGCAATCCACAATCGGTCTTGGATGAGAAGCCATGCAAAAATCATGCACCGTGATGGCGCCCATGTTGACCACATCAGCTTCTTGTAGGGGACGACGACTGAACCTGCAAATTGTAAGAGGTATGCAGATTTGGAGCTGTATTGACCGCTGGCCGAAGTTGTCCAAAGGATTTGGTCTTCTTGGTCATTGTTGAGGTTTGGCTGCAAAGCATCGATTATTTGCCACAGAAGGACGTACTGTTGAGTTAGTTCCACCATGAGGTTATGGGAGATGTCACAGATCCATGCATGGCCAGTCAGGACTTCCTTAACAGATCTCCTATTTCTCTTGATACGTTTGAAAAGGGCAGGGAACATATGGGCCGTCGAGTTTCCTCTGAGTCAACTGTCTTGCCAGAAGAGTGTGGAGTTTCCATTTCTGACCGTGATCTCAGTAGCCATGGCAAAAAGCTGCTCGTCAGTAGCATCCAAGGGGTGAAAGTGCATCTAGGTATTCTCGTGAGTTTTGAATGATTGATGACGGTAACTAAGAGGCTAATGAGCTAAGTTGATCTTAAGCACAGGTACAAGGATTGAAATGAGATAAAAACCCTCAAAAAGGAAAAGGAGAAAACGGGCGTCAAACACTGAAGCGTAAAAATTAGGATTTCTATGGTATTGAGCTTATATGAGACGTATCATGTGAGAGGGTGGTTGTATCATGTGCATTGAGATCATACCAAGGGGCTCAAAGTGGTGGTTTAGAGAAAAAACCTAAGTGAGAAGCCTAAAATGAGAAAAACTCTAGGAGGCCGGACTAGTCCGGCCATGGCAGACAAGTCCGTTTTGAGATGGATCAAACGTCCCTGGAGTGAACCTAAGTGAATTTGGAGCTAAGTCCGAGAAGTCCGAACTTGTCCGTTTCTGGATGGACCCAATCTCTCTGGAGTAGTTCGGACTTGTCCGTTTGGGTACGGACTTGTCCGTTTGAGACTTAGTGTGACAGACCGAGAGAAACCCTAGGGGGCCGGACTAGTCTGCCCCTGTGGCCGGACTAGTCCGGGCCAACCCAGAAAAGTCCATTTTGGAATGGACCAAGTGGTTCTGTTCGACTTCGGACTAGTCCGCTGTTGACCGGACTAGTCCGGTGTCTTGTGACCGTTTGAATTTGGAAATTTGGCGGGTAGCGTGACGATTGTTGCTCAGTGTGGCAGTTGTCTGGAATGACCAGGGGTCAGTGGTCCCATAGGGCCAGACTAGTCCGGGGTCTGAGGCCGAACTAGTCCGCCCCTTTGCTGATGTAAGCCAAAGGGGCTCGGGACCTCTATAAAAAGGGGACCCCCGGGTTCATTTGAAAAATTCTTGAACCCTAGCGCCTCCACAAGCATCCTAGAGCCTTCTAAAGCCTTCCACTCGTCCTACTAACCCCCTAAGAGCAAATCTTGAAGATATTAGGGTTTGGGGAGGAGAGTAAAGGAAGATCATCGCGCTTTGGCTCTCGATTTGATCTCTTGCACATTGTGTTGTGTTTTGTGGCTTGTGTGAGTTGAGCTTTGTGTGCTCCTCATTGTATTTGATTTGTGGGAGCCTCAAGTTGTGAGCAGCCCCATCAAACTTAGTGATTACCCATTGATATAGTGCAAACCAAGCCGACCATCGTGGTGTCTTAGTGAGAGAAGGGTCAAGTGAGACCTGATCCTTGTGTGAACTTCTCAACGTGATGCAGGCTTCTTCGTGGAGCTGAACCACGGGATAAATCTCGTTGCACTTGTCTCTCGCTTTTCGTGATCACTAGTATTACTATTAGGGTTCACTTTGCTATTATTGCCTTGCGCTTTGATCATCATTATAATCTTGCAATCTAAGCATTTAAACCTCCCAACTTGAGCTTCATAAGTTTACTACATATTGCGCATACCTTTGGTGAAGTTTATTTCCGCAAATAACTTGTAGAAATCAAATTTTAGGGTTTTCACCCTGTGCTGAGCGGACTAGTCCGGCCCTGAGCAGACTAGTCCGGCCACAGGAATTTAATCCTGTTTGATTAAGTGATTTTAGGTATTATTGCCTATTCACCCCCCTCTAGGCGACTTTCAATTGGTATCAGAGCAGGCTTCTCCCCAAGAGTCTAACAACTCGGAGAAGTAATGGCTGGAAGGGGTGACAACGAGGTTCCAGTGGTCGTCGATGACACCAAGACAAAGAACATTGATGTTCTTCAAGATGATCCAAATGACGACGAAGAAGTTTGGATGCTCAAAGCACGACTTCGTGAGAAGCTCAACATTCCGAAGAAGGAAATCAAGTCAATTGCTCCGGTCAACATCGACAATGGGGGTAGCTCACAAGACTACTCCTGGTATCCTTACAATTATGAGCAACTTACCGCTAGCAATTATTACTTGTGTATTCCTATTGGCAAAACTCCTCAATTTGATGGAAATGATTATTCTATGTGGAAGCATAATATGAAGATGCACCTCATTTCCTTAAACCCTAGCTTGTGGCAAATTATGATGACAGGTGTTCACCTTCCCAAGAATGAGGAATACATCACTCCGGAGCAAGCCGTCCTTCTACATCGCAATGCTCAAGCTGTGGGAGTGATTACCTCCTCATTGACTCGTGAGGAGTTCAACCACATTGAAGGGTTGGAGGTTGCCAAGGAGATTTGGGACACCCTCAAGACGGCACACGAAGGCAACCGCATCATTAGGGAGGCCAAAATTGAGATGATCGAAGGAGAGCTTGGAAGATTCACCATCATGGAGGGTGAATCTCCCCAAGATATGTATGACCGCCTCAAGACTCTCATCAACAAGAGTCGGTCATATGGAAGCACCCGGTGGACCGACCACGAGGTAGTAAAGAGGATGATTCGAGCATTCATGCCTCGAAACGTCACTCTTTGCTCACTAACTCGTGAAACTTCGGGCTTCCACAAAATGACTCCCGAAGAAGTGCTAGAGAGAATCATAAACCATGAGATGATGGAGCAAGAAGCAATGTTCTACAACGATCTACAAAAGCTCTCCTCCTCTAAGAAAAGGGATGTTGCATTCAAAGCAACATCCTCAAAATCTCAAGAAAAGGATGAGAGTGATGAGGAGAGTCCCGACACCGATGAGGAAGAAGCTCTCTTCATCAACAACTTCAAGAGGATGTTTAGAAGGAGGAGGGGAGCTACCAAAATGAGAGGAGAAGCAGAGACAAGACGAAAACAAGATCAAAAAGAGCTTGTTACAACTGCGGAGAATATGGTCACTTCATTGTGGATTGTCCACATGAAGAAAACAAGAAGAAGAAGGAGGGCAAGTCCAAAGAAAAGAAGTACTTCAAGAAGAAGAAGCAATCCGGACATGCCCACCTTGGAAAGGAGTGGGATTCAAATGAGGAATCCTCCTCCGATGAAGATGAGAAAGTAGCAACTATTGCTATGAAGAAGACAACAACGGAGAACAAGCTCTTCCCCAACTTGGAAATCTCAAGACCGACATGTCTAATGGCCAAGGAGGGAAGAAAGAAGGTTAAATCTAAATCCTTCTCTTCAATTTATTCTCATGATGACTTTGATAGTAGTAGTGAAAATGAACATATGCTTAAAGATATGAGCAAAAGCACCTTGAAGAGATTGAGATTGCTAATAGAGGAGATATTTCAGAAAGAAGATCTCATCAACCGTCAAGAGGACATGCTCATCCAACACAAGGAGAGATGTCAAGAGGTTAAGGAGCTCTTGGAGCTTGAAAGAGAAAGAAGAAAGGCACTTGAGCGTGAACTCGCTTTGAGTAAGGAAACTTGCTCAAACCTTGAGAACACTACAATTGTGCTCAAGGATGAACTTGTTAGTTTGACACAAGCTAACAAGATCCTTGAGACGCAAGTGAAGTCTCTCAAGGTCAATGCACCTTCTTCCTCTACAAGCTCACCTTCCACAAATGTTAAATTCGAGGCATCTCAATCTTGTAAATGCTCAAACTTAATCGTAAAGCTTAAAGATGAGCTAAAGGTGGCACAAACCAATCAAGCACCCAAGGGTGGCATTTTTGACAAGGAGAAGGTGGCATATGCACGTAGTGCATTTACCAACACAAGACATCCCCTTGTCAAGGATGGTCTTGGTTATTCTAGGGAGATGAGGCAAAATGTCAAAACTCCCAAGAATGGCAAAGACTTGATTGTCTTTGTCAAAGGAGGCTCATACAACACTAAGGGAAATAACATTGCTACTACACCTAAAATGCCTAAGAGAGAACCGAATCCATTGTTCCATGATTTTGATGCTTCATATGTTTTATTAAGGAACAAGTTTGGAAAGGCATATGCTAGGTATGTTGGGCCACACCGAAAGAGTCCCAAACCTTGTGTGTGGGTGCCCAAGTGCCTCTTGACTAACATCAAAGGACCCAATACTGTTTGGGTACCTAAAGCCAAGACCTAAATCTTTCTTGTAGGCATATTCCTCCAGTGGAACCAAGTGGGTCCTTGATAGTGGATGCACAAATCATATGACCGGAGAGAGGAAGATGTTTGTGGAGTATGAGCTTAATGAAGATCCAAGTGAAGGAATCTATTTTGGGGACAATAGCCAAGGAAAAATCCTTGGCATCGGTAAAATTGCTATATCCCCCAATCATACTCTTTCAAATGTTTGACATGTTGATTCACTTGATTATAACCTCTTGTCCATATCACAACTATGTGACAAAGGTTATAATTGTTTTTTCACCAATGAGGGTGTGACCATCACAAGGAGAAGCAATGACTCAATTGCCTTTAAGGGTGTACTCAAGGGAAAGCTCTATCTTGTGGATTTCTCCGCGAATAAAGCCCAACTTGATACATGCTTAATTGCGAAAACTAACATGGGATGGCCTTGGCATAGGAGGCTAGCCCATGTTGGAATGAGGAATTTGCAAAAACTCCTTAAGGGGGAGCACATCCGTGGTTTAAAGAATGTTGTGTTTGAAAAGGGTAGACCATGTAGCGCATGCCAAGCCAGAAAGCAAGTTGGAGCACCTCATCCATCCAAGAACATTATGACAACATCAAGACCATTGGAGCTTCTACACATGGATCTCTTCGGTCCAATTGCCTACATTAGTATTGGTGGTAACAAATATGATCTTATTATTATTGATGATTTTTCACGTTTCACTTGGGTGTTCTTTTTGCATGATAAGAGCGAGACTCAAGGTGTCCTCAAGATATACTTGAAGAGAGCTCAAAATGAGTTCTCCTTGAGTATCAAGACCATTAGGAGTGACAATGGCACCGAATTCAAGAACACCCAAGTTGAAGAATTTTTGGATGAAGAAGGCATCAAGCATGAGTTCTCGGCCCCCTACTCCCCTCAACAAAATGGGGTGGCCAAGAGGAAGAATAGGACTCTAATTGAGATGTCAAGAACCATGCTTGATGAGTACAAGACGTCACACCGGTTTTGGGCGAAAGCGGTCAACACCGATTTCCATGCCATAAACTGGTTGTACCATCACTGCATACTTAAGAAGACGTCTATCGGTGGTTTTGATCCGGCAGATCTCCCTACACTACTAAAAGTGTTTGCGGAGTTTGAAGTTCGGTGTGGGCGCGTGGAGATTCAAGAAGCTGAAATGTAAAATAACATAGGAGACACAAATATTTACGTGGTTCGGGCCGCCTGAGCGTAATACCCTACTCCACGGGGTGTGTTGGTGTTGTATTGGATGTATGGACTCAACTCAGGTGATGTGAGTTGAGAGCGCGTGTGAGCCGATCAGACCAGATTAGATCAGATCAGAGCAAAGCAGATCAGAGAGCCCAGAGAGAGACCCCTCTATGTATCATTGGCCTGTCCTTTTATAGTACAAGGACAGGCCGTTACAAGTTAGCCTGGCCCGACATGTGGCCCCGGCGGCTACTAATATTGATACACATTTGATGCGCTTAATTACCCTTAATGACCAAGTTATGGGCTTTGACAATGCCGTTACTGATAATTAGGGTCGTCCGATCGTGTGTCATTAACATAGTATTAATGACACTTAATCGGGTCTTGAAGTCCTTGATTCCCCTTTGGAGATCCGGAGCCGTTGCAGATTCTACCGGAGCTTTGAGGCTGAAGATCCGGTGGTTGGACACGTGGCAGCTCTGGAGCATACTGTGGGGAAAAGATAGGTCCGGTGCCACCAGACACGTGTCAGTTCCGGAGCTTCCCTCAGTCTGGGGTTAGGTCCGGGGGTGAGGTTATGGTACATAGCCCGAAGCTTCCCCCTTGTGGGCGGTAGCTCCGGTTTGATGGTACACGTGGCGACCCTGAGACTAACCATATTGGGGAAGCGGGTCCATTTATGTCTGACATGTGGGCCTCCGAAGGTCTTCAAATCAAGTAGATGACATTTCCTTGAGATCTTTGCAATCTTAAGGGGTATACGGTACTCAGGGTACCGACAGTGGCCCCCTGGGTCCACCTCTGGGGAAGACCTCTTGGGTGAAGTCATTCCGTCGGAGGTGGGTCCATCCTTCGACTTTTGAGCCGAGTCTTCAAAGGTCTTCAGATGTGCTGTTGGCGATAGTTTTGGAGTTAAATCCTCGCCGCGTGGCATATCCCGGGTGCGGCAAATGAGATCTTTGGCGTGCGGATCTCACGCAATTGAAGGTCGTCGGTTCCCGATACAAAAATCGTATCGGTACCGCGCGCCTTGTCAGGCCGCCACCTTCGGGCTTCCCGCCTTTCATGATGACAACCGTTCGCCTGGGTAAGAACCTCGACTTGACCTTTGGGGTGGTCCCGGGCCCTCTTGTCATCGGCAGGGTAAAATTTTTGAATAGTATCTTCAGCTTCCCTGCGGTTTCCATCCAAGCATTGCGGGGGCTTACTTCAGAAGGAAAGCTTGCACCGTCTGGAGTTCTTTACGCCTCTCATCTAAACTTGCGCTCCAACCCCCAAACTTGTGCTTGCTTTTCCTCCCTTGCCTCGCTGTGCTGCGATGGAGTTGGGTCTCCGCGAGAGCCGCTTGAAGACCGAAGGTGACCTGAAGAAGGTTCGGGCCCTCATGGGGTGGTCCCCGGACTTCTTCAACCACCTGGTCCGCACCGGGGGAGAGCTCCCATTCGAGAAGGAGCACGCCGGCGAGATGGTGTACTTTTCTGCGTACGCCATGGTGGGGTTGATCCCACCTTTTTCCTCCTTTTTCTTGATGCTGCTAGACTTCTATGGTCTGCAGCTGTACCACCTTGGCCCCCACTCCATTCTTCTAGTGTGCGTCTTTGTCAACTTCTGTGAAATGTGGGTGGGCATCCCCCCTGCATTGAGTTTTTCCGAACCTTCTTCACCGTCCATACCACCGGAAGGAGTAATGAGTACCTTGGCTTCTACTACTTTGTGAAGCGCAAGAAGTGCCCATTCAAGTACCTCCGGTCATTTCCCTCTGGAAAGTGGGACGATTGGAAGAAAGACTGGATAGTCATCCGGGTGGAGGAGCACGAGAAGCTGGAGCTGCCCGAAGGCCTCCCCAACATCGACACTGCAGTCTGGAGTGAAGCTCTAATGCTGTCGGATGCCTTCAACCCTGCTCTGACCAGGATCCGCCATTGTGTGGAGGGAGGATTAACTCCTCAGGAGGTATTTTGCAACTTCCTGGTCAACAGGTGGGCACCGCTGAAGAGGAGAGAAAAACTCGCTTGGTCCCTCAATAGTGTGATGGACGACGACCGGGTCGAGACCGAGCTGAAGTCCAACATGGAGGGGATGACCATGGAGTTTCATCTCAAGAAGTTCCAGCACGGCATCGACGTCGCGGGTGATGACTTGACCCCACCACCAGCTTTCCTCCCTCTGAACTTGGAAGTACAGTTCAGCAGGGAGCTCCGGCGGACGATGCCGGTGCTTGACGACCTCGGTGTCGTTGAGAGACGATCGACTTCCAGGGTGGTGATCCCTGGGGCTTCTAAAGGTGGCTTCGAACCTGCCCCGAAGCCAAGGTCCGAAGTCATCGGCAAGGGCAAGGAGCCGGCGGCCGAACCCTCGAGTCGGAAGAGGAAGCTAAAGCATGCTGAAGGAAGGTCCATTAGGCCTGCACCCTCTGCAGCAGCTCCTTCTCCCCGGGGGGGGGGGAGGTCTTCTACAACTGTGGCGACTGTACCTGCAGCAGTGTCTTCCCGGGGTGCTAGCCCCGGGCATGTGACTCCAGTACCAGGGCCAGCTGAGGTCTCTGGGCCCGGAGGTCCTTCCCGGTCGAGGGGGGCCTCGACTAAGGAAATGCCCGCGGCTGCAACAAGTTCCGGGGGTCCTTCCGGAGCTACCACGCCGGCGGCGGTCATGGTCAGTCCAGAATGCCCGGGAAAGAGATTCCGTGCAAGCTGGTGCGGAAGCCTTCCGAGGTAATTTTTAATCTTTACCTCAGACAGTTGTTTTGTTGTAGTAACTGTTTTTAAGTTTCTTCATCCATCATCTGCAGCGTCCCCAAGAAGAGGAGTGAGGCTCTACCCTCAGCCACAGCAGCTGAAGCTGTGAGGGCGGAGGCTTCTACTCCTGTCTTGGTGCCGCCCCAAGTGGTGGCTGAAGCTGCGGCAGCTCCGGTGCCAGCTGTCATGGTCATGGACCTCGACTCATCCCCCGAGACTCCCATGGTAGCGCCGAACCACGGGAGAGAAGATGCGCCAGCGGCACCTGCCCCGGAGGTTGAAGCCCCAGGTCTTGATGCTGAGATGTTGGAAGCTTCGGCTATTGAGCCGGAGGAAGCATTGATTCCAGCCCCAGAGCTGGAAATTATCGAAACTTCGGCGGTTGGGCCGGATGTTGAGGAAGTCCCGGTGGTTGAGCCGGCTACCTCCGAAGCTCCGGCCTCAGAGCCGATTGCCACTGAAGCTCCGGCTGCAGAGCCGGTTGCAGTTGAAGACCTTCCGGCGCCTGGGCCGGTTGAGGTTGAAGCTCCGTCCTCAGGGGCGGTTGTTGCGGAGTCATCAGCACTCAAACCCATGATGGTCGAGGCGCCAACACCCGAGCCACCAGCGGAGGAGGAGGCCAGACTAGAGCCGGAAGTAGCCCCTACTCCGAAAGTGATAACGGCGGAGGTGCCTGCTGCTGAGCCTGGGTGCCCTGATGAAGTCGCTGGCCCCCTGCCTGAGGGGGCAAATGAAGACCTGGCGGCAGTGCCTTTGGAACCACTTTCGGAGGTCAGAACTTCTTCTGCGGGACCCTCCTTGATGGCGACTGAGGCTATCCCAGAGGACGACCCTAGTGCCGTGGAGGCTCAAGGGACCACTCTTGTGGAGTGGGACCCAATTTTTGTAAGCGATAACCCTCTGGAACCAGCGGAGGAGACCCCAACAGGTCCGGACCCTATTCCCCTGTCGTTGTCCATTGACAACGCTTGCTCCAGTCTGCGTCAAGTCTAGCTGGCATTCTACCACGACAGCAAGGCTCTTGAAGAGGAGCGCCAAACCCTTAGGCGGTGGCGTAATCGGCTCTACTTCGAGACCAAGTTGGCGCAGTCGAGGCTGGCAGACGACAAGGAGTGGATCAAACAGGAGAAGGTCCGCCTGGAATACTGGAGCAAATTATTGGATGATAGGGAGAACTTGACTCGTGCCCTCGACACTCAATCCCGGGCCATTTATGAGCAGGCCAAGGCAACTAATAGTGCGGCTGATGATCGCCAAGAAAGGCTTGAAGCCATTAACACTACTCTCATCAAGCGCTGGGAGGCACTTGAGGAGAGGGAGAAGAAGCTCGAAGACGAAGAGCAAAAACTCCTAGAGCTGCGGGATGATGTCTTGAAGAGGGAGGAGGAGCTCGCCGAAAAGGTGGCTCTGGCTGACAAGGGCCTCGAGGAACGCGCCAAGAAGTTGGAGGAGCGTTGCGTTGAGGAGGAGGAGAAGGCCTGGGTGCGAGGGCAGAAACTCTGCAAGCAAGAATGTGACATCGCTGCCAGGGAGAAGAAAGTTAGGGGCCAGGAGAAAGACTTGGTCGACCGCAAGAACAAGATCCACCTCCGAGAGGAGGAGCTTGGAAAACTCGAGAAGCAGGTTGCTGAAAAGATTCAGCAAAATGCCAAAGAGGTTGAGCGCCTTGCTCGTGAGAATTCTGAATTTGCGGCGACCAAAAGATCCTTGGAGTAACTCAAGGGCTTGAGGACTGTGGACTCCCTACAGATTTGGGAGTTCCTGAGCAAAGCCAACGACGCGCTGACACCAATGGGCTTCAGTCCCGTGCATCCGGATGATCCGGAGCTAGAGCTGTACCTGGCGTTGCAAGCGTTGAGCTCGGCGGGTGGCAAACTCTCCAAGGTGGGTGACGTCATTGCGGACCAGTTGAAGGTTGAGGGGCAGTCCCTGGCGAAGAACGTCGCAGAGTATGTGCTGACGTGCTACACCAGCCGGGATCCCTAATTTCCTCTGGACCCGGTGCTTGAAGGTCCCGTCGAAGGAGAAGGTGGAGCCACCCGAGCCAACGTGTCGGAGGTTGCTCAGAAGGTCGCTTCTTCCATAGGGTCTAGGACCATCTCTGTAGCTCTCACTTGTATTCTCTCTTTTTCTTCCCCAATTTTGTAATCCCTTGTCTCCAGATGAATGAAATCCACAATTTGTTAATGAATTTCATTTTTTGTCTTCAACACTTCTGTCTTCACTTGGCCCCCTGGTAGATGTACACAATTTGATTGTGAACATGTACCAAGAGGATATTGTGTTTTTTTGAAGACTCGTTTGCTTCGAACTTGTAGAGTGTTGGCCTGAAGTCTTCGATAGTGAAGGCCCCCTGAGGTTGTCGGAGCTCAGAAGCTCTGGCATTGACTGCCGTCGGAGCTTAGTAGCTCCGGCAATAGTCCCTATCAACGCGTAGAGCATCGATAGTTAGCCCTCCGGGGTGTCGGAGCTTAGTAGCTCCAGCAGTGACCTTTGCCAACGCGTAGCTTGTCGGCAGCAGACTCCGCTTGTGGGGTCTTCTCACCATCTTTTATTCTGCGTCGATGGCTGCCCCCCCTAGCTTTTCCGGAGCTTGGTTGCTCCGGTAATGCTCATTTTCAATGTTTAACATCGATTACAAGCCACCTAGGGGAGTCGGGGCTTTGTTAGCTCCGGCTTTTCTCCATCAACGTGGATTCTTTATTTTTCCTGAACACTGAAGCCAAGAAAAATAGTAAAATTCGCTCCTTGCCTATAACTTCGTCGCGACTTACGATTCCTAAGAAAGTTTTAGGTCAAACACAATTCTGAATACAACCAAATGTGTTGCCTTCTTTCTTTCAGATCCAATTGTACTTGGACCTGCCTTACTTCAGCCTGCCGGGGTGTAGGTAGAGTGGCGTACTTAGGGTGCTTGACCAGGCTAAGTCGATAGCACACTCCGGCCCTAGATTGGCTTGGCGGCATTCAGGCGAGTGGGCCATGAACAATATTTGAATCCAAAAGAATTGACAATATAGCTCGAATTGTACATGAACTGGTCGAACTAAAATTTCTTAAGAATTGCACAACTTTGTTATAGACAAGAAATAAAACATGTTGAGCCTGTACAAAAGAAATGCACGTAGAGTCTGTTTCACATGAAGATGTCTTTCATTATAGGTCCGGGGTACAGGGGAAACAAGTACACTCTTAGGGTACGGAACCAGGCTAAGCGTGTTTCATTTCTCGTTTGACCCAGGGTAGCTAGCCACACTTTTAGTTCTGAGACTGTGACAAGTGTTGCATGAACTTTGCGGACCCTCCGGGAAAGGTCTGGCTGTTCTCCCGGAGGAACTACCCGACTCTGTACAATGACTCTATAACATACACCTCAAGTTACTACAGACTCACCTCTGTGATATTAAGTGTAGAACTTACGGAGGTGCTCAATATTCCAAGGATTTGGGAGAGGTGTCCCATCCTCGGTAGCCAAGCGAACGCTTCCGGGACGGGATACTTTAATCACTCGAAAGGGTCCCTCCCAGCTGGGGGAGAGTTTGTTTAACCCTTCTCTGGATTGTATTCTCCGTAGCACTAGATTGCCTTCCTCAAGCTGTCGGTTGTGTACATGCCGCTGATGATAGCGCCGAAGGGCCTGGCGATATCGAGCATTCCGAACAGCTGCTTGGCACCTTCCCTCCTCAAGGAGGTCTAGGTATTCACGCCGGAGCTGGTCCTACGTGGCTTCGTCGAAGGTACGGACCCGGAGTGACCCCAAGGTGATTTCCGAAGGAAGGATTGCTTCAGCTCCGTACACCAGGAAGAAGGGTGTCTCTCCAGTTGACCGGTTTGGAGTTGTCCTGTTGGCCCATAGAGTGGGCGGAAGCTCTTCAATCCAGTTGGCTCCATGTTTTTTCAAGCACTCATAGGTGCGCGTTTTGAGTCCTTTTAGGATTTCAGCATTTGCTCTCTCGGCCTGGCCATTGCTTGCCGGGTGAGCTACGGAGGCGTAGCAAACTTGAATGCCGAGGTCTTCGCTATATCTTTGAAATGCAGAGCTTGTGAATTGGGTCCCATTATCAGTAATGATTTTGTTTGGGACTCCAAATCTGCATACAATGGACTGCAAAAAGTTGATAGCAGATTGCTTGTTTATTGTCACAACTGGAGTTGCTTCCGACCACTTGGTGAACTTGTCAATGGCGACATACAGGAACTTGTAACCTCCGACGGCTCTTGGGAAAGGTCCCATGATGTCCATCCCCCACATAGCGAAGGGCCATGTAGGAGGTATCATTTGTAGAGGCTGAGCCGGTGTGTGAATTTGCTTTGCATGAAATTGGCATGCTTCGCATTTCTTCACCAGCTCAGTTGCATCCTGGAGTGTTGTAGGCCAATAGAAGCCATGACGGAAGGCTTTACCGACCAGCGTGCGGGAAGACGCATAGTTCCCACACTCGCCTCCATGGATTTCTGCAAGGATCTCGCAACCTTCTTCCCTTGTGATGCACCGCATTAGGACGCCATTGGCACCGCGCCAGTAGAGATCCCCTTCTACCAACGTGTATCTTTTAGCCAATCTGACTATCCGGTCAGTGGATACATCATCGTCAGGAAGGATGTTGTCTTTCAAGTAGCTCCGGATCTCCGAGATCCATGCATCAGAGCTAACTTGAGCATTTGAGTCTTGCGTGCTGGGTTGCTCGGAGCTTCCGACAGCACCTACAACCCTTGATGGCTGCCATGGTAACAGGGCCATCGGGACCGTCAGCTTCGGGATGCTGATCTCGCCACCTTCGCTCAGTTCGGCAGGTTGAGCTGTGGGTTTTGACAACCTCCGGACAAAAGTTCTGTCCGGAGCTGGAGCTCCAGTTGACGCTTTCGTCGAGAGTTCGTCGGCTTCAGCGTTTTGGACACGCTGGACATGGTGGAGGTCTAGGACTTCGAAGTCCTTCTGAAGCCTCTGGACTTCAAGGAGGTAAGCAGCTAGCTGGAGATTGTTACAAGAGCATTCACCCTTCACTTGTTTAATGATGAGCTGTGAATCTCCCTTGACCAGCAGCTGCTTGACACCGTATGACAGTGCCACCTTTAGTCCGTAGATGAGTGCTTCGTACTCTGCCATGTTGTTGGTCGCCTTGAAGTCAAGGTGTACCATGTATTTTACCTTCTCCCCGGTTGGTGCGAGGAGAAGGATTCCAGCTCTGGACCCCTGCTTTTGCATGGAGCCGTCGAAGTAGAGGGTCTAGTGAGGCTCGGTGAAGACCGGAGCCTTGTGTTCTGGCTTCTGCTCACTAGGACCCCTAGGGTTTGATGGAGAGGGAGTCCATTCCGCCACAAAATCTGCCAATGCTTGACTCTTGATTGCTTGTCTTGGAATGAATTCGAAATCGAATTCAGCCAATTCCGCTGCCCACTTTGCAATATTCCCAGTTGAATTGGGATTATGCAAGATTGCTCGAAGTGGGTAAGAAGTCACCACTGAAATCTTGTGAGCTTGTAAGTAATGGCAAAGCTTCCTGGAGGCGATAAGAACTGCATAGAGCAGCTTATGCACCTCTAGGTATCGAGTCTTGGCGTAATGAAGTACTTCAATAATGAAGTACACTGGGCGCTGGATGGTCCGGACCCTCCCGGAGGGGCCTGGAGCTTCCTCTTCATTGACCCGGATCCTCCCAGTGGGATCCAGACCTTCTTCGGGGACCTCTGGGTCCTTGCTGGAGGGACCCGGAGCTTCTTCAGATGCGACCTGGACCCTCCCGGAGGGGTCCGGGTTTTCTGAAGTAACTTCTTGTGGACTCAAGTCTGGGAACTGGGACCCAGACTCACTTTCAGGAACCTCCGGACCCTCCCGGAGGGGTCTGGATTCCTGAGCATGGGATGGTTCTGGTCTCTCTGCAACCAGGACCATACTGACGACTTCGTCAGTTGCTGAAATGTAAAGCAGCAAAGGCTCACCAGGGTTTGGAGCTAACAGAGTTGGTAGGGTGGTGAGGAGCTGTTTTAGCTCCTGGAATGCCTTTTCTGCTTCTACAAACCATTGGAATGGTTCGGACTTCCTCAATAACTTGAAGAAGGGAAGTGCCCGTTCCGCCAGTCTTGAAATAAACCGGCTGAGGGCTGCTAGACATCCAGTCAACTTTTGGACATCCTTGATGCGGGCTGGTGGCCGCATGTCTTCAATGACTTTGATCTTCGCCGGATTAGCCTCCATGCCCCGGTGATTTACCAGGAAACCAAGAAGTTTTCCGTAGCTAACCCCGAAGACACACTTGTCTGGGTTTAGCTTTGTGCGAGTGACCCGCAGCTTGTCGAAGACAGCCTGTAAGGTGTCAAGGAGTGACTCCTTGTTCTTGACCTTGACCACGATGTCATCGACGTACACTTCCACTATGTCTCTAATGAGTTCTTCAAAAGTTTTGTACATAGCTCGTACAAAGGTTGAAGCTGCATTCTTGAGACCAAATGACATGGCTGTATAACAGTACAATCCATCTACTGTGATGAAAGAGGTATGCTCTTCATCTTCCTTAGACATTCTGATTTGATGATACCCAGAATATGCGTCTAGGAAACACAGTAATTCACACGCGGAGGTGGAATCCACTATCTGATCTATTCTAGGTAGTGGGAATGGATCTTATGGACACGCCTTATTTAGTGTTTTGTAGTCAATACACATCCGAAGCTTCCCGCCGGCCTTGGGCACAATGACTGGGTTTGCCAGCCATTTTGGATGGAAGACTTCTCGGATGAATCCAGCTTCGAGCAACTTCTTCACTTCTTGTCGAATGAAGTTCTGTTGCTCCACGGATTGCTTCCGAGGCTTCTGATGTAGGGGCCGAGCATCAGGGTAGATCTTCAGATTGTGCTCAATCACTTCCCTGGGGATCCCAGGCATTTATGATGGTTGCCAGGCAAACACGTCGACATTAGCCCGGAGGAAAGCGATGAGCGCGAGTTCCTATTTGTCATTCAGTCCCCCCGATATATGGGTGGTCTGAGTGGCATCGAAACTGATTTGGACGACTTTGATGGGAATGTCGATGTCGCCGCTTGGCTGCACACGAGGTGCAGAAGTCGAGCCTCGTTGATGAATGCTCGGGGGTTTTGGAGCTTGCTCCTGCTTGGAGTCCTCCTCTTGCGTCGTAGTAAGCGCATGAAGTTCTTTTAGAGCGGTTACTCCAGCAGTGCGATCTCCGCGGATCCGGAGAACGCCTACTGGTGTTGGCATCTTTAACACCAGGTAGCCATAATGAGCAGCTGCCATGAATTTGTACAAGGCAGGCCTACCCAAGATGGCGTTGAAAGGTAAGTTGATCTGAGCAACGTCAAAGACCAACTTCTCAGTGCGATACTTCTCCCGAGTACTGAAGGTAACGGGGAGGGTAATAGCACCGAGTGGGGTAATGGCTCCCGGACCTACTTCGGAGAAAGGTCGGGAGGGGTGGAGATCCAAAGGTCGGAGCTGAAGCTTGGTAAAAGATTCGAAGCTTATGAGGTTCAGCCCCGAACCTCCGTCTACCATAACATGGTGGAGTTGAATGTTATTGATGGTAGGAGATACCATCAAAGGTAACTGGCCTGCTCCAACCATGCATCAAGGGCAGTCCAAAGCATCAAAAGTGATGGCTGTGTCCATCCATTTCCGATGAGGCTCCGCCCTGGTTGTAGGAGCTACAACGGCCATGTCCCGATGCATTGTCTTGAGGACGCAGCGGGAGGTGATGTCCCATGATCCACCAAAAATGATGTTCATGTTCTTCCGACGCTCGTTGTCAGAGACGTCAGAATCATCGTCGACGGAGGTGTAGACGGCCTTCAGGACCTTTTTAGGATCCTGGAAACCTAACTACTCTTCAGTCGGAGCTTCGTCAACTTTTTGTTTTCCTTCCCTCTGTCGGAAAGGAACTTCTTCCCGGTGCTTGTTGTAGCGCTCGACAAGGTTTTGGACCTCCCAGCAGTCTTCCAAACTGTGGTTGTCCGTCTTATGAATTGGACACCACACCTTGGGTTTGCCACCATCTTCAGAAGACGGTCGAGGTCGCTTCTCGGGGTGTGGCCCCCAGCCACCCGGAGCTGCAGTAGCTACAACATTAGATGCGCCGGCCGACGGCTTCTTCTTGCCGTTGGTCTTTTTCTTCTTTTTGCCACTCCCGGAGGTAGTGGCTTCGCCTTTGGAGGATTTCTTGCGATCCTCTAAAGGTGTTTTGGAGTGCATTTCACAGCCCTCCGCAGCTCTGGCACATTTGTCAGCCAAGCTCAAGAGTTCCGTGACACTGGTGATCTCCTTGATCGCCAGTTTCTCCAACATCTTCTTATACTGTACGCCCTGTCTAAATGCCACAATGACAGAAGCGCTAGAGATAGAAGGGATAGTGTTTCGTACTTGAGAGAATCTGTGGATGAATGATCGTAGGGATTCTCCCCCTTTTTGCACGACTGCAAAAAGGTCCAGTTTGGTGCCTGGTCGGGTGTATGAACTCCCGAAGTTGGCGGTGAGCTGTCGGCACAACTCCTCCCAACTGTTGATGGAGTTGGGTGGAAGGCTCATAAACCAGGACCGGGCAGTCCCAGTTAAAGCCACTGGAAAATAATTGGCCATTACGGCCTCATTTCCTCCAGCTGCCAGGATAGCAGTGGAGTAAATCTGAAGAAATTCGACGGGGTTAACGGTCCCATCAAACTTCTCCGGCAGGTGAGGCCGGAATTTCTGTGGACACCTGACCATACGCAGATGCATGGCCAGGGCTGAACAGCCTCCTCCTACTCCTTCAGGAGCAGGAATGTCCTGAGCTTCTCGTCTTTCACGAGCACGCTCGATATGGATTCGGCCATCTTGTTGACGGTATCGATGATCAAGCTCCGCCCGGAGGTCATGAGTTGAAAGCCTTGATACCGTGTGAGTGCGTCGCGCCCCGGAGGGCAACGACGTCACTTGCTGTGACGCAACACGTCTCCTGTTGTTGGAAACGTGTGGACCAAGCCTGCCAGACAAGGTTCACCGCTGGGACGGGGCCCATCCCGAAGGAGGAGGACCCTGGTTACTGATGCGGTCAGCTGCTGCTGCAACCAAGTGTTCCACATCGGCCCTCCACTGCTCCATTGCATCCCGGGATGCATCCGGAGGTGGTGGGCACTAAAGGAGAGCACATGATGCATGGAGCGCGTGTTCCGGGTTGTCATGATTCGCCGACGTAGTGATTGATGCCGGTGCACCATCGCGCTGCCCAGCTTGATTTGCTGGTGGAGGCGGTGGTGGTGGAAGTGTGACTCATGCTGGAAATGAGGTTCCTGCTGGTGGCTGCATATTGGAGGGATTGCCCCCAGCAGCTTGAACAGCGGGATGACCATTGGACGATTCAGCAGCTGAGTTCACCATTCTTGAAATCTCAGGCGCCCCTACCTGGCACGCCAACTGTCGGTGTTTTTGATCCAGTAGATCTCCCTACACTACTAAAAGTGTTTGCGGAGTTTGAAGTTCAGTGTGGGCACGCGGAGATTCAAGAAGGTGAAATGTAAAATGACACAGGAGACACAAAGATTTACGTGGTTCGGGCCGCCTGAGCGTAATACCCTACTCCACGGGGTGTGTTGGTGTTGTATTGGATGTATGAACTCAACTCAGGTGATGTGAGTTGAGAGCGCGTGTGAGCCGATCAGACCAGATTAGATCAGATCAGAGCAGAGCAGATCAGAGAGCCCAGAGAGAGACCCCTCTATGTATCGTCGGCCTGTCCTTTTATAGTACAAGGACAGGCCGTTACAAGTTGGCCTGACCCGACATGTGGCCCCCGCGGCTACTAATATTGATACACATTTGATGCGCTTAATTACCCTTAATGACCGAGTTATGGGCTTTGACAACGCCATTACTGGTAATTAGGGTCGTCCGATCGTGTGTTATTAACATAGTATTAATGACACTTAATAGGGTCTTGAAGTCCTTGATTCCCCTTTGGAGATCCGGAGCCATTGTGGATTCTACCGCAGGTTCGAGGCTGAAGATCCGGCGGTTGGACACGTGGCAGCTCCGGAGCATACTGTGGGGAACAGATAGGTCCGGTTCCACCAGACACGTGTCAGTTCTGGAGCTTCCCTCGGTCTGGGTTTAGGTCCGGGGGTGCCGTTATGGTACATAGCCCGAAGCTTCCCCCTTGTGGGCGGTAGCTCTGGTTTGATGGTACATGTGGCGACCCTGAGACTAACCATATTGGGGAAGTGGGTCCGGTTATGTCTGACACGTGGGCCTCCAAAGGTCTTCAAATTAAGTAGATGACATTTCTTTGAGATCTTTGCAATCCCAAGGGGTATACGGTACTCAGGGTACCGACAACGTCATATGAGCTCCTAACCAGTAACAAACCCAACATCTCTTACTTTCGTGTTTTTGGGAGCAAATGCTACATTCTTAACAAGAAGCCTAGGACTTCGAAGTTTGCTTCTAAGTCCGATGAGAGTTTCTTTCTTGGTTATGACTCAAACACTTACACCTATGGTGTCTTTAACAAATCCTCAGGAATTGTTGAAGTACCATGTGACGTAGTGTTTGATGAGACTAATGGCTCCCAAGTGGAGCAAGTTGATCGTCATGTGCTAGATCAAGAAGAAGCTCCACAAGTGGTGATATGAAGGATGGCACTTGGAGACATACGACCACAAGAGCAACCTCAAGTCACAAGTAACCATCCTATACATCAAGCAAGCTCTTACTCAAATGATCAAGATCAACCTCCCCAAGATGCGCTCCAAGAAGATGAAAATGAAGGCATCAATCAAGGGGGAGACAATGAGGATGAGGAAGACCAAGATGATGAATCAAGACCTCAAGCACCTCACCCAAGAGTGCATGAAAGCATCCAACGGGACCATCCTATTGACAATATACTTGGAGACATCTCCAAGGGGGTAACTACTCGATCTCGTGTTGCAAATTTTTGTGAGCATTACTCTTTTGTTTCTTCCTTGGAGCCCCACAAGGTTGAAGAAGCACTACGAGATTCGGATTGGGTGATGGCCATGCAAGAAGAGATCAACAACTTCGAGAGAATAAAGTATGGGAGCTTGTGAAGAGGCCAAATGCAAATGTCGTAGGGACCAAATGGGTGTTCCACAACAAACAAGATGAACACGGGGGTGGTTACAAGGAACAAGGCACGCCTTGTGGCCAAAGGGTACTCACAAGTCAAAGGTTTGGATTTCGAAGAAACCTTTGCTCCCGTAGCTAGGCTTGAATCAATTCATATATTACTTGCATTTGCTACTCACCATAATTTTAAGCTATATCAAATGGACGTCAAGAGTGCATTCCTCAATGGTTCAATCAAGGAAGAAGTATATGTGGAGCAACCCCCCGAATTTGAAGATGAATAATTCCCAAACCATGTGTACAAATTGTGTAAGGCTATCTATGGACTCAAACAAGCTCCTAGAGCTTGGTATGAGTGCCTTAGAGACTTTCTAACTCAAAATGGTTTTAAAATTGGGAAGGCAGACTATACTCTATTCACTAAGCACTTTAATGATGATTTGTTTGTTTGCCAAATATATGTCGATGACATTATATTTGGTTCTACTAACAAAGCCTTTTGTGATGAGTTTTCCAAGATAATGACGGAAAGATTCGAGATGTCCATGATGGGGGAGTTGAAGTTCTTTCTAGGTTTTCAAGTGAAGCAACTCAAGGAAGGCATGTTCATTAGTCAAACCAAGTACACACAAGATATACTCAATAAGTTTGACATGGACAAGGCCCAACCCATCAACACTCCTATGACAACTAATGGGCATCTCGATCTCAATGAAGATGGTCCAAGTGTAGACCAAAAGGTATATCGTTCTATGATAGGCTCATTGTTATACTTATGTGCATCTAGGCCCGATATCATTCTTAGTGTGTGTATGTGTGCTAGATTTCAAGCTGCTCCAAAGGTGTGTCATTTGACCGCCGTTAAGAGAATTCTTAGATATTTGGTTCACACACCAAGCCTAGGATTTTGTACCCCAAAGGCTCTAAGTTTAACCTCATTGGATATTCCAATGCGGACTATGTGGGGTGCAAAATTGATAGGAAGAGTACATCGAGAACTTGCCAATTACTTGGTAGATCTCTAGTGTCATGGTCCTCAAAGAAACAAAACTCCATTGCACTTTCCACAGCTGAAGCGGAGTATGTCGCCGCCGGAAGTTGTTGTGCACAACTTCTTTGGATGCGACAAACTCTTAGGGACTATGGCATACACTTGCGCCATATTCCTCTCCTATGTGATAATGAGAGTGCCATCAAAATAGCTCACAATCCAGTTGAACACTCAAGGACCAAGCACATCGATATACGCCACCACTTCTTGAGAGATCACTCCATCAAAGGAGACATTACAATTTCCCATGTGAGAACCGATAAACAATTGGCCAATAACTTTACCAAGCCCCTAGATGAGAAAATGTTTTGTGAACTTAGGAGTGAGCTAAATATCTTGGATTCTCGAAATGTGGCTTAAGTCTTGCACATCTGATTACAATATTCAAAATTCACACATGCTTGCAAAAAACTCATCCTCCTCAATTTTTCACAAATTATTTTGAAATTATTGAATCCTTGTGAATCATGGTCATAGTTTGATTGTTGATTGCTTACTGACCATATTTACAAAGATCTTTTGTGAAATATAGTCCAAAAGGATCAAATCTCCACTCAAAACTCAATATAGGAGTTTTAAGTCTTAGGACCGGACTAGTCCGGTGGTATGAGTCGTTCTCACCCAGTCCGGATGACGGACAAGTCCGGGTCCCTGACCGGACTAGTCCGGCCCTTGGGGACTTAACCTCCCCAGGGTGCCCTCAACCTCCCCACTGTCATTCAAACACACTCTCTCTCCAAAAACGCTCAAAAACCGCCTCCCCAACGGCGATTTTTTAGTCCATCCACCAAATCTCGATTCCAATCGGTGGATTGAAGCCCCACGGTGCTTAGGAACTTTTCCCCAAGTATCGGAGACCACTCCCTCACTCTCATTTCATCAAATCGAAGATTTGAAGAGGTATTCTTGACCTAACTCCAAAATCCTTGGAATTCAATTCTTTTTGGTCCTTTGATAGAAACTTCTTCACAAATGTTGTTGTACACATCAATGTGATCATTTAGCTTCATTTTTGTGGTAGGATCCGTATTTTTTTGCAAAATTTCCCTAGATTAGGGTTCTTGCTGTGTGAACCGGACTAGTCCGGCCACAGGGCGGACAAGTCCGACCTAGTGCGGACTAGTCCAACCCCTGGGCGGACAAGTCCGGGTTACACAGTGAAAACCCTAACCTAGGTTGATTTTGTGAATTGCCCCAATTTATCTTGACTCTCTGGACATATCCAACTTTCCGTGCTTCTCTTGTCAGCAACCATGTCGGACAATGAGTACGTTACTCCCTCCGACTCCGAGACCGAAGCGGAGAAGCAGGATCTCTTTTGCCGGAAACAAAGAGAGGATCAAGAGATGGCTGCTGCGTACTTTGCCTCTCAGAGGGCAAAGAAGACGCAGAGTTGAAAGCATCTAGTCCCCATGAGGTATGGTTTCGGTGATTAATGACAACCATTGGATTTTACTAATAAATTTGTGGATGCAAGGTCTCCCATATCACTCATCACAATCAAATGAAATCTATATGAATATCATCTACTACTCATTGTATATAATTGGAGACCCCTAAACAATCATTCTATGAGGTCAATTGACTTTTATGAAGATTAGAAGTAAAAGCTCATATGTCAAAATTATTCAACCAAAATTGACAACACTCAATGCTTGATAATCATCAGAAGAATATTTCCAACCAATGCCTAAGAGGTCAATCGAGCAAATTCCAAAAGAATCACTTAGAACAACTTGAAGCAAACAAAATCAACTCACCGGATCAACCAATGTTTCCAAAAAACAATACATCGGTCGAGTTGGTTCAGCAGAAGAAGAAGACCTCAGAACTAAGTACTCACCGGATTATCCGATGATGAAGGGCATGTTACATCGGCCCATCAGTACAGTAAGAAATCTCCCTGGACCAAGTGTAACACCGGACCATCCGATGTACAACTATAAACACATCGGTTAATCACTCCAGTAAGCATTAATTCTGAACAAATTCTGGATGAAGTGCCACCGGATCATCCGATGAGAAGGAAAGTGAAACATCAGTCTAACAACGATCATATCTGACACAGAGTCATCAGCTAATTTGGATTCGACCGATGATAACTGAAGGGAGAACATCGAATCATCCGGTGTTCGCAGAACAGTGATGTCAGCCTACTTTTCCAACGGCTATTTCGTGGAGGCTGGCTATTTATACCCCTTCAACCAGTCTATTCGACATGACTTGAAGCCCAGACTTACTCTACACCTTACCAAGCATTCAAGGCATTGAGTTACCACTTCCATATCTTTTTCACCACTTGTACACCAAGAGATAGGCTAGAACTAACTAGAGATAGTGCTTGTGTGCCTCCATTCTTGGTGATTGGAGTCTCTAGTGTAGTGAGAGCTGTAAGGGAGTGTCCCTTGGTGATTGTATTGGAGAGAGCCTCCTGGAGCTTGCCAAGACAATTGTGGAAGCCTAGAAGATCCAACTTGTACAAGGCTTGAGCTCCACCTTGCCGAGGTTGGCAAACGGAGAAGCATAGTGAAGAACCCTGGTCTCGGTGACTTGGGAGTGGCTATACCCTTTGGTGGGTGCCACAACGTGGATGTAGGAAGATCGTGACGATCTTGCCGAACCATGGGATAAATCTCCGTGTCTTCGTTTCTCCTCAGGAGTTTGCGCTTTCTTCCTCTCCTCTTACACTTGTGCATTTCATATACCGCAAAGTTACTATTCACTTGAATGCATAGGTTGTTTGCATAGGGAATTGGGCTTTTAGTAATTAAGTTTTATTGCTTTAATTTTTGAAAAGAAGCCCAATTGACCCCCACCCTCTTGGGCATTCAATCCTTACAATTGGTATCAGAGCAAGGTTGCTCATTGATCATTCTAGCTTCACCGCTAGAGAGCTAAAATGGCCAAGAATGGGGGTTCGGTTCCTATCTTCGAGGGCAAGAACTTTCCGTATTGGAAAGCACGCATGCATGCTTATCTAGAGGCTATTGCTCCCGAGGTATGGGAAGCGACCCATGCGGGGTTTGGTGAGCATAATTATGTTGGTGATCAAGTCAAGTGGGATGCTAGAGCTAGAAATGCTATTTATGAATGCATTAGCCAAGATGTGTTTGCTAGGATTGCTAGCAAAGAAAAAGCATGTGAAATTTGGACTTGCTTGACTGAAATTCATGAGGGTTATCTCGTGTCAAAGAACTAAAATATCATATGCTTAAAGCCAAATATGATGAGTTCAAAATGCTACCTCATGAAAATGTCAATGAAATATTTTCTCGCTTGAATGTGCTTATTGAGGAAATTAATGCTCTTGACATTGCTTCTCTTGGCAAGGGACTCATCAACCGCAAGATTCTTATGCTCCTTCCTAAGCCAAAGTACAACATCATCAACTCCATGCTTCAAAAAGAATCTCTTGATCACATTGAAGTTTCAGAACTTATTAGAGAGATTCACGCTCATGAGATGAGTATGCTTGGGATGATGGAGGAATCATCTTCAGCACAATTGCTCTAAAGGCTTCCTTCAAGAGAACAAATCTCAACAAAAAGAAAGTGGTTGAGCCTAGCCCAAGTGAAGAAGAGCAAGCATCAAGTGAAGATGACGATGATGAGCTTACATCAATGATGAGAAAGTTCTCTCGCTTGAACTCCAAGATTGCCAAGAAGGGATACACCTTTGATCCCAAAATGAAAGCATTTCTACCAAAGAGATATGACAACAAGACTTGCTACAATTGTGGTGATCTAGGCCATATCTCCTATGATTGTCCAAAACCAGACAAAAGAAGAGAGAACCACAAGGGCAAGCGTCGCAAGCTTGAAGATAGTGAAGATGATGAAGAAGAGGTCAAGCCCAAACCAAGATTCTTTGGGAAGAATAAGAATGACAAAGGCAAGAAGGCAAAACTCTTTGTAGGGATCGAATGCCCAAGAGGGGGGGGGGGGGGGGTGAATTGGGCTACTTCAAATTTTAAGTCAATTTAAAGCTTAAGTGAAATCTAATTCTCTAAGCAAGCCAACAGTGCAATTAAGAGAATTAAGTGCGGAATTGAGAATTGCGTAATCGTAAAGGAGTAGGGAGGAGGAATGCAAACGCTCGAAGACACGGGGACACGTCGATTTTTCCCGTGGTTCGGTGAGATCACTAGGATCCACCTACGTCCACGTTGTGGCACCCACCTAAGGGTATCGCCACTCTCAAGTCACCGAGACGAGGGAATCCACTAACTTCCTCCGTTCGCCATCCTTGGCAAGGTGGAGCTCAAGCCTTGTACAACTTCGATCCTCCGGGCTTCCACAATGGTCTCGGCAAGCTCCGGAGCGATCTCTTCACTCTCCTCTTGATACAAGGTGAGTGCAATCACCAAGAATGCACTTTCTCACGGCTCTCCCTACTCTAGAGTCTCCACTCACCCAGAGAGGACGCACACAAGCTTAACTCTAAGAGGAACTAGCCTATATCTTGAGGTGTGAAAGGGTTACAAGAGTGTGAAAATGAGTATTCTAAGTCTTGGACACTTGGGGAATGTGTAGTGGTGCTCTTGTTGTTCAGCCTCCTCGAAATGACTAGTGGGAGGGGGTTAAATACTCAGCCCAACCGAATTAGCCGTTGGAAAAGTGGGCTGATTACTTTTTCTGTGTACATCGGATGATCCGATGACCCCCTTTTATGAGCATCGGTCTAATTTGATTGGCTGACGTCATTCTGTCAGAAATGACCGTTATTAGACCGATGCTTCACCTTCTTCATCACCGGAGGATCCGATGAATAGATCTTCAGTCTGGTTGAGTTGATAATTTGCTTCTGTTGTAATCGACCGATGTGCATCTGCCTTCAACATCGGATGATCCGGTGTTCAGTCCTTCAGAACACTTCAGATGAATTTGCTTACTGTTGTATTCATCCGATGTTCACTTGATACACATCGGATGATCCGGTGTGTACTTCATTCTGAGGTCTTCTTCTTCTGTTGAGTCCAAATCGACCGATGCAGTCATTCTTCGGATCACCGGATGATCCGGTGTGTACAATTTGTTTCCTTCGAGTTGAGTTGGACTGATCTTTTGGATTTTGGACTTGTGACCTCTTGAACACTTGTTTGTATGGCTCTTCTGATGGATATGAAGCTTCTTGTGTTGCCAATTTTGATAAGGTTGCGTCGTTGTACGAGTTCCTCATTTGTTTCCGATTAACCCCTTAGGTTAGTTCGTTGAGGGGTCTCCTTTTGCATCCAATGAGCAGTAGATGACATTTATGAGTGATTGATCGACGTTTGATTCATTGTACATGAAACCTTGCATCCACAAACTCATTAGTGGTAATTAACGGTTGTCATTAATCACCGAAACCGTACCTCGTGGGGGCCTAGATGCTTTCAATCTCCCCCTTTTTGGTGATTGATGACAACACAACGAGTAGAGCATAAAAGTAATGGAATTTGAAACGCAAACGCAATGCTCATAAAGAAATGTAATCGGAACAACATGCAACACAAGGAGCTCGAAGGCTCAAACAGTGATCCAATATAAATCATAAGAGTGAAGTAGCATACTGAATTACAAATAGTAGCAAATGATAACAATCAAGTCTCAAATAGAAGCAAATAACAAGTCTGAAAGCAAATAGATAACTAGCACTCCCCCTAAGCCCAAGACACTCCCCCTAACTCTAACTCTTCTCCCCCTTTGGCATCAAGACACCAAAAAGGGAAGAGGAGTACCTAGGACTCCGGAGCGCTCGGGG
Source organism: Tuctoria greenei (assembly GCA_036927565.1). NCBI lineage: Eukaryota > Viridiplantae > Streptophyta > Magnoliopsida > Poales > Poaceae > Tuctoria > Tuctoria greenei. The sequence continues at coordinate 169,521,523 of JAYESD010000005.1, read as the reverse complement.
CGACGGTGAAACGGTCGACGTCGGCGGTGCTGTCGTCGGAGCTGCTCGAGGTGGAGGTCGCAGGTGCTGGCGCTGGAGCGGGAGGAGCTGGAGCTGCTGACGCTGCTGGGGCTGCTGGCGCCGCTGGGGGATCTGCTGGGGCTGCTGGCGCCGGTGGAGAAGGTACTGCCGGTAGAGGTGAGAACTGGAACGGCACTGACGAGGCTAGAAGAGGTGACATGCTGAAACTCGGTACAGGCGACGCCGGTGCTGGAGCTGCAGTGGGTGCCAGTGGAGAAGCTGCTGGAGCCTGACCAAGACCCGGCTGCTGGGGTGGAAGGGCTATCCCGGTCTGCTGGTAGAGGTTGGTGATCAACCCCAGGATGCCCATCATAGCCTGCTGAGTCTGCTGCTGCTGGTCCAGGGTCCTCTGGTGCATCTGATCCACCAAGCTCGTGAACCGGTCCGTGTCCTCGCGCCTCTGGCGAGCCATCTCTAGCTGCATCTCTGTCTGCTGCCTCTGAAGCTCTGCGAGCCGCGCAGCCTGCTCTGCCCTGGCCTGCTCGGCTGCAAGCCGGTCCTGCCGCTGCTGCTCGACCATTTGCTGTAGCAGTGTGGTGAGCTCGGACGGCTGGGACACCTGAGCCTCTGACACTGGTGGAGGCGTCGGTGGTGCAGCAGTGGAAACTCCCGCCTCCGTGTCGTGCTGCCTCGGAGAAGGAGGCGGAGGAGGGAAGTACTCCTCAACACTGTCGCTGGTGTCACTGTCTGACCACACGTGCTCAAGTCCACCTCCCTGAGCCTCAGCCTGAGCGAGCGCCTCATCCTCCTGAGCTAACTCGGTCCAGTCCTCCTCAGAGAGACGAGCTCTGACCTGACGCTCGACTGGACGGCCAAGGCGGCGATCTCCAGGAGTAGGCACTCGGTAGTGGCCGAACCGAGTGGCGTGGAGCTCTGTCAGGGGAGCAGTGGCTGGCGAGTCCTCAGGAGCTAGCAGGAACAGCAGACGGCAAATCCAATGCCCGTAGACCAACTGCCTCAACATCCCGACTCCGTCAGTGATCACGTCCTCCATCTCGCAGATCAAGATGTCCACGATATCAAATTCCATCCCGTTCATCACATAGAACAGGATGGTCTGCTGGAGGCTCGTAAAGCCCTCTAGGTAGCCGGACCTCGGTAGAAGGGTACGCCTGAGAATGTGGTGAACTGTCCGAGCGGCTGGAGTGAGGAGAGCTGGCACCCTCGGCTGGTCTGGCGTGAACGGAGCGGTGAACAGACCTCTGATCTCCTCAAACGGTGGTGACACTCCCCCTGTCAGCGGCCTCCTTGGCGGGTCGGCTCCACCGTAGACCACCTCGTGTAGGCAAGTGAGGTGCGTGTCCACTCCAAGTAGCTGTGCCAGTCGCTCTCGAGACACGGTGTGCTGCTGCCCCAGAAACATGAAGTGGATCGAGCGCCGACCCTCTGAGATATAGAGAGTGGCGTAGAAGACTCGAACCCACTCCTCCACGTAAGCGCTCCTCTGGCGTGAGAGCAGGTCCACAAGGCCTCTGTACCTCTCGAAGAACGGCCTGATCCCGTGGCCAACTGCTGTGGCAAGCTGAGTCCAGTCGATGTAGGTGTGCTGGAACAGCTTATGGCCCCGACGCCTGTACGTCTCGTACAGGGACGCCTGTGTCAGGGTCCAAAAGCGAGGATCAACCCTAGTGTCCCTGGGCTGCGGGAACCACTCCTCTGGCAATACTGTCCATCTGAGCTTCTTCAGTTGTTTTGCCTTGAGCTTGCGATAATCTGTAAGCCTGACATCCTCAGCAACTCTGGCAGCGGTATCCATCTCGTAGATGGCCCTCTGGGCCTCTCTATCCTCTGCGCGGTCGGCAGCAGTGGGACGCTGACTCGCAGTGGGGGTCTGACCTCCCCCTCGGGTCCTGACGGTGCGCCGGCGAACCAGTGGCGTCACCTCAGTTTCCTCCTCGTCCTCAGAGTCGTCGGGCGGCACGAGCTGCACTGGGGGCCGCTGCTGCCTCTGCCGAGACTCGCGGATCCGCAAGGAACCGCGACGGCCGCGCTCACGCTCCTCTGCGGCGCGAGCGGCCAACTCTGCCCGGCGAGCTTCCTTCGAGAGCTTCTGTTTCTTCGCTGCGGGCTCCTCGATGGCCTTGCCTTTGTCCTTGCGATCACGGCCCATCTTGATGCAAAAGAGAGGGCTAGGGTTAGCGAAAAGATGATCGGTGAGAAACAATGACGGATGTCGCACGGCACGGAACAAACCTTAGCGACGAAAAGGATGAACGACGAACGGCGACGCAGCGATTTTGACGATGTCGCGTGGTTCGTGGGAACCCTAGCGACGAGGCGGCTGCGGTGGCGACAGCCGGCAGGGGCGACGGCGGCGGCGGTGGCGACAGCCGGCGAGGGCGACGGCGGCAGCGATGCCGGCAGCCGGCAGGGGCGCGAGCAGGGGACGGCGGCGGCGGCACCTAGGGAGGCGGTGCTTGGGTGCGGCGGCGGAGGTGGCGGCGAGTAGGGCGAGCGGCGGCGGTGAGAGAGAAGAATCGGGGAGAGAGAAGGAACGGCGGCGGCGCGGGAGTTTAAATAGTGGGGCCCAAACCCTAGCCGTTTTTTAAACACCGGATGGACCGATGATAGAAGCAGTGAACATCGGTCAAAAGCAACAGTAAGGATATTCAAGAATTGCTGTTGACATCGGATGAACCGATGATTAGGGTTTGAACATCGGTCGAATAGCACAGTAAGGGTGTTCAACCGAGTGATATTGACACCGGATGATCCGACGTTAGAGGGAGGTAGACATCGGTTGAATGGATCACAGCTCCAGAAGAGTGAACATCGGATGGACCGATGTTTTCCAGGATGAACGCGTCGGATCATTTGAGGTTCTGACAGAGTTGGGCTTTGAGGATAGAACACCTATTTGACCGATGAGGGATTGACAGAGGGCATCGGATAATCCGATGACAACAGAACGAAAACATCCCATATATGTCCTTCGACTGAACAAACAATTGAGGATAAACACATGTCTTAGGACTTTTTGGGCAACCCCTTACCCCTCAAGAAGCTAATATGCCAATAACTTGGCTAGACCTTAATGCAAATGGAACACCGAGAAAAAAATAGAGGAAAAAATATCCAAAAAAAATGTAAGGCCCATGCTTTGAGAGGTAGAGTATGAAAACTTCTATCTCATTAAAGCATGTTCCTTTAGAATTTTGCTCTTTCCGCATCATATGAGTTGAGATATTGCATTTCAAACAAGTCTCCTTCTCATGATGTGGGTTCCCCTTTGTGACAATTCTACCGTATGCAATGTCAAACAAATTATAGTGCAAGAGATTAAATGAGTGCAAGTTTATATGGCAGGGATCATGCAAGGCATAAAATAAATCTATCTTGCCAAGTTTAAACCTTCCAAAGGCTTCCTCAGGGAAAAACTATTTCTAGCTCACCCCTATCCTTTGGGAGTTAGGCAAGACCTATATGACATGCAACCTTACATGAACATGGCAATTTACATGACGTTAGATGCATCTAGCACATTTAACTCACTTCTAAGCCTAGAAAAAGTTTTCTCATCAAGTGGTTTGGTGAAGATATCCGCCAATTGTTCTTCGGACCTAACACCTTGCAAAGAGATTTCTCCCTTAGCCTCATGGTCCCGCAAGAAGTGATGGCGAATATCAATGTGCTTAGTGCGGGAGTGTTGAACGGGGTTTCTAGCTATCTTAACCGCACTTTCATTGTCACAAAGGAGAGGCACACAACCAAACTTAATTCCAAAGTCCAAGAGGGTTTGCTTCATATATAGGATTTGGGCACAACATGCACCGGCCGCTATATACTCCGCCTCCGCGGTGGACAAAGCCACGGAATTTTGCTTCTTGCTTGACCAAGAAACTAGGGAACGCCCAAGTAAGTGGCAACCCCCGGAGGTACTCTTGCGGTCTACACGGCATCCGGCAAAGTCCGAATCCGAGTAACCTAAGAGATGAAAACTAGCGTTCTTGGGGTACCACAAACCTACACTTGGGGTATGCTTGAGATACCGAAGTATCCTAAAGACCGCCTTCTTGTGCGATTCTTTAGGTGCCGCTTGAAAGCGAGCACACAAGCACACACTAAACATAATATCGGGCCTAGATGCGGTAAGATATAGCAATGAACCAATCATGGAACGGTAATGAGATTGATCAATAGATTTACCGTCCATGTCTGCGTCGAGATGACAATTTGTCGCCATTGGAGTGCTTCTTGAGCTACAATCTCCCATCTCAAATTTCTTCAAGAGGTCCTTAGTGTACTTCTCTTGATGGATGAAGGCCCCCTCTTGAAGTTGCTTGATTTGAAATCCTAGGAAGAAGTTGAGCTCTCCAATCATTGACATCTCGAATTCCCTAGACATCATTTTGCCAAACTCATGGCTAAGAGCTTTGTTAGTTGAGCCAAAAATAATATCATCGACATAAATTTGACAAAGAAATAAGTCTCCGTCGATGTCCTTGGTGAAGAGTGTAGTGTCCACCCTCCCAATCTTGAAACCTTGCATGACGAGGAAGTCCCTTAAGCGCTCGTACCATGCCCTTGGAGCTTGCTTGAGTCCATAGAGTGCTTTGTTTAGCCTATAGACATGGTTAGGGTTTCTTGGGTCCTCAAACCCGGGAGGTTGCTCAACAAACACAAGTTCATTAATATAGCCATTGAGAAATGCACTCTTAACATCCATTTGATAAAGCATGATATTATGATGAGAAGCAAAAGCAAGGAGTATGCGGATAGCTTCTAACCGTGCTACCGGGGCGAATGTCTCCCCAAAATCCAAACCTTCAACTTGAGCAAATCCCTTTGCCACAAGCCTAGCTTTGTTGCGGACCACCACGCCATTCTCATCTTGCTTGTTGCGGTAGACCCACTTCGTTCCAATCACATTCTTGTCCTTGGGTCGCTCCTCCAACACCCAAACTTCATTGCGGGTGAAGTTGTTGAGTTCCTCTTGCATAGCCATCACCCAATTGGAGTCTTGGAGAGCTTCCTCAATGCTTTTGGGTTCTACACACGACACAAAAGAGTAGTGCTCACAAAAAGATGCAACATGACGTGAACGAGTACTTACTCCCCGTGAAGGACTTCCAATGATTTGATCCATTGGATGTGCCTTGGAGATGCGCCCATGTCTCATCAACGGTTGTGAGTCACTTGGTGGTGATGAAGCATCTTGCTCGTCTTGTGGTTGGACTTCATCTTGGACTTCATCTTCTTCTTGGTGTTGTGTGGCTTGTTGGTCTTGCATAGGCAATGGATCATCTTTGTCTTCTTCTTCATTCACTTGAGGCGCCATGGAGGTGTTGATGTTCGGACTTGAAGCTCCCCCTTGATCATGGCTCTCCTCAACTTCGGGCTTGATGTCTCCTATGGTCATGTTCTTCATAGCTTCTCGTAGAGGCTCATCATCTATATCATCATGACCAAAACTCTCCTCTTGGGAGCCATTAGTCTCATCAAACTCAACGTCACAACTTTCTTCAACTAACCCGGAGGTTTGGTTGAATACTCGATATGCCTTTGAGTTTGACGCATAACCAAGGAAAATACCAACATCGCACCTTCTTTCAAACTTACCAAGTCTTTTCTTGCGGTAGATGTAGCACTTGCATCCGAAGACCCGGAAGTAGGAGATGTTGGGCTTTCTCCCAATGAGGAGCTCGTAGGGAGTCTTTTGGAGAAGTCGATGAAGGTAGACTCTATTTGCGGCATGGCATGCCGTGTTGATCGCTTCCGCCCAAAACTTCTCCGACGTCCCATAATCATCAAGCATGGCTCTCGCGAGGGTGATTAGAGTCTTGTTCTTTCTCTCAACAACACCGTTTTGTTGAGGGGTGTATGTAGCCGAAAATTCGTGCTTGACTCCTTCACGGTCACACCACTCCCCAATATTGTAGTTCTTGAACTCGGTGCCGTTGTCACTTCGGACCTTGATGATGGGAAGTTGGAATTCCCGTTGAGCTTGTTTTGCAAAGGTCTTGAAGACTTCCGGGGTTTCACCCTTGTCACCTAAAAACAAAGTCCAAGCATAGCGAGAGTAATCATCAACAATAACGAGACAATAGAGATTACCGCCAAGGCTTTGGTAGGTGGACGGTCCGAAGAGGTCCATGTGAAGTAGTTCGAGCGGCTTGGAGGTAGACACCATTGTCTTCATCGGATGGTGCGAAGCCACTTGCTTCCCGGCTTGACATGCGCTACATAGCTTGTTCTTTTCAAACGTCACGTCCTTTACGCCGGTCACCATCCCTAGCTTGAAGGACTTCTTGAGCTTGCTCATTCCTATGTGAGCAATCCTCCGATGCCATAGCCACCCCAAACTTGTCTTGGTGAAAAGACAAGTGGTTAGGCTTGCGCTCTTGTTGGAGAAGTCCACCAAATATAGATGACCATGCCTAAAACCCTTGAATATTAGCTCTTTGCTAGCTACACTAGACACCACAACACCATCTTTGTCAAATGTGCACGTTAGTCCAAGATCACAAAGTTGAGCAATAGAGAGCAAATTAAAGCTAAGAGACTTAACGTAAAGCACATTCGAAATGGACAAGTCATTAGAAATTGCAATTTTACCTAAACCAATTACCTTCCCCTTTGAGTTATCACCAAAGGTGACTTGTTCATGATTGCCGGGGTCTTCTATGGAGGTGAACATACCATCATTGCCGGTCATGTGTTGAGTGCACCCACTATCGAGTACCCAATGTTTTCCTCCGGCTTTGTAGTTCACCTACACACATGAAGTTAGTTTTTGAGTTTAGGAACCCAAGCCAACTTAGGTCCTTGTATGTGTGATACAAGTGATTTTGGGACCCAAAGTTGCTTGGGGAGCTTCCCCTTCATGCCCTTGATGTTTTTGCCAATGAACTTCGCCTTCACCTTTCCACCTACTTTGCTCAAGAGATAGTGACAATCATTGAAAGTAGATGAATAGTTAGGAGGTAATTTTGGAGAAGGACGAGTGGGAAGAGGGCACTCCCTAGTGTGATGTCCGGTGACCTCACAATGTTGGCAATAGGATCCCACTTCCTTGATGAAGCTTGTCCTAAGCTCCGGTGAGGGCACCTTCCATTTGTTGGGCGTAGGGAAGGTCCCAAGTCCCCTCTTGTTGAAGCCTTTAGCTTGTTGGAAGAGGATCTCCTTGTGCTTGTCCTCTCCCTTGGAAAGTCTAGCCACACTAGTGCGGAGACTTTCGATCTCGTCCATTAGCTCCTTCTCCCTATTAGCTTTCATTGGCAAAGACTCATGCAAATTGTTAGTGGCATGTGAACTAGCGGGTGTTTTGCCATCAAGAGTTTCTTTCTTCAAGTTATTCAATTTTAGTTCCATTGCTTCATAGGAAAGACCAAGTGTCTCATGCTCTTGAACTAACTCGTTATGCTTAGCCAATAGTGCCGAGTTAGCTAAGTCAAGCTCATGGAACTCAAGCTTGATTTGAGCCTTCTCCTCCTCGATTTGCTTGACATGTGACTTGAGCGTTTCATGCTCATTAAGTATGGTGACATACTTGTCTTGCAAATCGAGGTTGGCACCCTCTAGCTTAGCGCGAGTTAGCTCAAGTGCCTTAACCTTAGCCTTTTCCCTTTTGATAATGGCATGATATTCATTTATCATAGATGCTAGTTCATCGGGAGAAAGTTCATCATCACTTGAGTCATCGCATACCTTTGTGTTACCTTTCGCCATAAGGCACATAGGCGGTGGAGGAAGGGGTGAGTCACTCTTGTTGACGATAGCGAGGCTTGCCAAGTTTTCTTCCTCATCTTCACTATCATCACTTGTTTCTTCATCGGTGACCCACTCATTTGCTTCGCACATGAAGACCTTTTGAGGTCCTCTTCTCTTCTTTGGAAAGAGCTTGGTCTTCTTGCCTTTGTCAAGTTTCTTCTTTCCAAAGGTGCGCTTGGGCTTTGCATCTTCATCATCATCACTCTCTTCTAGCTTGCGATGCTTGCCCTTGTCCTTCCTCTTGTCCGGTTTTGGACAATCATATGATATGTGGCCTTGATCGCCACAATTGTAGCACGTCTTGTTTTCATCTCTCCTTGGCAAGAAGGCTTTCTTCTTGGGATCAAACGAGTATCCCTTCTTGGCAATCTTTGAGTTGAGACGTGAAAACTTCCTCATCATCAATGCAAGCTCATCATCATCATCATCTTCACTTGTAGCTTGTTCTTCCTCACTTGAGCTAGGCTCAACCACTTTCTTCTTCTTGGTATGTGTCTTCTTGGTTGAAGCCTTGAGAGCAATGGTCTTTGATGATGGTGACTCCTCCATCATTCCAAGCACACTCATCTCATGAGCATGTATCTCTCCAATGAGCTCCGAAACCTCAATGTTGTCAAGTGACTCCTTTTGGAGCATTGAGTTGATGATGTTGTACTTGGGCTTGGGAAGTAGCATGAGGATCTTGCGGTTGATGAGTCCCTTGCCAAGAGAAGCAATGTCAAGAGCATTAATTTCCTCAATGAGTACATTTAAGCGAGAAAACATTTGATTAACATTCTCATGAGGAAGCATTTTAAAATCATCATACTTGGATTTAAGCAAGTGATATTTGAGCTCTTTGACACGAGAGGAACCCTCATGGATCTCAATCAAGCAAGCCCAAATTTCACAAGCTTTCTCCTTACTAGCAATTCTAGCAAATACATCTTGACTAATGCACTCATAAATAGCATTCCTAGCCTTAGCATCCCATTTTAGTTGATCACCAATATATTCATGGTTGCCAAACCCCGCATGGGTCGCTTCCCACACTTCGGGAGAAATTGCCTCAAGGTAAGCGCGCATGCGTGCTTTCCAATAAGCAAAATTCTTGCCCTCGAAGGTAGGAACCGAACCCCCATTCTTGGCCATTTTTGCTCTCTAGCGGTGAAGCTAGAATGATCCAATGAGCAACCTTGCTCTGATACCAATTGTAGGGATCGAATGCCCAAGAGGGGGGGGGTGAATTGGGCTACTTCAAATTTTAAGTCAATTTAAAGCTTAAGTGAAATCTAATTCTCTAAGCAAGCCAACAGTGCAATTAAGAGAATTAAGTGCGGAATTGAGAATTGCGTAATCGTAAAGGAGTAGGGAGGAGGAATGCAAACGCTCGAAGACACGGGGACACGTCGATTTTTCCCGTGGTTCGGTGAGATCACTAGGATCCACCTACGTCCACGTTGTGGCACCCACCTAAGGGTATCGCCACTCCCAAGTCACCGAGACGAGGGAATCCACTAACTTCCTCCGTTCGCCATCCTTGGCAAGGTGGAGCTCAAGCCTTGTACAACTTCGATCCTCCGGGCTTCCACAATGGTCTCGGCAAGCTCCGGAGCGATCTCTTCACTCTCCTCTTGATACAAGGTGAGTGCAATCACCAAGAATGCACTTTCTCACGGCTCTCCCTACTCTAGAGTCTCCACTCACCCAGAGAGGACGCACACAAGCTTAACTCTAAGAGGAACTAGCCTATATCTTGAGGTGTGAAAGGGTTACAAGAGTGTGAAAATGAGTATTCTAAGTCTTGGACACTTGGGGAATGTGTAGTGGTGCTCTTGTTGTTCAGCCTCCTCGAAATGACTGGTGGGAGGGGGTTAAATACTCAGCCCAACCGAATTAGCCGTTGGAAAAGTGGGCTGATTACTTTTTCTGTGTACATCGGATGATCCGATGACCCCCTTTTATGAGCATCGGTCTAATTTGATTGGCTGACGTCATTCTGTCAGAAATGACCGTTATTAGACCGATGCTTCACCTTCTTCATCACCGGAGGATCCGATGAATAGATCTTCAGTCTGGTTGAGTTGATAATTTGCTTCTGTTGTAATCGACCGATGTGCATCTGCCTTCAACATCGGATGATCCGGTGTTCAGTCCTTCAGAACACTTCAGATGAATTTGCTTACTGTTGTATTCATCCGATGTTCACTTGATACACATCGGATGATCCGGTGTGTACTTCATTCTGAGGTCTTCTTCTTCTGTTGAGTCCAAATCGACCGATGCAGTCATTCTTCGGATCACCGGATGATCCGGTGTGTACAATTTGTTTCCTTCGAGTTGAGTTGGACTGATCTTTTGGATTTTGGACTTGTGACCTCTTGAACACTTGTTTGTATGGCTCTTCTGATGGATATGAAGCTTCTTGTGTTGCCAATTTTGATAAGGTTGCGTCGTTGTACGAGTTCCTCATTTGTTTCCGATTAACCCCTTAGGTTAGTTCGTTGAGGGGTCTCCTTTTGCATCCAATGAGCAGTAGATGACATTTATGAGTGATTGATCGACGTTTGATTCATTGTACATGAAACCTTGCATCCACAAACTCATTAGTGGTAATTAACGGTTGTCATTAATCACCGAAACCGTACCTCGTGGGGGCCTAGATGCTTTCACTCTTCCCAAAGAAGAGAAAAAGACCACAAAAGGTATTCATGTGTGAGGCAAATTAATGGATCACCGACGAAGAATCAAGTGATGAAGAGAGTGAAACGGAAGAAGAAAGCTTGGCCGGCCTTGCCATTGCCAACAATGATGATTCACCTCTTCATCCACCTCCCATGTGCCTCATGGCTAAAGGTAACACCAAGGTATGTGATGATTCTAGTGATGATGAGCTTTCCCCCGATGATTTAACTTCATTAATAAATGAATACCACACTATCATTAAGAGGGAAAAGAGTAAGGTAAAGGCTCTTGAAGAAACTCGTGCTAAGCTTGAGAGTGCTAACCTCGATTTGCTTGACAAGTATGAAATCATACTTAAGGAGCATGACATGCTCAGATCTCATGTCAAGCAAATTGAAGAGGATAAGGCTCAAATCAAGCTAGATCACCATGAGCTTGACTTAGCACACCAAGCACTCTTGGGAAAGCACAATGAGTTAATCCAAGAGCGTCAAGTACTTAACCTTGCTCATGAAGCTCTTGATCAAGAATTGAAAAATATAAAGAAACAAACTCTTAATGATAAGGTATCCATTAATTCTCATGCCACTAATGTCTTGCATAAGTCTTTGCCTTTGAAAGAGAATGCTAGGGAGAAGGACTTGTTGGAAGAAATTGAAAGTCTCCGCACTAGTGTGGCAAGACTATCTAAAGGAGAAGTCGAGCACAAGGAAATCCTCTTCCAACAAGCAAAGGCCTTCAACAAGAGAGGACTTGGATCCTTCCCGGTGCGTAACAAAGGAAAGGTGCCCTCACCGGAGCTTAGAACAAGCTTCATCAAGGAAGTTGGTTCCTATTGCCAACATTGTGAGGTCACCGGTCACCATACAAGGGAGTGTCCTCTTCCTAACCGGCCTTCTCCAAAATTGCCTACTAACTACAAGTCTACTTTCAATGATCATTATTATCTCTTGATTAAAGTAGATGGCAAGGTGAAGGCAAGGTTCATTGGCAATGACATAAAGGGCATGAAGGGGAAGCTCCCCATGCAACTTTGGGTCCCAAAAACACTTGTATCACACATACAAGGACCTAAGTTGGCTTGGGTGCCAAAAATCAAAAATTGAATTCATGTGTGTAGGTGAACTACAAAGCCGATGGAAAGCATTGGGTACTCGATAGCGGGTGCACTCAACACATGAACGGCAACGATGGTATGTTCACCTGCATAGAGGACCCCGACAATCATGAACAAGTCACCTTTGGTGATAATTCTAAGGGGAAGGTAATTCGGTTGGGTAAGATTGTATTTTTCACATGGTTTATTTATTTCAAATATGTTGTATGTTTCAATTTGCTTTCAATTGTACAAATTTTGTGATCTTGGGATAACGTGCACTTTTAGCAAGAATGATGTTGTTGTGACAAGCCTAACGTTGAGGAGAGTCATGATCAAGGGGGAGCTTCAAGTTCCAACATCTACACATCGACAGAGAATTATTCATTTGTCAAATTTATGTCGATGATATTATTTTTGGTTCAACTAACGAAGCTCTTAGCCATGAGTTTTGCAAAATGATGTCTAGGGAATTCGAGATGTTGATGATTGGAGAGCTCAACTTCTTCCTTGGATTTCAAATCAAGCAACTTCGAGAGGGGACCTTCATCTATCAAGAAAAGTATACCAAGGACCCCTAGAAGAAATTTGAGATGGGAGATTGTAGCTCAAGAAGTACTCCAATGGCAACAAATTGACATCTCGACGCGGATAAGGACTGTAAACCTATTGACCAATCTAATTATCGTTATATTATTGGTTCATTGCTTTATCTTACCGCATCTAGGCCCAATATCATGTTTAGTGTATGCTTGTGTGCTCGCTTTCAAGCGGCACCTAAAGAATTGCATCGGAAGGCGGTCTTTAGGATACTCCAGTATCTCAAGCATACCCCTAGTGTGGGCCTGTGGTACCCTAAAGGTGCAAAATTCTATCTCTTGGGTTACTCGGATTCGGACTTTGCTGGATGCCGTGTGGATCGAAAGAGTACCTCCGGTGGGTGCCACTTGCTTGGGCGTTCCCTAGTATCGTGGTCCAGCAAGAAGCAAAATTCCGTTGCCTTGTCCACGGCAGAAGCGGAATACATAGCGGTCGGTGCATGTTGTGCCCAAATTCTTTATATGAAGCAAATCCTTATGGACTTTGGTATTAAACTTGGTTGTGTGCCTCTCCTTTGTGACAATGAAAGTGCGGTTAAGATAGCTAAAAACCCTGTTCAACACTCCCGCACTAAGCACATTGATATTCGTCATCATTTCTTAAGGGACCATGAAGCTAAGGGAGACATCTCCTTGCGAGGTGTTAGGTCCGAAGAACAATTGGCGGATATCTTCACTAAACCACTTGATGAGAAAACTTTTTCTAGACTAAGAAGTGAATTAAATGTGCTAGATGCATCGAACGTCATATAAGTTGCCATGATCATGTAAGAATGCATCTCATATAGGTCTTGTCTAACTTTCAAAGGATAGGGGTGAGCAAGGGTTAGCTTGGGATGGAGGTTCTTTTGGGTTTCCCCAAGACTTGGAGAGTGACTCTCCCTGAAGAAGCATTTGAAAGGTTCAAATTTGGCAAGATAGATTTAATTTATGTCCTGCATGATGCCTGCCATATAGACTTGCACTCACGTTTAATTTCTTGCATTATAAATTTTTTGGCATTGCATACGGTAGATTGTCACAAAGGGGAACCCACTTCATGAGAAAGAGACTTGTTTGAAATGCAATATCCCAACTCATATGATGTGGAAAAAACAAAATTTTAGGTGCGTTAATACCTAAAGGAACATGCTTTAAAGAGCTAGAAGTCTTCATCCTCTAGCTCACAAAGCATGGGCCTTACATTTTATTTGGATTTATTCATTATTTTCTTCAGTGTTCTATTTGCTTTAGGGCTTAGCCAAGTTATTGGAAATTAGTCTTTTGAGGGGTAAGGGGTTGCCCAAAAAGTCCTAAGACATGAGTTTATTCGTGTTTGTTTGTTTGGGTCAAATGACATATATGGGATGTTGCTGTTTTGTAGTCATCATATTATCCGATGATTAGGCCAGAAGCTCATCGGATCAGTTTGTGTTCAAGTGCCAAGGGTCAACTCAGTCAGAAAGTCAAATCAACCGACGAGTTCATTCTGAGAAACATCAGAGAATCCGATGTTCACTTTTCTAGAGTTGTGCCAAATTCAACCGATGCAAATCATTTTCATGTCGGATCATCCGGTGTCGATGGCACTTTTGGAATACCCTTACTGTATCATTCGACCGACGCAGCCCTCATCTAACGTCGGTTCATCCGATGTTAAAATTTGAGCTAGGGTTTGGGCCCCACCTTCTCAGTGCATGCCTTCACTCCCTTTTCTCTGTCCCCGACTCCGCCGCTCAGAGCCCGACGCCTCACCTCCGCCGCCGCCGCTCCGCGCCTCTGGCCGCCGCCGCCCTCCGGTCGTCGCCACTTAGCGCTGCCGCCTTCCCACGCGCCGCCGCCTCCCCAAGCAGCACCGCCGCCGCCTCCCACGCCTCACCGCCTCCCCACGCCATCCTAGGTGCCGCACCACCGCCCTCTGCGCCGCTGTGGTGCCCTCCTTTCGGTCGCCGTGCTTTGCCGTTAGGTTTCCCCGACCGCGACGATCTTTGTGTCGCCGTCCTGTCCGCTCGAGCTCGTGTCCCGCGACCTCGCCTTCGTTGTCGTCATGGGTCGTGACAAGAAGGGAAAGGGCAAGGCTATTGAGGAGCCAACCGCCAAAAAGCAGAAGTTGTCGAAGGAGGCGAAGAAAGCTTTGATGGCCGCTCGCGCCGCTGAGGAGCGAGAGCGTGGCCGAGGAGGATCGTTGAGGATCTGCGAGGCCCGACTGAGGCAGCCTCTCGTGCCAGAGGAGTCAGAGGAAGAAGAGGAGCCTGAAGTGCTGCTTGTTCGCCGGTGCTCAACCAGGACCCGTGGAGGTCATCCAGCTGCAGCCCCGAGACCGAGACCGTCAGCAGCTGACCTTCGAGAGGACAGGGCGGCCCAGAGAGCCGTCTATGAGATAGACACCAGCGTCCGTGTTGGTGAGGGTGTCCGCCTAACATACTACAGGAAGTTGAAGGCCAAGCAACTCAGGAAGCTCAGGTGGAGCATTTTACTTGAGGAGTGGTTCCCGCAGCCCAGAGAGGCACTTGTGGACAACCGCTTTTGGACCCTGACACATGCATCGCTGTATGAGACTTACAGACGTCGGGGCCATAAGCTCTTCCAGCACAATTTCCTGGATTGGGATCAGCTTGCACTTGCAGTAGGGGCGGAGATACGTCCTTACTTTGAGAGGTATAGAGGGCTAGTGGAGCTGATGTCTTACGAGAGGAGTGCCTACGTGGAGGACTGGGCCCGAGTATTCTATGCCACACTCTACGTCTCTGAGGGCCGCAGATCCATTGACTTCATGTTTATGGGCCAACATCACCACCTGACCTGGCAGACTTTGGGACAGCTGCTAGGCGTGGATCTTCACGACACATGCCTACACGAGAGAGTGTATGGACTGGCTGACCCACCAAGGAGACCACTCACTGGAGGTGTGGCACCACCACTTGAGGAGATACGCTCACTGTTCACTCAGCCCTTCTCTCCATACCATCCAAGGGTACCGGCACTACTCACTCCAGCTGCGCGCACTGTGCACCTTTCCTTGCGTTGCACACTTTTGCCGAGGTCCGGATACCTTGAGGGGTTCACCAGCTTGCAGCAGACTCTCCTGTTCTATGTTATGAACGGGATGGAGTTCGACATTGTGGACATCCTGATCTGTGAGATGGAGGACGTCATCACTGATGGAGTCGGGATGATGAGGCAGCTTGTGTTTGGTCACTAGATCAGTTACTTGCTCAACATGGTAGCTCTAGAGGGGTCCGTCGTGCGTGACAGTCTCACCGACGAGAGCGTCACACGGTTCAGCCACTACCGTGCTCCAGCTCCTGGAGACCGCCGCCTTGGTCATCCAGTTGAGCATCAGGTCTATGCCCGTTTCTCAGAGGAAGACTGGTCAGATCTGGAGAAGGAAGACGAGAGACTAGCACAGGTAGAGGCTCAGGGTGAGGATCTCCAGCATATATTGTCCAAGAGTGACACCAGCGATAGTGTCGAGGAGTACTTCCCACCTCCTCCCTCACCCAGGCAGCACGACACGGAGGATGGAGGCTCGACTGTGCCACCTCCTACTCCACCTCCCGTGTCAGAGGCACAGGTCTCTCAGCCATCTGAGCTTACCTCCCAACTCCAGTAGATGGTTGAGCAGCAGCGCTGGACCGGCTTGCAGCTGAGCAGGCCCGAGCTGAGCAGGTTGCACGTCTCTTGGAGCTCCAGAAGCAACAGCAGGAGATGCAGCGACAGATCGCCCGCGAGAGGCGAGAGGACACCGACAGGCTGACTGGGCTGATTGATTGGATGCACCAGCGCTCTCTCGACCAGCAGCAGCAGACGCAGCAGGCGATGATGGGCATCCTGGGGTTGATCACCAACCTCTACACGCAGATCGGGATTGCCCTGCCATCGCAGCTTCCAGGCCTTGCTCCAGGTCCGCCTGTCCTGGCACCAGCTTCAGCGCCAGTGCTGAATACGCCGATCCCGTCGATCAGCATGTCCCCACTGATTCCTCCAGGTGCTCCTATCCACTCTCCCCTGCCGTATACGACGCTTTTCCAGCAGACGCCAGCGTCTGTTGTCAATGCCTCGTTGCCAACAGTTCAGACTCAGCAAGCACCGACAGCAGCACCCGCCACCTCTACTCCAGCTTCAGCAGCAGTAGGCATCAGCTCCGACGACAGCACCCCCGACGGTGACCAGTTCGTCATCGCCCCGAGCGCTCAGGGTCCTTAGGCACTCGGCTTCCTTTTTGGTGTCTTGATGCCAAAGGGGGAGAAGAGTCAGGGGGAGGATAGCTTAGTCTCAGGGGGAGTCCTAGCTGTAGGGGGAGTCTATCTTTTTGGGAGTTCTTTTGTAATTTGGAGTTTTGCTACTCTTTTGCTATTCATTGAGTATTCGTGTGCCACTTAATTCTCTTGAGTTATTGATCAATTGAGCTTTTGAGTTATTGATCGTTTTTGAGCCTTCAAGTTTAAGTGTGCTAAATCTTGTACTTATTGCATATCCTTTTGAGTATCGTATTCTCAAATTCATTACTATTATGCTTTACTTGTTGTGTTGTTATCAATCACCAAAAAGGGGGAGATTGAAAGCATCTAGGCCCCATAAGGTATGGTTTTGGTGATTAATGACAACCATTGGATTTTACTAATAAATTTGTGGATGCAAGGTCTCCCATATCACTCATCACAATCAAATGAAATCTATATGAATATCATCTACTGCTCATTGTATATAATTGGAGGCCCCTAAACAATCATTCTACGAGGTCAATTGACTTTTATGAAGATTAGAAGTAAAAGCTCATATGTCAAAATTATTCAACCAAAATTGACAGCACTCAATGTTTGATAATCATCAGAAGAATATTTCCAACCAATGCCTAAGAGGTCAATCGAGCAAATTCCAAAAGAATCACTTAGAACAACTCGAAGCAAACAAAATCAACTCACCGGATCAATCGATGTTTCCAGAAAACAATACATCGGTCGAGTTGGTTCAGCAGAAGAAGAAGACCTCAGAACTAAGTACTCACCGGATCATCCGATGATGAAGGGCATGTTACATCGGTCCATCAGTACAGTAAGCAATCTCCCTGGACCAAGTGTAACATCGGACCATCCGATGTACAATTATAAACACATCGGTTAATCACTCCAGTAAGCATTAATTCTGAACAAATTCTGGATGAAGTGCCACCGGATCATCTGATGAGAAGGAAAGTGAAACATCGGTCTAACAACAGTCATATCTGACACAGTGACATCAGCTAATTTGGATTCGACCGATGATAACTGAAGGGAGAACATCGGATCATCCGGTGTTCGCAGAAAAGTGATGTCAGCCTACTTTTCCAACGGCTATTTCGTGGAGGCTGGCTATTTATACCCCTTCAACCAGTCTATTCGACATGACTTGAAGCCCAAACTTACTCTACACCTTACCAAGCATTCAAGGCATTGAGCTACCACTTCCATATCTTTTTCACCACTTGTACACCAAGAGATAGGATAGAACTAACTAGAGATAGTGCTTGTGTGCCTCCATTCTTGGTGATTGGAGTCTCTAGTGTAGTGAGAGATTTAAGGGAGTGTCCCTAGGTGAATGTTTTGGAGAAAGCCTTCCGGAGCTTGCCAAGACAATTGTGGAAGCCCAGAGGATCCAAGTTGTACAAGGCCTGAGCTCCACCTTGCCGAGGTTAGCAAACGGAGAAGCATAGTGAAGAACCCTGGTCTCGGTGACTTGGGAGTGGCTATACCCTTTGGTGGGTGCCACAACATGGATGTAGGAAGATCTTGATGATCTTGCCGAACCACAGGATAAATCTCTGTGTCTTTGTGTCTCCTCAGGAGTTTGCGCTTTCTTCCTCTCCCCTTACACTTGTGCATTTCATATACCGCAAAGTTACTATTCACTTGAATGCATAGGTTGTTTGCATAGGGAATTGGGCTTTTAGTAATTAAGTTTTATTGCTCTAATTTTTGAAAAGAAGCCCAATTCACCCCCCTCTTGAGCATTCGATCCTTAGAAGCGCGAGGAGCACAACTCCGCTGCTGCCGTGGCTGCCCCAAAGAGGAAGAGGCTTGTGACCTTGGGTGAGCAAGCCAAATCCCAGGGGGCATGATCCTCCAAAGATAAGAACAAGGCCCCTGTTGATGCTGCACCCAAGAAGAGGGTGATTGTGGCCAAGAAGGCTGCAAGCAAAGTGAAGAAGGGTGCCCCACAACCCATTGGCCCCTTGAGGATGTCCTCTCTGCACGGAACCCAAACCGTGCAGCTGCTTTTGATGTCAACATCTTCAAGGGCAAGGGAGCAGAGAAAGCACACAAGCTGAGACGGATCAATGTCTATCAGCGTGACAGGAGCACAGTGGATCCCCGATTCTGGTGTGATTTCCACTGTGATTTCTACAGGACGGTCTATATGACCAAGCAGGCCCCTGTCACACACGCTTAGTGGATTGACTGGGACTATATGGCCCAGAAGGATCATCAAGCCTTCAATGTTGTGATTGAGGCTGTCAAGAGGCATGGCCTGAAGAAGTTCATGGCTTTCCAGTATGACTGGAATGTGGAGGTCATCACTCAGTTCTACTCCACCCTTTACTTCCACACCGATGGGGATAGGAGGATCACCTAGATGACCCATGGAGAGCAGTACTCTACCACCTTTTGGGAGTTTGCTCAGTTGCTTGACTTGGAGGATCAACTGGATAATGAGATCATCATTTCCAATCTGAAGCCAGTTGATCGGGACACATTGGAGTATATGTATCCAAGCCATGCACAGTATGAGTTTGGGCACATCAGAAATATCAAGCCCTTCTATAGTGTGCTCAACCGGGTCCTCAAAAAGACAATTGCCCCCAAGGATGGAGATGCGGGGATCATCCAAGGCAATTTTAGGCATTTAATGGTCCTCATTGATGGAGATGTCCGCTTCAATGTGGTGGACTATATCTTTGATGACATCTTCAACATCTCTCACACCTCCAACCGATCATGTGGATACGCTCCGTACATTATGTACATGATCGAGAAGATCTCCGGGCTCACATTCAAGAAAGATATCATTCACCGGAGGCTTCGACCTCAACTCCCTCCTCCGGAGCTGACTGCCCCTCAGAGAAAGAATGCGGATCCTCCCGCTTCTTCCTCTCGCTTCGTGCCATCTCCTCCACCACCTCCGCCTTCGACACAATGCAGAAGCGGCTTCTTCAAGTGCTTCAAAGCTCTTTTTTCTTCGTGCCAAAAGACGGAAATTCGGGAACGTCGCATGGAGCGTCGCAATGAGAAGTATCTCAAAGCGATGTGCGACAAGCTGGACATTCCAATGTCCCCCACCGAGGAGAGCGATGGTGAACTCATTTCCTTTCCCGAGTTTACTGCCCAGGAGCTTGCTGAATTTGGAGAAGTCGGGACTTCCACCGCGGCCCCGACCGATGATGATGAGGCACATCTTGATCCGCAGGCCACAGAGAGCGACAGTGAGCCCCAAGGCAACAATGATGACTCCGACTCCGACGATGAGTAGTCCTAAGGGACCTTCCTCTCTTCTTTTCCTTTTTGGTGTCTTGATGCCAAAGGGGGGGAGATAGCGAGGAGATAGCTTGACGGGATCTTAGATCTAGGGGGAGAGATGAAGGGGGAGAGATAAAATAGATTGATGTTGATGTATCTATGTTGGACTTATGTTTTAAAACTCATTTCAAGTTGTATTGTAAGACTTAATCTATGTATTCATGTGTCTTGCCTAAATTTGTGATGTGTTGCCTCATTTAAATGTCTATTTTGCATAATCATTGTCTTATCACACTTTATGAACACATCACTTAGGCACCCCACCATAACATGTATATGTATGAGAACTCTCCCAATCTCTCTTACTCATGATGCATACATTGAGGGGGAGTCACTCATACAAATACATGTTATGAAAACAAATTATTATCCTTGGTGTTGAAGTCTTAATGTGTTGTCATCAATTCACCAAAAAGGGAGAGACTGAAAGTGCATCTAGGCATCCCCGTGGGTTTTGGATGATTGATGACGACAATTAAGAGGCTAATGAGCTAAGTTGATGTTAAGCACATGTACAAGGATTGAAATGAGATGAAAACCCTCAAAAGAGAAAAGGAGAAAACGAGCGACAAAGACTCAAGCGTAGAAATTAGGGTTTCTATGGTATTGAGCTTATATGAGCTGTATCATGTGAGAGGGTGGTTGTATCATGTGCATTGAGATCATACCAAGGGGCTCAAAGTGGTAGTTTAGAGAAAAACCTAAGTGAGAAGCTTAAAATGAGAAAAACCCTAGGAGGCCGGACTAGTCCGGGCCTCAGGGCCGGACTAGTCCGGCCATGGCAGACAAGTCCGTTTTGAGACGGACCAAATGTCTCTCGAGTGAACCTGAGTGGATTTGGAGCTAAGTCCGAGAAGTCTGGACTTGTCCGCTTTTGGACGGACCAAAGCTCTTTGGAGTAGTTCAGACTTGTCCGTTTGGGTACGGACTTTTCCGTTTGAGACTTAGTGTGACAGATCGAGAGAAACCCTAGGGGGCCGGACTAGTCCTCCCTTGTGGCCGGGCTAGTCCGGGCCAACCCAAAAAAGTCCGTTTTGGAACGGACCAAGTGGTTCTGTTCGACTTCGGACTAGTCCGTTGTTGAACGGACTAGTCCGGTGTCTTGTGACCGTTTGAATTTGGAAATTTGGCGGGTAGCGTGACGATTGTTGCTCAGTGTGGCAGTTGTCGGGAACTGACCAGGGGTCAGTGGTCCCATAGGGCCGGACTAGTCCGGGGTAAAAGGCCGAACTAGTCCACCCCTTTACTGATGTAAGCCAAAGGGGCTCGACACCTCTATAAAAAGGGGACCCCCGGGCTCATTTGAAAAATTCTTGAACCCTAGCGCTGCCACAAGCATCCTAGATCCTTCTAAAGCCTTCCACTCGTCCTACTAACCCCCTAAGAGGAAATCTTGAAGGGATTAGGGTTTGGGGAGGAGAGTAAAGGAAGATCATCACGCTTTGGCTCTTGGTTTGATCTCTTGCACATTGTGTTGTGTTTTGTGGCTTGTGTGAGTTGAGCTTCGTGTGCTCCTCATTGTATTTGATTTGTGGGAGCCTCAAGTTTTGAGCAACCCCATCAAACTTGGTGATTACCCATTGATATAGTGGAAACCAAGCCGGCCATCGTGGTGGCTTGGTGAGAGAAGGGTCAAGTGAGACCCGATCCTTGTGTGGACTTCTCAACGTGGAGGTAGGCTTCTTCGTGGAGCTGAACCACGAGATAAATCTCGTTGCACTTGTCTCTCGCTTTTCGTGATCACTAGTATTACTGTTAGGGTTCACTTTGCTCTTATTGCCTTGCACTTTGATCATCATTATAATATTGCAATCTAAGCATTTAAACCTCCCAATCTGAGCTTCATAAGTTTACTACACATTGCTCATACCTTTGGTGAAGTTTATTTCCGCAAATAACTTGTAGAAATCAAATTTTAGGGTTTTCACCCTGTGCTGAGCGGTCTAGTCCGGCCCTGAGCAGACTAGTCTGGCCATAGGAATTTAATCATGTTTGATTAAGTGATTTCAGGTATTATTGCCTATTCACCCCCCTCTAGGCGACTTTCAAGGGGAGCTCTAAACCTTTCCAAGGCTTGTTTGGATGTTTTCTTTGGAACCATGCCCATCACAGACGTAATGCCCGACTGAATCTGGACAAATTAACAAGACCCAAGCCTCCAAACTGCAGTGGTCGGCACACTCTATTCCAGTTGACTTTTGCCTTTCCTCCTTATATGTCCCATGAGCCGCTCTATAGGAACCTTCTGTGTAGTTTTTCCAACTCTTCACAAAATGCCTTCGGGGGGTTTCAGCACCGTTAGGGAGTAAGTCGGTAGCATCAACAACACCGAGGTGATCAACTGCCTTATTCCTCCTATCGACAATAGGTTGCCTTGCCAGCTAGCAAGCCTTGAGGATGTTTTATCTAAGATGTGCTAAAAATGGATTGTTCTTAGTCTCCCCAACATCCGTGGTAAGACGATATAGGATATGAGCAGAGCTGGGCATTCCCCTTGGAAACATACTAGTGCAGAGTTCGCTATCTGTTCAGAACATCTCACTAAAATAGCTGAATTTTTAGTATGTTGATCTTCAGACCGGTGGCGCCACCATAGAGCTCGAGGATGCACAAAACGACTTCTACTTCTGATGGAATGGGATTCAGGAACAACACTGAGTCATCGGCTGTTGGTACCCGTGTATCGGGTACCCCTTGGTACCAGAAACAGAAGCGACAAATCCCACTGTATCAAAATGAGGACGCACGGAGGTGACATGTTTCCCGCGGTGCCGGACATGCCTCCCTCCTCAAGGTGGATCCGGTGCTGTCATGTGTCCAGTAGATCTGGACCTACCTCCCTCCTTAGGGTGGCTCCGATGCTACCACGTGTCCTGGGGTGCCGGACCTGCCTCCCCAACAAGGGAAGCTCTGGTGCTGCCACATGTCTAGTAGCTCTGGACCTATCTCCCTCCAGAGGAAAGTGTAGGATTGAAGAGCACGTGAAAATCTACCAGAGGGGGGGGGGGTGAATGGTAGATTTAAAAATCTTACGCAGCGGAAACAATAAAACCCCAAACCCTTTCGGCAGAAAAACGATCTGTTAAAGAAATCGTGTATGAGACTAATCTAAACGTGTTTCACCGTGACAAAAGTGATAGATATCAGATAGAATCAAGTCACGAAGACAACACAAAAGGAATTACTAAGATCCGTCGAGAAAAACTCAAGTTATGATCAAAAGATCAAATACTGGTCAATCTGACCTACCCGAGAAAAACAGTTTCTGAAATGCTGCAAAGAATCTCGTGTAGATCAAAAACCACAAATCCAATGACAGTGAAATTTTGAGAGATGATACACAATCAAGTTGTGAAGACAACCCAAAAAAAGAATCACGTCAATTGGATCAGTAAAACTCGAGTTATGATAAAACCACCGACGAAAGGTAGTGCTGTCCAGAAACTCGACGAGTAAAACTTGTCTGGAACAAGTCGGACGAACAAGGTACAAAAGTTCCTTCAAACTATGAATTTTATTCAATAGAACACAAGAGGAACAGCCCCCAAAGTCTTCTCCACGAGCTTTGGCCTTCCCTTGCTTATATAACCAGCCCTTAGGCCATCCCAATCTCAACTAGGACTCCAATCCTAATCCGATCACAATCGGAACTTTCCATAACTGCTTAGGACTCTTCTATACGCAGATAGAAGCAATCTTAAGACTTCCAAACACCTTAGGAACGTATCCCACATTCCTAAACAACTCAAATTCGTGACCCACACGAAATCCTAACATAACCAACTCGATATTTCCATACTGAGCCATAACCGACTCAGCTAGCAACCTAAGTCTTCAACCGATACGATCCGATCCTTCCGATCAGATCTTCCTTCCATAATCCGTCTCTAGAAGCATATTGCCATGTCATGCACCGCATGCATACGTGCGAACACCTTCCTTCGACCTTCATATGCACTGCCCTTGATTCAATCATCCTGCGCGACCTCCTGACCTGCTCAACCACAGTTCCTCCCGAACTTGGTTGTTGGAACCTCATCTCCTCCTGAGACTAGTCCAATGGATCCTGTCACCAGCCATGACTTGAATTCAAGAAACACCTGCACATGAATAAACAACCAATCCATACGAGCCCAAGTCCTCGACTTGACTCAAGTTAGTTCCGAACACAACACCTTACATGAGAACCTCACATAAGCATGTTGCAAAAACACAGTAGAAACGATATCAACCATATCATCCAAAATGCACCAAAAACTTAGCAAATGAATACTAAGCAATCTTTCCAACAATGTAAAGCAAGTACGAAACATTGCAAATGAAAAGCAGAAGCACTTCGGTCAAGTTCCGGACCTTGCCAGAGCAACCCGGAGCTTGAGCCGGAACTAACAAAACTAGTACAATGAAGCACCTGCCGGAGCTTACCAAAACTAGTAGATCCTAGCACCGGAGCTTACCAAAAACTAGTCAAAACTAGTCAACCCAAAACCGGAGCTAGACAAAGTACGTCGGAGCTTAACAAAAACATGTCGGAGCTATCAAGTATATGCCGGAGCTATCAAAGACATGCCGGAGCTAACAAAGACATGTCAGAGCTAAAGATAAAGCTCACCGGAGCTAACCAAAACTAGTCGAACCTTACCAAGAAGTCGGACCTAGCATCTAACGTAGCCGGAGCTACCCAAAACAAGCCGGACCTACCGTCGGACCTTGCTGTAGCTCAGAACTAGAGTTGGACCTTGACAAAAAGGTGTTTTGGTGATATTTAAAACTTTTATCATCAAAGCCAAGTGTATTCACTACAAGCCAATGTATTCAGCACACATAGGTCTTACAATCTCCCCCTTGATGAATGCATTGGCAACACCATCTAAAATCCGAACATTGACTTATTCACATAAAAGTTTTGAAAGCAATTTCTCCGCTTTTGTGAATCAAAAGTAAAATAATGAGAATCTCTCCCCCTTTATTATCTCTCCTTATGCACATATTTTCTTTCTCTTCATGCTTATCTCTCCCCCTTTGACAATGTATTCAGCAAGTCATGAGCATATAAAAAAATATTTCTCCAACTTTAGTTGTTATGAGCATATTATAACATATATAAACAAAGCTCATCCAAGTCATACTATCAAGTACCTTACATTATTACATCAATGAAATACATAAAGTAGTGTAAGCCATGCTAGAGATCAAATGTAATTTTCAATTTAAGCAAGTCATGATCTCACAAACTTAACTATTTCAAAACCTGATAGCATGACACTAGTTGCTGCATTTTATTATTTTCAAAGCATAAATTTAGATCATATGATATTTGCAAGAGATTATATGCGCATCTGCCTTATTCTAACCAACCAAGCCAAGCCTATGTCATTTGACAATCAGAAGCTTAAGGACATGGTTTTAGTCATACACAACTTCTTCCAAGTTCATATCTAAGTGCAATGACAAGCCATCTCAAAAGAAGAAGTGCGATACATACATATTCTCTTGATCTTTTCTCAATTTATATTTGTTCATAAAAACTCAACATGTGAGTTGATTACTTGATTAATTCTTAATGATTAAAAGCATTTGTGAGCATGCAACAAGTTCAAAACAGCAAGAAAGTTCGACCATGACCAGATTTAGTGTAAGTAATTATTCCAATTACTAGACATGGCAAAAACTACAAAATGTATAACACGAGTAATGTAGTAAGAACTTTCAGCATGTAAAACGAATCACAAAGTTATATATGTATGAAATACTATGCTCATATTATTTTAATTTCAGATTCACATATATACTTCCCAAGTTTCAGAAACTCCCCCTCAATTTAAGCCATGAGGATGCATAACCCCTATTTCACTACGAATGTAACAAAAACGAGTGAAATCCAAAGGTTTTGTAAAAATGTCAACCAATTGATGTTCGGTATCTACATGGTGAAGCACAATATTTCCTTTTTCAACATTATCTCGGAGAAAGTGATACCTAATATCAATGTGCTTAGTTCTAGAATGTTGCACGGGGTTTTTGGCAATGCAAATGGCACTAGTGTTATCACAGAACAGTGGAATACTATCTAGATCAACCCCATAGTCCTTAAGTGTTTGAACAATCCAAAGAATTTGTGAGCAAGCACTAGCAGCAGCTATATATTCAGATTCAGCTGTGGATTGTGCAACTGAATTTTGTTTTCTAGAGGACCAAGCAACAAGAGAATTACCAAGAAAATGACAAGCACCGGAAGTACTTTTCCTATCAATCCTACAACCCCCAAAATCAGCGTCCGAAAAAGCTTTCAAAGTAACGGTTGAGGAAGAAGGAAGAAAAATGCCAAATTCTTGAGTTCTATGTAAGTACCTGAGAATCCTTTTGACGGTTTGATGATGTGAAACACGTGGGGAAGCTTGAAACCTTGCACAAAGACATACGCTGAATTGTATGTCCGGTCTTGATGCCGTGAGGTACAAAAGTGATCCGATCATGCTTCTATATTCTTTTTGATCCACGGATTCACCATCTTCATCAAGTTCAAGTGTTGTTGCTGTTCCCATTGGTGTCCGAAGAGGCTTGCTTTTGTCCATGTTGAAGCGCCTTAGGAGGTCTTTGGTATACTTCGTTTGATGCACAAAGGTACCCTCCTTGGTTTGCTTGATTTGCAGCCCCAAAAATAAGTGAGTTCACCCATCATACTCATTTCAAATTCGGAACTCATCATTGCTGAAAACTTGGACACAAGATCATGAGAAGCACAACCAAAGATAATATCATCCACATACACTTGAACGAATAATGAGTCATTGCCATGCTTAAGCACAAAAAGAGTTTTATCAACCTTGCCCATGGTAAACCCCTTTTCAAGTAAGAATGTTTTTAACCTATCATACCATGCTCTAGGGGCTTGTTTGAGACCGTATAAGGCTTTGGACAGTTTGTAAACATGATTAGGAAAATCTGGATTTTCAAAACCTGGTGGTTGTTTGACATAAACCTCCTCATCTATATAGCCATTAAGAAAGGCACTTCTAACATCCATTTGATATAGCTTAAAACCTTTAGATGCTGCAAAAGCTAACAAAATTCTTATGGCTTCTAATCTACCGACAGGAGCAAAAGTTTCATCAAAATCTAGACCTTCAACTTGAGTGAAACCTTGAGCAACCAACCTAGCCTTATTCCTAACCACAACCCCATCCTCACTTTGTTTATTTTTATATACCCATTTAGTTCCAATTAAGGTGTGACCTTGAGGTGGAGGTACAAGTTTCCAAACATTATTTCTGTCAAAATTTTCTAACTCTTCTTGTATGCAATAATCCAAGATTCATTAGTGAGTGCATGTGATATATCTTTGGGTTCAAAAGAAGCAACAAAAGCAGAATGAGCATGAGAGTTTGGATCGGAAAACCTAGACCGTGTGACTCGTTCGTGCAAGCTTCCAATCATCTATTGTGGGGGATGATCTTTGTAAAACTGTAGGGGAACAGATGTCTCACAAGCTTCTTCTTCATTAGGTTCATTGTAGATTGATGAGCTTGTGACTTGTGGACGATCAGAACCAGCAGAGGTGATAGCCGGAGCTTGTTCAATGTCCGGAGCTGGATACGTGTTAGCTTCGGAACTACCAGGCAGTATCACCGGCTCTTCTTCATCTTCGAAAATACCCTCCCCCTGAGGATACGGATCTGGTCCTGCAACACCGGAGCTTGTACCTGGGCTAGCTTCATCAAAAGACACTTCACAAGTCTCCACAATTTTGTTAGTGTCAAGTAAAAGCACACGGTAGCCTCTAGTATGAGATGGATAACCAAGAAACATGCCATCAATGGATCTAGGTTCAAATTTATCAAGATTACCATGTTTCTTAACAAAGCATTTGCAACCAAAGACCCGAAAGTGTGTAACACTAGGCCTATGTCCAAATCGAAGCTCATATGGTGTTTTACCTAGCTTAGCACGCAAGAAAACACGATTTGAGACATAACAAGCGGTTGCTAACGCATCAGCCCAAAATTTCCTAGGAGTTTGATATTCATCAAGCATAGTCCTAGCCATCTCAACTAAGGTTCTGTTCTTTCTTTCTACAACACCGTTTTGTTGAGGTACATATGGTGAAGAGAATTGATGATCTATTCCATTTTCAGCACAAAAGTGATCAGAAGATTGATTTTTAAATTCAGTTCCGTTATCACTTCTAATTGCCTTTAAAGATCCTGGGTGATCAATTGATAATCTAAGAAATAAAGTCCTAAAGTGATTAAAAGCTTCATTCTTAGACGCCATAAAGTAAACCCAAGAGTATCTAGAATAATCATCAACAATAACAAGAACATACCATTTACCTCTGAAGGATTGAACACATGAAGGTCCTACGGTGTCAAGATGCAAAAGTTGACATGGTTCAGTTGTCATGATCATTGTGAGAGGAGTATGTGAACCTGCAACCATCTTAGCATGTCTACAAGAAGAGCACACAATTTCTTTGTCCCCTTTAAGCTTAGGTAGCCCACATATGCGATCAAGAGCACTCACGCGTTAGGTGATCAAAGCCTACGTGACCAAGTCTACGATGCCAAAAATATAAGTCCTTTGAATCATTAGCAATTAGACACCTATGCTTAGAGGAAGACATATCAAAATCAGCTTTAAAAACTCTTCCAAACCGAGACATGTTAAAAATAAGCTCACTATTTGAATCTACAACTTTGCAGCAGTTTTTATTGAAAATAATTTCTAGATTTTCATCTAGCAATTGTGAAACAGAAAGCAAGTTGTATTTCAAATTTTTGACAAGTGCCACATTTTTCAAAGTGTAGTGATCATTTACTCTAACCGAACCCTTAGCAATTATAGGAGTTGAAGAATTATCGGCAAAAGTAACATTCTCCACATGTGACACAAAAGAGAGGGAGGAGAACCAATCTTTGTTACCGGTCATGTGGCGTGAGCAACCTGAATCCACAATCCAAATGTTCTCCTTCCTCAAACGTGTAACCTCATCATTGTCACTGTTGTGTTCTGCTTCCTCCTGACTTGATCTTGATCTTGCTTTGCCCGCCATGAAGCATATGTGGGCCAGGTCATCATTCTCTTCATCACTTTCAAAGTCAATGTCACTTGAACTGAGCTCTCGAAGCGCGGTGATGAAGCTGTTGATCATCTTGCGTCCTATGGTACCCTTCTTCTTCTTGTTGAAGTTTCCAGAGGAGGTCCGGACCTTGCTTTGTTTTTCTTCCCGGGTGGTCGGACCTGAAAGGTTAGGGCATTCTGTACGAAAGTGTCCTATTTTACCACATTCAAAACAGCGTTGAGGTCCGGAGCTTCCTTTCCTTCTAGTTCTCACATTTTGCAATGCTTTTGAGAATCCAGTAGAGATGAGTGCCAACTCCTCTTCTGGAAATTCTTCGATCTGTTCCAAGGTTAGTGAGGACAACAAAGCAAGAGTATTGCAGGATGATGATTGGCCGGAGCTAGACATATCACGTTGTGGGACAAATGCAATAGACTTGTTTGGGTTCTTACGTGCTAGGATGTCAATTTCATGAGTTTTTAGTTTAGAGTAAAGTACATCTAATGTAAGAGAACTCATGACAGTTGATTCACGAATAGATGTTACTTTCATCTCCCAAATTGACATGTCTAATGCACTAAGAAGTTGACTAGCATTCTCAGCATCAGAAAAATTTACATTGACACTACGTAAGTTGCTGAGAATTTTATTGAAACAAACAAAGAGGTCATCGATAGACTCACCTGGTTGCATCTCAAACCGCATATATTCCTTTTTGAACATATCTTGTTTTACCTCCTTGATTGTGTTGGATCCTTCATGATAATCACAGAGAGCTCTCCAAACATCGTATGCTGACCGGAGGTGTGCGACACGATCAAAGTCGCTTTGAGTGAGTCCTTGGATGATCAAGTTTCGGGCTTTGTTGTTGTTGTCGACGTCCCTTAGGTTTGTGGCCGTGACTTGATCATTGGGTGGCACTTCATAAGGCTTATACACCTTCTCCCATATTGCAAAGCCTTGTGCCTGGATGAACGCCTCCATGCGTGCCTTCCAAACCTGGAAATCAATACCAGAAAACACACAAGGTTTGGCGGAGTACTTCTCCGTGATGATTAGTCAAAAACACGTGCAAATCTTAAAGATTAGAGCACCGTGGCTCTGATACCAATTGTAGGATCGAAGAGCACGTGAAAAGCTACCAGAGGGGGGTGAATGGTAGATTTAAAAATCTTACGCAGCGGAAACAATAAAACCCCAAACCCTTTCGGTAGAAAAATGATCTGTTAAAGAAATCGGGTATGAGACTAATCTAAACGTGCTTCACCATGACAAAAGTGATAGATATCAGATAGAATCAAGTCACGAAGACAACACAAAAGGAATTACTAAGACCGTCGAGAAAAACTCAAGTTATGATCAAAAGATCAAACAGTGGTCAATCTGACCTACCCGAGAAAAACAGTTTCTGGAATGCTGCAAAGAATCTCTTGTAGATCAAAAACCACAAATCCAATGACAGTGAAATTTTGACAGATGATACACAATCAAGTTGTGAAGACAACCCAAAAAAATAATCACGTCAATTGGATCAGTAAAACTCGAGTTATGATAAAACCACCGATGAAAGGTAGTGCTATCCAGAAACTCAACGAGTAAAACTTGTCTGGAACAAGTCGGACGAACAAGGCACAAAAGTTCCTTCAAACTATGAATTTTATTCAATAGAACACAAGAGGAACAGCCCCCAAAGTCGTCTCCACGAGCTTTGGCCTTCCCTTGCTTATATAACCAGCCCTTAGGCCATCCCAATCTCAACTAGGACTCCAATCCTAATCCGATCACAATCGGAACTTTCCATAACTGCTTAGGACTCTTCTATACGCAGATAGAAGCAATCTTAAGACTTCCAAACACCTTAGGAACGTATCCCACATTCCTAAACAACTCAAATTCGTGACCCACACGAAATCCTAACATAACCAACTCGATATTTCCATACCGAGCCATAACCGACTCAGCTAGCAGCCTAAGTCTTCAACCGATACGATCCGATCCTTCCGATCAGATCTTCCTTCCATAATCCGTCTCTAGAAGCATATTGCCACGTCATGCACCACATGCATACGTGCAAACACCTTCCTTCGACCTTCATATGCACTGCCCTTGATTCAATCATCCTGCGCGACCTCCTGACCTGCTCAACCACAGTTCCTCCCGAACTTGGTTGTTGGAACCTCATCTCCTCCTGAGACTAGTCCAATGGATCCTTTCACCAGCCATGACTTGAACTCAAGCAACACCTGCACATGAATAAACAACCAATCCATACGAGCCCAAGTCCTTGACTTGACTCAAGTTAGTTCCGAACACAACACCTTACGTGAGAACCTCACATAAGCATGTTGCAAAAACACAGTAGAAACGATATCAACCATATCATCCAAAACGCACCAAAAACTTAGCAAATGAATACTAAGCAATCTTTCCAACAATGTAAAGCAAGTACGAAACATTGCAAATGAAAAGCAGAAGCACTTCGGTCAAGTTCCGGACCTTGCCAGAGCAACCCGAAGCTTGAGTCGGAGCTAACAAAACTAGTACAATGAAGCACCTGCCGGAGCTTACCAAAACTAGTAGATCCTAGCACCGGAGCTTACCAAAAACTAGTAAAAACTAGTCAATCCAAAACCGGAGCTAGACAAACTACGTCGGAGCTTAACAAAAACATGCCGGAGCTATCAAGTATATGCCAGAGCTATCAAAGACATGCCGGAGCTAACAAAGACATGCCGGAGCTAAAGATAAAGCTCACCGGAGCTAACCAAAACTAGTCGGACCTTACCAAGAAGTCGGACCTAGCATCTAACGTAGCCGGAGCTACCCAAAACAAGCCGGACCTACCGTCGGACCTTGTTGTAGCTCAGAACTAGAGTCGGACCTTGACAAAAAGGTGTTTTGGTGATATTTAAAACTTTTATCATCAAAGCCAAGTGTATTCACTACAAGCCAATGTATTCAGCACACATAGGTCTTACAGAAAGCTCCAGAGCTGCCACCTGTCACACGCCCGGTTCTATGTCTACAACGGGAAGACTCCGGGATCTCCACAGTGCGGACATTGAAGGGCTATCAATTGGCCATTACAAGACCTGGTTAACGCGTCATTAATACCATATTAATGATACACGATCAGAGGGCTATCATGACCGATAATGCTGCCATTAAGGCATGTTATCACACTATTAACCCCCCTTAACACCCGTAGATCGTTTATAGGGTAGTTATGAAGCCGGGGCCACCTGTCGGGCCGCGGCGCACACTGTAACAACCATTCATTGGCATACAAAAGGGATGTGTTGCATAGTAGAAAGGAAAATTCACACACATTTTCACTCATCGACACTCAATCTCATACCATAAACACCCCATGGAGTAGGGTATTACGCTCAGGCAGCCTGAACACGTAAAACTCCTTGTGTCACCTTGCTCTTGGATCTTGATTTTGCTCCTTGCCTAAATACGAACCTCCGCAGGATACTTCTTAGTAGTATCGGGGAAAGTGTTATTGGAACACTTCGACATCGACATACAATGGCATTCATTGCTTGGCCTGCCTGTCAGTTAGGGGCCAAAGCAGTCCTTGGGCCGTTGCCACCTCAAATATTTTCTGTAGGGTGTCAAAAGCAAGAATGAAGAGGAGTGGTGAGAGACGATCACCCTGTCTTAGTACTCTTTGATGCCAAATCCACTGTCCCAGAACACAATTTAATTGCACTTGTGACGAGCTGTCAGCAGCAAGGTGACAATCCAGTTACGCCATCTAATGGGGAAACCTCTTCGGATCATAAGCTCCATTAGGTATTCCTAGGAGATGGAGTTAAAATCCTTTGATATGTCTAGCTTGAGCATTATGAGGGGTCTTTTTTTGCTGGTATGTCCTTAAGAGGTTGCGCACATACAAGTACATGTCTTGGATGCATCTGGTCCTTATGAAGGCGTTTTGTGAAGGAGACACAATCTTGTCGATGTGTTTTGCAAGTCTTAAGGATAGTACCTTTGAGAAGATTTTTGCTACTGAGTGAATTAAGCTGATTGGCCTAAAATCAGCTGGGTCTGGATATCTAGTTGTTTAGGGATGAGTGTGACTAGTGCTCCATTGAGCTTCCAAAAAGTTGAGTAGTGCTGAGCTATAAAGAGCTAGAGCGTGAAAAGAACAAGCGTCTAGAGATAGTCGCACCAAGATAACGCAAGACACGGAGCAAGTGACTATAGTGGACCTGGGTGGGAGCCGAAACAAACTGACTTAGAATGTGAACAGAGTATGAGATATCAAAACGAGTGACACCAAGATATACTAGACTCCCTACAATATGGCGATAACGAGTGGGATCATCAAGAGGATCACCATCAGTGGCTCAAAGATGGACATTGAGTTCCATGGGAGTCTCAACAGTACGGTGATCAGTAAGAGAATCCCGATCAAGAAAATCTTGAATGTATTTGTCCTGAGATAGATAAATTCCCTAAGAGGAGGAGGAAATCTCAATCCCAAAAAAGTAGCGAAGAGGACCAAGATCAGACATAAGAAACTGCTCACAGAGACGGACCTTCACAAAGGCTATGTACTCATAATCATCTCCAGTGATGATCATGTCATAAACATACAGAAGAAGAAGAGTGCGACCACGAGACAAAGTGTGCACAAGAAGCGTGGGATTATGAGTACTGGCAGAGAAACCAACAGCAGTGACCACAGACGCAAAACGCTGAAACCAAGCACGAGGGGCCTACTTAAGGCCATAAAGAGAGTGTCGAAGATGACAAACCATACCCTCAAGAACAGAATACCGAGGTGGTGGCTGGATATAAACCTTCTCACGCAGCTCACTATTAAGAAATGCATTCTTTACATCAAGCTGAGAGATGAACCAATCACGAACAGAGACCACAACAAGTAGAGTGCGAACAGTGGTCATGTGAGTGACAGGAGCAAAAGTCTCATCATAGTCATGACCATGTTCCTGTTGGAAGCCACGAGCGACTAATTGAGCCTTATAGCGCTCAAGTGAACCATCAGAGTGGGGCTTAACCTTATAGACCCACTTACAGATGATAGGACAAACACGTGAGGGACAGGGCACAAGTTCTCACGTGCCGGTGAGCTCGAGAGCAGCAATCTCTTCAGCCATCACATGCTCCCATTTTGGATGAGGAACAACATCATGATACGTAGCTGGCTCAGAAAGAATGGCAACAGCAAAACTAGAAGGAGAGTAACGATCAAGAGGCTGACGAGAGCGATGACCACGTCCAAGAGGTTGCTCAGGAGAAAAATCATCAGAAGAACATGATTCCTCAGGAGAAAAGGGTGCCTCATGAGAAGATGGGTCATCAGATGAAGAGGATTCAACTGGAGTTGATGGCTCACTAGAAGAAGGCACAACTCGTCGAGTGTAGACCTGTGTCACAGGAGGCTTCATAGTATAGTTAGAGACCATAGAAGAAGGCTCCGAAGAAGACAATGTGGGATGCGACAACAAGTGTGAAGGTGGTATACTAGCAATGGGGGTATGTGGAAGGAATAGGGACGATTTGGGACTGACCAAAGATACAGGAGGAGTATCTGAAGAAGGACGAGGATAGAAAGGACGCGTATCATCAAAGACAACATCCCGTGAGATTCTCATCCGTCGACCAACAGGATTCCAACAACGATACCCCTTATTCTCAACACTATATCCAAGAAAAACACACTTGACTGACTGAGCATTGAGCTTAGTGCGCTCACGAGTTACGAGCAACACATAGCACACACAACCAAAAACACGAAGGCTGGTATAGTCAAGCATCTTGCCAGTAAGACGCCGAAAGGGAATCTCACCCTGAAGAGCAGATGAAGGTTGAACGTTAATCAGGTAAGTGGCACTAGAAACAGCCTCGGCCCAAAAGTGAGGAGGAACAGAGGAAGCAAGCAGAAGAGTACAAGCAGTCTCAAGGAGATGACGATGTTTACGTTCGGCCACACCATTCTGTGCATGAGCACCAGGACAGGAAAACTGAGCAAGAGTGTCTTTCTCAGAAAGAACCTGACGAAGAGCATCAGAAAGGTACTCGCCAGCAGAATTAGCACGAAAAATACGAATATACATGTCAAAATGAGTGCGGATCATAGCTAAAAGAGTTTTATAGATAGACAATGCCTCACTATGATGTTTTATAAAGTAAATCCATGTGTGGCGAGAAAAGTCATCTATAAAAATGATGTAATATCGGTGTCCTTCTTTGGAAACAAAAGGAGCTGGACCTCATACATCAGAATGAATAAGATCGAACGGACGCTCAGACACTGACTCACTAGATGGATAGGGAAGCTGAATCTGTTTCCCTAATCGACAACCCTAACACTGAGCTAAATACTTAGAACCTTAAGTCGATCCTAAAAGACCACTACAGACTAGGACCGACAGACGGGGGCCACATAGATGACCCAGACGATGATGCCACTAAGCAAACGACGAGGTAGATGAAGCAGCTAATGCGAATCCATCAAGACTAGCAAGCACGGTAGAAGGAAGACGAAGTCAGTCAAGCTCCCAAAAACGCTGTGGGTCACGACGACGGAGGCCAGTGCCAACTAGGTGACCCATGCGACAATCCTGAACATAACAAAGGTCAGAATCAAGAATTACTCGACAACCATGATCAGTTAGCTAGCCAGCAGATATAAGCTGCATGGTCAGACCAGGAACATAAGAGACATCGTGAACATAAAAAGAGTCAGATAAAAGAGTGCTCC
This sequence comes from Tuctoria greenei, assembly GCA_036927565.1. NCBI lineage: Eukaryota > Viridiplantae > Streptophyta > Magnoliopsida > Poales > Poaceae > Tuctoria > Tuctoria greenei. Next base: position 169,486,062 of record JAYESD010000005.1, on the reverse strand, counting down.
GTCCAACAACAGAAAGAGGGGAACCATCAACAGTATACACAATAAGAGAACGAGAGGATGAACTTAAAGGAGATAGACTAGTACGATAGGGAGTCATATGGAACGAGGCACCAAAATCAAGAATCCATGGACGAGTACCTGGAGCAGAAGTGGTAGATGGTCCCTCAGTGGAAGACTTAGAAACAGCAGCAGAACCTGAAAGTGTAGAAGGCTAAGGTCCTGTTTAGAATAGCTGGAACTTGTTACAAAAGCAGCTTGTTTGAAAAGCTGGTGAAAAGCAACTTCTGTTTATATCTCGCTTTTAGTTCATTCTTAGAAGCAGTTGAACTAAAAGGTTGTTACAAAAGCTTCCCATTTGGCGCACCCTCAGCTTATTTTTATGAAGAAGCTATAGCAGAAGCTGTGCCAAACAGGGACTATGTTACAGAACCAGCAACTCCTGATGGCGTAGAAGCAACGAGGCGACGAAGAAGCATGAGCATCTGTGCATCTGTAGTAGCAAAACCCCCGTGAGAGCCTCCAGTACCAGCACCACCAGCACTCCGTGAAGAACGACGAGTCTGAGCGTTCCTCTTTCTAAAACAACATGCCTCCTCATGCCCATCTTTACCACAATAGTCACAATGAAGACCACCACGCCCTCCAGATGCAAAAGGAGGAGCGACTGAAGAAGGTACTATCGGTGGAGTAGCATTGTGACGAGAAGCCGATACTAAAGAACAAGTAGCCAATACTGAAGAAGATTGTAGCAGACCAGCAGTACGAAGACGAGTCTCCTCATTACGAACGCTAGCCAGAGCGTCCATAAGAGAGACACAAGGGTGACGAACAAGAAGATGAGCACGAAGAGGCTCAAACTCATCATAGAGCCAAGTCAAAAAGTCATATGTGCGATGAAGCTCAAGTGCATCCTTCTGACTCTGACAAGATGAACAGGTTACGAGTGATAACTGAGGACCGAGAGTGTCAAGCTGACGCCAAATAGCAGACATCTGAGTGAAGAACTCATCTACTATGTCATCTTCCTGTCATAAAAGCTGCTCCTGACGAATAGCAGCAAGATAGGTAGACTGACCAGTAGGCTCATAGAGGCGACGCAGAGAAACCCACATCTGATGTGCATACTCAAACTCCACTATATCATCAAACAGACGATCCTCCATACTAGCAACAAGAATAGCACTTGCACGAGCATCCTCATCCAACCATGTTCTGTACACACTAAATTGAGACTCATAGGAAGTCAGACGAGTTTCATAATCTTCAAGTAATTTCTTCTTCTCATCCTTAGTAGCCTTCTTTTGAATGACAAGCTGTGAAGGAGCAGCAGGACAAGACATACATTTGAGATCACCTGTAAAGAACTCCCAAAGACGCAGACCACGCATATGTAGACGCATGCGGGGAACCAGTCGCGATAGTTGGTGCTATTGAAAAGCACCGGACAACGCGAGACTGAAACCCCACCCGAAGAAGAAGTCATCCTGATCGGACAACAAGCGACAGCGAGAGCGCAAAATATGTAGCGACGGGCGACATCGAGAGTGCAAGAGAAAAGCGGCGCAAGCTGCAATTTTTTTTTCTCTTTTTTTTTTCTTTTTTTTTTTTACTCCAGCGTTAACCGGAATAGAACAACGGACTCAACCCAAGCCGGCGGCGGCTGCCCGCAATATGAAGCGGTAGATCCACGTTTCAAGCCGGTGGCAGATCCATGCTTCAAGGCCAAGGGGCGACGCTGGCTTGCAGATCGACGGGCGTCACACGAACGTTGGAGAATCGATGCGGATGACTGCAGAACCGAGTTGCAGTCTGCACCAAGAAATCACGTGGACACTTTTCCTTCCTGTGATGCTTCGTGGCTGCACCAGGGAAGAAATCACATACTACCACGTGGATCTTTGATGCACCAAGCAGAGATAGACCCACCAGCGGCGGACAGGTGTGGATGTCGGATGGTGATCCGATCGACGGAGCAGAGAAGATCCGGCGACGGAGAAAAACCGGCACCGCACAGAAAAGCGACAAACTGACGGGAAGGCGCGAAAAGAAGCACCAAGGATCAATCCTAGGGTAGTTGAGAAAAACTAGCCCTAGAAATTTTTTGGCTCCGTAACATGTTATGAATGATACTTGTATTATGAAGGAGAACATGAACCTCTATAAATAGATGTACAGAGATAATAATTATGCAGAAAAGACCTTATGCAAAAGAGAAATTATAAATATACACCTACAACTCTAACAATCGAGATCTACATGCTTGACAAATCAGGCGAGAGGAGGGACCGGGAGGGGTCGACAACCAAGTGCGGACAGCTAGGCACCTCAAGCTTTGACTGCCCTCTGGAGCCTGCTGATGACGAACCACCATCGTCAAGATGGATCAGGATCCACTGACGTAAAGGGAGTTTACCGCACGGGTGCAGTAGGGGCAAATCTGCCGTTTGTTTTGCCTCCGAGGGTTGTCCTCTAAATTATGTACAAACACAGTATGTATGATACAATTTCAATCTGCTGCTGGATTTTAATACAACGATCTGCTCCTATTTTTTCTCCCTGATATGATACTAAAAAATGACTGTCTGAATTTCAGGTGCGCGAAATTTAGGAAATTTTCAGACATCGGGTAATTAACAGATAATTACTATCATTAACCACTAATCATTGTAATTAATCATTATCCTTAATTTGATAGGTTAATCAATCACAAATTTTCTTATTTGATTTTTACAATTAATATAATTCTACAAAATTACGAATTACAATTAACAAAATTTAAAATTTTTTGCTTCACTGCTAGATCTCAAAGATACCTAGACAACTAAGAGCGGGTAAATTATTAACACGGTGAAGTGATTTCTGTGATGTGTGATATCACAATGCTCTTATAGCATCGTTATCAAAATAATATTTATGCCCAGTTAACTTTCATAAGACAACGTGCGAAATAAAGATACAACTTCAAATTTAATATCATATCATCAATTAATTTATATCGATTTCGATATGCATTGGATTTTTAGTACGGAAATACTATTCGTCGGGCGCCTGAATCCACGCCCAGCATCAGGCGACGCGCGCCTCTACAGTGAGCGCCTCTCCAGTGAGCGCGTTAGCAGTGAAGCAAAAAATTTTAAATTTTGTTAATTGTAATTCGTAATTTTGTAGAATTATATTAATTGTAAAAATCAAATAAGAAAATTTGTGATTGATTAACCTATCAAATTAAGGATAATGATTAATTACAATGATTAGTGGTTAATGATAGTAATTATCTGTTAATTACCCGATGTCTGAAATTTTCCTAAATTTCACGCACCTAAAATTCAGACAGTCATTTTTAGTATCATATCAGGGAGAAAAAATAGGAGCAGATCATTGTATTCAAATCCAACAGCAGATTTAAATTGTATCACAAACATAATTTAGAGGACAACCCTCGGATGCAAAACAAACGGTAGATTTGCCCCTACTGCGCACCCGTACAGTAAACTCCCTTTATGTCAGTGGATCCTGATCCCGTCAAGATAAGACTCGGAGCCTAGCAAGATCGGGAGGAGGGAGAAATTCAAATCCTCCTCCGCACTCCACCCAGTCCGCACTGGGGACTGGCTACTAATGGAGAACTGGACAGGGCCAGCAATCTTCGGCTGCCCCGACACCTTGGGGGAATGGAGAGCAGATCAGAGCCACGGAATCTCGGGTGGTGGGGGACAGACCGCACGGCGAGCGCGCCGGAATACGGAGTTCCCGAGGGAAGGAGAACAGCACGCAGATGGGGGAAGTCGAGGAGAGGAAGGGCTGTGAGTGGATAGGGTGATAGTGCTATGGCAGATCTCTGATGCTGAAGGGGCGGTGGGTGGAGTGGTGCGAGGGGACGCCGGGGACGGAGGGTTCACCGGCGGTGGGTCGAGGTGGGGAGGGTCTCCTGGGGGGTCTCTCATTCCCGTGCAGATTGGGATCGAGTGAGATTCTACTACATGGGAGTTGGGACCTGCATTCAACAACCATGCCCATGGCCTGTTGATATTTTCCATCACTAATGCATCTGAAAGACAACAAAGCATTTTGAGATCGTCGCTACACTTGTTACGAACAGGCAGAAAATAGTTAGCACTCTATCATACTTGTCCAGCATTTTTTCGGCCTCCAATCTTGGATCTATCGGTTTTTTCTTTCTCAGTAGCTTTGGAGGCCCTCGATAACTCGACTGGATGGCGGCATGGTCATCTAAAGCTTTTGCTGAAAAAAAGATGGAAAGAAAATGTTGATGTCACAGAACTTCTAACAATAGCAATCAGAAACTGGTTGTTTGAGTGTAATCGGAATCATCGGACACGTCAAAAGAGGGGCCCAGCAGATGATGCAAGTTGCCGCTGGTCAAACTCCTTAGAAGCAAGTAATGATGAGAGTAGAAAAACACCTCAGAGGTTAGAAGCAAGTAATGATGCAAGTTGCCGCTGGTCAAACTCTCCGTCTTCAGACAGACTCTCACTACAAGAAGTAGGAACGAATAAATTAATGGATTATGTAAACATTATAAGCGGACGAGTAGGAAAAAAATTCTACGCAGTACTGTACAGATCCATTTGTGTGCAGCACCTCTCTAATGACTGCCACGTGTCCATATACAGATCTTCAACCTCGCAGCACCTTCTCAGTGAGGAACGAAGCGGCTAGCTCGCCCGCGCTCTCCACGATGGACTCGATCTTTCCACGCAAGTATTTTTTCCCGGCTCTGCTTCTATTCGGCTCGGTCTTTCCATGCACGAATTTTTTTTTCCAGTTCGACTCCTTTGCACGGTCCACCTGAGGGGCGACCGCGAGGGCGAGAAGGGCAACCAGAAGAAGCTCGAGTACCAAGATTCCATGGAGTCGTCGGATGCTCGGCCCAGAGAACGTAGATGAGATCTACGTCGAGTCCTGATGGCCAGAATGGCGCCAGCGGCGGCCGCGCAGACGGCGATCTGCACTGGCGGTGTAACACCCACATTTTCACCAAGAAAAAAATATAAATAGTAAATTATTAACATTTTTGGTGAAATAAAAACTCTATAAATAAAATAAATAAATAAAAATAAATAAAAATAGACTTAGGGCAAGTGCATCATGTGAATTGATCATGTGTGAAATTTTGATTTCAAAATACGGTAGAGAATTTTGTTTGAAATTGATATCAAAAAATTTAAAAGAAATAAAAAGAGAAAGATTGAGAAAAAGAAAAGAAAAAGGCAAAACTTACCTGGACCCAAACTCAGCCGGCCCAACTACCTCAGCCAGCCCACACCCGCGCCCCTTCCTTTCCCCCTCTCTGTTTTGCTGACATGCGGACCCACTGGTCAGCACCTTCTTCTCCACCGAGCAGTCAGGCTACCGGAACAACCGTGCGCGCCGTCCACTCCTGCGTGCATCTATGGCGGCCGTTTCTCCCACTTAATCGCCGCATAAATGACCACTATCACGCCCTCACCCATTTTCCCCTAAAAATCCCGAGCCGAGCGCCTCTCTTTTTCTCTTTCCCTTGCTCAAACCCTAGCCGTCGTGGAGTCGGGTATGTTGCCTCCGTTCCCATCGGTTCGACCCCTCTTCCTCCATTCTAACCCTTCCTTGTGGTGTGCCGTGTCACTAGGGAGACGTCGGGCAACTCGGTTCGTTGATTTGGTGGTTGCGCCATCGATTTCGTTGGCCACTGTCGAGCTCCGCCACACTTGTCGTCGCCGATGGTTGTTCACGCCATTTCGGACCCCACGAACCTCCTAGGTGAGTTTGCTTTGTCCCCCCATTTAATTTCCCCAAAACCCTGACGATCTTGGGCCACCTGAGCACCGTTTTGGCCAACTCCGGCAAGCCTCCATGGGCATCGCCGCCCCTGGGTGGTCTGGCTGCCGCACACCCCGCCGCCAGGTGACCATGCCACTTGTTGGTCGTCCATTTCATCCGGACGACCACGATTAGAAGGTGGGATACCCCTTCGCTTCTTAAAATTTGGACCATTCACTTTAGATCCAACAGCTCAAATTAAATACCTTATAACCATTGGCAATTTTACGCATAACCCCCTGTACATTTTATCTATTCACAGTTTGGCTCGAAATTTTATAAAACAAACCCTAATCTTTCTGAAAATTAGGAAATTACAGTGAAATAGAGTAAAAACAGCGAGAAAGCCCCTGTAATTTTGGAAAATAGCAAATTAAATACTGGAAAATTTAAAATTAACCCCTGGACTTTATTAAAATGATTTTTAGCCTCTGGATTAATTCTATATTTACAAAAAAATCCCCTGAAAATATCAAAAAATCCTAGTTTCCATAAAATATTATAAAAAACAGCCCTAGAAATATTTTTAATTAATATCTACTTCTGAATTATTCTTAATAATTTAATTAAATTTCTGAATTATGTATAAAATACTTTTTAAGTGTAGAAATTAATTTACACATAGAAATAAATATTAAAAATGATGTAAAAATTGTAAAATGCATATTTTATGTTGGGAATCTAAAAACATATTTTTGAAGGAGAAAACTTTCTAGAAAATAATAATAGGTTTCTAATAAACATGAAAATTGTATAAAATTGCTAAAAATATGTTTTATCCTAATTGACTCATTTAACTTCAAATTCTCAAATACATAATTTATGTCTATGATTTAAATTAACCATAAAATCACAAATGGGTAGGATTTTGTGTTTATTTTATTGTATTGTATGCATTTTGTGATTGTTCTTATTGTATGTTACTATTTTTTGTTGTGCACCATCGCATCTAGTGACGGGGCCCGAATCGACCTTCAATCTTCAAGGGCACCAGTTTCTCTTCGACCACCAAGCTCACTTTGGAGGCAAGTTCCTTGACCATCTTGCACCGTTTTTGTTAATTTTAGTTAGATGCATGCTAAATTAAAAGATGAATCCTATGTTATGTTATTCCTAGATTTTCCACAGTATTCCTTGTCGCTATGGTTTGGTGGATTAATATTAACTAGTTCACGCTTAGCCATGCTTAATTTAATATGAACAACTTATCCGCATGTTGTATTTGATTTACTATGATCCATGAAATGTTGGCAAATATGAAATTAGTGGATAGAAATCTGATAGGGAGTGTTGATTTGTACGGTGCATGAGTGCACAAGACCTTACTTTGGTGTTTGACACCTATCGGATTCTAAGGAGCGGTTTATGGAGGAAGTTGCTAATCCATACAGTATATCCACAGAGTTGCATATGAGACAACTTGGTTTAGTAATTTGGTCTCTCCCGGTGTAGTGTTGGTAATCGAACGAGCGGGGAATTGGTTCAGAGTACTACCTTGGGATCCGCATGGCTCAAGAGGGGGCTTCTCCTGGCTGAGGGAAAATAGACTTCAGGTGCCGGAGTGGTGAAACCTCAGAGTACCAATTGCAAGTCGGGAGAACCATCAGAAAGACCTCGTAGTGATCTCTTGGACGCACACCTACGGAAGTGTGTATAGTGGTTGGCCGCCGCTGGCAACAGGGAGGTTTACCTTAGTCCACCTGGCAATAGGGGATGAAATCACGAACTGTGGGTAAAGGATACACACCCTGTAGAGTTTTGTCAAACTGTCTAGACAGCCGTGCTCACGGACACGAGCGGCTTGGAACCGAATTCATGATTAGCACATGGTGAATAGGTTGAAGGAATGGTTTGGGAATTATTGACCATTTTTAGATAATGGGTGGAATTCACCTAGAGATAGGTGCCTAATAACAGTAAGGATAGGTTGTAATTGTTATAGTGCTTTATCAATGTTTGCCTTCCTTGTTTGTAACCCTCATGTCATAAACTTCCCCATTTGTTGAATACCGTTGGTACTCAAACTTGCTTGTTGCATATCTTTCCCAAGTCTATAATGGTGAAGAAGTGGTTAACGGATATTTCTACGATGATCCGGATGAGACGTTCTAGACTGGTGAAACCCCTGGGTGACGCCTGTGCTTTGGAGCCCCGTTTATCTACTGTTTTCCGCTGCTTTGTAATTTTCTTTTAGACCTGTGTCGGAGTGTTTTTCCGGCAATTCTCCAGATACTATCGTTGGTAGCTCGTGGAGTTTGTAGTTCGGTATTGGGTGCGCAGAGATTCTGAAGAGTATGGCAAATGGACACCAGGATTTTTGTGGTTCGAGCCGCCTGCGCGTAATACCCTACTCCACGGGGTGTGTAGCTGTAGTATTGTGCGTCTAAAAGCTTCTAGAAGGTTTTCAGCCCAGAGACCGTGAGAGTCCCCCCTGTGTATCGTCGACCAGTCCTTTTATAGTACAATTACTAGTCATTACACCGATAGCCTGACCCGACATGTGGCCCCAACGGTTACTAATGTTTAATACATAATTAATGAGATTAATTACCCTTAATAGCGTGGTAATGGGACCTGACAGTGCTGTTACTGGTATTAAGGGCCTTCTGATCGTGTGTCATTAATATGGTATTAATGACACTTAATCGGGTCTTGAAGTCTTTGATTGCCCCTTGGAGGTCCGAGCCGTTGAGGGTTCACCAGCTTGATTGCTGAAGTTGAAGGTCTGGCGGTTTGGACACGTGGCAGCTTCAGAGCTATTCGTCTAGGACGGGTAGGTCCGATGTAGATGTACACGTGTCGATAATGGAGCTTTCCTCTATCGGAGGTTAGGTTCGGGGGTGCCGCACAAGTGTTTAGCCCGGAGCTATCCAATGTGTGGGATATAGGTCCGTCTGCAGCGTACACGTGGTAGTACCGGGGCTAACCATAGATGGGAGGCATGTCCAGTCCCGTATGACTTGTGGGGCCTTCTTAGGTCTTCAACTCAGACAGGTGAAGTCCCTTTGGTCTTTTTGTAGTCCCAAGGGGTATACGGTACGCAGGGTACCGATAGTGGCCCCCTGGGCCCACCTCTGGGAGAGACCTTTTGGATGAAGTCGTTTTGCCAGAGGTGGGTCCATCCTTCGATTTTTGTGTCGTGTCTTCAAGGATCTTCAGATGTGCCGTCGGCGGTAGTTCGTAGTTAAACCAACACCGCGTGGCATATCCTGGATGCGGCAGGTGAGATCTTAGCGTGTGGATCTCACGCAATTGAAGGTCGCTAGTTACCGATACAAAAACTGTATCGGTTCCGCCCTCCTTGTCAGGCTGTCACCTTCAGGTTTCCCGCCTTTCATGATGATAATCGTTCGCCTAGGGTAAGTACCTCGAATTGATCGTCAGGGTGGCCCCGGGCCCCCTTATCATTGGCAGGGTGAAGTTTTTGACTTGTATCATCGGCTCCTCTGCGGTTTCCATCCAAGCGTTGTGGGGGCTTACTTAAGAAGGAAAGTGTGCACGTTTGGGGGTTCTTTACGCCTTCATTCGATCTTGTGCTCAAATTCTCCAAACTTTCGCTTGCTTTTCGTCCCTAGCCCCGCTTGTGCTACGATGGAGTTGGGTCTTAGCGAGAGCCGACTTAAGACTGACGACAACTTGAAGAAGGTCCGAGCACTCATGGGGTGGTCCAGTGACTTCTTCAACCACCAGGTCCGCGCCGGCAAGCTTCCATTCGAGAAGGAGCACGCCGACGACATGGTGTACTTCTCCACGTACGCCATGGTGGGACTGATCCCACCCTTTTCTTCTTTTCTCTTGATGCTGCTAGACTTCTATGGTCTGCAGCTGTACCACCTTGGCCCCCACTCCATTCTTTTGGTGTCAATCTTTGTCCACTTCTGCGAGATGTGGGTGGGTATTCCTCCCCGCGTCGAGCTCTTCTGCACCTTCTTCACCATCCACACCACCGGCAAGAGTGACGAGTACCTTGGCTTCTATTACTTTGTGAAGCACAAGAAGTGCCCGTTCAAGTATTTACGGTCGTTCTCTTCTGGCAAGTGGGACGGCTGGAAGAAGGATTGGATTGTCATCAGGACAGAGGAGCATGAGAGGCTGGAGTTGCCCGTAGGCCTCCCCAACATCGACAATGAAGCTTGGAGCGAAGTTCCGGTGTTATCGGACGCTTTCAACCCTGTTCTGAACAGGATCCACCAATGCGTGGAAGGAGAGGTGACTCCTCAGGCGGTATTTTGCAACTTCCAGGCCAACAGGTGGGGTCCACTGAAGAAGAGGGAGAAGCTTGCTTGGGCCCTCAACAGCGTGATGGACGATGACCGGATCCAAACCGGTTTGAAGTCCAATCTGGAAGGCGCAACCTTGGAGCTTCACCTCAAGAAGTTCCAGCACGACATCGACGTCGAGGGCGACTACTTGTCTCCGTCGGCGGCTTTCCTCCCTCTGAACATGGAGGCAGAGTTCAGCAGGGAGCTCTGGCGTAAGATGTCGGTGCTTGATGAGCTTGGTGTCGTTGAGAGGCGTTCGACCACCGGGTTGGTGATCTCTGGAGCTTCCGAGGGTGGTCCCCCTTCCGTCCCGGAACAGAGAGTTGAAGTCGTGGGCAAGGGCAAATAGTTGTCCGAGCCCTCGAGCCAAAAAAGGAAGCTAAAGCACTCTGATGGGAGGTCCGTCAGGCCTGCTCCTTCCACAGCGGCTCCTTCTCCCCGGAGGGGGAGGTCTTCAATGGCGGCATCCACTCCAGCATCGGCATCTCCCCGGGGTGCTAGTTCTGGCCGTATGGCTACAGTACCAGGACCAGTTGAAGGCCCTGGCTTTGAAAGTTCTTCCCGATCGAGGGTGGCCTCGACCAAAGCAGCGCCGACGGTTGCGGCGAGCTCTGAGGAACCTTCTGGAACTGACATGCTAGTGGCGACAGGGTCCAGTCCTGAGCATCCGGAGAAGAGGTTTTGTGCTAACTGGTGCGGAAGCCTTCCAAGGTAAATTTTGTTTTTTACCTCAATTGGTTGTTTCGTGTTGTAAATGTGTTTTGAGTGTCTTCATACTTCATCCACAGGGTACCTAAGAGAGGGGCTAAAGCTCCTGTTCTTGCTACAACATCTGAAGCTGTGCAGGTGGAGGCTCCGGCTCCAATCTCAGCGCCGCCCCAAGGAGTGGCTGAGGCTGCGACAACTCTGGTGCTGGCTGTCGTGGTCTTGGACCTTGACTCATCCCCAGAAGCTCCCGTGGTAGCGCCGAACCACGTGAATGAAGATGTGCCAGCGACACCTGCCCCAGAGGTTGAAGCTCCGGGTTTGGACGCTGAAATGGTGGTCGCTCCGGCCTCAGAGCCGGAGATACCTGCGATTCCAGTCCTAGAGCCGGATGTTGTTGAAGCCCCGGCGGTGGAGGTGGTGTTTGATGATGCCCCGGCGATAGAGCCGGTGGTTGATGAAGCTTCGGTGCCTGAGCCGTTTATCAAAGAAGTTCTGGTGGTAGAGCCAGTTGCTGCAGAAGTTCCGGCACCTGAGCCAATCGCTACAGAGGTGCCGGCGCCCGAGCCCATGATGGTCGAAGCGTCAGCACCTGGGCCGGCAGTAGAGGAGGCGCCAGTGTCAGAGTCAGAGATAGCTTCAGCTCTGATCGAACCTTCAATGCCTGCCTCGGATGTGGTGGTCCCAAAGGTGCCCGCGCCTGAGCTAGGGTGCCGAGACGAAGTTGCTGGTCCCCCGCTTGAGGGACCAGTTATTGACGACCTGGCTGCGGGACCTTCGTAGCCAACTCCGGAGGTTAAAACTTTTGTAGCAGGACCTTCCTCGATGGCGGCCGAGGCTATTGTGGAGGGCGGCCCTAGTGCCGCGGACCCAATTTTTGTTACAGAGAACCCGGTGGAACTGGCGGAGATGACCCCAGCAGGTCCGGACCCGATCCCTCTATCGTTATCTATTGATAATGCCTGCTCCAGTCTTCACCAGGTTCAGCTGGCTTTTTACCACGACAGCAAGGCTTTCGAGGAGGAGCATCAAACTCTTAGGAGGTGGCACAACTGGCTCCAATTCGAGACAAAGTTGGCACAGTCGAGGCTGGATGACGACAAAGAGTGGGTGAGCAAGGAGAAGATCCGCCTGGAGTACTGGGGTAAGCTGCTGGATGAGAGGGAAAGCATGACACGATCCCTTGAAAACCTGTCCGGGGCCATCTACGAACAGGCCAAAGCTGCCAATAGCGCAGTAGATGATCGCCAAGAGAGGCTCGACGCCATCCACGCTAGTCTCGTCAAGCGCCGGGAGGCTCTTGAGGAGCGGGAGAGAAAGCTCGAGGATGAAGAGCAAAAACTCCTGGAGATGCGGGACGACGTCGTGAAGAGGGAAGAAGAGCTTACTAAAAGGCTAATTCTGGGTGACAAGAGTCTCGAGGAGCACAACAAGAAATTGGACGAGCACTGCGAGAAAGAGGAGAAGAAGGCCTGGTAGCGAGGACAGGAACTCCACAGGAGGGAAACTGATGTTGCTGCCAGGGAGAAGAAGGTGCGGGGCCGAGAGAAGGACCTGGTTAACCACCGGAACGAGATCCACCTCCGGGAGGAAGAACTCAGTAAAATCGAAAGGCAGGTTGCTAAAATGATTCAGCAGAACGCCAAAGAGGTGGAGCATCTTGCTCGGGAGAACTCGGAGCTTGCGGCGGCCAGAAGATCCTTGGAGGAGATGTGAAGTTGCAGGGTTGAGGAGTGCCAACAAGTTTGGGACTTCCTGGGCAAAGCCAACGACGCACTGACGCCAATGGGTTTAGTCCCGTGCGTTCGGATGATCCAAATCTGGAGCTGTACCAGGCATTGCAGGCACTGAGTTCAGCTAGAAACAAGCTCACCAAGATGGGCGATGTCATCGCGGACCAGCTGGAAACTGAGGGACAATCCCTGAACAAGAGCGTCACAGAATTTATTCTGTAGTGCTACACAAGCCGAGACCCCCAATTCCCCCTGGCCCTGGTGCTCAAAGGCCCCATCGACGGAGAGGGAGAAGCTACCCAGGCCAGCGTTTCTTAGGTTGCCCAGAAGGTCACCTCGTTCTTCCATAGGTTTAGGACTATCTCTTTGTAGCTCCCACTTGTATCCTCTCTTCTTTTTCTCCAATTTTGTAATCTCTTGTCTCCAGATGATTGAAATCCAAGTTTTTTATGAATTTCATTTTTTGTCTTCAACACTTTTGTCCCACTTGGCCCCCTGGTAGATGTACGCAATTTGATTGTGAACATGTACCAAGAGGATGTAACAGTTGTTGAAGACTCGCGTGCTTCAGACTTGTAGAGCGTAGGTCAAAAGTCTTCGGTAGTGAAGGTCCCCTAAGGCTATCAGAGCTTAAGGGCTCCGGCCTTGACCATCATCGGAGCTTGGTAGCTCCAGCAGTGGTCTCCATCAACGCGTAGAGCGTCGATAGTTAGTCCTCTGGAGTCTTCCTACCATTTTTTGTTCACTTTGACGGCTAGCCCCATGGCTTTACTGGAGCTGAGCAGTTCCAGCGATGCTTGCTATCAATGTTTAAAACATCGACTACAAGCCATCTTGGGGATGTCGGAGCTTTAATAGCTCCAACTTAATTCACCATCATCATGAGATCTTTATTTTTCCTGCACACTTAAGTCAAGAAAAATAGTGAAATTCGTTTCCTATCTATAACTCAGTTGCGACTTACTATTCTCGTAAGAAATTTTTGGGTCGAGCGCAATTCTTCATACAATCAAGTGCACTGAGTTGTTTTCTCCAAGTCCAATTGTTTTCAGGACCCACCTTACTTCGGCCTGCCGGGGTGTAGGTAGAGTGGCGTACTTAGGGTGCAGGACCAGGCTAAGTCGATAGCACACTCCAGACCTAGATTGGCTGGCGGCATTCAGGCGAGTGAGCCATTCAACAACATGAGAACCCGAAGGAATTAACAATGCGACTCAAGTTGTACATGAATTAGTCGATCTAAAAAATTCTTGAGAATCACACAACTTTGTTATAGACAAGAAAGAGAAAAATAAAAAATAATGAGCTTGTACAAAGTAAATGCATGTGGAGTCTGTTTTCCCACAAAGATGTCTTTCATTATAGGTCTGGGGTACAGGGGAAACAAGTACACCCTTAGGGTACGGAACCATGGTAAGTGTGTTTTCTTTCTTGTTTGACCCAAGGTATCTAGCTACACTTTTAGCTTTGAGACTGTGACAAGTATTGCCTGAACTTTGCGGACCTTCCAAAGAATGTCCGGCTGTTCTCTCGGAGGAGCTACCCGACTCTGTACAATGAATCTATAACATACATCACGTGTAACTACAGACTCACCTCCGTGATATTAAGCGTAGAACTTACGGAGGTGCTCAATGTTCCAAGGATTAGGGAGAGGTGTCCTATCCTCGGTTGCCAAGCGAACGCATCTGGGACGTGTTACTTTAATCACTCAGAAGGGTCCTTCCCAGCTGGGGGAGAGTTTGTTTAACCCTTCTCTGGATTGTATTCTCCGTAGCACCAGATTGCCTTCCTCGAGCTATTGGCTGTGAACATGCCTTTGGTGATAGCGCAGGAGAGCTTGGCTGTATCGGGCATTCCGAATAGCTGCTCGGCACCTTCCCTCTTCAGGGAGGTCAAGGTCTTCACGCCGGAGCTGGTCCTGCGCGGCATCGTCGAAGGTCCGGACCCGAAGCAACCCCAAGGTGATTTCAGGAGGAAGGACTGCTTCAGCTCCATACACCAGGAAGAAGGGTGTCTCTCCAGTTGACTGGTTTGGAGTTGTCCTGTTGGCCCATAGAGTGGGCGGAAGCTCTTCGATCCAGTTGGCTCCATGTTTTTTCAGACACTCATATGTGCGCGTCTTGAGTCCTTTTAGGATTTCTGCATTTGCTCTCTCGGCTTGGCCATTGCTTGCCGGGTGAGCTACAGAAGCGTAGCTGACTTGAATGCCGAGGTCTTTGCAATATTCTTGGAATGCAGAGCTTGTGAATTGGGTCCCATTATCGGTTATGATTTTGTTTGGGACTCCAAATCTGCATACAATAGATTGTAAGAAGTTGATGGCTGATTGCTTGTTTATTGTCACAACTGGAGTTGCTTCCGGCCATTTGGTGAATTTGTCAATGGCGACGTACAGGAACTTGTAACCTCCGACGGCTCTCGGGAAAGGTCCCAAGATATCCATCCCCCACACAGCGAAAGGCCATGTAGGAGGTATCATTTGTAGAGGCTGAGCCGGTGTGTGAATTTGTTTTGCATGAAACTGGCATGCTTCACATTTCTTCACCAGCTCTGTTGTATCTTGGAGCGCCATAGGCCCATAAAAGCCATGCCGAAAGGCTTTACCGACCAGTGTGCACGAAGACACGTGGTTCCCACACTCGCATCCATGGATTTCTGCGAGGAGCTCGCAGCCCTCTTCCTTTGTAATGCACCGCATTAGGACGCTGTTAGCACCGCGCCAGTAGAGATCCCCTTCTACCAGCGTGTATCTTTTAGCCAATCTGACTATCCGATAAGCGGATACATTATCTTCAGGAAGGAAGTTGTCTTTCAAGTAGCTCCGGATCTCTGAGATCCATGCATTGGAGCTAGCTTGAGCATTTGAGTCTTGCGTGCTGGGTTTCTCGGAGCTTCCGGCAGCACCTACGACCCTTGATGGCTGCCATGGTAACATGGCCATCGGGACTGCCAGCTTTGAGGTGCTGGTCTCGCCCCCTTCGCTCAGTTCGGCAGGCTGAGCTGTCAGTTTAGACAACCTCCGTACGAAGGTTCCGTCGGGAGCCAGAGCTCCGGTTGACGCTTTCGTCGAGAGTTCGTCAGCATCAGCATTATGGAGACGCTGTACATGGTGGAGGTCCAGGACTTTGAAATCTTTCTGAAGCCTCTGGACTTCAAGGAGATAGACAGCTAGTGGGGGATGGTTGCAGGAGCATTCACCCTTCACCTGTTTAATGATGAGCTACGAATCTCCCTTGACCAACAACTGCTTGACACCATATGATAGTGCCACCTTTAGTCCGTAAATGAGTGCTTCATACTCTGCCATGTTGTTGGTCACCTTGAAGTCAAGGTGTACCATGTATTTAACCTTCTCCCCGGTTGGAGCGAGGAGGACTCCAGCTCCGGTCCCCTGCTTCTGCATGGAGCCGTTGAAGTAAAGAGTCCAGTGAGGCTCGATGAAGACCGGAGCCTTGAGTTCCGGCTTCTGCTCACTAGGGCCCCCAGGGTTTGATGGAGAGGGGGTCCATTCCGCCACAAAGTCCGCCAATGCTTGACTTTTGATTGCTTGTCTTGGGACGAATTCAAGGTCAAACTCGTCCAATTCCGCTGCCCACTTTGCAATGTTTCCAGTGGAGTTGGGATTATGCAAAATCTCTCGTAGTGGATATGAAGTCACCACTGAAATCTTGTGAGCTTGGAAATAGTGTCGGAGCTTCCTGGAAGCAATAAGAATTGCGTGTAACAATTTATGTACTTCCAGGTACTGAGTTTTGGCGTCGTGGAGTACTTCACTAATGAAGTACACTGGGCATTGGACTGTTCGGACCCTCCTGGAGGGGCCCAGAGCTTCCTCCTTATCGACCCGGACCCTCCTGGAGGGGTCCGGACCTTCTTCAGGGATCGTCGGGTCCTTGTTGGAGGAACCCGGAGCTTCTTCGGGAGTGACCTGGACCCTCCCAGGAGGGTCCGACTCTACTTGCTCAACAAGAGTAACTCCTTGTTGACTCAAGTCTAGGGGCTGGGACCCAGACTCGCCTTCAGGAACCTCTTGACTTTCCCGGAGGGGTCTGGATTCTTGAGCTTGTAACGGTTCTCGTCTCTCCACAACCAGGATCATGCTAACAACTTCATCGGTTGCTGAAATGTAAAGCAGTAGACGATCACCAGGGTTCGGAGCTACCAAGGTTGGTAGAGTGGTGAGGAGCTGCTTCAGCTCCTGGAACGCCTTTTCTGCTTCTTTAGACCATTGGAATGGACCAGACTTCCTCAATAGCTTGAAGAGGGGTAGTGCCCGTTCCGCCAGTCTTGAGATGAACCGGCTGAGGGCGGCTAGACATCCAGTCAGCTTCTGGATGTCCTTGATGCGGGCTGGTGGCCGCATATCTTCAATGGCTTTAATCTTTGCCAAATTTGCCTCTATGCCTCCGTGGTTTACCAGGAAACCAAGAAGCTTTCCGGAGCTAGCCCTGAAGACATATTTGTCTGGGTTCAGGTTCGTGCGAGTGACTCGCAACTTGTCAAAGACATCTTGCAAGGTGTCAAGAAGTGACTCCTTGTCCTTAATCTTGACGATGATGTCATCAACATACACTTCCACTACGTCTCTGATGAGCTCTCCAAAAGTTTTGTACATAGCTCGTACAAATGTTGAAGCTGCATTCTTGAGACCAAATGGCATGGCAGTATAACAATACAATCCATCTACTGTGATGAAAGAAGTATGCTCTTCATCTTCCCTAGACATTCTGATTTGATAATACCCACAATATGCGTCTAGGAAACACAGTAATTCGCACCCGGAGGTGGAATCCACTATCTGATCTATTCTAGGTAGTGGGAATGGATCCTTTGGACATGCCTTATTCAGTGTTGTGTAGTCGATACACATCTGAAGCTTCCCGCCGGCCTTGGGTACAACGACTGGGTTTTCCAGACATTTTGGGTGGAAGACTTCTTGGATGAATCGAGCTTCGAGCAACTTCTTCACTTCTTGTCGTATGAAGTTCTGTCGCTCTACTGATTGCTTCCGATGCTTCTGATGTACAGGCCGAGCGTCAGGGTAGATCTTCAGATTATGCTCGATCACTTCCCTAGGGATCCCATGCATTTGTGACGGTTGCCAGACAAACACGTCGACATTAGCCTGGAGGAAAGTGATGAGCGCTAGTTCCTATTTGTCATTCATACCTCCCGATATACGGGTGGTCTGAGCGGCGTCAGAACTGATTTGGACGACTTTGACGGGAATGTCGGTGTCACCTCTTGGTTGCATGCGAGGTGCAGAGGTTGAGCCTCGATGACGAATGCTCGGTGGTTTCAGAGCTTGCTCCTTTCCAGATTCTTCTTCTTGCGCTGTGGCAAGCGCATGAAGTTCTTCTAGAGCTGTTACTCCGGCGGTGCAATCTCCACGGATCCGGAGAACACCAGCTGGTGTTGGCATCTTCAACACCAAGTAGCCATAATGAGCAGCAACCATGAACTTGTATAAGACTTGCCTGCCCAGAATGGCATTGAAGGGTAAGTTGATCTGAGCAACGTCAAAGACCAACCTCTCAGTGCGATAGTTCTCCCGAGTCCCAAAGGTTACGGGGAGAGTAATGGCACCAAGTGGGGTTATGGCCCCCGGAACTACTCCGGAGAAAGGTCGGGAGGGGCGAAAGTCCGAAGGTCGGAGCTGAAGCTTGACAAAAGCTTCAAAGCTTATGAGGTTCAGCCCCGAACCTTCGTGTAACATTACATGGTGGAGTTGGATGTTGTTGATGGTCGGAGATACCATCAATGGAAGTTGACCATGTCTGATCATATTCCGAGGGCAGTCTGACGCGTCAAAGTGATGGCAGTATCCATCCACTTCCGGTGCGGCTCCGCACTGGCGGTGGGAGCCACCGAAGCCATGTCCCGCCGCATGGTCTTGAGGACATGGCGGGAGGTGATGTCCCACGAACCACCAAAAATGGTGTTCATGGTTTTCCGACGTTCACTGTCGGAGACGTCGGAGTCGTCGTCAACGGAGGTGTAAACAACCTTCAAGACCTTTTTAGGGTCCTGAAAGCCTAACTCCTCTTCAACCGGAGCTTCGTCGACTTTCTGTTTTCCTTCTCTTTGTCAGAAAGGAACTTCTTCCCGGCGCTTGTTGTATCGCTCGACAATGTTCTAGACCTCTTGACAGTCTTCCAAGTTGTGGATGTTCGACTTATGAATAGGACACCACACTTTGGAGTTGTCGTTGTCTTCTGATGACGGTCGAGGTCGTTTCGCGGGGTGTGGCCCCCGGCCACCCGGAGCTGCAGCAGCTGCAGCAGTAGGTGTGCCGGCCGACGACTTTTTCTTGCCGTTGGACTTTTTCTTCTTTTTGCCACTCCCAGATGTAGTGGCTTCACCCTTGGAGGATTTTTTTATTATCCTCTGGAGGTGGTTTGGAGTGCATTTCACGGCCCTCTGCAACTTTTGCACACTTGTCTACCAAACTGAAGAGCTCCGTGACGATGGTGATCTCCTTGATCGCCAGCTTCTCCAGCATCTTCTTGTCTCGTACGCCCTGTCTAAATGCCACAATAACAGAGGCGCTGGAGATAGAAGGAATAGTTTTTCATACCTGGGAGAACCTCTGGATGAGGGAATGCAGGGATTCTCCCCCCTTCTGCGTGACAGCAAAAAGGTCCAGTTCGGTGCTTGGTCGGGTGTATGAACTCCCGAAATTGGCGGTGAACTGTTGGCATAGTTCCGCCCAACTATTGATGGAGTTGGGCGGAAGGCTCATGAACCAGGACCTGGCGGTACCATTTAAAGCCATTGCAAAGTAATTGGCCATTACAGCCTCGTTACCTCCGACTACAAGGATTGCAGTGGAGTAAATCTGGAGAAACTCAGCGGTATTGACAGTCCCGTCAAATTTCTCCGGCAGGTGAGGCCGGAACTTTTGTGGCCATCTGACCATGCGTAGGTGCATGGACAGGGCAAAACATCCTACTCCCTCGGGAGCAGGACTGTCTCGAGCCTCTCGCCTTTCGTGAGCACACTCAATATGGGTGCGGCCATCCTGTTGACGGTAACGGTGATCAAGCTCCGCCCGGAGGTCATGAGTTAAAAGTCTGGTTATTGTATGGGTGTGTCGTGGCCCAGAAGGCAGCAACATCACTTGTTGAGACGCAGTACGCCTCCTATTTTGGGAAGCATGCGGACCAAGTCTGCCTGACAAAGTCCGATGCTACGATGGGGCCTGCCCCGAGGGGGGAGGACCTTGGTTGCCGATGCGATCAACTGCTGCTGCAACCAAATGTTCCACATCAGCCCTCCACTGCTCCATTGCACCCTGGGATGCACCTGAAGGTGGTGGGCGTTGGAGAAGAGCACGTGCAGCATGGAGCGCGTGTTCAGGATTGTTGTTTTTCGCCGATGTTGTGACCGACACAGATGCCCGTCCTATTGTCCATCTTGATTTGCTGGTGCATACAGTGGCGGCGGAGGCCTGACTCCTGGTGGAGCTGCAGCACCTGCTGGTTGTTGCATGTTGGAGGGATTGCCTCCAGCAAGTTGCGCAGCGGGGTTGCCGTTGGACGATCCAGCAACTGAGTTCACCAGTCTTGAAATCTCGCGCACTGCCCCTTCCTGGCTCGCCAACTGTCGGAGTGTTTTTCCAGCAATTCTCCAGATACTACCGTTGGTAGATCGCGGAGTTTGTAGTTCGGTATTGGGTGCACAGAGATTCCGAAGAGTATGGCAAATGGACATAAGGATTTACGTGGTTTGAGCCGCCTGAGCGTAATACCCTACTGTGTAGCTGTAGTATTGAGCGTCTAAGAGCTTCTAGAGGGTTTTCAGCCCAGAGACCGTGAGAGTCCCCCCTGTGTATCGTCGACCAGTCCTTTTATAGTACAAGGACTGGCCGTTACACCGATAGCCTGGCCCGACATGTGGCCCCGACGGTTACTAATGTTTAATACATAATTAATGAGATTAATTACCCTTAATAGGGGGGTAATGGGACCTGATAGTGCTGTTACTAGTATTAAGGTCCTTCTGATCGTGTGTCATTAATATGGTATTAATGACACTTAATCAGGTCTTGAAGTCTTTGATTGCCCCTTGGAGGTCCGAGCCGTTGGGGGTTCACCAGCTTGATTGCTGAGGTTGAAGGTCCGGCGGTTTGGACACATGGCAGCTTCGGAGCTATTCGTCTAGGACGGGTAGGTCTGATGTAGATGTACATGTGTCGATACTGGAGCTTCCCTCTGTTGGAGGTTAGGTCCGGGGGTGCCGCACAAGTGTTTAGCCCAGAGCTATCCCATGTGTGGGATATAGGTCCGGCTGCAGCGTACACGTGGCAGTACCGGGGCTAACCATAGATGGGAGGCATGTCCAGTCCCGTATGACTTGTGGGGCCTTCGCAGGTCTTCAACTCGGACAGGTGAAGTCCCTTTGGTCTTTTTGTAGTCCCAAGGGGTATACGGTACGCAGGGTACCGACAACCTGGATGGTCATTTATGTAATAAGGTGATGTACTCGAACATGGCATTATTTATGGTATTTCACTTTCCTCTACACATGTGTAAGAATCGAATGCCCAAGAGGGGGGGGGTGAATTGGTCTTCTTTTCAAAAATTAAAGCAATAAAAACTTAACTACTAAAAGCCCAATTCCCTATGCAACCAACTTATGCATTCAAGTGAATAGTAAGATTGCGGTATATGAAATGCATAAGTGTAACGGGAGAGGAAGAAAGCACAAACTCCCGAGGAGACACGAAGACACGGTGATTTATCCCATGGTTCGGCAAGATCGTCAAGATCTTCCTACATCCACGTTGTGGCACCCACCAAAGGGTATAGCCACTCCCAAGTCACCGAGACCAGGAATCTTCACTATAAGTCTCCGTTCGCCAACCCGACAAGGTGGAGCTCAAGCCTTGTACAAGTTTGATCCTCCGGGCTTCCACAACCGTCTTGGCAAGCTCCGGAAGGCTCTCTCCAATCACCGACTCTTACACGGTGAGCACAATCACCAAGAGACACTCCCTTACAGCTCTCACTATACTAGAGACTCCAATCACCAAGAATGGAAGCACACAAGCACTATCTCTAGCAAGTTCTAGCCTATCTCTTGGTGTACAAGTGGTGTAAATGATGTAGAAGTGGTAGCTCAATGTCTTGAATGCTTGAGAATGTGTAGAGTAGCTCTGGGTATCAAGACTTATTGAAATGATTGGTTGAAGGGGTATAAATAGCCAACCTCCACGAAATAGCCATTGGAAAAGTAGGATGACATCACTGTTCTGCGAACACCAGATGATCCGATGTTCTCCCTTCAGTTGTCATCGACCGAATCCAAATTAGCTGATGTCACTGTGTCAGATATGACCGTTGATCGACCGATGTTACACTTGCCTCATCATCGGATGATCTGGTAACACTTCATCCATGATTGGTCCAAAAATAATGCTTACTGGAGTGATTGATCGATGTGTTATAGTTGTACATCGGAGGATCAGGTGTTACACTTGGTCCAGGGTAATTGCTTACTGTGATGATCGACCGAAGTAACACTTTCTTCATCATCGGATGATCCGGTGAGTACTTAGTTCTGAGGTCTTCTTCTTCTACTAAACCAACTCGACCGATGTATTGTTTTCTGGAAACATCGGTTGATCTGGTGATTTGATTTTGTCTGCTTCGAGTTGTTCTAAGTGATTCTTTTGGAATTTGCTCAAGTGACCTCTTCTACATTGGTTTTAAATATTCTTCTGATGATAACCAAGTCTTGGGTGTTGTGAATTTTGATGGAATAACTTTGACATATGAGCTTTTTCTTTTAGTCTTCATAAAAATCGATTGACCTCGTGAAATAGTTTGTTTAGGGGTCTCCAATTATATCCATTGAGCAGTAGATGATATACATATAGAGTTCATTAAGTGTGATGAATGATATGAGAGACCTTGCATCCACAAACTCATTAGTAATATCCAACGGTTGTCATTAATCACTGAAACCATACCTCATGGGGGCCTAGATGCTTTCAATCTCCCCCTTTTTGGTGATTGATGACAACACAACGAGTAAAGCATAATTGTAATGAAATTAAGAATATGATACTGTCGGTACTCTGGGTACCATATACCCCTTGGGATTGCAAAGATCTCAAGGGAATATCATCTACTCGATCTGAAGATCTTCGGAGGCCCACATGTCACACATAACCGGCCCGCTTCCCCAACTTGGTTAGTCCCATGGTCTCCACGTGTACTATCAAACCGGAGCTACCGCCCACAAGGGGGAAGCTCCGGGCTATGTACCATAGCGGCACCTCCGGACCTAACCCCAGACCGAGGGAAGCTCCAGAACTGACACGTGTTAGGTAGCACCGGACCTACCTGTTCCCCACAGTATGCTCCAGAGCTGCCACGTGTCCAACCGTCATACCTTCAGCCTCTAACCTTCGGAAGACTCCACAACGGCTCTGGATCTTCAAAGGGAATCAAGGATTTCAAGACCCAATTAGGTGTCATTAATACTATATTAATGACATACGATCGGACAACCTTAATTACGAGTAACGGTGCTATCAAAGCCTGTAATTTGGTTATTAAGGGTAATTAAGCGCATCAAATGTGTATCAATATTAGTAACCGACGGGGCCACATGTCGGGCCAGGCTGACTTGTAACGGCCTGCCCTTGTACTATAAAAGGACAGGCCGATGATACATAGAGGACACACTGACGCAGACTCTACGCGCTCACTCGACACCCTGAACTCACTTTGAGCTCATACATCCAATACAACACCAACACACCCCGTGGAGTAGGGTATTACGCTCAGGCGGCCCGAACCACGTAAATCTTCGTGTCTCTTGTGTCATTCATACTTCACCTTCTTGAATCTCTGCGCGCCCACACCGAACCTCAAACTCCTCTAACACTTTAGTAGTGTCGGGAGATCTGCCGGATCAAAACCACCGACAGTTGGCGCGCCAGGTAGGGGGCGCCTGAGATCTCAAGAATGGTGAAATCAGCTGCTGGATCATCCAACGGTCATCCTGCTGTTCAAGCTGTTGGGGGCAATCTCTCTAATATGCAGCCACCAGCAGGAGCCTCTGTTCCAGCAGGAGTCACGCTACCACCACCGCCTCCTCCACTAGCAAATCAAGCTGGGCAGCGCGATGGTGCACCGGCGTCAATCACTGCGTCGGGAAATCATGACAACCCGGAACACGCGCTCCATGCAGCACGTGCTCTTCTTCAGCGCCCACCACCTCCAGACGCATCCCGGGATGCAATGGAACAGTGGAGGGCCGATGTGGAACACTTGGTTGCAGCCGCAGCTGACCGCATCAGCAACCAGGGTCCTCCTCCTTCAGGATGGGCCCCGTCGCAGCGACGGACCTTGTCTGGCAGACTTGGTCCACACGTTTCCAACAACAGGAGATGTGCTGCATCGCAGCAAGTGACGTCGTTGCCCTCCGGGGCACGGCGCACTCACACGGTGTCAAGGCTTTCAACTCATGACCTCCGAGCGGAGCTTGATCGCTGATACCGTCAACAAGACGGCCGAGTTCATATTGAGCGTGCTCGTGAAAGACGAGAAGCTCAGGACATTCCTTCTTCTGAAGGAGTAGGAGGAGGCTGTTCGGCCCTCGCCATGCATTTGCGTATGGTCAGGTGGCCACAGAAATTCTGGCCTCACCTGCCAGAAAAGTTTGACAGGACCATTAATCCCGTTGAATTTCTTCAGATTTACTCCACTGCTATCCTAGCAGCTGGAGGAAATGAGGTTGTAATGGCCAATTATTTTCCAGTGGCTTTAACTGGGACCGCTCGGTCCTGGTTTATGAGCCTTCCACCCAACTCCATCAACAGTTGGGTGAAGCTGTGCCGGCAGTTCACCGCCAACTTCGGGAGTTCATACACCCGACCAGGCACTGAGCTGGACCTTTTTGCAGTCGTGCAAAAAGGGGGAGAATCCCTGCGATCATTTATCCAGAGGTTCTCTCAGGTACGAAACTCTATCCCTTCTATCTCTAGCGCTTCTATCATTGTGGCATTAAGATAGGGTGTACGGGATAAGAAGATGTTGGAGAAACTGACGATCAAGGAGATCACCAGTGTCACAGAACTCTTCAGCTTCGCTGACAAATGTGCCAGAGCTGCAGAGGGTCGTGAAATGCACTCCAAACCACCTCCGGAGGATCACAAAAAATCGTCCAAAGGCGAAGCCACTACCTCTGGGAGTGGTAAGAAGAAGAAAAAGACCAACGACAAGAAGAAGCCGTCGGCCGGCGCATCTAATGCTGCAGCTGCTGCAGCTCCGGGTGGCCGGGGGCCACGCCCCGAGAAGCGACCTCGACCGTCTTCTGAAGACGGTGGCAAACCCAAGGTGTGGTGTCCAATTCACAAAACGGATAGCCACAGTTTGGAAGACTGCCGGGAGGTCCAAAACCTTGCCGAGCGCTACAACAAGCTCTGAGAAGAAGCTCCTTTCCGACAGAGGGAAGGAAAGCAAAAATTTGACGAAGCTCCGGCTGAAGAAGAGTTAGGTTTTCAGGATCCCAAAAAAGTCCTGAAGGCCGTCTACACCTCCGTCGACGACGATTCTGACGTCTCTGACAATGAGCGTCGAAAAACCATGAACACCATTTTTGGTGGATCATGGGACATCACCTCCCGCCGCATCCTCAAGACAATGCGTCGGGACATGGCTGTTGTAGCTCCTACAGCCAGGGCGGAGCCTCATCGGAAGTGGATGGACACAACCATCACTTTTGATGCTTCGGACTTCCCTCGAAGCATGGTTGGAGCAGGCCAGTTACCCTTGATGGTATCTCCCACCATCAATAACATCCAGCTCCACCATGTTATGGTAGACGGAGGTTCGGGGCTCAACCTCATAAGCTTCAAAGCTTTTACCAAGCTTCAGCTCCGACCTTCGGATCTTCACCCCTCCCGACCTTTCTTCGGAGTAGGTACGGGAGCCATTACCCCACTCGGTGCTATTACCCTCCCCGTTACCTTCGGGAATCGGGAGAAGTATCGCACCGAGAAGTTGGTCTTTGACTTTGCTCAGATCAACTTACCCTTCAACGCCATCTTGTGCAGGCCTGCTTTGTACAAATTCATGGCAGCAGCTCATTATGGCTACTTGGTGTTGAAGATTCCAACACCAGTAGGCGTTCTCCGGATCTGTGGAGATTGTACTACCGGAGTAACTGCTCTGGAAGAACTTCATGCGCTTACTACGGCGCAAGAGGAGGACTCCAGGCAGGAACAAGCTCCAAAACCCCCAAGCATTCGTCAGCGGGGCTCGACTTCTGCACCTCGTGTGCAGCCAAGCGGCGACACCGACATTCCCGTCAAAGTCGTCCAAATAGGTTCTGATGCCGCTCAGACCACCCGTATATCGGGAGGACTGAATGACAAATAGGAACTTGCGATCATCGCTTTCCTCCAGGCTAATGTCGACGTGTTTGCCTGGCAACCATCACAAATGCCTGGGATCCCCAGGGAAATGATTGAGCACAATCTGAAGATCTACCCTGACGCCGGGCCCGTACACCAGAAGCCTCGAAAACAATCGGTGGAGCGACAGAACTTCATTTGACAAGAAGTGAAGAAGTTGCTCGAAGCCGGATTCTTCCGAGAAGTCTTCCATCCAAAATGGCTGGCAAACCCAGTCGTTGTGCCCAAGGCCGGCGGGAAGCTTCGGATGTGTATCGACTACACAACACTAAATAAGGCATGCCCGAAAGATCCATTCCCACTACCTAGAATAGATCAGATAGTGGATTCCACCTCCGGGTGTGAATTACTGTGTTTCCTAGACGCATATTCTGGGTATCATCAAATCAGAATGTCTAGGGAAGATGAGGAGCATACCTCTTTTATCACAGTAGATGGAATGCAGCTTCAAGCTTTGTACGAGCTATGTACAAAACTTTTGAAGAACTCATTAGAGACATAGTGGAAGTGTACATCGATGACATCGTGGTCAACGTCAAGAACAAGGAGTCACTCCTTGACACCTTACAGGTTGTCTTCAACAAGTTGCGGGTCACGTGCACAAAGCTAAACCCAGACAAGTGTGTCTTCGGAGTTAGCTCCGGAAAACTTCTTGGTTTCCTGGTAAGTCACCGGGGCATAGAAGCTAATCCGGCGAAGATCAAAGCCATTGAAGACATGCGGCCACCAGCCCGCATCAAGGATGTCCAAAAGCTGACTGGATGTCTAGCAGCCCTTAGCCGGTTCATTTCAAGACTGGCGGAACGGGCACTTCCCTTCTTCAAGTTATTGAGGAAGTCCGGACCATTCCAATGGTCTGAAGAAGCAGAAAAGGCGTTCCAGGAGCTAAAACAGTTCCTCACCACCCTACCAACTTTGGTAGCTTCGAGCCCTGGTGAGCCTTTGCTGCTTTACATTTCAGCAACTGACGAAGTCGTCAGTATGGTCCTGGTTGCGGAGAGACCAGAACTATCCCATGCTCAGGAATCCAGAACCCTTCGGGAGGGTCCGGAGGTTCCTGAAAGTGAGTCTGGGTTCCATCTCCCAGACTTGAGTTCATAAAAAGTTACTTCTGAAGAAGCTCCGGGTCCCTCCAGCCAGGGCCCAGAGGGCCCCGAAGAAGGTCCGGATCCTTCAGGGAGTATCCGGGTCGGTGAAGAGGAAGCTCTGGGCCTCTCCGGGAGGGTCCGGACTATACAACGCCCAGTGTACTTCATCAGTGAAGTATTGCATGACGCCAAGACTCGATACCTAGAGGTGCATAAGCTACTCTATGCAGTTCTCATTGCCTCCAGGAAGCTTCGCCATTACTTCAAAGCTCACAAGATTTCAGTGGTGACCTCTTACCCACTTCGAGCAATTTTGCATAATCCCAATTCAACTGGGAATATTGCAAAGTGGGCAGCAGAATTGGCTGAATTCGATCTCAAATTCATTTCAAGGCAAGCAATCAAGAGTCAAGCATTGGCAGATTTCATGGCAGAATGGACTCCCTCTCCATCAAACCCTGGGGGCCCCAGTGAGCAGAAGCCGGAACACAAGGCTCTGGTCTTCACCGAGCCTCACTGGACCCTCTACTTCGACGGCTCCATGCAAAAGCAGGGGGCCGGAGCTGGAATCCTTCTCCTCGCACCAACCGGAGAGAAGGTAAAATACATGGTACACCTCGACTTCAAGGCGACCAACAACATGGCGGAATACGAAGCACTCATCTACGGACTAAGGGTGGCACTGTCATACGGTGTCAAGCAACTGCTGGTCAAGGGAGATTCACAGCTCATCATTAAGCAAGTGAAGGGTGAATGCTCCTGCAACAATCTCCAGCTAGCTGCTTACCTCCTTGAAGTCCAGAGGCTTCAGAAGGACTTCGAAGTCCTAGATCTCCACCATGTCCAGCGTGCCCTCAACGCTGAAGCCGACGAACTCTCGACGAAAGCGTCAAACGGAGCTCCGGCTCCTGACGGAACTTTTGTCCGGAGGTTGTCAAAACCCACAGCTCAGCCTGCCGAACTGAGCAAAGGGGGCGAGATCAGCATCCCGAAGCTGACGGTCCCGATGGCCCTATTACCATGGCGGCCATCAAGGGTCGTAGGTGCTGTCGGAAGCTTTGAGCAACCCAGCACGCAAGACTCAAATGCTCAAGTTAGCTCTGATGCATGGATCTCGGAGATCCGGGGCTACTTGAAAGACAACATCCTTCCTGACGATGATGTATCCGCTGACCGGATAGTCAGATTGGCTAAGAGATACACGTTGGTAGAAGGGGATCTCTATCGGCGCGGTGCCAATGGCGTCCTAATGCGGTGCATCACAAGGGAAGAAGGCTGCGAGCTCCTCGCAGAAATCCATGGAGGTGAGTGTGAGAACCACGCGTCTTCCCGCACGCTGGTCGGTAAAGCCTTCCGGCATGGCTTCTACTAGCCTACAACACTTCAGGATGCAACTGAGCTGGTGAAGAAATGCGAAGCATGCCAATTTCATGCAAAGCAAATTCACACACCGGCTCAGCCTCTACAAATGATACCTCCTACATAGCCCTTCGCCGTGTGGGGGATGGACATCTTGGGACCTTTCCCAAGAGCCGTCGGAGGTTACAAGTTCCTGTATGTCGCCATTGACAAGTTCACCAAGTGGCCGGAAGCAACCCCAGTTGTGACAATAAATAAGCAATCTGCTATCAACTTTTTGCAGTCCATCGTATGCAGATTTGGAGTCCCAAACAAAATCATTACTGATAACGGGACCCAATTCACAAGCTCTGCATTTCAAGGATATTGCGAAGACCTCGGCATTCAAGTTTGCTACGCCTCCGTAGCTCACCCGGCAAGCAATGGCCAGGCCGAGAGAGCAAATGCTGAAATCCTGAAAGGACTCAAAACGCGCACCTATGAGCGCTTGAAAAAACATGGGGCCAACTGGATTGAAGAGCTTCCGCCCACTCTATGGGCCAACAAGACAACTCCAAACTGGTCAACTGGAGAGACACCTTTCTTCCTGGTGTACGGAGCTGAAGCAATCCTTCCTCCGGAAATCACCTTGGGGTCACTCCATGTCCGGACCTTCGACGAAACCACGCAGGACCAGCTCCAGGTTGAAGACCTAGACCTCCTCGAGGAGGGAAGGTGCCAAGCAGCTGTTCGGAATGCCCGATACCGCCAAGCCCTTCGGTGCTATCATCAGCGGCATGTACACAACCGACAGCTCCAGGAAGGCGATCTGGTGCTACGGAGAATACAATCCAGAGAAGGGTTAAACAAACGCTCCCCCAACTGATAAGGACCCTTCCGAGTGATTAAAGTATCCCGTCCCGGAAGCGTTCGCTTGGCAACTGAGGATGAGACACCTCTCCCAAATCCTTGGAACATTGAGCACCTCCGTAAGTTCTACACCTAATATCACGGAGGTAAGTCTGCAGTAACTTGAGGTGTAGGTTATAGAGTCATTGTACAGAGTCGGGTAGTTCCCCCGGGAGAACAGTCGGACCTTTCCCGGAAGGTCCGCAAAGTTCATGCAACGCTTGTCACAGTCTCAAGACTAAAAGTGTGGCTAGCTACCCTGGGTCAAACGAGAAATGAAACACGCTTAGCCTGGTTCCGTACCCTAAGAGTGTACTTGTTTCCCCTGTACCCCGGACCTATAATGAAAGACATCTTTATGTGAAACAGACTCCACGTGCATTTACTTTGTACAGGCTCAACATTTTTTATTTTTCTCTTTCTTGTCTATAACAAGGACGTGCAATTCTTAAGAAATTTTAGTTCGACCGGTTCATATATGATTCGAGTTGTATTGTCGACTCTTTTGGATTCAAATATTGTTCATGGCCCACTCGCCTGAATGCCGCCAAGCCAATCTAGGGCCGGAGTGTGCTATCGACCTAGCCTGGTCAAGCACCCTAAGTACGCAACTCTACCTACACCTCGGCAGGCCAAAGTAAGGTGGGTCCAAGTACAATTGAATCCGTAAGAATGAAGGCAATGCATTCGGTTGCATTCAGAATCGTGTTTGACCTAAAATTTTCTTGAGAATCGTAAGCCACGACGAAGTTATGCAAAGAGCAAATTTTACTATTTTTCTTGGCTCCAGTGTGGAGGAAAAATAAAGAATCCACGTTGATGGAGAAAAGCCATAGCTGACGAAGATCTGACTCCCCCTAGGTGGCTTATAATCGGTCTTGAACATTAAAAACGAGCATCACCGGAGCAACCAAGCTCCAGTAAAGCTAGGGGGGCCAGCTGTCGACGCAGAATAAAAGATGGTGAGAAGACTCCACAAACGGGGTCTGCTGCCAACAAACTACGCGTTGGCAAAGGTCACTGCCGGAGCTACTAAGCTCCGACACCCCGGAGGTCTAACTATCGATGCTCTACGCGTTGATAGGAACTACTGCCGGAGCTACTAAGCTCTGATAACCTCAGGGGGCCTTCACTATCAAAGACTTCGGACCTACATACTACAAGTTCGAAGCAAACGAGTCTTCAACAAAATACAATATCCTCTTGGTACATGTTCACAACCAAATTGTGTACATCTACCAGGGGGCCAAGTGAAGACAAAAGTGTTGAAGACAAAAAGTGAAATTCGCAAAAATTTGGATTTCATTCATCTAGAGACAAGGGATTACAAAATTGGGGAAGAAAAAGAGAGAATACAAGTGGGAGCTACAGAGATGGTCCTAGACCCTATGGAAGAACTGGGCAACTTTCTGAGCAACCTCCGACACGTTGGCTCGGGTGGCTTCGCCTTCTCCTTCGACGGGACCTTCAAGCACTGGGTCCAGAGGGAATTGGGGATCCCGGCTGGTGTAGCACGTCAACACATATTCTGCGATGTTCTTCGCCAGGGACTGCCCCCCAACCTCTAACTGATCCGCGATGACGCCGCCCACCTTGGAGAGTTTGCTACCCGCCGAGCTCAACGCCAGGTCCGGCTCTGGCTCCGGATCATCCGGACGCACGGGACTGAAGCCCATCGGTGTGAGCGTGTCATTGGCTTTGCTCAGGAACTCCCAAACCTGTAGGGAGTCTGCATCCCTCAAGCCCTTCAGTTCTTCCAAGGATCTTTTGGCCGCCGCCAGTTCAGAATTCTCGCGAGCAAGGCACTCAACCTCTTTGGCATTTTGCTGAATCCTTTCAGCAACCTGCTTCTCGAGTTTTCCGAGCTCCTCTTCCCGGAGGTAGATCTTGTTCCGGCGGTCAACCAGGTCCTTCTCCCTGCCTCTTACTTTCTTCTCCCTGGCAGCGATGGCACACTCTTGCTCGTAGAGTTCCTGCCCCCGCACCCAAGCCTTCTCCTCCTCCTAAGCGCAGCGCTCTTCCAATTTCTTGGCGCGCTCCTCGAGGCCCTTGTCCTCCAGAGCCACCTTTTTGGTGAGCTCCTCCTACCTCTTCAAGACGTCATCCCGCAGCTCAAGGAGTTTCTGCTCTTCATCTTCGAGCCTCTTCTCCCTCTCTTCAAGTGCCTCCCGGCGCTTGATGAGAGTAGTGTTAATGGCCTCAAGCCTTTCTTGGCGTTCATCGGCCGCACTATTAGCTGCTTTGGTCTGCTCATAAATGGCCCGGGATTGAGCGTCGAGTGCGCGATTCATGCTCTCCCTGTCATCCAATAATTTGCCCCAGTATTCCAGGCGGACCTTCTCCCTCTTGATCCACTCTTTGTCATCTGCTAGCCTCGACTGCGCCAGCTTGGTCTCGAAGTAGGGTCGGTTACGCCACCGCCTAAGGGTTTGGCGCTCCTCTTCAAGAGCCTTGCTGTTGTGGAAGAAGGCCAGTTGAACTTGACGCAGACTGGAGCAGGCGTTGTCAATAGACAATGACAACGGGATAGGTTCTGGACCTGCTATGGTCTCCTCCGCTGGTTCCAGCGGGTTCTCGCTTACAAAAATTGGGTCCCACTCCACAAGAGTGGCCCCCTGAGCCTCCACGGCACTTGGGCCGTCCTCCGGGATAGCCTCAGTTGTCATTGAGGAGGGCCCCGCGAATGAAGTTCCGACCTCCGGAAGTGGTTCTGAAGGCCCCGCCGCCAGGTCTTCATTTGCCCCCTCAGGCAGGGTGCCAGTAGCCAAGCCTATGACCGAATTACTCATGAAAGGGAAGGCATTCCGATGGACTCAAGCTTGTCAGGATAGCTTTGAGGAGTTAAAGAAAAGGTTGACAACCGCGCCGGTGTTAGTATTACCGGACGTGAGCAAGAGTTTTGATATATATTGTGATGCATCAAGACAAGGATTAGGATGTGTGCTCATGCAAGAAGGCCAAGTGGTAGCTTATGCATCGAGGCAACTAAAGAAGCATGAGTTGAATTATCCTACACACGATCTTGAACTCGCAGCCGTGGTACACGTCTTGAAGATATGGATACACTATGTTTTTGGTCACCGATGTGAGATTTATACGGATCACAAGAGTCTCAAGTACATATTTACGCAAACGGATCTGAATCTGAGGCAACGCCGATGGTTGGAGCTCATCAAGGATTATGACGTGGGAATCAACTATCACCCAGGGAAGGCCAATGTAGTGGTCGATGCTTTGAGCCGAAAGGGAATAAGTCATCAACTCACGGTTCGAGAGCTGCCATCCGAGTTATGCAAGGAGTTTGAACGGTTGAATCTTGGATTCATAAATGAGATGGGAATGATTGAAGTCAACCCAACATTAGAGCAGGAAATACGGGAAGGACAGACAAAGGACAAGGAAATACAGGAAATCAAGGAAAGGACCCAAGAAGGAAAAGAATTCAGATTTGATGAGGACGAACAGGGTACCTTATGGCTTGGAAAGAGGATTGTGGTACCTAATGTCAGGCATATTCGGGAAACAATATTGAAGGAGGCACATGACTCATCTTACTCAATTCATCCCGGTTGTACGAAGATGTACAAGGACTTAAGGACATGCTATTGGTGGGCCAGCATGAAAAAGGACATAGCCGAATATGTTGCACTTTGTGATGTGTGCCAACGAGTTAAAGCTGAACATCAAAAGCCGGCCGGATTGTTACAACCATTAAAGATCCCGGAGTGGAAGTGGGAAGAGATTGGTATGGACTTTATAGTTGGATTACCGCAAACTCAGTCTGGCTATGATTCAATATGGGTCATTGTGGATCGGTTGACAAAATCAGCTCACTTCATCCCTGTCAAGACCACATATACCACCGCGAAGCTAGCAGAATTGTATATGGAGCATATTGTGTGTCGACATGGAGTACCGAAGAAGATAGTCTCGGATAGAGGTTCTCAGTTCACCTCTAGATTTTGGCAGAAATTGCATGAAGCAATGGGAACAAGGTTGAACTTCAGTTTGGCGTATCATCCTCAAACAGATGGACAAACCGAGAGGACCAACCAAATTTTGGAAGACATGTTAAGAGCTTGTGCTTTAAAGCATGGGAAAAGTTGGGATAAAAGTTTGCCGTACGCTGAATTCTCGTACAACAATAGCTATCAAGCAAGTCTGAAAATGTCACCCTACGAAGCATTGTACGGAAGGAAGTGTAGGGCTCCCTTGTTTTGGAATGAAACCGGAGAGAATCAAGTGTTTGGTCCCGACGTGTTACAAGATGCTGAAAGGCAAGTCCAAATAATAGGGAAAACTTAAAGGCTGCCCAGTCTCGACAGAAAGGTTATGCTGATAATAGGCGAAGGAGTTTGACTTTTGAAGTTGGAGATTTTGTATACCTCAAAGTGTCACCTATCAGAGGTCAGCGACGGTTTAACGTCAAAGGAAAACTGGCACCACGTTACATCGGACCATTCAAGATTTTGGACAAGCGAGGAGAGGTAGCTTACCGACTTGAGCTGCCGACGTATCTCTCCGATGTACACGATGTGTTTCACGTCTCTCAACTCAAGAAGTGTCTCAGGGTACCGAAAGAACAAGTGCCGATGGACGAGTTAGAACTTCAAGAGGATTTTTCCTATGTCGAGCAACCTATCAAAATTTTGGACATGAAGGAAAGGGTCACGAGAAATAAGAGGATCCGTTGGTGCAAAGTGCAATGGAAACACCATACGGAAGCTGAAGCTACATGGGAACGTGAAGAAGACTTGAAGGCAGAATTCCCTCACCTTTTCTCCACGCTATCGAATCTCGAGGGCGAGATTCACTTTAAGGGGGGTAGGTTTTGTAACACCCTCAATTTTCGCATCATGCATTGCATACATGTTCATGCATATAATATTAATAGAATAAAATAAAGAAATAAAAGATGGAGCATATATACATATATGGTGTAGCAAAAGAAGAAAAAGGAAATAATAGCCTAAAACATGTATTAGGGAATAGATATAAAATAATAATAATAATAATAAATAAAA
Organism: Tuctoria greenei; assembly: GCA_036927565.1. Lineage (NCBI taxonomy): Eukaryota > Viridiplantae > Streptophyta > Magnoliopsida > Poales > Poaceae > Tuctoria > Tuctoria greenei. The sequence goes on along the minus strand of JAYESD010000005.1, from coordinate 169,451,751 downwards.
AGAATTATATAAATAAATTATATAATAATAAAAATATATATAAGATAAATAAAATAAATCAAATATAAATAATATATATATATATATTAATAATAATAATATAAAAAAAGAGAAAGAAAAAAAAACTAACCGCTGGCCAGGCGGCCGAAGCCGGCCCAGCCAGCTGGCCCCGCCGCCACGCATCGTGCGCCACCTCCCGCGCCCCGCCTGGGCCCCGCCGCCCGATTCCCGCGCGCGGCCCCTGAGCCGGCCGACGCGCCTCACTCCGCCCGCGGCCCCCGAGCCGGCCGACGCGCCTCACTCCGCCCGCCCGCAACCGCCTGCCCCACCCCCCCTCGATCTCGATTCCCGCGCTGCCGAATTCCGCCCCGACTCTACCGCGCAGCGCGCCGCAGCGCCGTACCGGCCAGCCCCGCGATTCCCGGCTCCCGCGCGAGCCTCCCGAACCGAACCGACTCGGTCCCGGCCGGTACCGCCGGCTATAAATATGTAGGTCCCGTGGGTTTTTTCCCCCGATCCCAGAAACGCCGCCGCCTTCCAGGAACGCCGCCGGTACAGAAGAAAAAGCACCAGAGAGCTGCACCGCCAGGAAAAAAGAGGGGAAGGAGAGGGAGAAAAAGAGGAGGGCCCCACCGTTCGCCGGAGATCGCCGTCGCCATCACGTCGCCGTCGTCGTGCCGCCGGAGGACCCTGCGCATCTACTTCGTCTATGCATTGTCCCCATCCCGCGATCATCGAAGCCATCGCATCTACGGTAGGCCATGTTCCCGATGCGAATTTTAGCGACCATATTGAATCTAATAGACGTAAATTGATCATAGTTGCGTCGTATTTTTATTTTCAGCAGCATTAATCCACCCTAAAACCCCCGTAAACTCATATCAACACGTATGAACTAGTTGCATCTAATTAATAAACAACCATAGTTAATTAATAATTGATTTTTGCATGCATGCATATCATCGCATGTTGATTAATGTGTGTGCATCATGTTGATTGTATATGTTCTCTTGTATGTATGATCACGCGTAGAGGAACGTGCTCAAGAGGCCGCATACGAGGATTTCCAAAATCAAGACTCTGAAGCGCTTGAGCAACCCCACCCGTCGGAGCAAGGCAAGTGTCCTTGAAGCATATTGATCCTGTTTTATTAAATGTTTTGTTTACAAACTTGCATGCTTGTGTCAAATTGATGGGAATCCTATGGTAGGAAGTTTACTAGTTTTGTTTGACCACCCTTGTCACCTGGAATTTATGGTAGAGAGTCGGGAAGGGTTTTTACCTTTTTGCTTCGCTTAATTAATTGGGATGGCAAACAACACTACACATTTAATTATGTATCAATGATATTCTGGTTAATGTGAACTGGTCAATATGATGGGTGATCTAAGCAAGCCTTGGTATGTGGATGGGTTGGATGTTATGGTGGTTTGCTTGCCTTAGATCTAAGGACCGGTTCATGCGAGAATATGCCAGGTCAACAGTGCCACCACAAGGCCAAGTATGGGTGCGGCATAGCTGAATAATTAGGAGCGCTGCTAGTATTGTATGGACCATTGGATGGCGTGGGGAATGGGAGTCGAGGAGGACTGCCCTGGGATCCGCATGGCACACGAGGGGGCCCGTGGGTGGGAGAATAGAGATTCAAGCCTGCCGGTGAAACCTTAGTGGGCCCGTACATACTAGTAGTCCCTTTTGAAAGGCTATTTTGTGATCTCTTGGCCACACACCTACGGAAGTGTGAGATGGCATAATGGAGGTTTCTTAGTCATCGAAAGGTGATGAAATCACGAACGTGTGGGTAAAGTGGTACAACCTCTGCAGAGTGTTTAAAACTATCATGATAGCCGTGCTCCCGGTTATGAGCGCCTGGATGACCTACATGATTAGAGTGAAATTGGGATTTGGGATGGTTATGGTTGGTTTATGGTTATGGGTTGGTAATGGTTATGAATGGTTTTTGGCTTATGGTCATGGATACGAATTTGAGTTATGGTAACTGGACATGGATGATGATGATGTTGGCAATAATTGGATATGGTTTATATTTTGTTAATATGATGGTTATGATGAGATTGTTCACATAGACATAGTATAATGCTTTTCAAATGTTTTACTGTTCTTTTCAGCACTTAGCCATTATTACATTTGTCATTTGAATCAGCCACATGTCATACTTTCCACACTTGCTGAGTACGACATGTACTCACTCTTGCAATCCCCCCCCCCAACAGTTGCAGGTCAGGATTGTAAGTTTAATGGCGATAATGCGGATTTCTAGGCCGTGTCTACCGTCAACTTTGCCTGTGGTGTTGCATGGAGTTGCGCTATCCCTTTTGCTTAGTTGTTTAATTAGTTTATTTCCGCTGCATTAGTTGAACTTGCCATTAATATTTATTAGAGCTTGTATTCGAGGATAATATGGTTTCTGTAATAAAATTTGATAATTAGTCTTGTTTTGTGGTAATTTTCTGTATACTCTTTTGTGATTGCACTCGTGTATGTGTGTTGAACATCCTGGGCACACATATGTGTTAGCTTGGTTCAGTTTTCGGAACCGGGCGTCACAGATTGGTATCAGAGCCAGGTTGACTGTAGGACGCAGCCTAGATCGAATGGACACTTTAGAGCACATAGGAGCACTCAAGAATCGATGTGTTTTTGCTTAGTGTGCTGTTTGCTATATATATATTGTTTCTTGTGTGCTTAATAGAGGATTTTGGGATGCCTTAGCATTGCCATGTCCACCTAGGCTAGTGTAGCTAGCTGTTTAGTTCATATCCCTTGATGCATATAGTTGGGGACGTTCTCTAATTCTTACCTATTGCTTTCCTCTAGATGGTAAGGACTCGCAACCAGAGGGATGTCAATGGTGAGGAGGAGAACCATGGAGTACCTTAGAACAACAATGGACAAGGATCTACTCAGGGAGCTATCAACATTGAGCAGCTATTGGCTATGCAAAACCAGCTCATGCAGACCATGATATAAACAATGGGACAGCTGCAGGCTGGCAATATCAACAATCAGCCCCACATGCCTCCACCGCCACCCCCGCCTCCTCATAACCGATTGGGAGAGTTTATCAGGACTAGGCCGCCAACCTTTGCTCAAGCTGCTGACCCTATGGATGCTGATGATTGGCTCAAGTCCGTAGAGAAGAAACTTGCTATTGTCCAATGCAGTGACCGAGAGAAGGTCCTATTTGCTTCTCATCAACTCGTTGGAGCAGCTGCAGATTGGTGGTATGCTTATTGCAATGCTCATGAGAATCAAGAGAGGATCACTTGGGCGGAATTCAAGGAGAGTTTTCGTTCTCATTATGTGCCGGAAGGTGTTATGCTCTTGAAGAGGCAAGAATTTGAGAATTTAAGGCAAGGAAGATCAAGCGTGAGTGAATATCTCAATAAATTCACTCAACTCTCAAGGTATACGCCTGAGGATGTTAGTCGGGACAGCCGGAAGCAGTATTTGTTCATGAGAGGCCTCAACAATGAGATCCAAGTGCAATTGCTCAATTGTGATTATGTCAATTTCCAGAAGCTTGTGGACAAAGCTATTGTGGTTGAGAACAAGATTCATGAGATGGAGCAGGACAATAAGAGGAAGATGCCACAACATGGACCGCAGCAAGGAAGCAATGTTTGCCCCCGCTATGCACCACCTACTGCACCACACCACAACCCATCCGCTCCTGCATACCGTGCTGCTTATCTGCCCCGCCCAAATCAGCCACCGCAGCAACGCCCTGCCATGCAAGCGACTCGCTATCCTGTGCCACCTGCGCCGCGTCCTAACGTGGCGGCAAATGCTCAAAACCAGTTGCGCCCAAACTTCCCTAATGCTACGGGCGGTAAGACATGCTATGTGTGTGGAGAGCCCGGACACTTTGCAAGTCAATGCCCCAGGAGAAACTATGGACCTATGAACAATGCACCAAGGCCAAATAACCCGCGACCAAATGGAGGAGCACCACAAGGCAACCGTGGACAGCAGAATTTTGCTCGTGGCAATGTGAATCATGTCTCTACTGAGGAAGCCCAGCAAGCTGATGACGTCGTAATTGGTATGTTTCTCGCCAACTCCAACCCCACGACTGTTTTATTTGATTCGGGAGCATCTCATTCATTCATCTCGTCAAAGTATGTTGCCAAGTACAATTTGCCTATATCTCATATGAAGCAAACTATGCTAGTAAGTTCTCCTGGCGGAGAGATGAGGACAAATATAGTATGTCCGAAAGTAAGCATTAAAATAAGGGGGGTAGACTTTCTCGCAAACCTCATAGTCTTGGACTCCTAAGGAATAAACATAATACTTGGAATGGACTGGCTGAGCAAGTATAATGGAGTTATTCAATGTGCCGAGAGGATTGTGCAGTTGACAAGTGAACATGGTACACGCATCGAAGTTGAGGCAGCCCAACCTGCAAGAGAGAAAGCGACTGAATCACGTGGAAGAAGTGACGTTGGAAAGCATTTGAGTACCCAGACGTGTTTCCAGATGAGTTTCCAGGTATGCCACCTGATCGTGACATAGAATTCGCCATTGAGTTGATACCCGGAACTGCACCTATAGCTAAGAGGTCGTATAGGATGCCTCCTAAGGAATTAGCAGAGCTCAAGAAGCAAATTCAAGAGCAGCTAGAGAAGGGTTTTATACGCCCAAGCTCATCCCCGTGGGGAGCCCCATTGCTCTTCATAGATAAGAAGGATGGAACCCAGAGGATGTGTGTGGACTATAGGTCTCTCAACGAAGTAACAATTAAGAACAAGTACTCACTGCCCCACATAGAGGATTTGTTCGACCAAATGAAGGGTGCCTGTATCTTCTCCAAGATCGACTTGCGGTCAGTATACTTCCAAATGAAGATTAGACCATCAGATATACCCAAGACAGCATTTCGGACACGATATGGATCTTATGAGTACACCGTCATGTCATTTGGATTGACGAACGCGCTTGCGTACTTTATGTATCTCATGAATAAGGTCTTCATGGAATATCTGGATAAGTTCGTTGTAGTGTTCATCGATGATATTATGATCTACTCGAAGGATGAGAAGGAACATGAGGAACACTTGAGGCTTACGCTGCAGAAATTGAGGGAGCACCAATTGTATGCCAAGTTCAGTAAATGTCAATTCTGGTTACGGGAAGTTTCTTTCTTAGGCCATATTATTTCCGGAGGAGGAGTATCAGTTGACCCAGGGAAGGTGAGAGATGTGCTTAAGTGGGAACCACCACAGAATGTTAAGGAAATTCGGAGTTTCCTTGGAATGGCTGGATATTACCGCCGATTCATCAAGGATTTCTCCAAAATAGCCAAGCCTATGACCGAATTACTCATGAAAGGGAAGGCATTCCGATGGACTCAAGCTTGTCAGGATAGCTTTGAGGAGTTAAAGAAAAGGTTGACAACCGCGCCGGTGTTAGTATTACCAGACGTGAGCAAGAGTTTTGATATATATTGTGATGCATCAAGACAAGGATTAGGATGTGTGCTCATGCAAGAAGGCCAAGTGGTAGCTTATGCATCGAGGCAACTAAAGAAGCATGAGTTGAATTATCCTACACACGATCTTGAACTCGCAGCCGTGGTACACGCCTTGAAGATATGGAGACACTATGTTTTTGGTCACCGATGTGAGATTTATACGGATCACAAGAGTCTCAAGTACATATTTACGCAAACAGATCTGAATCTGAGGCAACGCCGATGGTTGGAGCTCATCAAGGATTATGACGTGGGAATCAACTATTACCCAGGGAAGGCCAATGTACTGGTCGATGCTTTGAGCCGAAAGGGAATAAGTCATCAACTCACGGTTCGAGAGCTGCCATCCGAGTTATGCAAGGAGTTTGAACGGTTGAATCTTGGATTCATAAATGAGATGGGAACGATGGAAGTCAACCCAACATTAGAGCAGGAAATATGGGAAGGACAGACAAAGGACAAGGAAATACAGGAAATCAAGGAAAGGACCCAAGAAGGAAAAGAATTCAGATTTGATGAGGACGAACAGGGTACCTTATGGCTTGGAAAGAGGATTGTGGTACCTAATGCCAGGCATATTTGGGAAACAATATTGAAGGAGGCACATGACTCATCTTACTCAATTCATCCCGGTTGTACGAAGATGTACAAGGACTTAAGGACATGCTATTGGTGGGCCAGCATGAAAAAGGACATAGTCGAATATGTTGCACTTTGTGATGTGTGCCAACGAGTTAAAGCTGAACATCAAAAGCCAGCCGGATTGTTACAACCATTAATGATCCCGGAGTGGAAGTGGGAAGAGATTGGTATGGACTTTATAGTTGGATTACCGCGAACTCAGTCTGGCTATGATTCAATATGGGTCATTGTGGATCGGTTGACAAAATCAGCTCACTTCATCCCTGTTAAGACCACATATACCACTGCGAAGCTAGCAGAATTGTATATGGAGCATATTGTGTGTCGACATGGAGTACCGAAGAAGATAGTCTCGGATAGAGGTTCTCAGTTCACCTCTAGATTTTGGCAGAAATTGCATGAAGCAATGGGAACAAGGTTGAACTTCAGTTCGGCGTATCATCCTCAAACAGATGGACAAACCGAGAGGACCAACCAAATTTTGGAAGACATGTTAAGATCTTGTGCTTTAAAGCATGGGAAAAGTTGGGATAAAAGTTTGTCGTACGCTGAATTCTCGTACAACAATAGCTATCAAGCAAGTCTGAAAATGTCACCCTACGAATCATTGTACGGAAGGAAGTGTAGGACTCCCTTGTTTTGGAATGAAACCGGAGAGAATCAAGTGTTTGGTCCCGACGTGTTACAAGATGCTGAAAGGCAAGTCCAAATAATACGGGAAAACTTAAAGGCTGCCCAGTCTCGACAGAAAGGTTATGCTGATAATAGGCGAAGGAGTTTGACTTTTGAAGTAGGAGATTTTGTATACCTCAAAGTGTCACCTATCAGAGGTCAGCGACGGTTTAACGTCAAAGGAAAATTGGCACCACGTTACATCGGACCATTCAAGATTTTGGACGAGCGGGGAGAGGTAGCTTACCGACTTGAGCTGCCGACGTATCTCTCCGATGTACACGACGTGTTTCACGTCTCTCAACTCAAGAAGTGTCTCAGGGTACCGGAAGAACAAGTGCCGATGGACGAGTTAGAACTTCAAGAGGATTTGTCCTATGTCAAGCAACCTATCAAAATCTTGGACATGAAGGAAAGGGTCACGAGAAATAAGAGGATCCGTTGGTGCAAAGTGCAATGGAAACACCATACGGAAGCCGAAGCTACATGGGAACGTGAAGAAGACTTGAAGGCAGAATTCCCTCACCTTTTCTCCACGCTATTGAATCTCGAGGGCGAGATTCACTTTAAGGGGGTAGGTTTTGTAACACCCTCAGTTTTCGCATCATGCATTGCATACATGTTCATGCATATAATATTAATAGAATAAAATAAAGAAATAAAAGATGGAGCATATATACATATATGGTGTAGCAAAAGAAGAAAAAGGAAATAATAGCCTAAAACATGTATTAGGGAATAGATATAAAATAATAATAATAATAAATAAAAAGAATTACATAAATAAATTATATAATAATAAAAATATATATAAGATAAATAAAATAAATCAAATATAAATAATAATATATATATATTAATAATAATAATATAAAAAAGAGAAAGAAAAAAATCTAACCGCTGGCCAGGCGGCCGAAGCCGGCCCAGCCAGCTGGCCCCGCCGCCACGCACCGCGCGCCACCTCCCGCGCCCCGCCTGGGCCCCGCCGCCCGATTCCCGCGCGCGGCCCCCGAGCCGGCCGACGCGCCTCGCTCCGCCCGCCCGCAACTGGCTGCCCCCCCTCGATCCCGATTCCCGCGCTGCCGAATCCAGCCCCGACTCTCCCGCGTAGCGCGCCGCAGCGTCGTACCGGCCAGCCCCGCGATTCCCGGCTCCCGCGCGAGTCTCCTGAACCGAACCGACTCGGTCCCGGCCGGTACCGCCGACTATAAATACGTAGGTCCCGTGGGTTTTTTCCCCCGATCCCAGAAACGCCGCCGCCTTCCAGGAACGTCGCCGGTACAGAAGAAAAAGCACCAGAGAGTTGCGCCGCCAGGAAAAAAGAGGGGAAGGAGAGGAAGAAAAAGAGGAGGGCCCCACCGTTTGCCGGAGATCGCCGTCGCCATCGCGTCGCCGTCGTCGTGCCTTCGGAGGACCCTGCGCATCTACTTCGTCTACGCATTGTCCCCATCCCGCGATCATCGAAGCCATCGCATCTACGGTAGGCCATGTTCCCGATGCAAATTTTAGCGACCATATTGAATCTAATAGACGTAAATTGATCGTAGTTGCGTCGTATTTTTATTTTCAGCAGCATTAATCCACCCTTAAACCCCCGTAAACTCATATGAACACGTATGAACTAGTTGCATCTAATTAATAAACAACCATAGTTAATTAATAATTGATCTTTGCATGCATGCATATCATCGCATGTTGATTAATGTGTGTGCATCATGTTGATTGTATATGTTCTCTTGTATGTATGATCACGCGTAGAGGAACGTGCTCAAGAGGCCGCATACGAGGATTTCCAAAATCAAGACTTTGAAGCGCTTGAGCAACCCCATCCGTCGGAGCAAGGCAAGTGTCCTTGAAGCATATTGATCCTGTTTTATTAAATGTTTTGTTTACGAACTTGCATGCTTGTGTCAAATTGATGGGAATCCTATGGTAGGAAGTTTACTAGTTTTGTTTGACCACCCTTGTCACCTGGAATTTATGGTAGAGAGTCGGGAAGGGTTTTTACCTTTTTGCTTCGCTTAATTAATTGGGGTGGCAAACAACACTACACATTTAATTACGTATCAATGATATTCTGGTTAATGTGAACTGGTCAATACGATGGGTGATCTAAGCAAGCCTGGTATGTGGATGGGTTGGATGTTATGGTGGTTTGCTTGCCTTAGATCTAAGGACCGGTTCAAGCGAGAATATGCCAGGTCAACAGTGCCACCACAAGGCCAAGTATGGGTGCGGCATAGCTGAATAATTAGGAGCGTTGCTAGTATTGTATGGACCATTGGATGGCGCGGGGAATGGGAGTCGAGGAGGACTGCCCTGGGATCCGCATGGCACACGAGGGGGCCCGTGGGTGGGAGAATAGAGATTCAAGCCTGCCGGTGAAACCTTAGTGGGCCCGTACATACTAGTAGTCCCTTTTGAAAGGCTATTTTGTGATCTCTTGGCCACACACCTACGGAAGTGTGAGATGGCATAATGGAGGTTTCTTAGTCATCGAAAGGTGATGAAATCACGAACGTGTGGGTAAAGTGGTACAACCTCTGCAGAGTGTTTAAAACTATCATGATAGCCGTGCTCCCGGTTATGAGCGCCTGGATGACCTACATGATTAGAGTGAAATTGGGATTTGGGATGGTTATGGTTGGTTTATGGTTATGGGTTGGTAATGGTTATGAATGGTTTTTGGCTTATGGTCATGGATACGAATTTGAGTTCTGGTAACTGGACATGGATGATGATGATGTTGGCAATAATTGGATATGGTTTATATTTTGTTAATATGATGGTTATGATGGGATTGTTCACATAGACATAGTATAATGCTTTTCAAATGTTTTACTGTTCTTTTCAGCACTTAGCCATTATTACATTCGTCATTTGAATCAGCCACATGTCATAGTTTCCACACTTGCTGAGTACGACATGTACTCACTCTTGCAATCCCCCCCCAACAGTTGTAGGTCAGGATTGTGAGTTTAATGGCGATAATGCGGATTTCTAGGCCGTGTCTACCGTCAACTATGCCTGTGGTGTTGCATGGAGTTGCTCTATCCCTTTTGCTTAGTTGCTTAGTTGCTTAATTAGTTTATTTCCGCTGCATTAGTTGAACTTGCCATTAATATTCATTAGAGCTTGTATTCGAGGATAATATGGTTTGTGTAATAAAATTTGATAATTAATCTTGTTTTGTGGTAATTTTCTGTATACTCTTTTGTGATTGCACTCGTGTATGTGTGTTGAACATCCTGGGCACACATATGCGTTAGCTTGGTTCAGTTTTCGGAACCGGGCGTCACAGCCGGCATGCTCCTTCTCGAACGAGAGCTCTCCCCCGGCGCGGACCAGGCGGTTGAAGAAGTCCGGGGACCATCCCATGAGGGCATGGACCTTCTTCAGGTCACCTTTGGTCTTCAAACGACTCTCGCGGAGACCCAACTCCATCGCGGCACAACAAGGCAAGAGAGGAAAAGCGAGCACAAGTTGGGTGTTTGAGCGCAAGATCAGATGAGAGGCGTAAAGAACCCCAGACTGTGCGCGCTTTCCTTCTTAAGTAAGCCCTCGCAACGCTTGGATGGAAACCGCAAGGAAGTCGAAGGTACTACTCAAAAATTTCACCCAGCCGATGACAAGAGGGCCCGGGACCACCCGAACGATCAAGTCGAGGTTCTTACCCAGGCGAACGGTTGTTATCATGAGGCGGGAAGCCCGAAGGCGGCGGCCTGACAAGGCGCGCAGAATCGATACGATTTTCGTATTGGGAACCGGCGACCTTCAATTGCGTGAGATCCGCATGCCAAAGATCTCATTTGCCGCATACGGGATATGCCACACGGCAAGGATTTAACTCCAAACCATCGCCAACGGCACATCCGAAGACCTTTGAAGACTCAGTTCAAAAGTCGAAGGATGGACCCACCTCCGGAGGAATGACTTCACCCAAGGAGTCTTCCCGAGAGGTGGGCCCAGGGGGCCACTGTCGGTACCCTGGGTACCATATACCCCTTGGGATTGCAAAGATCTCAAGGGAATATCATCTACTCGATCTGAAGACCTTCGGAGGCCCACATGTCAGACATAACTGGACCCGCTTCCCCAACTTGGTTAGTCCCAGGGTCGCCACGTGTACTATCAAACCAGAGCTACCGCCCACAAGGGGGAAGCTCCGGGCTATGTACCATAGCGGCACCTCCGGACCTGACACGTGTTAGGTAGCACCGGACCTACCTGTTCCCCATAGTATGCTCCGGGGCTGCCACGTGTCCAACCGTCAGACCTTCAGCCTCTAACCTTCGGAAGACTCCACAACGACTCTGGATCTTCAAAGGGAATCAAGGACTTCAAGACCCGATTAAGTGTCATTAATACTATATTAATGACACACGATTGGACAACCTTAATTACCAGTACGGTGCTATCAAAGCCTGTAATTCGGTTATTAAGGGTAATTAAGCGCATCAAATGTGTATCAATATTAGTAACCGCCGGGGCCACATGTCGGGCCAGGCTGACTTGTAATGGCTTGCCCTTGTACTATAAAAGGACAGGCCGACGATACATAGAAGACACACTGACACAGACTCTACGCGCTCACTTGACACCCTGAACTCACTCTGAGCTCATACATCCAATACAACACCAACACACCCCGTGGAGTAGGGTATTACGCTCAGGCGGCCCGAACCACGTAAATCTTCGTGTCTCTTGTGTCATTCATACTTCACCTTCTTGAATCTCTGCGCGCCCACACCAAACCTCAAACTCCTCTAACACTTTAGTAGTGTCGGGAGATCTGCCAGATCAAAACCACCGACATATACTCAAGAGGATATGCAATAAGTACAAGATTTTGCACATTAATCTTGAAGGCTCAAAAATGATCAATAACTCGAAATATCAACGATCAATAACACAAGAGAATTAAGTGGCACATGATAACTCAAGAATAGCAAAAAAGGTAGCAAATCTCCCAAATTACAAAAGCTCAAAAGAGTAGCAAATCTCCCAAAAAGATATACTCCCCCTACAACTAGGACTCCCCCTAGGACTAGGCTATCCCTCCCCCTGACTCTTCTCCCCCTTTCGCATCAAGACACCAAAAAGGAAGCCGAGTGCCTAAGGACCCTGAGCGCTCGGGGCGATGACAAACTGGTCATCGTCGGGGGTGCTGTCATCGGAGCTGCTGCCTGCTGCTGCTAAGGCTGGAGTAGAGGTGACGGGAGCTGCTGTCGGTGCCCGCTGAGTCTAGACTGCAGGTAAAGGGGCACTGACAACGGATGCTGGAGTCTGCTGGAAAAGTGTCAAAGCCGGCAAGGGAGAGTGAATGGGTGCGCCTGGAGCTAGAAGTGGTGACATGCTGATCGTCGGTATCGGCGTAGTCGGCACTAGAGCTGAAACTGGTGCCAGGACAGGCGGACCTGGAGCTAGACCTGGAAGCTGTGACGGCGGGGCAATCCCGGTCTGAGTGTAGAGGTTGGTGATCAACCCCGGGATGCCCATCATGGACTGCTGCGTCTGCTGCTGCTGGTCAAGAGAACGCTGGTGCATCTGATCAATCAGCCCAGTGAGCCTGTCAGTGTCCTCTCGCCTCTCGCGGGCAATCTGGCGCTGCATCTCCTGCTGCTGCTGCTGCTGCTGGAGCTCCAAGAGACGCGCAACCTGCTCAGCTCGGGCCTGCTCAACTGCAAGCCTATCCGGTCGTTGCTGCTCAACCATCTGCTAAAGTAGAGAAGTGAGCTCAGATGGCTGAGAGACCTGTGCCTTGGACACCGGAGGTGGAGTAGGTGGTGGCACAGTCGAGCCTCCAGCCTTCGCGTCGTGCTGCCTGGGTGAGGGAGGAGGTGGGAAGTACTCCTCGACACTGTCACTAGTGTCACTCTCCGACCAGATGTGCTGTAGATCCCCACTCTGAGCCTCAGCCTGTGTTAGGATCTCATCTTCCTTCTCCAGGTCTGACCAATCTTCCTCATATAGACGAGCACAGACCTGACGCTCAACTAGACGGCCAAGGCGGCGGTCTCCAGGAGCTGGAGCACGGTAGTGCCTGAACCATGTGACGCTCTCGTTGGTGAGACTGTCACAAACTGCGGACCCCTCTGGAGCTATCAAGTAGAGCAAGTGACTGATCCAGTGGCCAAACACAAGCTGCCTCATCATCCCAACTCCATCAGTGATGACGTCCTCCATGTCACATATAAGGATGTCCACAATGTCGAACTCCATCCCGTTCATGACATAGAACAGGAGAGTCTGCTGCAAGCTGGTAAACCTCTCAAGGTATCTGGACCTCGGCAGAAGTGTGCGGTGCAAGGCAAGGTGCACAGTGCGTGCAGCTGGAGTGAGTAGAGTCGGTACCCTCGGCTGGTCTGGAGAGAAGGGTTGAGCGAACAGTGATCATATCTCCTCAAACGGTGGTGCCACACCTCCAGTGAGCGGCCTCCTCGGTGGGTCAGCCTGTCCATATACCCTCTCGTGCAGGCGGGTGTCTTGGAGATCCACTCCTAGCAGCTGTCCCAAGGTATGTCTGGTCAGGTGGTGATGTTGACCCATAAACATGAAGTCAATGGATCTGCGGCCCTCAGAGACGTATAGTGTGGCATAGAACACTCAGACCCAGTCCTCCACAAAGGCACCCCGCTGGTAAGACATCAGCTCCACTAGCCCTCTGTACCTCTCAAAGTAAGGGCGAATCTTTGTCCTGGCTGCAAGTGCGAGCGTATCCCAGTCAAGAAAGTTATGCTGGAAGAGCTTATGGCCCCGATGTTTGTAAGTCTCGTACAGTGACGCCTGTGTCAGGGTCCAGAAGCGGCTGTCCACAAGTGTCTCTGGGCCGCGGGAACCACTCCTCAAGTAAAATGCTCCACTTGAGCTTCCTGAGCTGATTGGCCTTCAACTTCCTGTAATCTGTCAGGCGGACACCCTCACCAACACGGACCTTGGTGTCCATCTCATAGACGGCTCTCTAGGCCGCCCTGTCCTCCCGAAGGTCAGCTGCTGACGGTCTTGGTCTCGGGGCTGTACTTGGATGACCCCCATGGGTCCATACTGAGCGCCAGCGAACGAGTGGCACTTCAGGCTCCTCTTCCTCCTCTGGTTCCTCAGGCACCAGAGGCTGCCTCTGTCGGGCCTCCCGGATCCTCAGCGATGCTCCTCGGCCACGCTCTCGCTCCTCAGTGGCGCGAGTGGCCATCAAAGCTTTCTTCTCTTCCTTCGACAACTTCTTCTTCTTAGCAGTCGGCTCCTCAATAGCGTTGCCTTTTCCCTTCTTGTCATGACCCATGACGACGACAAAGATGAGGTCGCAGGACAACGAAGCCGATCGCACGAGACAGCGACACAAAGAACATCAAGGCCAGGAGAACCCTAGCGGCGAAGTCACGGGACAACAATGGGGCTCTTAGGGCGCGTGGAGTGGCGGGCGACGCTTAGGGCGGCGGCGGTGGTGCGGCAGCGGTGAAGGGCAGCAATAGTGGTTCAGCGGCGGTGAAACGTGTAGAGGCAGCAGCGGCGCTGCGTGGAGTGGCGGCGCTGTGTGGGGAGGCGGCGACACTGCATGGGGCGGCGGTGCTAAGTGGCGGCGACGGCCGGAGGGCGGCGGCAGCCGGAGGCGGCGGTGGCCGGAGGGCAATGGCAGGGTGCGGCGGCGATGGAGCGGAGGCAGTGGAGGTGCGGGTCGGGGAGAGAGAAAAGGAAGTGAAAGGGCACGCTAAATAGGTGGGGCCCGAAACCTAGCTCAAATTTTAACATCGGATGAACCGACATTAGATGAGGGCTGCATCGGTCGAATGGTACAGTAAGGGTATTCCAGCGGCACCATTGGCATCGGGTGATCCGATGATGAAAGGATTAGCATCGGTTGATTTTGGCACAACTCCAGAAATGTGAACATCGGATGCTCCGATGTTTCTCAGAAAGAACTCGTCAGTTGATTTGACTTTCTGGCTGAGCTGACCCTTGGCACTTGAGCACAAACTGATCCGATGAAGCTTCTGGCCTAAGCCTCGGATAATCCGATGACTACAAAACAGCAACATCCCATATATGCCCTTTGAACCAAACAAAGAAACAAGGAGAAACACATGTCTTAGGACTTTTTGGGCAACCCCTTACTCCTCAAAAAGACTAGTTGCCAATAACTTGGCTAAGCCCTAAAGCAAATAGAACACCAAAAAATCAAGGAAGAAAACATCCAAATAAAATGTAAGGCCCATTCTTTGTGAGCTAGAGGATGAAGACTTCTATCTCTTTAAAGCATGTTCCTTTAGGCATTAACGCACCTAACCTTTTGTTCTTTCCACATCATATGAGTTGAGATATTGCATTTCAAACAAGTCTCTTTCTCATGAAGTGGGTTCCCCTTTGTGACAATCTACCGTATGCAATGCCAAACAATTTTTAATGCAAGAAATTAAACGTGAGTGCAAGTCTATATGGAAGGCATCATGCAAGACATAAATTAAATCTATCTTGCCAAATTTGGACCTTTCAAAGGCTTCTTTAGGGAGAGCCACTCTCCAAGCCTTGGGGAAACCCAAAAGAACCTCCATCCCAAGCTAACACTTGCTCGCCCCTATCCTTTGAAAGTTAGACAAGACCTATATGTGATGCATTCTTACATGACCATGGCAACTTACATGACGTTCGATGCATCTAGCACATTCAATTCACTTCTTAGTCTAGAAAAAGTGTTCTCATCAGGTGGTTTAGTGAAGATATCCGTCAATTGTTCTTCGGACCTAACACCTCGCAAGGAGATGTCTCCCTTAGCTTCATGGTCCCGCAAGAAATGATGGCGAATATCAATGTGCTTAGTGCGGGAGTGTTGAATGGGGTTTTTAGCAATCTTAACCGCACTATCATTGTCACAAAGGAGAGGCACACAACCAAGTTTAATACCAAAGTCCAAAAGGGTTTGCTTCATATAAAGAATTAGGGCACAACATGCATCGGCCGCTATATATTCCGCTTCCGCCGTGGACAAAGCAACGGAATTTTGCTTCTTGCTAGACCAAGATACTAGGGAACACCCGAGCAAGTGGCACCCACCGGAGGTACTCTTGCGATCCACACGGCATCCGGCAAAGTCCGAATCTGAGTAACCCAAGAGATGGAATTTAGCACATTTAGGGTACCACAGGCCTACACTTGGGGTATGCTTGAGATACCGAAGTATCCTAAAGACCGCCTTTCGATGCGATTCTTTAGGTGCTGCTTGAAAGCGAGCACACAAGCATACACTAAACATGATATCGGGCCTAGATGCGGTAATATAAAGCAATGAACCAATCATAGAACCGTAATTAGATTGGTCAACAGGTTTACCGTCCTTATCCGCGTCGAGATGACAATTTGTTGCCATTGGAGTACTTCTTGAGCTACAATCTCCCATCTCAAATTTCTTCAAGAGGTCCTTGGTATACTTTTCTTGATAGATGAAGGTCCCCTCTCGAAGTTGCTTGATTTGAAATCCAAGGAAGAAGTTGAGCTCTCCAATTATCGACATCTCGAATTCCCTAGACATCATTTTGCCAAACTCATGGCTAAGAGCTTCGTTAGTTGAACCAAAAATAATATCATCGACATAAATTTGACAAATAAATAATTCTCCGTCAATGTCTTTGGTGAAGAGTGTGGTGTCCACCCTCCCGATCTTGAATCCTTGCATGATCAAGAAATCTCGTAGTCGTTCATACCACGCCCTAGGTGCTTGCTTGAGCCCGTAGAGCGCCTTGTGCAACCTAAACACATGATTAGGATTCCTCGGATCTTCGAACCCGGGAGGTTGTTCAACATAAACAAGCTCGTTAATATAACCATTAAGAAAGGCACTTTTCACATCTGTTGGTGGTTTTGATCCGGCAGATCTCCCGACACTACTAAAGTGTTAGAGGAGTTTGAGGTTCGGTGTGGGCGCGCGAAGATTCAAGAAGGTGAAGTATGAATGACACAAGAGACACGAAGATTTACGTGGTTCGGGCCGCCTGAGCGTAATACCCTACTCCACGGGGTGTGTTGGTGTTGTATTGGATGTATGAGATCAAAGTGAGTTCAGGGTGTCGAGTGAGCGCGTAGAGTCTGTGCCAGTGTGTCCTCTATGTATCGTCGGCCTGTCCTTTTATAGTACAAGGGCAGGCCATTACAAGTCAGGCTGGCCCGACATGTGGCCCTGGCGGTTACTAATATTGATACACAATTGATGCGCTTAATTACCCTTAATAACCGAATTATGGGCTTTGATAGCACCGTTACTAGTAATTAAGGTTGTCCGATCGTGTGTCATTAATATAGTATTAATGACACTTAATCGGGTCTTGAAGTCCTTGATTCCCTTTGAAGATTTGGAGCCGTTGTGGAGTCTTCTGAAGGTTAGAGGCTGAAGGTCTGAAGGTTGGACACGTGGCAGCTCTGGAGCATACTATGGGGAACAGGTAGGTCCGGTGCTACCTAACACGTGTCAGTTCTGGAGCTTCCCTCGGTCTGGGGTTAGGTCTGGAGGTGACGCTATGGTACATAGCCCGGAGCTTCCCCCTTGTGGGCGGTAGCTCCGGTTTGATAGTACACGTGGCGACCCTGGGACTAACCAAGTTGGGGAAGCGGGTCCGGTTATGTCTGACATGTGGGCCTCCGAAGGTCTTCAGATCGAGTAGATGATATTCCCTTGAGATATTTGCAATCCCAAGGGGTATATGGTACCCAGGGTACCGATAGTGGCCCCCTGGGCCCACCTCTGGGGAAAACTCCCTGGGTGAAGTCATTCCGCCGGAGGTGGGTCCATCCTTCGACTTTTGAAGTGAGTCTTCAAAGGTCTTCGTATGTGCCGTTGGCGATGGTTTGGAGTTAAATCCTCACCGTGTGGCATATCCCGTGTGCGGAAGATGAGATCTTTGGCGTGCGGATCTCATGCAATTGAAGGTCGCCGGTTCCCGATACGAAAATCGTATCGGTTCCGCGCGCCTTGTCAGGCTGCAGCCTTCGGGCTTCCCGCCTCATGATGGCAACCGTTCGCCTGGGTAGGAACCTCGACTTGATCGTCCGGGTGGTCCCAGGCCCTTTTGTCATCGGCTGGGTGGAAATTTTGAGTAGTATCTTCGACTTGCTTGCGGTTTCCGTCCGAGCGTTGCGAGGGCTTACTTAAGAAGGAAAGCACACACCGTCTGGGGTTCTTTATGCCTCTCATCTGATCTTGCGCTCAAACTCCCAACTTGTGCTCGCTTTTCCTCTCTTGCCTTGCTGTGCCGCGATGGAGTTGGGTCTCCGCGAGAGTCGTTTGAAGATTGAAGGTGACCTGAAGAAGGTCCGGGCCCTCATGGGATGGTCCCCGGACTTCTTCAACCGTCTGGTCCGTGCCGGGGGAGAGCTTCCGTTCGAGAAGGAGCACGCCGGCGAAATGGTGTACTTCTCTTCGTACGCTATGGTGGGGTTGATCCCACCTTTTTCCTCCTTTTTCTTGATGCTGCTAGACTTCTATGGTCTGCAGCTGTACCACCTTGGCCCTCATTCCATTCTTCTTGTGTCCATCTCCGTCCACTTCTGTGAGATGTGGGTGGGCATCCCCCCTGCATTGAACTCTTCCGGACCTTCTTCACCGTCCATACCACCGGTAGGAGCAATGAGTACCTTGGCTTCTACTACTTTGTGAAGCGCAAGAAGTGCCCATTCAAATACCTCCGGTCGTTTCCCACTGGGAAGTGGGATGATTGGAAGAAGGACTGGATAGTCATTCGGGTGGAGGAGCACGAGAAGCTGGAGCTGCCCGAAGGCCTCCCCAACATCGACACTACAGTCTGGAGTGAAGCTCCGATGCTGGCGGATGCCTTCAACCCTGCTGTGACCAGGATCCGCCAGTGCGTGGAGGGAGGATTAACTCCTCAGGCGGTGTTTTGCAACTTCCTGGTCAACAGGTGGGCACCGCTGAAGAGGAGAGAAAAACTTGCTTGGGCCCTCAACAGTGTGATGGACGACAATCGGGTCGAGACCGGGCTGAATTCCAACATGGTGGGGACAACCTTGGAGTTTCATCTCAAGAAGTTCCAGCACGGCATCGACATCGCAGGTGATGACTTGACCCTGCCATCAGTTTTTCTCCCTCTGAACATGGAAGTAGAGTTCAGCAGGGAGCTCCGGCGGAAGATGCCTGTGCTTGACGACCTTGGTGTCGTCGAGAGAAGATCAACCTCCAGGGTGGTGATCCCTGGGGCTTCCGAAGGTGGCTCCGACCCTGCCCCAAAGCCAAGGATCGAAGTCGTCGGCAAGGACAAGGAGCTGGTAGACGAACCCTTGAGCCGGAAGAGGATGCTACAGCATGCCGATGGAAGGTCCGTTAGGCCTACCACCTCTGCATCAGCTCTTTCTCCCCGGAGGGGGAGGTCTTCTACAATTGTGGCGACTGTACCCGCAGCGGCGTCCTCCCGGGGTGCTAGCTCCGGGCATGCGACTCCAGCACCAGGGCCGGTTGAGGCCTCTAGGTCCGGAGGTCCTTCCCGGTCGAGAGGGGCCTCGACTAAGGAAATGACCATGGCTGCAACGAGTTTCGGGGGGCCTTTCGGGGCTTCCACACCGGCGGCGGCTATGGTCAGCCCAGAATGCCCGGGAAAGAGGTTTCGCGCAAGCTGGTGCGGAAGCCTCCCGAGGTAATTTTTAATCTTTACCTCAGACAGTTGTTTTATTGTAGTAACTGTTTTTTAAGTTTCTTCATCCATCATCTGCAGCGTTCCCAAGAAGAGGAGTGAGGTTCCACCCTGAATGTGGCCTAGAGGGGGGGTGAATAGGCCTTTTGAATTTCCTGCACACTTAATAGAATAGTCAAAAACTTGGTTGGCCGGACTAGTCCGGTTGCGTGGGCGGACTAGTCCGGTGTGCAAGAAGTATGTGTGTTGATCAGGTGTTAATTGAGAAATTAAATTTCTTTAGCAGCGGAATTAAGAACAACTGATATTTATACTTGAAATTAATCTAAGAATGCAGGTGTAACTTCAAATTGCCTTAAGTTAATGTTTAGCACTTAAGTGATCTAATGAACAAAATTTAAATTAAATGAGACACGAGACACAAGAATTTTTCCTGAGGTTCGATCTCACAACGAGATCTACGTCCTCGTTGAGGAAGCTCACACAGAGCCGGGTCTCCAACCCTTTTCCTCCTCAAGTCACCACGAAGGCCGACTTGATTCCACTATCATGGGCAATCACCAAGTTTGTGGGGCAACCTCACACATTGAGGGCTCCCACGAAAATTACAATGAACAAGTGATCAAATACACTCAAAAGTATTACAATGCAGAGTATGAGTGTAGAAAGATCAAACCCCAAGAGCTCGCGATGAAAGAACGACGATCTCCCAATCCCGAATCCAAGTGTTCAATTGATTTCACTCTTTTTGAACTTTAGATGTGTGGGGAGATGTGTTTTGGGCTCTTGGGACTGAGTGGCGGCGCTAGGGTTTGCTCCTTTTTCAATATTCGACGTGTGTTTTTATGGGAAAGTCGTGGATCATCTATTTATAGGGTTTCCAAAAGCTAGCCGTTGAAAAACCCTAACACCGGACTAGTCCGGTGCAAGTCCGGACTTGTCCGGTCTCAACATGTTTTGAGGTCCAGAAAGTCTGCCGGACTAGTCCGGTCCAACCTCGGACTAGTCCGGTACTGTGTAAAGATGACTCCAGAAAGTTCATCGGACTAGTCCGCGGACTAGTCCAATCTCCACAAAAGGGAGTTTACAGAAAGTTCAACGGACTAGTCCGGTCCATGATCGGACTAGTCCGGTCCCTCAGTATGAGAGACTCCAGAAACATCAACGGACTAGTCTGGTGGATGCACGTACTAGTCCGGTCTCCTTGTGAGTGTGATTCCAGAAAGGTGAACGGACTAGTCCGGTCCATGATCGGACTAGTCCGGTGCTTTGTGAAAGTTATGTTAATTTTAATCCCTTATACTCGCGCAAAGTTGTGAGCTCTTGGAGTGTGTCTTTCATACACTCCCTATACATTCAAATCTATTTTGGTCTTCCGAGCTTCATCAAAGTATATCTCTTTGAACACCACTTCATTTTTCACCTTTTTGTGTGCACCGATATGTCTCACTTGTTTGTCCTGCAATCATCTCAGCAGTTTCATTAGGATCTCATATGTTTGTCATCAACTAGCCAAAACCCACAAGGGATATCCTAGATGCACTTACAATCTCCCCCTTTTTGGTGATTGATGACAACCATTTGAGATATCACAATTGAGAGTAAAATCTTGATTTTCATAAGGTGTCCACATATGAGAATAATGATAAGTCCACAAAAAGCTTCTCACATATGCACACACCTTATGGTGGGGTGCCTAACAAGTGTGTGATCAACAGGGTGTGATGTAGTAAAGATAATCAACAAAGAGTATAAAGATAATCATCCAAGCAACAGTAAGCATCACACATAAGAGAGGGAATAGTGCATTACAAGGTTTTAAAATTAAGTACACATGTCCTTGATCACAAAAACATAAAGACACCAACTACTCTTAAACTAGTAGTCTTAATCTCTCCTAGTCTCAATCTCTCCCCCTTTGGCATCAAGGCACCAAAAAGGGAAAAAATGAGGGAAATCACTCATCGCCACTCTCTTCCTCCGTTTCAGTCCGGTCCTCATCTTCACCATCATCATCATCATTCGCCGGAGCGGACTCTTCCTCGGAGTCCTCAAAGGCAGGCGGGGATCCCACCGGCTCAATCTCCAGCTTATCGCATATAGCTTTTATGTTGGCATTGACATATTGTTGATGCTTCTTTTGCCTGACTTCAATCTTGCGGCAGCAGGCAAAGATGGAAGTGAGCATTTTGAGCACACCACCGGAGAGTTCACGAGCAGCTGCAGAGCTGGGAGGAGCATCTGAGGATCTAGGTGCATTCACATCCCGAGCCTGTTTAGTCCTCCTCTCAGTCTCAGGGGAGGGAGGTGCATCAGGGGCCGAAGGTAGAGTGTACTCCGTAGGCTTTTGTGGCTTCATCCCCGTATGGTGAACATCCTTGACAAACTCAAGTCCAGTCACCTTCTCAATCATGTACATGATGTACGGGGCATACCCGCAAGATCTGTTTGGAGTGATTGATATGTTCACAATGTCATTGTAGATGTATTCAAAGACATTGAATGGTCTCCTCCCACCAATGACCTTCATTAGGGTCCTCAAGGTCCCTTGAATAGTCCACGCATCTCCATCCTTTGGGGCTATTTTCTTCCTCAAAATTCTGTTGAGGACCACATAGAAGGGCTTCAAGTACTTGATACTAGGAGCAACATATGGCATCCTTGTGTCATAGAGAAATTTGAGCTCATCCTTCTCCAGGGGTTGCATGTTGTGGATGACTAGATCATGATCCAAGGTATGCTCAAGGTGGAGAATCCTTGCAAACTCATCATAAGTGACACTATACTTGGATCCATGGGTCATCCAAGTAAGACTGTCTCCAACACCCCGAGCAAAGTAGAGAGTAGAGTAGAATTGGGCGGTCACTTCATTGTTCTAGTCATTCTCAAAGGAGAATAGTTCTTTCAGTCTGTGCCTTTCCAGGGCCTCAACCACCTCACGGAAAGCAGGATACTTCTTTGACTGCATGTACCCGATGTTCACCCATTGACTCTTCACAACGGGATTCTTCATCTTCATGTACACATGCTCATAGTAGTCGGCATGGAAGTTGCTCCAAAATCTTGGGTCTGAGCATTTCCGAGGCTGAGCATACACGTTGACCTGCCTGAAGCTGTCGGCAAGCTCACCCCCTTTCCTAGAGAAATCCTTGCTTGAGCGCTGCCGGTTGCGGTGACTTGGGTTCTTCATTTTCAAGGGTCCAATGGGACCACTAGCAAGTCCTTTCCCTTTGTTGAGAGTCCTCTTTGGCCCTGAGGAACTCTCACCGGCCTTTCCTTGGGCCTTCTTCACAACTACATTCCTTTTCTTGGGCAAGTTGTCGTCGGAGGGTGGAGAGTGCACATTCACATCATGCCTTTTCTTCATGTACCTCTCCTTGGCTCTTTGCACTTTTTCGTGCTCAACTTCTTCATCAACATGGAAGGAGCTATCATCTGAGCTTGAAGACATCGTGCCTAACAAGGAGTTCATGATTTAGATGAAGATGAACTGAAAATGAAGGTGATACTAGGACTCAAGTGTCAGAGACCGGACTTGTCCGGTTTCAGAGTGCGGACTTGTCCGGGGTACCGGACTAGTCCGTACCTAGGAGCCGGACTAGTCCGGCCTGGCACAAGAACCCTAACAAAACTTGAATCACAACTTCTATCTAGGGGTGCAAATGAGCATGAAGGTGAAAGGAATACATCTATGAAGCTAATGTACTTCCTTGGAATCAAGGGAAATAAACTAGAACTAGAAAAGTTGAGAGTTTGACTTTGGGGAGAATTTTACTGAGATTTGAGGATTCGCGTCGAAGGAGCGCAAATCTGTCCGGATGAGTTTGGAGAGGAGTACCAACTCGTCGAGGGGAGAGTTTCCCACGGAGAGAGCTTGGATTTTGAGGGCTCAACTCGAAAATCACCTTTTGGGGGCTAGGGTTTGAGAGGAGAGGGTTTTAGGTCAAGTGGAGGGAGATTTGAAACGGGTCAGCTGCTTATATAGACAGCCGACCGGACTAGTCCGGTCTGGGGGCGGACTAGTCTGGTGTCCCTGAAAACCCTAGGAAGAGGGATTATCCGGACTAGTCCGGTGGCAAACCTGACTAGTCCGGTGATCCTTGACAACCTAAGTATTTGAAGATAACTAATAGTGATCCAAGGACAAGTTTTGCAAATAATCTTGGTGTTTATGACCAGAAAGCAATCCACACAAAAACATGGTCATAAATTTCAAGATTTCTTCATTAAAAGTAGTTTTCTTAGGAGAAAAAGAGGTGAAGGGCAGTTTTAGCAATAAAATGCAACATTTGAAGTATCAACCAGATGTGCAACGTTTCAAGCCACATTTCGAGAGTCAAGAATATTAAGTTCATTCCTAAGTTCACAAAACCTTTTCTCATCCAATGGTTTGGTAAAAATGTCCGCAAGTTGTTTTTCAGTTCTGACATGTGAAATAGTAATGTCACCTTTTAATGAATGATCTCTAAGAAAATGATGACGGATATCTATGTGCTTAGTTCTTGAGTGCTCTACTGGGTTGTGTGCAACTTTTATAGCACTTTCATTGTCACATAGAAGCGGGATATTGTTAAGATTGTAGCCGTAGTCCCTAAGTGTTTGCCGCATCCAAAGTAATTGGGCGCAACAGCTACCGACTGCAATATATTCTGCTTCTGCTGTTGAAAGGGCAATGTAGTTTTGCTTTTTAGATGACCAAGATACCAGGGACCTACCAAGAAACTGACAAGTCCCTGACGTGCTCTTTCTATCGACTTTGCATCCTGCATAGTCGGCATCGGAATATCCTATCAGGTTAAATTTGGATCCTTTGGGATACCAAAGGCCCAAGGTGGGTGTGTGCACAAGGTACCTTAGGATTCTTTTTACAGCAACTAAATGACACTCTTTAGGTGCAGCTTGAAACCTTGCACACAAGCAAACACTAAGCATAATATCTGGCCTAGATGCACATAAATAAAGTAAAGAGCCAATCATGGATCGATATACCTTTTGATCTACATTTGGACCGTCTTCATTGAGGTCGAGATGTCCATTTGTGGCCATGGGTGTCTTGATGGGCTTGTCTTTGTCCATATTGAATTTCTTGAGAATGTCTTGTGTATATTTTGTTTGGCTTATAAATGTACCTTCTCTTAGTTGCTTGACTTGGAATCCCAAGAAGAACTTTAATTCGCCCATCATTGACATCTCGAACCTATCTGTCATAATTTTGCTAAACTCTTCACAGAAGGATTTGTTAGTTGATCCAAAGATAATATCATCAACGTAAATTTGACACACAAATAAATGATCATCACAATGTTTAGTGAAAAGTGTATAGTCAGCTTTACCAATTTTGAATCCATTCTGAATTAGAAAATCTCTAAGGCACTCATACCAAGCTCGAGGAGCTTGTTTGAGGCCATAGAGAGCCTTACACAGTTTGTAGACATGGTTTGGATACTTCGGGTCTTCAAATCCTGGTGGCTGCTCCACATAAACTTCCTCCTTGATTGGGCCGTTTAAGAAGGCGCTTTTGACGTCCATTTGATACAGCTTAAAATTATGGTGAGTAGCATATGCCAATAAAATACGAATGGACTCAAGTCTAGCTACAGGAGCGAAAGTTTCATCGAAGTCCAAACCTTTGACCTGAGAATAACCTTTGGCCACCAGTCTTGCCTTATTTCTTGTCACTACTCCATGTTCATCTTGCTTGTTCCGAAATACCCATTTAGTTCTGACTATGTTCGCCTTTGGTCTCTCCACTAGCTCCCATACTTCATTTCTCTTGAAATTGTTCAGCTCCTCTTGCATTGCAATCACCCAGTCCGGATCCCCTAAGGCTTCTTCTACCCTGTATGGTTCCAGAAAAGACACAAAAGAGTAGGATTCACAAAAATTTGCAACTCGAGATCTAGTAGTTACTCCCTTTGCAATATCTCCAATGATGTTGTTGACAGGGTGGTCTCTTTGCACGCTCTAGTGTACTCTTGGGTGTGGAGATTGTGTAGTTGCTTGTTCTTCATGTACATTGTCTCCCCCTTGATCGTTGCTTCCATGATGGTCCTGCTCTTCTTGATCTTCCTCCTCTTGATCTTGTGCAAGGGCTCCCCCTTGATCATTGCTTCCGTGTTGAGGTTCATCTTGTGCATTTGGGTCTGCTCTTGTGGTAAGATATCACCAAGTCCCATTTTCTTCATTGCTTCATATGGAGCTTCCTCATCATCTAGCACACACTTGTCAACTTGCCCCACTTGTGAGCCGTTAGATTCATCGAACACTATGTCACGTGCTACTTCAACAAGGTCGGACACCTTGTTGAAGACACGATAGGCGTAGGCATTCGATTCATAACCGAGCAAGAATCCTTCATCGGACTTCGAAGCGAACTTCGAGGCCCTCTGTTTCTTGTTCAGAATAAAACATTTGCAACCAAAAACTTTAAAATAAGAAACATTTGGCTTTTTACCGGTAAGGAGCTCATATGGAGTTTTCTTCAGTAGTCGATGGAGGTATAGTCGATTAGTGGCATGGCAGGCGGTGTTCACCGCTTCTGCCCAAAATCGATATGATGTCTTGTATTCATCCAGCATAGTTCTGGCCATTTCGATCAATGTTCTGTTCTTCCTTTTTGCCACTCCATTTTGTTGAGGGGAGTAGGGTGCTGAGAATTCATGCTTTATCCCTTCTTCATCAAGAAACTCTGCAACTTGGATATTCTTGAATTCTGTCCCGTTGTCACTTCTGATGTTCTTTATGGTTGATGAGAATTCATTCTGAGCTCTTTTTAAGAACTTCTTGAGGATCCCCTGAGTTTCTGATTTATCATACAAGAAAAACACCCAGGTAAATCTAGAAAAATCATCAACAATTACTAAACCATATTTGTTACCGCCGATGCTGATGTACGAAACTGGACCAAAAAGATCCATGTGGAGAAGTTCCATCGGTCTCGCGGTAGTCATCACGTTCTTGGCGGGGTGTGGTGCTCCGACTTGTTTTCCTGCTTGACAAGCGTTGCACGGCCTGTCCTTTTCAAAAACCACATCCTTAAGACCACGGATGTGACCACCTTTTAGAAGTTTCTGCAGATTTCTCATCCCAACATGGGCTAGCCGTCTTTGCCACAGCCATCCCATGTTGGTTTTAGCAACCAAGCAAGTGTTGAGTTTGACTTTATCTTTGTTGAAGTCAACAAGATAGAGCTTGCCCTTCAACATTCCCTTGAATGCAATCGAGCCATCGCTTCTTCTAAAAATTGTCACACCCTCATTAGTGAATAAACAGTTGTAACCTTTGTTGCATAGTTAGGATATTGACAAAAGGTTATAATCTAGAGAATCTACATGTAAAACATTTGATAAGGTATGTTGAGAGGAAATTTCAATGTTACCGCTACCAAGGACCTTTCCTTGGCTGTTGTCTCCGAAGTATATGCCTTCACCTGGATCCTTGTTGTACTCGTACTCCACAAACATACCTCTCTCTCCGATCATGTGATTCGTGCATCCGCTATCAAGTACCCATTTTGTTCCGCCGGAGGAGTAAGCCTGCAAAAAAGAATCATTCCTTGGTTTTAGGTACCCAAGCTTGCTTGGGTCCTTTCAGGTTAGTCACAAGAGTCTTAGGCACTCACACACAAGTTTTCAAGTTCTTGTGGCGTGGCCCTGTATATTTGGCAATGACTCTTCCACTTTTGGCCTTCATAAGAACATAAGAAGCATTAAATGTGTGAAACAACATTTGAGGTTCAGATTCATGAGATTTCTCTTTGACAAAGACAATTCTATTCTTAGCGTGATTAGAAATAGCCATGTGTTTGTTCTTATCAAAACCAAGGCCATCTTTGACATTGGGAGGTCTAGTGACCATATATGCACTGCGTGCATATTTGATCTTCTCCTTATCAAAGATGCCGCTTGGGGGGCATGCATATTACGAGAAGTTGATGTATCAGAAATAGTATTCTTCTTACTAGAGCAAGTGCAAGTCTCGATTGTTGTCGAACTCATATCTTTGGAGGAAGAGCTCTTGGAGGAAGAAGAGTCACTTTGCTTGAGCGACTCAACTTGCACCTCAAGGATCTTGTTAACCTTTGACAAGTTAGAAAGTTCTTCCTTGATTGCAATATGTGAGTCTTTTAGCTTTGAGTAAGTTTCCTTACTCAAGGCTAGTTCAACTTCAAGCAACTTGTTCTTCTCTCTTTCAAGCTCGAGAAGTTTCTCAACTTCTTGATATCTCTTCCTTTCATGGATGAGCATATCTTCTTGTCGACCAAGAAGTTCTTCCTTCTCAAAAATTTCGTTCGACAACATTTCCATTTTCTTTAGAGCAATTTTACTTAGTCCTCTAAACATTTCTTCGTTATCGCTAGAGCTGTCAAAGTCATCAATAGAGGAGTTTAGTGTGGGAGGAGTGAGCCGTACCTTTTTCTTGCCTTCCTTAGCCATAAGGCAAGTGTGGTTGTTCATGTCCCGTCCTCCCATGTTTGAAAAGAGTGTGGCCTTCATAGTAGGTTTCTTGATTGCAATAGTGGCCATCTCTTCTTCTTCATCGGAGGAGGACTCGTCGTTTGAGTCCCACTCCTTGCCAATGTGAGCTTGATGGTTTTGCCTTCTTTTTCTGAAATTTTTCTTTTCTTGAGATCTTGTTTCCTTCTTCTTTTTGTTTTCTTCATAGGAGCAGTCCATCATGAAGTGACCATACTCTCCGCAGTTGTAGCAAGTGCGTCGAGCCTTGGATTTTCCTTTGTCCTTGCTTTTGCCTTCATTTGAGTTGTTGCCGTGTCTTCTTTTCATCATTCGCTTGAACTTCTTGATAAAGAGTACCATCTCCTCATCATCAAGATCGGTGCTCTCGTCACTTGT
This sequence comes from Tuctoria greenei, assembly GCA_036927565.1. NCBI lineage: Eukaryota > Viridiplantae > Streptophyta > Magnoliopsida > Poales > Poaceae > Tuctoria > Tuctoria greenei. Next base: position 169,423,462 of record JAYESD010000005.1, on the reverse strand, counting down.
GTGCCCATCGTCTTGATCTTCACGAGCTTCTTTGAGTTTGGGTCGGCATGTAGCTTTGAGAGCGACCTCTTTCCTTTTGGAGGAAGTGAGTTCGGCCAAGTCTTTGACGTATTTTGCCTCTTTTTCCATCATCTCATGGTTTATGATCTTCCCCAACAGCTCATCGGGGGTCAATTTGTGGAAACCGGGGCTTTCTCTAATCATTGAGCAAAGTGTGACATTTCTTGGCATGAAGGCTCTAATCATTCTCTTGACTACCTCATGATCCGTCCATTTCTTACTTCCATAGGCACGTAACTTGTTGATGATTGCCTTCATTCGGTTGTACATGTCTTGAGGTGATTCGCCTTCTTCAATAGCGAACCTCCCCAACTCTCCTTCAAGCATTTTGATTTTTTGCTTCACGAACTGATCTATTTCCTTCGTGAGCCGTCTTAAGTGTATCCCAGATTTCCTTTGCACTTTATAAGCCATCAATCTTGGTGAATTCTTCTCTGCTTAATGATGATGTGATCATGGCGATAGCTTGTGCATTTCTGTGAATCTCTTGTTCTTGTTCTGGGGTGAGTTCTTCATCCGTGTCCGGGATATCTATGCCAGTGCAGACGATGTGCCATAGGCTAGGATTTAGGGATATTAGATGCATCTTCATGTTGTACTTCCACATTGTATAGTCGCTTCCGTCAAACTGTGGAGGTTTTCCCATGGGAATGGAAAGATAATGATTGTTGGAGTTGAGACGGTTGTAGTTGTAAGGCTGTCGGGAGTAGTCATGATGACCACTCCCCATCGTCTTCTCTTCTTCTTTTCCCTTTTGTCCTAGCAGTTTCTTTCTCAGGAGTGCCTTCAATTGTCGCACTTCTTCATCATCGTGTGGGCTCTCTTTCAGCACATCAAAAGCCTTAGTTTCTTGTTCCTCCTCATTAATGTTCATCTTCGAGATATCGTTGTTCTTCTCAGAGGCCATTGATCTCTCTGAGATGTGAGTCTCGTTCGTGGAGAACCAAGCTTTGATACCAATTGAATGTGGCCTAGAGGGGGGGTGAATAGGCCTTTTGAATTTCCTGCACACTTAATAGAATAGTCAAAAACTTGGTTGGCCGGACTAGTCCGGTTGCGTGGGCGGACTAGTCCGGTGTGCAAGAAGTATGTGTGTTGATCAGGTGTTAATTGAGAAATTAAATTTCTTTAGCAGCGGAATTAAGAACAACTGATATTTATACTTCAAATTAATCTAAGAATGCAGGTGTAACTTCAAATTGCCTTAAGTTAATGTTTAGCACTTAAGTGATCTAATGAACAAAATTTAAAGTAAATGAGACATGAGACACAAGAATTTTTCCCGAGGTTCGATCTCACAACGAGATCTACGCCCTCGTTGAGGAAGCTCACACAGAGCCGGGTCTCCAACCCTTTTCCTCCTCAAGTCACCATGAAGGCCGACTTGATTCCACTATCACGGGTAATCACCAAGTTTGTGGGGCAACCTCACACGTTGAGGGCTCCCACGAAAATTACAATGAACAAGTGATCAAATACACTCAAAAGTATTACAATGCAGAGATGAGTGTAGAAAGATCAAACCCCAAGAGCTCGCGATGAAAGAACGATGATCTCCCAATCTCGAATCCAAGTGTTCAATTGATTTCACTCTTTTTGAACTTTAGATGTGTGGGGAGATGTGTTTTGGGCTCTTGGGACTGAGTGGCGGCGCTAGGGTTTGCTCCTTTTTCAATATTCGACATGTGTTTTTATGGGAAAGTCGTGGATCATCTATTTATAGGGTTTCCAAAAGCTAGCTGTTGAAAAACCCTAACACCGGACTAGTCCGGTGCAAGTCCAGACTTGTCCGGTCTCAACATGTTTTGAGGTCCAGAAAGTCTGCCGGACTAGTCCGGTCCAACCTCGAACTAGTCTGGTACTGTGTAAAGATGACTCCAGAAAGTTCATCGGACTAGTCCGTGGACTAGTCCGATCTCCATAAAAGGGAGTTTACAAAAAGTTCAACGGACTAATCCAGTCCATGATCGGACTAGTCCGGTCCCTCAGTATGAGAGACTCCAGAAACATCAACAGACTAGTCTGGTGGATGCACGTACTAGTCTGGTCTCCTTGTGAGTGTGATTCCAGAAAGGTGAACGGACTACTCCGGTCCATGATCGGACTAGTCCGGTGCTTTGTGAAAGTTATGTTAATTTAAATCCTTTATCCTCGCGCAAATTTGTGAGCTCTTGGAGTGTGTCTTTCATACACTCCCTATACATTCAAATCTATTTTGGTCTTCCGAGCTTCATCAAAGTATATCTCTTTGAACACCACTTCATTTCTCACCTTTTTGTGTGCACCGATATGTCTCACTTGTTTGTCCTGCAATCATCTCAGCAGTTTCATTAGGATCTCATATGTTTGTCATCAATTAGCCAAAACCCACAAGGGATATCCTAGATGCACTTACACACCCTCGGCCACAGCAGCTGAAGCTGTGAGGGCGGAAGCTTCTGCTCCTGTCCAGGCGCCGCCCCAAGTGGTGGCTGAAGTTGCGACAGCTCCGGCGCCAGCTGTCGTGGTCATGGACCTCGACTCATCCCCAGAGACTCCTGTGGTAGCGCCGGAAATGCACCAGCGGCACCTGCCCCGGAGGTTGAAGCTCCGGGTCCTGGTGCAGAGATGATGGAAGCTCCGGCCGTTGAGCTGGAGGAAGCAGTAATTCCAGCCCCAGAGCCGGAAATTGTCGAAGCCCCGGCGGTTGAGCTGGAGGTAATTGAAGTCTCGGCGTGCGCGCCGGATGTTGAGGAAGTCCCGGCGGTTGGGCCGGCTACCTCTGAAGCACCGGCCGCAGAGCCGGTCGTTGTTGGAGCTCCGGCTGTAGGGCTGGTTGATGTTGAAGACCTTCTGGCTCCCGAGCCAGTTGTTGCGGAGGCGTCGGCACTCGAGCCCCCAGTAGAGGAGGTGCCCAGCCCGAGCCAGAAGCAGCCCCTGCTCCGGGAGTGACGACGCCGGAGGTACCCGCGGCTGAGCCGGAGTGCCCAGACGAAGTTGCTGGCCCCCTGCCTGAGGGGGCAAACGAAGACCTGGCGGCGGGGCCTTCGGAACCACTTCCGGAGGTTGGAACTTCTTCCGCGGGACCCTCTTCAATGGCAACTGAGGCTATCCCGGAGGACAGCCCAAGTGCCGTGGAGGCTCAGGGGACCACTCTTGTGGAGTGGGACCCAATTTTTGTAAGCGAGAACCGCTGGAACCAGCGGAGGAGACCCCAGCAGGTCCGGAACCCATTCCCCTAACGTTGTCTATTGACAACGCTTGCTCCAGCCTGCATCAAGTCCAGCTGGCGTTCTTCCACGACAGCAAGGCTCTTGAAGAGGAGCGCCAAACCCTTAGGCGGTGGCGTAACCGGCTCTACTTCGAGACCAAGCTGGCACAATCGAGGCTGGCGGATGACAAAGAATGGATCAAGAAGGAGAAGGTCCGCCTGGAATACTGGGGCAAATTGTTGGATGACAGGGAGAGCTTGACTCGCGCCCTCGACGCTCAATCTCGGGCCATTTATGAGCAGACCAAAGCAGCTAATAGTGCGGCTGATGAATGCCAAGAAAGGCTAGAAGCCATTAACACTACTCTCATCAAGCGCCGGGAGGCACTTGAGGAGAGGGAGAAGAGGCTCGAAGATGAAGAGCAGAAACTCCTTGAGCTGCGGCATGACGTCCTGAAGAGGGAGGAGGAGCTCACCGAAAAGGTGGCTCTGGCTGACAAGGGCCTCGAGGAGCGCGCCAAGAAATTGGAAGAGCGCTGCGTTGAGGAGGAAGAGGAGAAGGCCTGGGTGCGAGGGCAGGAACTCTACGAGCAAGAGTGTGCCATCGCTGCTAGGGAGAAGAAAGTGAGGGGCAGGGAGAAGGACCTAGTTGACCACCGGAACAAGATCTACCTCCGGGAGGAGGAGCTCGGAAAACTCGAGAAGCAGGTTGCTGAAAAGATTCAGCAAAATGCCAAAGAGGTTGAGCGCCTCGCTCGCGAGAATTCTGAACTGGCGGCGGCCAGAAGATCCTTGGAAGAACTGAAGGGCTTGAGGGCTACGGACTTCCTACAGGTTTGGGAGTTCCTGAGCAAAGCCAATGACGCGCTGACACCGATGGGCTTCAGTCCCGTGCGTCCAGATGATCCGGAGCCGGAGCCGGACCTGGCGTTGCAGGCGTTGAGCTCGACGGGCAGCAAACTCTTCAAGGTGGGCGACGTCATCGCGGACCAATTGGAGGTTGAGGGGCAATTCCTTGCGAAGAACGTCGCAGAGTATGTGCTGACGTGCTACACCAGCCGGGATCCCCAATTCCCTCTAGACCCGGTACTTGAAGGTCCCGTCGAAGGAGAAGGTGAAGCTACCCGAGCCAACGTGTCGGAGGTTGCTCAGAAGGTCGCCCAGTTCTTTCATAGGGTCTAGGACCATCTCTGTAACTCCCACTTGTATTCTCTCTTTTTCTTCCCCAATTTTGTAATCCCTTGTCTCCAGATGAATGAAATCCAAATTTTTGCGAATTTCATTTTTTGTCTTCAACACTTTTGTCTTCACTTGGCCCCCTGGTAGATGTACACAATTTGATTGTGAACATGTACCAAGAGGATATTGTGTTTTGTTGAAGACTCGTTTGCTTCGAACTTGTAGAATGTAGGTCCGAAGTCTTCGATAGTGAAGGCCCCCTGAGGTTGTCGGAGCTTAGTAGCTCCAGCAGTAGTTCCTATCAACGCATAGAGCATCGATAGTTAGACCTCCGGGGTGTCGGAGCTTAGTAGCTCCGGCAGTGACCTTTGCCAACGTGTAGTTTGTCGGCAGCAGACTCCGTTTGTGGAATCTTCTCACCATCTTTTATTCTGCATCAACGGCTGGCCCCCCTAGCTTTAGCGGAGCTTGGTTGCTCTGGTGATGCTCGTTTTCAATGTTCAACATCGATTATAAGCCACCTAGGGGGAGTCGGAGCTTCGTCATCTCCGGCTTTTCTCCATCAACGTGGATTCTTTATTTTTCCTGCACACTGAAGCCAAGAAAAATAGTAAAATTCGCTCCTTGCCTATAACTTCGTCGTGTCTTACAATTCTCAAGAAATTTTTAGGTCAAAAACAATTCTGAATGCAACCGAATGCATTGTCTTCTTTCTTCCGGATCCAATTGCACTTGGACCCGCCTTACTTCGGCCTGCCGAGGTGTAGGTAGAGTGGCGTACTTAGGGTGCTTGACCAGGCTAAGTCGATAGCACACTCCGGCCCTAGATTGGCTTGGCGGCATTCAGGCGAGTGGGCCATGAACAATATTTGAATCCAAAAGAATCGACAATACAGCTCGAGTCGCATATGAACCGGTCGAACTAAAATTTCTTAAGAATTGCACGTTCTTGTTATAGACAATAAAGAGAAAAAAAATATTGATCATGTACAAAGTAAATGCACGTGGAGTCTGTTTCACATGTAGATGTCTTTCATTATAGGTCCGAGATACAAGTGAAACAAGTACACTCTTAGGGTACGGAACCAGGCTAAGCGTGTTTCATTTCTCGTTTGAACTAGGGTAGCTAGCCACACTTTTAGTTCTGGGACTGTGACAAGCGTTGCATGAACTTTGCGGACCTTCCGGGAAAGGTTCGGCTGTTCTCCCGGAGAAACTACCCGACTCTGTACAATGACTCTATAACATACACCTCAAGTTACTACAGACTCACCTCCTTGATATTAGGTGTAGAACTTACGGAGGTGCTCAATGTTCCAAGGATTTGGGAGAGGTGTCCCATCCTCGGTTGCCAAGCGAACGCTTCCGGGATGGGATACTTTAATCACTCGGAAGGGTCCTTCCCAGTTCGGGGAGAGTTTGTTTAACCCTTCTCTGGATTGTATTCTCCGTAGCACCAGATCACCTTCCTCGAGCTCTCGGTTGTGTACATGCCGCTGATGATAGCGCCGAAGGGCTTGGCGGTATCGGGCATTCCGAACAGCTGCTTGGCACCTTCCCTCCTCGAGGAGGTCTAGGTCTTCATGCCGGAGCTGGTCCTGTGTGGCTTCGTCGAAGGTCCGGACCCGGAGTGACCCCAAGGTGATTTCCGGAGGAATGATTGCTTCAGCTCTGTACACCAGGAAGAAGGGTGTCTCTCCAGTTGACCGGTTTGGAGTTGTCCTGTTGGCCCATAGAGTGGGTGGAAGATCTTCAATCCAGTTGGCTCCATGTTTTTTCAAGCGCTCATAGGTGCGCGTTTTGAGTCCTTTCAGGATTTCAGCATTTGCTCTCTCGGCCTGGCCATTGCTTGCCGGGTGAGCTACGGAGGCGTAGCAAACTTGAATGCCGAGGTCTTCGCAATATCCTTGAAATGCAGAGCTTGTGAATTGGGTCCTGTTATCAGTGATGATTTTATTTGGGACTCCAAATCTGCATACGATGGACTGCAAAAAGTTGATAGCAGATTGCTTGTTTATTGTCATAACTGGAGTTGCTTCCAGCCACTTGGTGAACTAGTCAATGGCGACATACAGGAACTTGTAACCTCTGACGGCTCTTGGGAAAGGTCACAAGATGTCCATCCCCCACATGGTGAAGGTCCATGTAGGAGGTATCATTTGTAGAGGCTGAGCCGGTGTGTGAATTTGCTTTGCATGAAATTGGCATGCTTTGCACTTCTTCACCAGCTCAGTTGCATCCTGGAGTGCTGTAGGCCAGTAGAAGCCATGTCGTAAGGCTTTACCGACCAGCGTGTGGGAAGACGCGTGGTTCCCACACTCGGCTCCATGGATTTCTGCGAGGTGCTCGCAGCCTTCTTCCCTTGTGATGCACCGCATTAGGACGTTGTTGGCACCGCGCCGGTAGAGATCCCCTTCTACCAATGTGTATCTTTTAGCCAATCTAACTATCTGGTCAGCAGATGCGTCATCGTCAGGAAGGATGTTGTCTTTCAAGTAGCTCCAGATCTCCGAGATCCATGCATCGGAGCTAACTTGAGTATTTGGGTCTTGCGTGCTGGGTTGCTCGGAGCTTCCGGCAGCACCTACGACCCTTGATGGCTGCCATGGTAACAGGGCCATCGGGACCGTCAGCTTCGGGATGCTGATCCTGCCCCCTTCGCTCAATTTGGCAGGCTGAGCTGTGGGTTTTGACAACCTCCGGACAAAAGTTCCATCAGGAGCCGGAGCTCCGGTTGACGCTTTCGTCGAGAGTTCGTCGACTTCGGCGTTGAGGGCACGCTGAACATGGTGGAGATCTAGGACTTCGAAGTCCTTCTGAAGCCTCTGGACTTCAAGGAGGTAAGCAGCTAGCTGGAGATTGTTGCAGGAGCATTCACCCTTCACTTGCTTAATGATGAGCTGTGAATCTCCCTTGGCCAGCAGTTGCTTGACACCGTATGACAGTGGCACCCTTAGTCTGTAGATGAGTGCTTCGTATTCCGCCATGTTGTTGGTCGCCTTGAAGTCGAGGTGTACCATGTATTTTACCTTCTCTCCGGTTGGTGCGAGGAGAAGGATTCCAGCTCCGGCCCCCTGCTTTTGCATGGAGCCGTCGAAGTAGAGGGTCCAGTGAGGCTCGGTGAAGACCGGAGCCTTGTGTTCCGGCTTCTGCTCACTGGGGCCCCCAGGGTTTGATGGAGAGGGAGTCCATTCCGCCACGAAATCTACCAATGCTTGACTCTTGATTGCTTGCCTTGAAATGAACTCGAGATCGAATTCAGCCAATTCTGCTGCCCACTTTGCAATATTCCCAGTTGAATTGGGATTATGCAAAATTGCTCGGAGTGGGTAAGAGGTCACCACTGAAATCTTGTGAGCTTGGAAGTAATGGCGAAGGTTCTTGGAGGCAATGATAACTGCATAGAGCAGCTTATGCACCTCTAGGTATCGAGTCTTGGCGTCATGCAGTACTTCACTGATGAAGTACACTGGGCGCTGGATGGTCTGGACCCTCCCGGAGGGGCCCGGAGCTTCCTCTTCACCGACCCGAATCCTCCCTGAAGGATCCAGACCTTCTTCGGGGACCTCCGGGCCCTAGCTGGAGGGACCCGGAGCTTCTTCAGAAATGACATGGACCCTCCCGGTGGGGTCTGAGTCTTCTGAAGTAACTTTTTGTGAACTCAAGTCTGGGAGCTGGGACCTAGACTCACTTTCACGAACCTCCGGACCCTCCCGGAGGGGTCTGGATTCCTGAGCATGGGATAGTTCTGGTCTCTCCGCAACCAGGACCATACTGACGATTTCGTCAGTTGCTGAAATGTAAAGCAGCAAGGGCTCACCAGGGTTCGGAGCTACCAAAGTTGGTAGGGTGGTGAGGAACTGTTTAGCTTCTGGAACGCCTTTTCTGCTTCTGGAAGTGCCCGTTCCGCCAGTCTCGAAATGAACCGGCTAAGGGCTGCTAGACATCTAGTCAACTTTTGGACATCCTTGATGTGGGCTGGTGGCCACATGTCTTCAATGGATTTGATCTTCGCCGGGTTAGCTTCTATGCCCCGGTGACTTACCGGGAAACCAAGAAGTTTTCCAGAGCTAACTCCAAAGACACACTTTTCTGGGTTTAGCTTCGTGAGCGTGACCCGCAACTTGTTGAAGACAGTAAGGTGTCAAGGAGTGACTCCTTGTTCTTGACCTTGACCACGATGTCATCGACGTACACTTCCACTATTTCTCTAATGAGTTCTTCAAAAGTTTTGTACATAGCTCGTACAAAGGTTGAAGCTGCATTCTTGAGACCAAATAGTATGGCTGTATAACAGTACAATCCATCTGCTGTGATAAAAGAGGTATGCTCCTCATCTTCCCTAGACATTCTGATTTGATGATACCCAGAATATGCGTCTAGGAAACATAGTAATTCACACCCGGAGGTGGAATCCACTATCTGATCTATTCTAGGTAGTGGGAATGGATCTTTCGGGCATGCCTTATTTAGTGTTGTGTAGTCGATACACATCCGAAGCTTCCCGCTGGCCTTGGGCACAACGACTGGGTTTGCCAGCCATTTTGGGTGGAAGACTTCTCGAATGAATCCAGCTTCGAGCAACTTCTTTACTTCTTGTCGAATGAAGTTTTGTCGCTCCACAGATTGCTTCCGAGGCTTCTGGTGCACGGGTCGGGCGTCAGGGTAGATCTTCAGATTGTGCTCAATCACTTCCCTGGGGATCCCAGGCATTTGTGACGGTTGCCAGGCAAACACGTCGACATTAGCCCGGAGGAAAGTGATGAGCGCGAGTTCCTATTTGTCATTCAGTCCTCCTGATATACGGGTGGTCTGAGCGGCATCGGAACCGATTTGGACGACTTTGAGGGGAATGTCAGTGTCGCCGCCTGGCTGCACACGAGGTGCAGAAGTCGAGCCTCGCTGACGAATGCTCAGGGGTTTTGGAGCTTGTTCCCGCTTGGAGTCCTCCTCTTTCCCCGTAGTAAGCGCATGGAGTTCTTCCAGAGCAGTTACTTTGCCAGTACGATCTCCACGGATCCGGAGAACGCCTACTGGTATTGGCATCTTCAACACCAAGTAGCCATAATGAGCAGCTGCCATGAATTTGTACAAAGCTAGCCTGCCCAAGATGGCGTTGAAAGGTAAGTTGATATGAGCAACGTCAAAGACCAACTTTTCAGTGCGATACTTCTCTCGGGTCCCAAAGGTAACGGGGAGAGTGATAGCACCGAGTGGGGTAATGGCTCCCGGACCTACTCTAGAGTATGGTCGGGAGGGATGGAGATCCGAAGGTCAGAGCTGAAGCTTGGTAAAAGCTTCGAAGCTTATGAGGTTGAGCCCCGAACCTCCATCTACCATAACATGATGGAGCTGGATGTTATTGATGGTAGGAGATACCATCAAAGGCAACTGGCCTGCTCCAACCATGCTTCGAGGGCAGTCCGAAGCATCAAAAGTGATGGTCATGTCCATTCACTTCCGATGAGGCTCCGCCCTGGCTGTAGGAGCTACAGTGGCCATGTCCCGGCGCATTGTCTTGAGGATGCGACGGGATGTGATGTCCCATGATCCACCAAAAATGGTGTTCATGGTCTTCCGACGCTCGTTGTCAGAGATGTCAGAATCGTCGTCGACGGAGGTGTAAACGGCCTTCAGGACCTTTTTGGGATCCTAAAAACCTAACTCCTCTTCAACCGGAGCTTCGTCAACTTTTTGCTTTCCTTCCCTCTGTCGAAAAGGAGCTTCTTCCCGGCACTTGTTGTAGCGCTCGGCAAGGTTTTGGACCTCCCGGCAGTCTTCCAAACTGTGGCTGTCCATTTTGTGAATCGGACATCACACCTTAGGTTTGCCACCGTCTTCAGAAGACGGTCGAGGTCGCTTCTCGGGGCGTGGCCCCAGGCCACCCGGAGCTGCAGCAGCTGCAACATTGGATGCGCTTGCCGACGGCTTCTTCTTGTCGTTGGTCTTTTTCTTCTTCTTGCCATTCCCGGAGGTAGTGGCTTCACCTTTGGAGGACTTTTTGTGATCCTCCGGAGGTGGTTTGGAGTGCATTTCACGGCCCTCCGCAGCTCTGGCAGATTTGTCAGCCAAGCTGAAGAGTTCCGTGACACTGGTGATCTCCTTGATCGCCAGTTTCTCCAACATCTTCTTATCCCGTACACCCTGTATGAATGCCACAATGACAGAAGCGCTAGAGATAGAAGGGATAGTGTTTCGTACCTGAGAGAACCTCTGGATAAATGATCGCAGGGATTCTCCCCCTTTTTGCACGACTGCAAAAAGGTCCAGCTCAGTGCCTGGTCGGGTGTATGAACTCCCGAAGTTGGCAGTGAACTGCCGGCACAGCTCCTCCCAATTGTTGATGGAGTTGGGTGGAAGGCTCATAAACCAGGACCGGGCGGTCCCAGTTAAAGCCACTGGAAAAAAATTGGCCAATACAGCCTCATTTCCTCCAGCTGCTAGGATAGCAGTGGAGTAAATCTGAAGAAATTCAATGGGATTAACGGTCCTGTCAAACTTCTCCGGCAGGTGTGGCCGGAATTTCTGTGGCCACCTAACCATACGCAGATGCATGGCCAGGGCTGAACAGCCTCCTCCTACTCCTTCAGAAGCAGGGATGTCCTAAGCTTCTCGTCTTTCACGAGCACGCTCAATATGGACTCGGCCATATTGTTGATGGTATCGGCGATCAAGCTCCACCCGGAGGTCATGAGTTGAAAGCCTTGACACCGTGTGAGTGCGCCGTGCCCCAGAGGGCAACGACGTCACTTGTTGCGACGCAGCACGTCTCCTGTTGTTGGAAACGTGCGGACCAAGTCTGCCAGACAAGGTCCGTCGCTTCGACGGGGTCCGTCCTGAAGGAGGAGGACCCTAGTTGCTGATGCGGTCGACTGCGGCTGCAACCAAGTGTTCCACATCGGCCCTCCACTACTCCATTGCATCCCGGATGCGTCCGGAGGTGGTGGGCACTGAAGAAGAGCACGTGCTGCATGGAGCGCGTGTTCCGGGTTGTCATGATTTGCCGACGCAGTGATTAACGCCGGTGCACCATCGCGCTGCCCAGCTTGATTTGCTGGTGGAGGCAGCGGTGGTGGTAGAGTGACTCCTACTGGAACTGAGGCTCCTGCTGGTGGCTGCATATTTGAGGGATTGCCCCCAATAGCTTAAACAGCAGGATGACCGTTGGATGATCCAGCAGCTGAGTTCACCATTCTTGAAATCTCAGGCGCCCCCTACCTGGCGCGCCAACTGTTAGTGGTTTTGATCCGGCAGATCTCCCAACACTACTAAAGTGTTAGAGGAGTTTGAGGTTCGGTGTGGGCAGTGGAGATTCAAGAAGGTGAAGTATGAATGACACAAGAGACACGAAGATTTACGTGGTTCGGGCCGCCTGAGCGTAATACCCTACTCCACGGGGTGTGTTGGTGTTGTATTGGATGTATGAGCTCAAAGTGAGTTCAGGGTGTCGAGTGAGCGCGTAGAGTCTGTGTCAGTGTGTCCTCTATGTATCGTTGGTCTGTCCTTTTATAGTACAAGGGCAGGCCGTTACAAGGCAGCCTGGCCCGACATGTGGCCCCGACAGTTACTAATATTGATACACATTTGATGCACTTAATTACCCTTAATAACTGAATTACGGGCTTTGGTAGCACCGTTACTGGTAATTAAGGTTGTCCGATTGTGTGTCATTAATATAGTATTAATGACACTTAATCGGGTCTTGAAGTCCTTGATTCCCTTTGAAGATCCGGAGCCGTTGTGGAGTCTTCCGAAGGTTAGAGGCTGAAGGTCTGACGGTTGGACACGTGGCAGCTCCGGAGCATATTGTGGGGAACAGGTAGGTCCGGTGCTACCTAACACGTGTCAGTTCCGGAGCTTCCCTCGGTCTGGGGTTAGGTACGGAGGTCCTGCTATGGTACATAGCCCAGAGCTTCCCCTTTGTGGGCGGTAGCTCCGGTTTGATAGTACACGTGGCGACACTGGGACTAACCAAGTTGGGGAAGCGGGTCCGGTTATGTCTGACATGTGGGCCTCCGAAGGTCTTCAGATCGAGTAGATGATATTCCCTTGAGATCTTTGCAATCCCAAGGGGTATATGGTACCCAGGGTACCGACAACATCCATTTGATAAAGCTTTATGTTATGATGTGATGCAAAAGCAAGAAGTATACGGATAGATTCTAGTCGAGCAACCGGAGTAAATGTCTCTCCAATGTCTAGTCCTTCAACTTGCGAGAAACCCTTGGCCACAAGTCTTGCCTTGTTGCGGATCACAACACCGTTCTCGTCTTGTTTGTTGCGGTACACCCACTTTGTTCCGATGACGTTCTTGTCCTTGGGTCGCTCCTCCAACACCCAAACTTCATTGCGGATGAAGTTGTTGAGTTCTTCTTGCATGGTCGTCACCCAATTTGGATCTTGGAGTGCTTCCTCAATGTGAGTGGGTTCTACACATGAAACAAACGAGTAGTGCTCACAAAACGTAGCAAAATGGCGAGAACGTGTACTTACTCCCCTTGACGGACTTCCGATAATTTGGTCAACTGGATGTGCCTTGGAGATGCGTCCATGCCTCATAAGTGGTTGTGGAGCACTTGGCGGTGGTGATGTGTGTTGCTCTTCTTGTGGTTGGACTTGATCATGGACTTGTTCTTCTTCTTGATGTTGTGTAGCTTGTGAATCTTGTGTCGGTAATGGATCATCTTTGTCTTCTTCGTCAACTTGAAGTGCCATAGATGTGTTGATGTTGGAACTTGAAGCTCCCCCTTGATCATGGCTCTCCTCAACTTTAGGCTTGATGTCTCCAATGGTCATGTTCTTCATAGCTTCTTGTAGAGGCTCATCATCTATTTCATCATGACCAAAACTCTCCTCTTGGGAGCCATTAGTTTCATCAAACTCAACATCACAACTTTCCTCAACTAAACCGGAGGTTTGGTTGAATACTCGATATGCTTTTGAGTTTGATGCATAACCAAGAAAGATACCAACATCACATCTTCTTTCAAACTTATCGAGCCTTTTCTTGCGGTAGATGTAGCACTTGCACCCGAAGACTCGGAAATAGGAGATGTTGGGCTTTCTCCCAATGAGAAGTTCGTACGGGGTCTTTTGAAGTAGTCGATGTAGGTAGACCCGATTTGCGGCATGGAACGCCGTGTTGATTGCTTCGGCCCAAAACTTCTCGGACGTGCCATAGTCATCAAGCATTGCTCGCGCAAGAGTGATGAGAGTCTTGTTCTTCCTTTCAATGACACCATTTTGTTGAGGAGTGTATGTGGCCGAAAACTCATGCTTCACGCCTTCACGATCACACCACTCCCCAATGTTGTAGTTCTTAAATTCGGTGCCGTTGTCACTCCGTACCTTGATGATGGGAAGTTGAAATTCCCTTTGAGCACGGTTAGCAAAGGTCTTGAACACTTCTGGAGTTTCACTCTTGTCACCTAGAAACAAAGTCCAAGCATAGCGAGAGTAGTCATCAACTATAACAAGACAATAGAGGTTACCACCAAGACTTTGATATGTGGACGCTCCGAAGAGGTCCATGTGGAGCAACTCAAGTGGCTTGGAGGTTGACACCATTGTCTTCATCGGGTGGTGTGAAGCAACTTGCTTCCCGGCTTGTCAAGCGCTACAAAGCTTGTTCTTCTCAAATGTGACATCCTTCACACCGGTCACCATCCTGAGCTTGAATGACTTCTTGAGCTTGCTCATTCCAATGTGAGCTATGCGTTGATGCCATAGCCAACCCAAACTCGTCTTGGTGAAAATACAAGTGGTCAAGCTAGCATCCTTGTTGGAGAAGTCTACTAGGTAGAGATGTCCATGCCAAAATCCTTTGAAGATTAGTTCTTGGCTTGTTTCACTTGTCACAACAACATCATTCTTGCTAAAGGTGCATAATTGTGCAATAGAAAGAAAATTGAAACTAAGTGACTTAACATACAATACATTGGAAATAGATAAATCATTTGAAATTGCAATCTTACCTAACCCAATTACCTTCCCCTTAGAGTTATCACCAAAGGTGACTTGTTCATGATTGTCAGAGTTTTCTATGGTGGTGAACATACCATCGTTGCCGGTCATGTGTTCAGTGCACCCGCTATTGAGTACCCAATGCTTTCCTCCGGATTTGTAGTTCACCTTGGTGTTACCTTTAGCCATGAGGCACATGGGAGGTGGATGAAGAGATGAATCATCATTTTTGGCAATGGCAAGGCCGGCCAAGCTTTCTTCTTCCGCTTCACTCTCTTCATCACTTGATTCTTCGTCGGTGATCCATTCATTTGCCTCACACATGAACACCTTTTGTGGACCTTTTCTCTTCTTTGGGAAGAGTTTTGCCTTTTTGCCTTTGTCATGCTTCTTCTTCCCAAAGAATCTTGGTTTGGGCTTGTCCTCTTCATCATCCTCACTATCTTCAAGCTTGCGATGCTTGCCCTTGTGGTTCTCTCTTCTTTTGTCCGGTTTTGGATAATCATAGGAGATGTGGCCTTGATCACCACAATTATAGCAAGTCTTGTTGTCATCTCTCCTTGGTAGAAAAGCTTTCTTCTTGGGATCAAAGGTGTATCCCTTCTTGGTAATCTTGGAGTTCAAGCGAGAGAACTTTCGCATCATCAATGCAAGCTCATCATCTTCATCTTCACTTGATGCTTGCTCTTCTTCACTTGAGCTAGGCTCAACCACTTTCTTTTTCTTGAGACTTGTTTTCTTGGTGGAAGCCTTTAGAGCAATTGTCTTTGAAGATGATTCCTCCATCATCCCAAGTACACTCATCTCATGAGCGTGAATCTCTCCAATAAGTTCCAAAACTTCAATGTGATCAAGCGAATCCTTTTGAAGCATGGAGTTGATGATGTTGTACTTTGGCTTAGGAAGGAGCATAAGAACCTTGCGGTTGATGGGTCCCTTGCCAAGAGAAGCAATATCAAGAGCATTAATTTCCTCAATAAGCACATTCAAGCGAGAAAAAAATTCATTGACATTTTCATGAGGAAGCATTTTGAACTCATCATATTTGGCCTTAAGCATATGATATTTTAGTTCTTTAACACGAGATGAACCCTCATGAATTTCAATCAAGCAAGCCCAAATTTCACACGCTTTTTCTTTGCTAGCAATCCTAGCAAACACATCTTGACTAATGCATTCATAAATAGCAGTTCTAGCTTTTGCATCCCATTTGACTTGATCACCTACATAGTTGTGCTCACCAAATTCTGCATGGGTCGCTTCCCATACCTCGGGAGCAATAGCCTCTAGATAAGCACGCATGCGTGCTTTCCAATAGGCAAAGTTCTTGCCCTCGAAGATGGGAACCGAACCCCCAATCTTGGCCATTTTAGCTCGATAGCGGTGAAGCTAGAATGATCCAATGAGCAACCTTGCTCTGATACCAATTGTAAGGATCGAATGCCCAAGAGGGAGAGTGAATCGGGCTTCTTTTCAAAAATTAAAGCAATAAAAACTTAACTACTAAAAGCCCAATTCCCTATGCAACCAACTTATGCATTCAAGTGAATAGTAAGATTGCGGTATATGAAATGCATAAGTGTAACGAGAGAGGAAGAAAGCGCAAACTCTCGAGGAGACACGAAGACACGGTGATTTATCCTGTGGTTCGGCAAGATCGTTAAGATCTTCCTACATCCACGTTGTGGCACCCACCAAAGGGTATAACCACTTCCAAGTCACCGAGACCAGGGATCTTCACTATAAGTCTCCGTTCGCCAACCCGGCAAGGTGGAGCTCAAGCCTTGTACAAGTTTGATCCTCTGGGCTTCCACAACCGTCTTGGCAAGCTCCGGAAGGCTCTCTCCAATCACCGACTCTTACACGGTGAGTACAATCACCAAGAGACACTCCCTTACAACTCTCACTATACTAGAGACTCCAATCACCAAGAATGGAAGCACACAAGCACTATCTCTAGCAAGTTCTAGCCTATCTCTTGGTGTACAAGTGGTGTAAATGATGTAGAAGTGGTAGCTCAATGTCTTGAATGCTTGAGAATGTGTAGAGTAGCTCTGGGTATCAAGACTTATCGAAATGATTGGTTGAAGGGGTATAAATAGCCAGCCTCCACGAAATAGTCGTTGGAAAAGTAGGCTGACATCACTGTTCTGCGAACACTGAATGATCCGATGTTCTCCCTTCAGTTGTCATCGGTCGAATCCAAATTAGTTGATGTCAGTGTGTCAGATATGACCGTTGATCAACCGATGTTACACTTGCCTCATCATCGGATGATCCGGTGACACTTCATCCAGGATTGGTCCAGAAATAATGCTTACTGGAGTGATTGACCGATGTGTTATAGTTGTACATCGGATGATCCGGTGTTACACTTGGTCCAGGGTAATTGCTTACTGTGATGATCGACCGACATAACACTTTCTTCATCATCGGATGATCCGGTGAGTACTTAGTTCTGAGGTCTTCTTCTGCTAAACCAACTCGACCGATGTATTGTTTTCTGGAAACATTGGTTGATCCGGTGAGTTGATTTTGTCTGCTTCGAGTTGTTCTAAGTGATTCTTTTGGAATTTGCTCGAGTGACCTCTTCTACATTGGTTTGAAATATTCTTCTGATGATAACCAAGTCTTGGGTGTTGTCAATTCCGATGGAATAACTTTGACATATGAGCTTTTTCTTTTAGTCTTCATAAAAATTGATTGACCTCGTGAAATAGTTTGTTTAGGGGTCTCCAATTATATCCAATAAGCAATAGATGATATACATATAGAGTTCATTAAGTGTGATGAATGATATGAGAGACCTTGCATCCACAAACTCATTAGTAATATCCAACGGTTGTCATTAATCACCGAAACCATACCTCATGGGGGCCTAGATGCTTTCAACATGTATGAGTTGAACTGCTCCTGACATACATATGGAAAGCATATGGTCGCTTTTTTAATACCAGGTGTGACAAAGTGGTATCAGAGCTGTGTTGCCCGTAGGACGCAAGCCTAGATAGAAAAGGACGATTTAAGGACTTCACTATTTTCAAATATTATTAATTGTGAAAATTTATTTGTATTCTTTACCTTGTACTTGTTTCACATACTCCTTAATTTGTTTTATTACTGACACTCTCCTGTTTCAAAATTGTAGATGGCCAACGTAAGGAGAACCGCTCGCATGTCCACTGGAGGCTATGTTCCAAACCGTAGGATTGCTGCCCGCCGCACCCCGCTCAATGACCCTCGACGTGCAGTGGTGATTCGCACTGATGGAAGAGTTGCAGGACGACTTCGACGTCGACTTGAAGCGATACTACGTGATGCAGGCTACAGGCACGAGAGACTGTCACTCACCTACCACTCAATTGGGATGCAGCGCCCCTACAGGCTAGAGTGGTCATGCAAGCTGTTTGTCTACTATGGAGACGAGCTACTCAAGGTGCACCGTACTCCTGCCTCGAGGAGCTACCGTCATCACACTGAACAAGATGTCAGTTGGGAGGCCATCACCTTTTGGAGTCACTCTTACCGCTACCAGCTGAGGAACACTGTACACGCCTACACTCCACAGCGTCCGAGCGGTACTGGCAACTTTGTCACCAGGTTCGTGGAGGGACCCCTGAACCTTCCACAGACTCACCAGGCGGTTGATGATGTGGAGCGCCTCAGCATCCGACTCCACAAGGCTCAGCAAGAGATACAGGATGTTCATGACCTCACAGCCCACTATGAGAGGTTGGTGAGGAGGTATCGTTGGATCACTGACGAGGACCCATATGGATATGCCTCTGACACCTCCACATGGATTCCAGACTCCCCAGATTGCCGTGTTGGTCGTGGTGATACTAATTCACTGGACCAGAGTTCAGACGAGGAGCCATCTTCAGAAGATCCTTCTGTGCAGCAGCAGCCCGCCAACTCGCCTCCACAAGGCAACGAGTCTCGTGGAAGCAACTCGGAGTATGATGGAGATGATGATGAAGACCCGGACGAGGATCCCGAGGAGCGAGAGTAGACTCCGACCTATCCTTACGACTCAATATTAAGACATTTATCCATCATTTGTAATAAGAGTGATGTAGTGATGTATCTATGTAATCTTGAGTTGTATGATTTGCTTTGAGAACTTGATTATCCATGTTTGAGTTTGCTTAATGAAATGACCCTTATTGCTCATATTCCTTATTGATGCATATAGTGGGAAGGCCGTATAGAATAGTTTCTCCCTCATCTTCTTATTCTATAACAACACCCCAACCTCATATGGCAGGAAGAGGAAGAGGGTGTGGACGTGGTGTGCCACCCAATCAAAACCATGAAGTTTCGTTACCTCAATGGAATGGAAGAGGTGCCCGTGGAGCACCAGCAGCGAATCAAATGGAACAAATGATGATGATGCAAATGCAAATGATGCAAAATTTGACGCAGATCGTAAACAACATGCAGCAAGCCCAACAAGCACCTCATCAACAACCTCAGCCTCAACCACAACAAGCACCAAGACCAAGATCTTGTCTGAGAGATTTCATGAACACTCAACCTCCAGTCTTTTTAAATGTTGTAGAGCCTATGGATGTTGACGACTGGTTAAAGACAATTGAAAATAAGCTAGGAATACTTCAATGTGAAGGAAGAGAAAGAGTACTTCTTGCATCTCATCAGCTCTCTAGACCTATAGCTGACTGGTGGATTGCTTATACGGCTGCACGGGAAAACCCAGAGAACATAACTTGGCAAGAGTTTGTGCACAACTTTCAGAACCATCATGTGCCCGAAGGCGAAATTCAAGCAAAGCGTCAAGAGTTCCTCACACTAAAGCAAGGGAATATGAATGTGCGGGAGTATTTGAATAAGTTTACACAGTTATCCCGCTATGCTCCTGGAGATGTAGATACCGATGCAAAGAAGCAATTTTGTTTCAAAGAGGGGTTGGATAAGGAGATACAATTTATAATGTCCTCTAGCGACTATGCTAACTTTCAACATCTGGTGGATAAGGCTTTCACTGTGGAAAGGAAGAAGAAGGAATGTGATGGAGAAGATCGCAAGCGAAAGATGGTAATGGGCCAATCCTCTGTCAGCAACAATCGCCCTCACTTTAATCTACAACAGATGGCACACATGAGTCGTCCTGCCAACTCCACTTCACCAGTGCCATATACCCAGCAAGGTCAGCAGATGCAACACCAACAATCTTCTCATCCAATAGTACAACAACCACAACATAATAAGCAACTAGACAATAAAACGCGAGGTACAAACATGACTGGGCAATGTTACACCTGCGGTGAGAGAGGCCACTACTCCTTCAGTTGCCCAAAGAAGCAGTCGACACATAATCCATCGCGTGTCAAGGTCAATAACATGTCATTGGAGGATGTCCAGGCCACATCTGAAGCAGTGAATGGTATGTCTCATGATGATTCTCACTCTACTACAATATTACATGATAGCGAGGAAAGTTTACCCTAATGTAAGTCAAAGCATAAGGGGGGTATCCTATCAGTTAAAGCTACCTTGAGGCATTATAAGGAGGAAGATTATTCACATGTGCAAGATGCAACGAAAATACCCTCGAAGGAAGAAGCGAAGTGGAAAAGACACAGAAGACCTCAAAACCCAGTTTTCGATCTCTTTCTATAGGACGTCCGAATATCGAGGGCGAGATTGATTTTAAGGGGGGTAGAATTGTAACACCCACATTTTCACCCAAGAAAAAAATATAAATAGTAAATTATTAACATTTTTAGTGAAATAAAAACTCTATAAATAAAATAAATAAATAAAAATAGACTTAGGGCAAGTGCATCATGTGAATTGATCATGTGTGAAAATTTGATTTCAAAATATGGTAGAGAATTTTGTTTGAAATTGATATCAGATAATTTAAAAGAAATAAAAAGAGAAAGATTGAGAAAAAGAAAAGAAAAAGGGAAAACTTACCTGGACCCAAACTCAGCCAGCCCACCTACCTCAGCCAGCCCACACCTGCGCCCCCTCCTTTCCCCCTCTCTGTTTTGCTAATGTGCAGACCCACCGGTCAGCACCTTCTTCTCCACCGAGCAGTCAGGTTACCGGAACGACCGTGCGCGCCGCCCACTCCTGCGTGCATCTATGGCGGCCGTTTCTCCCACTTAATCGCCGCATAAATGACCACTATCACGCCCACACCCATTTTCCCCTAAAAATCCCGAGTCGAGCGCCTCTCTTTTTCTCTTTCCCTTGCTCAAACCCTAGCCGTCGTGGAGCCGGGTATGTCGCCTCCGTTCCCGTCGGTTCGACCCCTCTTCCTCCATTCTAACCCTTCCTTGTGGTGTGTCGTGTGACTAGGGAGAAGTCGGGCAACTCGGTTTGTTGATTTGGTGGTTGCGCCATCGATTTCGTTGGCCACCATCGAGCTATGCCACACTTGGCGTCGCCGACGGCCGTTCACGCCATTTCGGACCCCCACGAACCTCCTAGGTGAGTTTGCCTTGTCCTCCCTTTTAATTTCCCCAAAACCTCGACGATCTTGGGCCCTCGGAGCACCGTTTTGGCCAACTCCAGCGAGCCTCCATGGGCACCGCTGCCCCTGGGTGGTCCGGCTGCAGCACACCCTCCGTCGGGTGACCATGCCACTTGGTGGCCGTCCATTTCATCCGGACGACCACGATTAGAAGGTGGGATACCCCTTCGCTTCTTAAAATTTGGACCATTCACTTTAGATCCAACAGCTCAAATTAAATACCTCATAACCGTTGGCAATTTTACGCATAACCCCCTATACATTTTATTCTATTCACAGTTTGGCCCGAAATTTTATAAAACAAACCCTAATCTTTCTGGAAATTAGGAAATTACAGTGAAATAGAGTAAAAACTGCCCGAAAGCCCCTCTAATTTTGGAAAATAGCAAATTAAATACTGGAAAATTTAAAATTAACCCCTGGACTTTATTAAAATGATTTTTTAGCCTCTGGATTAATTCTGTATTTACAAAAGAAAGCCCTTGAAAATATCAAAAATTCCTAGTTTCCATAAAATATTATAAAAAAACACCCCTGGAAATATTTTAATTAATATCTACTTCTGAATTATTCTTAATAATTTAATTAAATTTCTAAATTATGTATAAAATACTTTTTAAGTGTAGAAATTAATTTACACATAGAAATAAATATTAAAAATGATGTAAAATTGTAAAATGCATATTTTATGTTGGGAATCTATTTTAAACATATTTTTGAAGGAGAAAACTTTATACAAAATAATAATAGGTTTCTAATAAACATGAAAATTGTATAAAATTGCTAAAAATATGGTTTATCCCAATTGACTCATTTAACTTCAGATTCTCAAATACATAATTTATGCCTATGATTTAAATTAACCATAAAATCACAAATGGGTAGGATTTTGTGTTTATTGTATTGTATTGTATGCATTTTGTGATTGTTCTTATTGTACGTTACTATTTTTGTTGAGCACCATCGCATCTAGAGACAGGGCCCGAATCGACCTTCAATCTTTGAGGGCACCAGTTTCCCGTCGACCACCAAGCTCACTTTGGAGGCAAGTTCCTTGACCATTTTGCACCATTTTTGTTAAGTTTTAGTTAGATGCATGCTAAATTAAAAGATGAATCCTATGTTATGTTATTCCTAGATTTTCCACAGTATTCCTTGTCGCCATGGTTTGGTGGATTAATATTAACTAGTTCACGCTTAGCCATGCTTAATTTAATATGAACAACTTATCCACATGTTGTATTTGATTTACTATGATCCATGAAATGTTGGCAAATATGAAATTAGTGGATAGGAATCTGATAGGGGGTGTTGATTGGTATGGTGCATGCATGCACAAGACCTTGCTTTGGGGTTTGACACCTATCGGATTCTAAGGACCGGTTTATGGAGGAAGTTGCTAATCCATACAGTATCGCCACAGGGTTGTATATGGGACAACTTGGTTTAGTAATTTGGTCTCTCCCGGTGTAGCGTTGGCAATCGAACGAGCGGAGAATTGGTTCAGAGTACTGTCTTGGGATCCGCATGGTTCAAGAGGAGGCTTCTCCTGGCTGAGGGAAAATAGAATCCAGGTGTCGGAATAGTGAAACCTCAGAGTACCAATTGCAAGTCAGGAGAACCATCAGAAAGACCTCGTAGTGATATCTTGGCTGCACACCCACGGAAGTGTGTATAGTGGTTGGCCGCCGCTGGCAACAGGGAGGTTTATCTTAGTCCATCTGGCAACAAGGGATGAAATCACGAACTGTGGGTAAAGGATACACACTCTGCAGAGTTTTGTCAAACTGTCTAGACAGCCGTGCTCACGGACACGAGCGGCTTGGAACCGAATTCATTATTAGCACATGGTGAATAGGTTGGAGGAATGGTTTGGGAATTATTGACCATTTTTTAGATTATGGGTGGAATTCACCTAGAGATAGGTGCCTAATAACAGTAAGGATAGGTTGTAATTGCTATAGTGCTTTATCACTTTTTGCCTTCCTTGTTTGTAACCCTCATGTCATAAACTTCCCCATTTGTTGAATACCATTGGTACTCAAACTTGCTTGTTGCATATCTTTCCCCAGTCTACAATGGTGAAGAAGTGGTTAACGGATATTTCTACGATGATCCGGATGAGACGTCTAGACTGGCGAAACCCCCAGGCGACGCCTGTGCTTTGGAGCCCCGTTTATCTACTGTTTTCCGCTGCTTTGTAATTTTCTTTTAGACCTGGATGGTCATTTATGTAATAAGGTGATGTACTCGAACATGGCATTATTTATGGTATTTCACTTTCGTCTACACATGTATGAGTTGAACTGATCCTGACATACATGTGGAAAGCATCTGGTCGCCTTTTTAATACCAGGTGTGACAGGTGGCAGCTATCACGCGACCAGAGATCTGCGCGAGCGGTGGTCTGTGGCCGTGTAGCATGGCACGGGCGTCGTCGTCTATGACCCTAACTGACGCAGCTCGTGAGCACCCGGACGGCTGGGCGTGGGCAATCGCGCGTGGAGCCAAGCCGAGCCGGGGCGACGCTGTTCGACCGAGCCGGGCATGGGCCGGGGCTGCTGCTGGGGCGGACTTTGAGATTCGTGCTCGGACACGTGGCGCACATCGAGAAGGTGCTGCACAAATATGGGTTTACAGCAGTGCTACATAGAATTTTCTTCCAACGAGTATACCACTCATGCAGAAAGCTGCTTTTTACAACCAGCCAACAGAATCAAGGAAAAATATTTAGGCCCACACTCCTCAAATGATCAACGGGAGAAGCCAAATAGGCTCCATCAAGCTCTATCCATAGGGTTTCCAGGAAAAACAACAATTGTCATAAATAACATTTATGTGCAAAAATATCCCCTCTTCCATTCATTCAAAAGAGAAAAGAATAATAAATGAACGATAGATTACAGCTCCTGCAGTAACCACTAAACACTATTGGGAGTCAAAGTGGGATGGGATGGATCCATCCCAGTTTTTAGGGATGGGATGGTCCCGTTTTCTGTTTGTCTAGAGGGATGGGACGATCCCTGTTTCTTGTTTGTTTTGTGGGATGGTGTGGGACGGAATGATCCCGTCTCTTGTTTGAATGAAAGGATGGAACAGGGACATGTGAGTATGAGTACTTCTGGAAGGTCGCACGCCTGTCTCCACGGAGGTGGGACGGATCCGTCCCCATGTTTTTAGTGGGATGGTTCCATCCTGCATCTAGGTGGAATATTCTCTTTTGAGGGATGACTCCATCCCACATGTCTCCAAACCAAACAACAGAAAAGTAGGATCGTCCCGTCCCGTCCCACTATATCCCTCGAACCAAACACACCCTAAGGATTCGTTTGGTTGGGAGTCAAAGTGGGATGGGATGGATCCATCCCAATTTTTAGGGATGAGATGGTCCCGTTTTCTGTTTGTCTAGAGGGATGAGACGATCCATGTTTCTTGTTTGTTTTGTGGGATGGTGTGGGACGGAATGATCCCGTCTATTGTTTGAATGAAAGGATGGAACAGAGACATGTGAGTATGAGTACTTCTGGAAGGTCGTGCGGCTGTCTCTACGGAGGTGGGACGGATCCGTCCCCATATTTTCGGTGGGATGGTTTCATCCCGCATCTAGGTGGAATATTCTCTTTTGAGGGATGACTCCATCCCACATGTCTCCAAACCAAACAACAAAAAAATGGGATCATCCCGTCCCGTCCCACTATATCTCTCGAACCAAACACACGCTAAGGACATCAAATGGTATTACTCAGTTACAAGTTACAACTATTAGAAGCCAAAGTAACCACATCTTTAATAGTATCATCACAGTCCAAACGCAATCTAAAATCGGATAGTTCACCCTGCAATCAGTCAAATAATTCTGACAGGCATATATGAATCCCAAGCATAGATGAATCCCAATAACCAGAGGGGAGAGCACTGAGGGGGAGGGCGGGGAACTCTCACATGTCCATGACGCTAGTGGAGATCTCGGGCCAGAAGGTGTGGACGAGGGAGTTGAGTCTGGCAAGCGCGTGCAGCTACATGAGCTCCGGCGCCGGCTCCTGTAGCATCGCCAGCAGCGAGCCCGCTGAGCTCACCGAAGTCGCCATGTTGTCACCTTCTTTTAGACCGTTCACATCGGTGTTGTTGTAAAGTTTGCTCAATAGTGTAAATTTAGAGTAAATACTGTAAAAATAGAAGGAGAACAGTGTATAGAGTAGTGTATAGAGTAACGAATGTGGATAGCCTTAGGCTATAGACACTCAGTTTCTTCTAAAACATGTTTTATACTCTACTATTTCTCTACTTTTCCAGTATACCCTTTAAATTTTCAATATGTCTACTTTGCACACCTACTCTATACTTTCAATACTATGTACACTACTGCACGGATGGTCTTACCGCCCCAAATGCCGACGCGGAGTGTTTGCGTGCGCACAACGCAGCACAGCGCGTGCTCTCTGTCCGGGTTTGGTTACCGCAACCTTGTTTGGAGCAGAAGAAGATCGCGGATCGGATGGGTGGAGGGGAGCAGGACGTAAATATAAGATTCAGGGAGACCGGATCACGAGATAGCCGATTAGAGTAGTATTGTACTCTGTATTCCTCATCGGATTTCTTCTTTTTGGAACAACTAGAATGCAATAGCACTCTGATGCAATCGTGTAAAAATTAAATCTGAACACACGATTTATATCCAATAGTTACTGCACTTAAATCCCTCTAACTAACAGTAATTGTACACTGTATTTATATTATCAGGTAGTAAAGTTTATGTGTAAAAGTACATTAACTATTGAACAAAAATTGTATAATTCAAATTTAATTTTTGCATAATTGCACCAAGTGTTGATTATATTCTTGTAGTTCCTTTTTTTCCCTTGTGGAAGACCTTATACATCTGGATCGCGTTGGCGTGGCTGAATCGTGTAGTTCTGCACGATTAGAGCTTTTCCCCTTATTATTATGTTTCTCTCTTTTGGACGTGGTGATATTTCGTGTTTAAATTTAAATCCAGAGATACGAGGGACTTCTTCCAGTTTCCGAAATCTGGACTGAAACTTTATGCTTCCTTTTCTGAAGCATTAAAATCTGATACTCCTTCCGTCCAAGGACTTGTCATAACAAGATCCACTTGAACATTCTGGACTCGAAATTTGGGAAGTATCGGCTATAGATTCAGGCTTTTAAACAAACCAACTCGCATATTAAATGCTATAACTACAAAGGTAACAAAAAAATTAAATTAAAAACCTGTAGTGGAATTTCGGTGGCACGAGGAAATTGCCACTGCGCTGCAGTTGTTTGTAAGATGTACAGTAGTTTCCTCACGAGTTGCACAACACAACAAATGAACGGATAAGGCTCCACGCCACAGGTGGCAATTTCTGATGCGAAAAGAACCTGAATTTCCATCCTGTAGGGTGCATCTGATGCAGAACCTTGGTGTGCATCCCGCTGTTACCTACTACCGCGCATGATCTTTCATATGATATTTTGGAATGAGAACTTGTTCAGGTTACTTCTGAAATTGCCATTCATGGCAAACAGCCTGAGACCTGACTGACTGCTTGGGGGGGGGGGGGGGGGGGGGGCGCATTGTGAGGTCTTCAGAAGAGAAGAGATTCTTCAGACTTGAAAATTAGAAGTGGTATTCATTGACTGTTATGTGTTACCTGCAATAAAATTTCGGTCACCCCCTCAGAGCAGGAATATCAAGTCAGGCTAATTTATAGTTATTTAGCGTTGGTACAGCCGTACAGTTCAATTTTCATTCTTAGAGTGCCCCGGACGCTTTACCTATTCATAATCTCAAGCACGAGTCAATAAAAAAATAACTTGAGTACACCATCTGAAAGGGTTTAATAATATCTGAGCTGAAATTTGCCAATTATTTCTGTACTTACACATGCAGAAATGTGCATCCCTATTTTTTCAAGAACTAAGTTTTCTTTTCTTTTATTAGCCAAGAACAACATTTAGTGAATAAATTTTCCACTTCTTAGACTCCGTTTGTCAATGCAGTGACTTTTCAAAAGTGCTTACTTATTTCCATTGTCTAAGAGGATATTATTTCTATTTTTGGTGCTACTGTTAATAGGAGTGTCTAGGTATTAAACGTTTTTTCAGTGGCATACAAGGGGATTCCCCTTTCCTCTAACTACCTAGATTCCATAGTGCAGAAGACACAGCCACTGGAAACGGATACTTGCTGTTCAACAATGAAAACAAAAGAGTCAGCAATGCAAGAGATTATACCTGGAAGTTTAAAATTTTCAAGTGCTCCCCTAATGAAAGGAACTCAAATCTGATAGAAAAAAAATTCTAGTGGCGCTTTACTTCATCCAAAACGTTTCCCACACTGGGTGATAGTCTTGGAAGGTACTTGTAAACCTGCAACATAGAAAAATAAAAGTAAGCATGTTGATTTTATACAGATCATGAAATGAACCATTTAATAAACTCATGAAAAGTAGTATCAGAGAGATGGTGTTACAGCCATAAAAGCTGTAGCTACAACACTGTTTTTTTGTTTCCCTTCAAAGAAACTAACATTATATTTTACTGCATCGAAAAGCACTGCAATTTTTTGGCGGGTGCAAATGCAAATGTTAGTTACTGAAATGTGATTTGAATAATAAAACAAATGGACATTTAGGGTTCAAATTTCTTACGTAATTACGAGGTTCCAACAAATAAATATGTTGCTTCCTGTTAGTTTGAGGGGATAAAAGACAATGAAAAGCATTAAAAACCTACCCAAAACTTTATGAATACATCCAAGGCAACTGGAACCAGACAGACGAAAAAAGTGACTGCAGCTTCATCAGCTTCAAACCCGTAGTGCTCGAGAATGACTTCTATCATAGTATGCCAACCTGGCTCCGAATGGTACCTATAAAAATACAGCGAATGGACTTCAATAAACTTAGTAAGATCAGCCAATAACCAATTATTATTAACAAAACAAAGAATGAAATGATAAATTGATAGTGATCCAAGAAAAATACAAAGGTTGTTTTTTAGTTGTTTGAAGCGGCAATGCCTCAAAAAGCAAGAAGCCAAGAACATAAGACTAATAGAGAGTCAATTTGCTCCTACCACTTCAACTTTTGTACAAAACCAAGAGACGAAAACAATCTGCCACTTAGGTTCAGTATTCTCTAGATAGATAATAAACAAGAATTTGTCATACAAAATAATTTATTTACAGAAAGAAATGAAAGAGGATATATGGCAGAAGTAGTCATGTTAAACAAATGCATTATGTGCAAAGGGAGATTTATGTACTGTGTCAGGATTATTACTAACGGTAACAGTCTGATAATGAATAAATTTCTAGAAAATGCTATCAATGCATATAAGTGATTACCACATCAAAACTACACCATATATATATTTGCTATGTTTAAGAGAAAACAACGCATACAACATACCCTAGAAGGATGTCTGACACTAGAATTATGAGAAAGGCCTTCCCACTGTCCGAAATGTTATTTAGCAACTTATATCCAGTGAACTTCAGCATTGCAACCTGAAACCGTAGAAGGAAGAGTAAGCTGTATGATAACAGGATAACTCTATATGCTCATTTGGAGAAGAAACAAAAGGACTGGACAATGAATGAGACATTTGTTACCGCCATGAGCTCAACACATTCATGTACATGTACATAAAAGATGGCTAACATCAACCGAATGAAACTCTCTAGTCCAAATTTGATAGGCAGTCAACTTTTAAAGTTTCGACTAGTAAAATAGATTTAAATTTGGAATATGGTGGTGATATCTGTATTTTAATCATCAAAAAGAAATACATAATGTGTATTTGTTTATAATTTATTTCTACATATAATTTGAAAGGATAATAACCAAATTTATGTATTGGAGACAATATAGATGTCTGAAATGACAAGTAAATGAGATCGGAGGGAGTAGCAATATAAATCCAACTGGAAGTAAAGTGCCAGTAGCACTATCTTAGAACAATATAATATAGCAATATAAAGAAAAATGGTGAAAAGTTTTGGTCACTGCACTTTCCAGTTTTGAATTCGACATGATGAAGTTACTAACACTTGTGTTCTGCCTGATGCAGTGGTAGAGTCTCTTCACTTGTATCTTAGAGGTATTGGGTTCGAATCAGCCTCCTTGCAAAATAAGCAAGGGGAAGGTTGCCTAGAAATTTCCTTCCCCAGACCCCACAATGTGTGGGAGCTTTCAGCATTGAATACACCCTTTTTGAAGTTACTAACACTTTTGACATTTATAGGGCCAACTTGGAAAATGTCATAATTCTATGCATTTAAAGTTCCTTTTAAATAAAGAGAAAATCATGTCTTCATATGCACACTGTGAAGAGTGCTGAAGAGATTAATGAGAAAGCAATTGACAATGGGTAATAGCTAATAAAAAAACTTTTTTAATAGATACTTACTTTGCTCTGATTAAAGCAGACCAGAAGGAATAACACGATCCCATAAACCATATCAGACCATATATTTGCAAAAGCTTTCCTGTTTTCTAACCTCCAATCGTCTCTCAACTCTATCCTGATAAAGTAGAGGAGAAAATCCTTTAAGAAACAGATTGAACATACTCGATGACAACATAATGTTCCTGACTATCATATTAACAAAGAACAACAAGTCTTTCAGTGACTGGTGCATTTTTAAAAGCAACAAGTTGGCAAGAAAGTAGAGTAGTCAGAATTTCACGCACGCCTTTTCCCGCAGCTCGGCCCAGACCTCCTCTTCAGACAGTGGGGGAGATTTACCTATCTCTACTTCAAAACGGTATCTTGCCTTCTCAATCTTTAGGTCTTTAACCATATGGAGCTTCTGGCTGCGTCTTACATCAAGCAACTCCGCAGCAAGTGGCACCTTCTGGACATACCTGTTTTCGGGTAATGTTCCAAATAATAAATTCTGCATTTAGCATATGTGGTTTCATGTAATGACAGAATCAAGCAGGACCTAATATTATCAGTGTTAGTCTTCACTGACGAAAAGAAGATGAAAAAAATGGAACAACATTAGATAAATTACCTTTCTAGAAAGGGCATCATAACATAGTCATGAACCAGAAAATCTATCACCCACGGCACAACAATCAGGAATGCCAGGAATTTGGCCTGTAAAGTATGCATTCCTTTTGTTAATTCAAAGTTCTGAAGGCCTGTATATAGTGATACGATGCATGCTAAACTATGTGATTTTCATTTTGTTACATCCAAAATGATCTTCAAAAAGATTGCGCAGTTAAAATGGGTTTAAATTATTGTTTTTCATGCATCACTGGTAAATCATAAGTGAAACCCCTATCAATAGTAGGGAAGATGAACAATATCTATAGATACGGACAATAATACTTGGTGACACGAACAAGATAGTAACACTTAAAGAACGCACCGAGTTGGTTGAGGCGTACATGAAAACTCGGTCTTCAAATAACATGTCATCGTAATCTTCATCAATGGAATCTCTGAAAGCTTCAATAGCGCTCTTATCTCTAATTATCTCTGCAGGATCATCAGTTATCTGGTCCGATACACTTTCATCCCCACCCCAATCACCGCCTCCGGACGTGCTGCTCCCACTGATCCAATCCTCCCACGACTGTTCCTCGGCATTCACAGCATCCTGCTGTGCTTCCCTCAGCTCGACAATAGCCTCGGCTCTCCTCTTCCATGCCTCGAACTTCTCGTTCTCCGTCATCTCGTTGTAACTGCCAATCTCCTCTAACAACTCATCATCCTCCCTCCAGCCAGACAAGCTTCGCTCGTCGTTGTTCCAATCCGAGAAGAAAGTCTTCCACCAAGGCCGTTCCCACATCTTGGGCCGCCTCTTCTTCTTCGCAAACACCACCAGGTGCCTCGCCCTCCTCCTCTGGGAACCAAGAGGGAGCATCTCACATGCGCAGACGCCCCGGTAGCGGAACCTCTCCTCTACGAGAAGCCCAAGTGCAATGCCATTAGAGCTGACCGAAGAACAGCTCATGAAGGTCATGAAACGGAGCCCACATGTTCCTAGCCCCAGCAATACTCTGAGCACAATGGCAAGTGCACCTGGAGTGACCAGAGGCTCATGTTATCAGCATTCCTCTAATTCGGAGTCTCCGGATCATTACAACTTAGCAACCTCCACATCTAGAAACCAAGAGGCACCATAAGCACACGTGTTGCTACAGAATATCCAGCGTAAACTGAGCAATAAAGTGGGAAACTGATGGCAGTTACCTCGGTCGCCGGCGAGCTTACGGTGTTGGTCCTGGCAGGGAGCTCAGCTGTAGAGGAAGGAGAGCAGCAGGAAGGGACGCGCTGGCGGTTGTCGTGGAGCTACCTATGGGCGGCGGCGAAGGGAAGACGACGCCGGATTGGATTAGATAGGGAGGGAGAGCGGAGTTGTCTGGGTGGATGGATGGGCCTCGCTTCAGCTGAACCTGAACTGGACTACTTGTTCGAACAAGAGCCAAGCATGGCTATTGATTTTCTTTTTCACCCGTACACACACGTGCACGCATCCACAGGCTAAATCGCAAGCAAAAAAAAAAAGGTAGCGGATCAATCAAAAGTTAGCAACACCAAAACCGGGAAAAAGTCCAATTCTCGGAGTAGAAATTAATAAATTAGTATCTTTTCTGCTTCAAATTAACAATATACAACCAACCCAAGCTAAAAACACCACACTGCGGTTACAAACACCGCACCTCAGGCTTTTGGCACATACTTATACTACCAGTCTTAAAAAAATTATCATCTTTTAATTTATTTTTAAATTAGAAGATAACAAAATTAACATCGCACGTTGTAACAAACACCGCACCTCAGTGTTTTGCCACATACTTATACTACCACTGTCTTCAAAAATTTATCATCTTTTAGTTTATTTTAAAATAAAAGATAATAAATTTATAAAGATGGAGGAAGTATTTTTTTAAAGCTGATTCTCCAAAACACAGCTTCCTTAGCTGGCAATATTTGCTTCTGCAAATCATCAATTCTCCAAAATCGAAAAAGCAACCCCTCCACTAAACGATGCCTAAAAAGTTGTAGGATTTTATAATTTGAACTTTTGTTTTTAAAACTTGGTTTTTAAGAGCTATTTGTATGGAGAGAGAGCAAAATTAACTTGCTGGTAGAAGGACCGGAGACGCCGCCGGATGCACGGTAGCAAGGACAGGCGGCCGCGGCCGGCGTCGACGCTGCCGCCGTTCAGGTAAACTTATCCTCGCGTGATTCCAGATTCCGCGTGAGTGGCTATGTGCATGGCACTGTAGCGACTCACGCCGTTTTTCGTCTTCCGTCCTCGTCTCTTTCATTCTTTCTTCGTCTGCTGGGCTTCAAACTCTTCTTCTCGCTGAGCTTTTTTTCTTCTTCCATGGAGAAGAAGAACATTCAGATTCGCAGGTTGACACTTGCTCCAGCAAAGGCTACAGGTCAGATTCAGAATTCTCACGCGAGTGTAGAGAGTTTTGCCAGAGAGATGGAGGTGATCATAGCCTCGACAAGGAAACCAAAATCCGTCCATAGTGTGGAAAATCCATCGACGATCAACCGGTTTTTTCTCTTACCGTTCTCGGTGTGGAGCCGCCATATGATCAAGATGGAAACCACAGATTATCGCCGTCCAGGGCTTCATCAGAGATCCGGAGAGAATGGCAGTCGGGACAGTCCCAGATGCTGAATTACTCACCTGTAAACTTCAGCGTCGTTGGGGCGACAAATACGGATCGGATTCCAAAATTAAAATTCAATTTCAAAGGTGGAAAGTCAACCAAGGCCACGTTAGTGGGCCAGAAAAATTTCCAGCAGATCCAGTCCATGGCGTATAGTCCAGTGCCAGGCCTGGTTGCCCTCTCTGATCGATACGGTCTACCTCGTACGTACCCTAGAGCGCCGCACGTCAAACCTCTCACCGTCCGTTGGTTCACCTACGCGGAAGCAACGCGGCTGAAGATGGACAATGGCGGCGGCTATCAGGGTGGTACTGGTGGACAGAGATCAACATTCAACCGGCGGCCGGGAGGGACTGGTGGACAGGGAAGCTTCATCAACCGTACCCTACAGCAACAAAGGTTCCACCCTGGTTACGGATCTGTTCAACGTGGTGGCAGGGGTAATCGATACCCCAAGCGTTTTGGAGGAAGGATTAGGCAGAGGTCATTCATATGAATATAATGGCAGAGGAGGTGCAGGAACACAAGGTAATTCTGCAGCTCATGGATGCAACAATCGAGTGATATGAATAATGATCATCAGGCACTTGTAGGTAATATCCCGGTTCAGCTTAACCTCCCGGCACATGCGGCTGCACTCCTGCAGCAGGCTTTTGCTCCGGTGATGGAAAAGCAAAACTCCAGTCAGACCAACGTGAAGGGATCAGACAACAGTCAGGTTGAAAGATCAATATCCAAGATCAGTGGCGAAGCTAGAGGAGAAAACTACCTGGTGCTTCTCTTTACTACCATATAAATTTCAGCTAATATCTAAATTTTAGCTATTAACAAGGAAGAATCATCATTTACCCTGGTGTGAACCTAGCTTCGCCACTGTCCAAGATGGAACAGATCAACACAATGTCAAAACCGACCGCAGCTGCACTACAGGAATACCGGTCACTTACGTCGGCCAAAGCCGACGTAAGTTAGGCTTAAACCGACGTAATTAACTTAATTACGTCGGTTTTTGCTTAATTACGTCGGCTTTCAGTCGACGTAGGGTTTTGGACGTAATTAAGGTAACTTACGTCGGCCACCGACGTAAGTTACCTTAATTACGTCGGTCTGCAGGAGCCGACGTAAGTTCACCCTCGAGATGGGCCTTGGGCTGGGCCGGATGACTTACGTCGGCTTGGGCAGGCCGCCTTATCGCTATTTGACAACGAAAAAGCTCATTCCACAAAAGCTTCTGTCTTGGCGTACCACTCATCTGAGTGACCACCAGTTCTGCTCTTCCAACCAGTGTACATCCAACTACGGTCTTCGCCCATGTTTGACTCTGCAGTTTAACGCGAAAGAAATTGTCGTTAATGTATTGTTATGTTATGTGTCACGGCCCTACAACCTAGGCAGATAGATCCTAAACCCACCCAAGAGTGACCGAGCGGAGCGTGCTCATGACGAGACGCGTGATCCGGATTCGAACGAAATTTCGGCAGCATAACCCCGCTGTTCTCCACTGCACGCCCAAAAATGGTGCAGCAGAGAACAACAGGGTTACGCCACCGAAATCTCGTCCAAATCCGGACCCGCGTCTCGTCACAAGCCACGCCCCCTCGGTCACTCCGAGGCTGTCCAAAAAGGGACAATTCCGAACCTGCACGTCTCACATGCCAATGGCATGTGAGACGTGCCGATCCGAAACGGGTAACACATTGCTATAGGTTACGTTGCTCATTTTCATTTTGAGGTCATTTAAGAGAGAGGAAAGAACTAGAGAAAGACTGAGAGGAAAGTTGGTCTTAGATGACAATTCCACATCCATTTCCATCATCCACACAATCGCGGGTCATTGACGTTCTTAAGGCGGTAAGGCGACTTAAGGCGACGGATCCCCCTGCTCCTGCGGCGCCAGCTTTCCCTGCCGCCGCCGGCTTCCCTGGTCGTCGCCGCCTTACCCTAGAAAGCAAGGAAACAGGGACGCCTTACGATGTCGGAGCGCCTTACCGCTTTAGCGTTGCTAAAGCGACGCTAAAGCGACGCCTTAATAACTATATACCGCGTTTCTCAGTTCACCGCCGGCGCGAGCTTCTTTTGCGTGCCGCCCACCGCCTCGAGCTCCTCCGCCGCCCCGATCTCCTCTGCTCACCCCTACACACGACACACGGTTTCTCTCTCTCTCTTGGAGCTACCGGCGACGCCGTGGCACCCGACAATGGGCCGGCCCCGACGCTGCCCTCCTCATGGTGCAATTAAGCACTTAATAATAAATAGATAAACCACTTCAGCATAGTTAAACGCATAAGCAAATTAACAACTTAAATAAACCAATTAAGCATAATTAAACAAATTTAAGCAATTTAAGCATAATTAAACATAATTAAATAAACCACCTAAGCATAATTAAGCAAATTAAGCAAAAATAAGCAAATTAAGCATAATTATGCATAATTAAGCAAATTAATCATAATAAAATAAACAACTTAAGTATATTTAAGCAAATTAAGCAAAAATAAGCAAATTAAGCATAATTAGGCATAATTAAGCAAATTAATCATAATAAAATAAACCACTTAAGCACATTTAAGCAAATTAACCACTTAACCATAATTAAATAAACAATTTTGCAATTTCAACAAATTTAAATTAAGCAAATAAGCAATTTCAGCAAATTTCAGCAAACAATTAAGCAATTAAACAATTAAGCACATGGGGAGGGGAGGTCAAGGGGGAGGGGAGGAGGAGGGGGAGAGGGGGGGCTCGGGATGGGAGGGGAGGGGAAGGGGGGCGGTGCTCGGCCGTGGAGGGGAGGGGGAGGGGAGGTCGAGGGGGAGGGGAGGAGGAGGGCGGCGCTCGGGATGGGGAGGCGGACGGCGGCGCTCGGGCGGCAGGACGACGGCGGCAGGGCGGCGCGTGGGGGGGGGGGGGGTCGGGGAGGGGAGGGGAGGAGAGGAGGGGAGGGGAGTACCTTGTGGCGGCGGCGTAGGACGGAGGCGTCGGGCGGCCGGGCGGCGACGGCGGGGCGGCGTGCCGGCGGCGGGGCGGCGACGGGGAGCAGGCGGCGCGGCGACGACGGGGGGCAGGCGGCGGCGGCGGTTGGGAAAAGGTGCGCGTGAAATGAGAGCGCGCACCGCTCGCGCGGTTAGGTTAAACAACAACTTACGTCGGCCAAGTTTACTTACGTCGGCCGACATCAGGGCCGACGTAAGTTAGGTTTAACTTACGTCGGTCATTTAACTTACGTCGGCTATGGGCCGAGGCCGACGTGGGTACTTTTTATTACTATCGGTCCCTTTACTTACGTCGGTCGACCGACGTAATTTATTTAACTTACGTCGGCTACCAGGCACCGACGTAAGTTACTTACTTACGTCGGCCGGCCGACGTAAGTTGCCCTGGCCGACGTAAGTGATGGATATTCCTGTAGTGCTGAGATCCCAGAGTCGTCTGCCAAGAAAAACAAGGACACCAATGGTAACAAACCATACTGCAGTCGCTGTTTTGCTAAAGGCCACACATTGGAAGAATGCATTCGCGAGTTATATTGTGAAATTTGTGACTGCGATCAACATTCAAAACAGAGGTGCTAAATATTCAGAGCAGCAAGGCAAACTGCAAATATGTGTGGTTTCTCTGTTGATGGCCTTGGGTTTTACTATATTCCAATTCCACATGCAGTATCACAAAAAAATAAGACAGATGCTAGAGCTGCGGAGATGAAGGTGATTGATGGCTCGCTCACAGTGGCTCAGGTAAAATCTGAATTGGAGATATTAATTCCAGCTAAATGGACATGGCATGTGGAGGAATCTGGTTTAAACACATATAAGACTCTATTTTTGTCAAGAGTGGAGTTGAAGAGAATGATGGAGTGGGGGATGGTACATACAAGATTCAACAATGCCAAATTGAAAATTGAAGAAAGAGGAGCAGGTAATGGTGCAAAGGCAAAGCTCCCAAAGGTCTGGATACAATGGGTGTCACGGTGGACGTGGATATGGTGTTCACCAGAAACAATGGTATATGCCAATTCCAAGCTCTGGTGTTATATTCTAATATCATTCCCTACTCGGTTGATGCAGTAATTGGTGAATACCTCTATGAATTGAAATTCCAGGTAGAGGATGAGGTGATTTCTGGGGCCCCTGCACCCATGGATATGGACACAAACAACTTTGATGAAGACAATGATGACTTACTTGGTGATGAGGAACATGATAATTGAGGGGTCACAGGTAGCAGACAGGCACTCAGCATGGGCGCCAACTCTCTGTTAGTGCAACGTACATGAGTCTACTTGCAGGACTTCAAGTGGGAGACAATTGATGATGGCGTGAGTATAAATGAGGAGGTCTGTGTTTTGTCTATTAATAAAAGTATACAGACACACCCCCTTATTACTAATGCTAATCACATTATTTCGCAGGAAATAAATGAAGATAATTGCATACCAATGCAAGCGAAAGAGCCGATACATGATGTGGATGTGATCTTGAATGAATCTCATGAGGTTAGTTCTAATCGTCATACAGATAAAGTTAAGGAGATGCCGATGCCTGAGGTGCAGACTAACACCCTTGTACTCAATGAGCAGCCTGAGGAGGAGTTATACTCTCCCAACATTGCAGCGCATGTGGAGAAAAATGTTGCAGCCATTAAGGCGCTTGCTGCAATTGAAGATGCATCTTCTACATTCACAGCAGCACACCGCAGCAAGAGGAGAGCGGCCTCCGTAGACGAATCAGTTATGGAGAGAGCTGCTAGGATGAAGGCAAATAAAAATAAAGGTCAGAACACTTTATCTTTCCTTGCAGACTCGAATGATGAGTTGATTGATAAACTGCATGGTGTAGGAATAATAGCAGGGATAGATAATCTTAGTAAGTCTAGAACGATTCAGATTCTGAAAAATATAGAAGGTGGAAGAATTAAGAAAGCATCAGACCATTATATGAAATCTGATAATTTAGACTCAAAAGAGGTAGAAGCGGAGGAAGATGAGGAATTAGACAAATTTATACTCAACCATATATGTGCTGACATTATAGACAAGGTAATGGACAAAGACAGTGATCAATATAATCACACTGTCAAGTCTTCCGTGTTCAATTCCTCACATAGAAGAAGTAGAGGGTTCGGGACCACATCTCAGAATAATTAGTTATAATGAAAGGAATTTTTTGGAGTTGTGATGGATTCAGAGACCCAAAGAAACATAGATTTTTATCCGACCTTACAAAGGAACACAACCTAAATTTCATAGGTATCTCGGAAACGAGGCCGAAAAACTTTACGTCATCGTTTCTTCAAAACCTTTGTGCAGGTCGTGATTTTATTTGGCATTGTAAAGAGCCTCATGGTCGATCAGGAGGCATGCTATTAGGGATTGATCTTAATACTTTTCAAATTGGTGCAATTGATGAGGGAGATTTTTACGTGAAATTCCATCTTTGTACCAAATCTGATAACTTCAAATGGTCGCTCATACTAGTTTATGGACCAACACAATCTCAATATAAAGAGAATTTTCTAACAGAGCTAGTTAATCTATGTTCGAAGGAAACTTCCCCATATATGGTGGGAGGTGACTTCAACATAATGCGACATATGCGGGAGAAAAACAAAGGTCCTTTCAACAAAAGATGGTCATTTATGTTTAATGCAGTCATAGATGACCTAGATTTACGTGAGTTAGAAATGTCTGGTAGGAGATACACGTGGGCGAATGCTTTACCAAATCCTACATTCGAGAAATTATATAGGGTTTTGGTTTCTACGGAATGGGAGCATAAATACCCTTTATCCACAGTTGTGGCACTTACCAGACGAATTTCTGACCACACCCCCCTCTTAGTGAGCATTGGTGGAACATCCTCAAGGACAAACACCCCATCTTTTAAGATAGAGTTAGGGTGGTTCCTGAGAGATGGTTTCAGGGATACGGTCTGGTCCATTTGGGATGTGGAAGTAAATGAACAAGCCCCTACGGATGGATGGCAAGCGAAGATTCGGAGATTAAGACAGTACTTGTGTGGTTGGACAAAGAATACAAGCGGTATTTACAAGAAAGAAAAAAAGGACATATTAGATGTGGTGGATGCTCTTGACAAAAGAGCTGAATCCATACCGCTAAACATAGAGGAAATCAACTTGAAACACCAATTGAATGATAGATTAGCGAGGATGTTAAGAGAAGAAGAATTAAAATGGTACCAAAGGGCGAAGACTAAAGACTTGTTAGAAGGTGATGCAAACACAAAATATTTCCATCTGATTGCTAATGGTAAACACAGGAAAAATAGCATTTATCAACTTTAGGAAGGTGATGTCCAGATAATCGATGATGTGGAACTTAGGAATTATATAACTAAGTATTACAAAAATCTCTTCGGGCCACCAATGGAAAATTCTTTCCATCTGGACGAGTACAAAAGGGATGATATTCCTCAAGTCTCGCAAGAAGAGAATGATTTATTAACTGCGATATTCACCGAGGAGGAAGTTAAAAATGTGGTTTTCCAAATGGAACACAATAAGGCTCCGATACCGGACGGCTTCCCAACAGAGTTTTATCAAGTGTTCTGGGACCTCATAAAGAATGATTTAATGTCTTTATTTAAAGACTTTTGGGATGGTAATAGGAATTTATTTAGATTAGATTTGGTACGATCATTCTACTACCAAAATGTGTGGAGGCAAACAAGATTCAACAATACAGACCGATATGTTTGTTGAATGTAAGTTTCAAAATATTTACGAAAGTACTCACTAATCGGATCTTAACAATTGCCCACAAAGTCATCAGCCCTACACAAACCACATTTCTATCTGAAAGAAATATAATGGAAGGTGTGGTCATTTTGCATGAGACAATACATGAAATGCATAGGAAAAAAGCAGAATGGGGTAATAGTGAAAATCGACTTCGAAAAGGCATATGACAAAGTGAACTGGCAGTTTGTAAGACAGGTGTTATGCATGAAAGGATTTTCCCCTTTGTGGTGTGATTAGGTAGACACTGTAATGAGAGGTGGTCATGTAGGTATAAAAGTAAACGACCCGATAAGCGAAAACTTTCAAACCAAAAAGGGTCTTAGATAGGGTGATCCTTTATCACCTATTCTTTTTAATATTGTAGCTGATATGCTTGCCATAATAATCAAAACATCCAAGGAAAATGGTCTGATATCAGGGGTCGTTCCACATCTAGTAGATGACGGATTATCCATTCTACAACATGCGGACGACACAATTATTTTTATGGACCATAAACTTGAGCATGCAAAAAACCTAAAACTGTTACTATGCGCATTTGAGCAACTTTCGGGGCTAAAAATAAACTTCCACAAAAGTGAATCATTTTTCTTCGAAGATGCCTGCCAGGTACAACAGCAATACTCAGACCTCTTTGGATGTCAAATAGGGAA
Source organism: Tuctoria greenei (assembly GCA_036927565.1). NCBI lineage: Eukaryota > Viridiplantae > Streptophyta > Magnoliopsida > Poales > Poaceae > Tuctoria > Tuctoria greenei. Next base: position 169,383,505 of record JAYESD010000005.1, on the reverse strand, counting down.
TTACCCCTATAAATACTTAGGTATCTCGATGCAGTACAAGAAACTAAATAATAAAGATTGGAAAATGATTGAGGAAAGGTTCGAAAAGAAACTAAGCAGTTGGAAAGGAAAACATTGTTGGTTGGTGGTCGCCTAGTGCTGATTAATTCGGTTCTAACAAACCTCTCGATGTTTATGATGTCTTTCTTCGAGATTCCATGGGGAATTCTAGAGAGACTAGACTATTATAGATCCAGATTCTTCTCGCAAGCGGACAATCATAAAAAGAAGTATAGGCTTGCCAAATGGAGTCTGGTCTGTCAACCTAAAGAACAAGGAGGTTTAGGGGTTCTAAATCTTTATATCCAGAATATGTGTTTACTTAGGAAATGGTTATTTAAATTAATAAATGAAGACGATTTATGGCAAAAGATTTTAAAGAGGAAATACATGAGAAATAAAACAATAGGTCAGGTTCAACAAAGACCGGGCAACTCTCACTTCTGGGCTAGTTTAATGAAAGTGAAAGACATGTTCCTACAATATGGTAAATTCCAAGTGAATAATGGTGTTTCAACAAGATTTTGGGAAGATAAATGGTTGGGAAATACCAGCCCAAGAGAGAAATATCCTAGCCTATACAATATAGTTAGACGTAAACATGATACTGTGGCCCAAGTATTAAGTTCTATACCCCTGAATATATCGTTTTGCAGAGGGTTGGTTGATGATAATTTAACTAGGCGGTATAGACTAGTGGCGTCCATAGTTCATATATGACTGAATAACACAGAAGATACCTTTAAGTGGGACTTACACCAAAATGGGGCCTTCTCTATTAGATCATTGTATAGTGCTATGATCTCTAATGGTAACATATGTAGAAATAGAAAGTTATGGGAAGCCAAATTACCACTAAAAATAAAGATTTTTTATTTGGTACTTAAGTTGTGGAGTAATACTAACAAAAGATAATCTAGTTAAACGTAATTGGAAGGGTGACAAAAAATGTGCCTATTGTATGCAGATGAAACAATTCAGCATCTCTTTTTCCAATGTCATTACGCTAGATTTATTTGGCGCATTGTTGGTATTTCTTTCAACATTAATATCCCAATTTCTATATCGCATATGTTGAATGGTTGGTTGTATTCTTTTAATACTAATCGCAGGAAAATGATCACTGTTGGTGTAGCAGCTGTATGCTGGGTCATTTGGTTAAGCAGAAATGACATTGTGTTTGATAACTGTCCAATTAAAACTTATATGCAGGTACTTTTCAGGGGCACCTACTGGCTACACACATGGGCGTCGCTGCAAAAGGTTGAGGAGAACAAACGCATGATACGGATGGCTTGCAAGACTATGGAAGCCACCGCCATGGAAACATTCGCCCGATTTGGATAGAGTTTTAGTTATATGCTTCATTATTAATAAATTGTATCGGGCTAAATTTTATTTTCAAGGGTATGGAGTCAAGAAATGTCTTTCTGCTTATTATTGTTTAAACTTTTGTATTATGTACTGTCATAACATGATGTGAGGGGAAGGTCGGGATTTGAACCCATTATCTAAAAAAAGAGCTATTTGTATAAAAGAACTCCAAACGGGCTTGAAAACAATCTCTCTAAAAAGAATCGATCGAGTTTATCCTCATTTCCAAAAAGGGGAAAGTTGGCACGGAATATCGTTGTGTGAAAACCTAGTAGTGAATCATTTTGTTTTACCCTGTTTGGTTCCGACGGATTCAACATAGAAACAAAAATGTTTTCTCCTACCAAACGCACCATAAGAGACGTGTACACGCATGTCCAGATCAGCATATGACATGATACATTGTGATATGATCACACCATATGCTGAGATACAGTAATTATAAATAATACTGGACGTTTAAACACAAGTTATGATACTTTCCAGCTGAAGATAGCTCATGGGCACTCCACTGCTTACTTATCCCTCACCTTGATACTTCCCGCCCGTATCCAAGACAAGAATCTGACGAACACATTAGGAATGTTTTTTTTACTGAATATACTATACTCTCTCTATTCTCAAATACTTTTCACACTTTAATTAAAAATGAAATAAACTGTAAAAAGTACTTAAGAACGGAGAAAGTATGGTTTTGCAAAAGACAGGCACCATGGCAGATAAGATCCTTTCTAATTCATTCAACCTGCCAGGCAGCGCGATCTGTGAATCTTGTTCTTGTGGAATTAATGCATTGATTTCTTTTCCGGATGAGGTGTACAAAACTATTTTTCTTTACAAGTAATATAGAGTCGAATTGTGGTCTATGTTAGAAAATACGAGACAATTTACTGAATAATTTCGGAAAAACACGCGAAAAAACAACAGCGATCAACACCGGTAAATAGACGGGACGAGAATTATCGTGTACCGATTTGAAGCCGTAGAAACCGCTCTAGATCTAGCGTCAAACAATCGGTGCAGATGTTGGTGATGACATTGGGCTGCAGCGCCCAATCTCCTCGGTAGGCGACCCGTGGTGAAGAACGCGAGCAGTCGCGCGAAACACTTCCTAAAAACCTTATTTGTCCTCTCCCGGTGTAGGACCGTAAGGGCGAACGGTTTCAGAGACTTGCTCTCCCGATCGTCGGTGCACACTGGCGCTCGGGATGGAGTAGACAAAAATACATCACAAGGAACGCAGACGTAGGATCGATCTACCCTACCGCGCACGCCCGTATTTATAGAGTTCTCGAGAGGCGGTTCGGTTGCGACCCGAAGGATCTGCACCGGAACTGACTCAATTGTTGTAGATAGTGTTAGTCTCTAACTTGGACTCTATCCAACTCGGAAGCCCGAAAATTCGGAAGTCCAAATAATTTTTTTGCAAAAATATAAAATCTAAACAAGGCCCGAGGCTCGAATTCACACGAACAAACGTTCGCGCGCACATGTCAGGCGGGGCGTGGCGAGGCGAGCGAGTGAGGAGGAGGAGGAGCGCACGTGGGCTACCCCTCTCTTCTTCTGTTCTCTCTCACTCAATAAGTGTAAGAACATCATCTTTTATATATAGGAGTTGCTCCTCTTCCACTTTCTATATGGGACTAAACAGTGAGCACCACCCTCTCTTGCTCTAATGGGCCTTTGAGATTTATTAGGATTTATTTCAAAATATTACATGGGTCAAGCTCATTTATTCTAACAATTCCCCACCAGATCTCAAAGCCATTAGAAGAGAGGTCATTCTCGTTCCTTGTTTGATATACTAGTGTTTTAGTAGAGACTGTTAAGTTGAACTTCTGCCTAGATCCTCAAGCTTCATCAGCTCATAATTTGAACAATGGACTACGTCTTGAATTGCAAGTTTTGTACGATCTAACTTCAACCAAAATCCATTACCAGTATTTGACTAACAGTAGTCTATCCCACAGGTGGAGCATATGTGTCATACTCTCTGATCTTTTCATGAGCTTTCTGAAGATCACCAAAATCTCACAAACTGCGACGTTAGACAGTCGAAGCTCATATAGGTGTGGTTCTTTCAAGGTTTCCCTGTACGACGACATCTTTGCTACACATAGTCAACAGAAACACATTAAGACAAATCGCCAACCTACCTTACAGTTTGAGAATACAAGTGTGCATATTCACATAGAGAGGGTCTAATGGAAATACTCTCTTCAGTGAACCACTAGCTTGGTTCCCATGTCCTAATTCACAGGATCTCCAATCACATAGGTTGGATTACTACTATGATATCACATCCATGGGTCTATAATCCATCTCCTTCGATGCACTTTCTATCACATTATAGACCCTTTGTAAAGGGATCTACCATATTCTTATCTGTTTGTATGTACGAAAAAATAATAACTCTGTAGTTTCTCATTTTCCTGGCAGATTTTAAATGTCTCTTGACATATCTTGATGATTCTGCATTATTCTTAGAATTGGACACTTTAACAATCATCGTCTGATTGTCACATTTCATAATGATTGCTGGCAATGGTTTTTCAAGTACAGGCAAATTCATCAAGAGCTCTCACAGCCATTCTGCCTCTGCAGTTGCTGTCTCTAAAGTAGTGAGTTTTGCTTCTATGGTTGACCTCGTCAAAATGGTCTGTTTATAGGACCTCCATGATATAGCACCACCAGCTAGAGTGAACACATATCCACTCATCGCATAGAGTTCATCAACATCAGAGAGTCAGTTCGAATCACTATAACCCTCAGGCACGGCCGGACGCCCAGTATAGTGAATTTCATAACTCATTGTACCTGTCAAGTAGCGCATAACTCTTTCAAGTGCATGTCAATGATCTATACTCGGGTTTGACATGAACTTGCTCAGTTTGCTCATGGCAAATGAGATATCAGGACGGGTTGCACTTGCTAAGTACATGAGTGAATCGATCATATGAGAATATTTAAGTTGATCTCTTCATTCTTTTTTGTTCTTTCTGAGTATCACGTTGGGATCATAAAAGCGTTGGAGAAATCTTGCTATCCATAAAGCCGAACCGGCTCAATATTCTCTCAACATAGTGGAATTGACTTAAAGTAATCTCACTCTCATCCTTATTCAGCTTAATGTTCTAAATAACATTAGCTTCTCTCAGATCTATTATATCAATACACTTTGATAGAAAGGACTTGACCTCGAAAATTATATTAATGCTCGTACCAAAAATAAGTATATCATCCACATATAAGCATAATATAATGCTATCGTCCCCACCATGGCGATAGTACACGCACCGATCAGCCTCATTAATGATAAAGCCCGCAGACGTCAAAGTATTGTCGAACTTCTCATGCCATTGCTTAGATGCTTGTTTCATATCATACAAAGATTTCAACAGTTTGCACACTTTTTGTTTCTTCACCTTTTACTACGAACCCATCAGGTTGTTTCATATAGATCTCCTCTTCCAACTCTCCACTAAGGAAAGTTGTCTTCACATCTATTTGATGGATGATTAGACCATAAGAGGCAGCCAAAGAAAGTAGTATACGAATTGTCGCCATTCCGGCGACAGGTGAATAGGTGTCAAAATAGTCTTCACCTTACTTTTGAGTATAGCCCTTTGCAACTAGCCTCACCTTATACTTTTCAATAGTACCATCAGGTCTGAGCTTCTTCTTGAACACCCACTTGCAGCCTATTGGTTTGCACGCGTACGATCGTTCAGTTAACTTCCAGTTTCCATTAGAAAGAATTGAGTAAATCTCACTATGAAGTGCTTCTTTCTAGTCATCTACATCACGTGATGCATATGTCTCTGCTATGGATCTGGGATTATCGTCCACAAGGTATACAATGAAATCATCACCGAAGGATTTTGCGATCCGTGATCTCTTACTCAACTGAGTTATTTCATTGTGTTCCTCCTCTGGGATATTCTCAAACAGTGTATCAAGAAACTCGTTAGTTGTGGTGGATTCAAGATAAATTTTAGAAGAGATCCTAGCAGTACTATGCATATCTTTCATAGGAAATATATTCCCGAAGAATGTTGCATCACGAGATTATATAATAGTATCAACATGCATATCAAATACCTCTGATTTAACTACTAAAAATCTATATGTGATGCTCCGATGAGCATAGTCTAGAAAGATACAATTCACTCTCTTTGGTCCCAGCTTGTGTTTCTTGGTAATTGGAACATTGACATTTGTCAAACATCCCCAAGTACGCAAGTATGAAAGTGATGGTTTTCTCCCAACCCACTCCTCATAAGGAATTTTCTCTTCATTCTTGTTTGGAATGCGGTTTAGGACATGACATGAAGTTAATAGAGCCCCCTCTCCCACCATGCCTTAGATAAATCGAATGTGTCTAACATGGCATTCACCAAGTCACACAATGTGCGGTTTTTCCTCTCGGCTATCTTGTTTGATTGGGATGAATAGGGAGACGTCCTCTCATGTATAACACCATGTTCCTCACAGAAATCATCAAATATTTTGAAAAGAATACTCGCCACCATGATCTAACCAAGAAGTTTGATGTTTCTCTCTAATTGAGTTTTTACTTCAGATTTATAGATTTTAAAATAGTCTAAAGCTTCATATTTAGTTTGCAACAAGTAAACATAGCAGAATCTAATAGAATCATCTATTAATGTCATAAAGTATTTCTTTCCACCTTTTGTCAACACACCATTCATCTCGCATAGATCAAAATGTATGAGTTCTAATAGTGCCAACTTTCTCTCCTCGGTGGCCTTGTAAGGCTTTTGAGGTTGCTTTGAGTACACACAACTATGACACTTAAAACCTTTGGCAATGGTGAAATCCTGAATTAATTTGAGACTAGATAGCCGATTCATTAAACCAAAATTAACGGGACATAAACAAGAATGTCAAACACTCATATCATCATTAATAATGCCACAAATATGGTTCACTGACTTATTATTAAACTTCGAAAGAGAAAAATGGAACAAGCCTTCGCATTCATAGCCTTTATCTATAAATTATCTATGCTTCGACACAACTATTTTATTGGACTCTAAAACTAATTTAAACCCATCTCTACATAGAAGGGTGTCGCTAACAAGATTCTTGTTCATAGTAGAGACATGTTGCACGTTCTTCAGCTGAACAATCTTTCCCAAAGTGAACTTCAGATCGACCATGCCAACACCACGAACAGAAGCATGTGATCCATTCCCCATTAAGACGGTGGAATCCTGGACAAACTGGTAAGAAGTAACATAGACATGCCAGAACATACATGGACAGTAGCACCCATATCAAACCATCAAGATGGTGTTTGAGAAATAGAAAGAATAGTAAAAGAATTACCGTACCCATCTGCATTGCTAGACGTCACGATGTTGATAATCTTTCCGCTCTGCGGTCTGCCCTATTAGGACAGTCCTTGGAAATATGTCCCTGCTCCCTACAAGTGTAGCAGCAACATCATTGGTTTAGATTGACTTCTTCTTCTTGAAATTAGTAGTTTTGTTTGGCTTGAATTGAGACTTGTTGTTCCCTTTATTTTTGACATTGGCTTTCTGCACCATATTAGCAATGATGCTAGATTGACCCTCACCTCATTTCTCAATAGCGTTCTTAGCCCGAGCCTTCTCCTCAATATTAAGAGATGCTATCAGATTTTCCACTAATATTTCCTATCTCTTGTGTTTGAGAGTTGTGGCAAAGTTCCTCCATGAAGGAGGTAACTTTGCAATAATGCACTCAGCCACAAACTTGTCGGGTAAAGGACACTTAAGGAGGTTGAGCTCTCTCGTGAGACACTGTATTTCATGATCTTGTTCAACTACGAGACGGTTGTTAACCATCTTGTAGTCCTGAAAATTCTTCATGATATACAGTTCACCGGCTGCATCGGTTGCACTATACTTAGCAGTAAGTGCATCCCAGAGCTACTTACCATTTGTGACTATCAGATAAACATCACAAAGTTTGTTGTCAAGAACACTTAAGATACATCCTCTCAGGATAGAATTGGCTTCCTTGAACTTCGTCTGTTCTTCAAGAGACAAAGGACCTTGAGACCTGCCCTCGGTTACCCAGAAGATCTTAAGTGACTGGAGTCAGAGTGTGGCCTTACTTGCCACCTTTTGAAGTGCACTCCAAAGAATTTCTCGGGCCTCAGTGTATCGGCTAAAATCATCATGTTCAACTCAGAAAATTGCCTAATAAAGTTTTTGGATTGTTAGAAAATACGAGGCAATTTAATGAACAATTCCGGAAAAACACGCGAAAAACCAGCAGCGATTAACACCGGCAAACAGACGAGACGAGAATTACCGTGCACCAATTTGAAGCCTGAGAAACCACTCTAGATCTGACGTCGAACAGTCGCTGCAGATATTGGTGACGACATTGGGCCGTAGCGCCCGATCTCCTCGGTAGGCGACCCGTGGTGAAGAACGTGGGCAGTCACGCGAAGCGCTTCCCGAAAACCTTATTCGCTCTCTTCCGGTGCAGGATTGCAAGGGCGAGCGGTTCCAGAGACCTGCTCTCCTGATCGCCAATGCACGCTGGCGCTCGGGATGGAGTAGACTAAAAGGCGGCGCAAAGAACGCGAACGTTGGATCGATCTGATCGTGGGATCGATCTGCCCTACCACGCACACCCGTATTTATAGAGTCCCCGAGAGGCGGTTCGGTTGCGATCGGGAGGATCCGTACCAGAACCAACTCAGTTGTTGTAGACACGTCAGTCTCTAACTTGAATTCTATCCAACTCGGAAGCCTAAAAATTCAGAAGCCCAAATAAATTTTCTGCAAAAATATAAAATATGGGTTCGACTCGAGGCTTGAGTTCACACGAACAAACGCGCGCGCGGGGTGGGGCAGGGCGGGGCGAGCGAGCGAGTAAGAGGAGGAGGAGCGCGCGTGGGCCATCCCTCTCTTCTTCTGTTCTCTCTCACTCAATGAGTGGAAGAACAACCTCCCTTATATATAGGAGTTTTGCTCCTCTTTCACTTCCCATGTGGGACTAAACATTCAGCATCACCCTCTCTTGTCCTAATAGATCTTTGAAATTTATTTCATAATATTACATGAGCCAAATCCATTTATTCTAACAGTCTTGATTTGAGAATTTGCATTTTTACCACAACTTTCTTCACCCGATCTGACAGTTTACTACAAATTTGTAACAATGTTTTTTGAAATATAATAAACAGAAAAAAATGTTTGAAAAAAAAACAAAATTCCTGTCCTCGTATCAATCGTTTCCTCTTCTCTAGCGATCTGGTGGACGAGCGAGCACATTGTTACAAATTCCTGTCCTCTTACTACTTTGCATGCGTATTTAACCCATTTTTTCTCCTTTTAAGTGCAAGTGTAAGTGCAGATGTTGGTATGGATCCGTCCTTTCACCCCAGTGATGAGGTTACGGCCCAAGAAATACATCGTTCAGTACAACAAAGAAACAATTCTGGAAAACTAATCTGACTCACGAGACTCTAACATATGAGGAGTTACAGCATTGCACATTATTAAAAAGAAATTCTACGGTAAAAACTCCATCCGAATTTTACGAAGATCTCCATGGCTGTAGACTCCATGGAAGAGGATGCTCTTCTCATGATTTTCTTGTCTTGGTCACCTTTTTGCAGCAACACCCAAGTACGACACCAGTACGTGCTCCTGAAAAGAACCTGCAGATAGTTTTTCATTGAGCTGTTATCAAAAACACAATCATTTCTAGGTAGCCACAATGTCCAGCATAGTGCCGCTGCAGCCACCATTATTTTATTTCTCAGTATGCTCGGGAAAGAATGCAACCACTCATTGAACATGTGCGAAACAGATAACATCGTATAAATATTGAAAGTGATACTTACAATTCTCCAAAGAAATTGAGCATAGTGACAATCAAAAATAAGGTGTTGAATAGTTTCATCACAATTACAGAAAACACATTTTTTATTGCCTGCCCAATTCCGCTTCAGTAAATTATCATTCGTAAGAATCACTTCTCTTTTTAAGTACCACATAAATATTTTGATTTTTAGTGGTAATTTTGGTTCCCATATCACTCTGTTTCTATACACGTTACCATTCGTGATGAGTGTCTTATACATACTTTTTACTGAGAAATCACCTTTTTGGTTTAAATCCCACCTCAAAGTGTCATCTGTATTTGTTAGACTCACATGAGCGATGAAAGCTACTAGGTTGTACCATCTAGCTAAATTATTTCCCACCAGACCACGTCTGAAAGAAATATTTAATGGAGTAGTACTAAACACATGAGCTACAATAGCATGCTTTTGTCTAATAATATTATACAGGGAGGAAAATTTATCTTTAAGTTTATAATTTCTGAGCCAGTTGTCTTCCTAGAATCTTGTGGCGCGACCATTATTTACTTTAAACCTACTGAATCGCAATAATTTTTCTTTGACCTTCATCAGCCGGCTCCAAAAGTGAGAGTCGCCAGGTGAAAGTGCATCTAGGCATCCCCGTTGGTTTTGGATGATTGATGACGACAATTAAGAGACTAATGAGATGAGTTGATATTAAACACAAGTTTGTTGGTTGAAATGAGACAAATTCCCTCAAAAAGGAAAAAGCTGAAATGGGCGTAGACTCAAGCGTAGATATTAGGATTTCTATGGTGTTGAGCTTAGATGAGCTGTATCATGTGTAAGGGTGACTATATCATGTGCATTGAGATCATTCTAGAGGGCTTAAAGTGGTGGTTGAGAGAAAAACTCAAGTGAGAAGCCAAAATGAGAGAAAACTCTAGGAGGCCGAACTAGTCCGGGCCTCAGGTCCAGACTAGTCTGGCCAGTTAGAATAGTCCGTTATGGGTCGGACTAAATGTCTCTAGATGAGTACGGACTTGTCCATAAGGGTACGGACTAGTCCGTTCATCCCTTGGTGAGTGAAGTTGGTGCTGAGTCCCGGAAGGCCGGACCTGTCCGTTTTTGGATGGACCAAAGCGTTCTGGAAGAGTTCGGGCTTGTCTGTTGTGACACGGACTAGTATGTTTGAGACTTAATGTGAGAAACCGATTCAAAACCTAGAGGGCCGGACTTGTCCACTCCTATGGCCGGACTTGTCCGGACCTACCTTGTTGAGTTCGTTTTAGGATGGACTAAACCTTTCTGTCCTACTTGGGACTAATCCATTGTCGACTGGACTAGTCCGTGTTGTTAGTGGCCGTTTGAAATTTAAACGTTGGCATGCATGTCATCTATTTTATCGATCGATGACGTGAAATTGTCGGTGGTCCCAAAAGGTCAAACTAGTTCATGTCCTGGGGACGGACTAGTTCGGGGTTGTCCTGGTGGCAACGGTTAGTTGTCGGGACCCCTATAAAAAGGGGACCCCCGACCCCTATTTGATAACTCTTGAACCCTAGCACCGCCACAAGTGACCTAGATCCTTTCAAAGCCTTCTACTCGTCCTACTAGCCCCCTAAGACCAAATATTGAAGAGATTAGGGTTTGGGAAGGAGAGTGAAGGAAGACATCATGCTTTGGCTCTCGGTTTGATCTCTTGCACATTGTGTTGTGTTTTGTGGCTTGTGTGAGTTGAGCTTCAAGTGCTCCTTGCTGTATTGATTCGTGGGAGCCTCAACTTGCGAACAGCCCCAAGAAACTTGGTGATTACCCTTTGATATAGTGTGTCGGAGGGTGCGGCAATTCTCCCGGTACTACCGTTGGCAGCCCGCGGAGTTCTTAGTCCGGTTAGGGCGCGCGGAGATTCAGAAGAAGGTGGCAATTTGACATGAGGATTTACGTGGTTCGGGCCATCTGAGTGTAATACCCTACTCTACGGGTGTGTTGCTGTTGTATTGAGCGTTTGAGCGCTTGAGTGTCAGAGACTAGTGTGTCTTGAGCTTGTGTGTCTTGAGCTCGTATGGAAAACTCTCTCGTGTATCGCTCGATCAATCCTTTTATAGTACAAGGACTGGCCGTTACATCATCAGCCTGACCCGACATGTGGCCCTGGCAGTTACTAGTGTCTAATACACAGTTAATGTACTTAATTCCCCTTAATAGCATAGTAACGCCCCTTAATGGTGGCTTTACTGGTATTAAGGGTCATCCGATCGTGTTTCATTAAGATAGTATTAATGACACTTAATAGAGTCTTGAAGTATTTAATCTTCCTTGAAGCTCCGAGCCGTTGAAGGTCCACCAATCAGTTCATTGAAGTTGAAGGTCCAGCGGTTGGACGCATGGCAGCTCCGGAGCTTACCGTCTTGGATGAGTAGGTCCCGTGCTGTTGTACACATGTCGGTACCGGAGCTTCCCTCTGTCGGGGGTTAGGTCCGGGGGTGCCACACAGGTATCTAGTCCAGAGCTTTCCCATGTATGGAATGTAGCTCCGGTTTTATGATACACGTGGCAGCACTGGGACTAACCATAGAAGGGAGGCAGGTCCGGTTCCGAGTGACATGTGGGGCCTTCAGAGATTTTCAACTCAGATAGGTGGAGTTCCTTTGTACTCTTTACAGTCCCAAGGGGTATCCGGTACGCAGGGTACCGATAGTGGCCCCCTAGGCCCACCTCTGGGATAGACTTTTTGGTTTAAGTCATTCTACCGGAGGTGGGTCCATCTTTTGATTTTGGCGCCGTGTCTTCAAGGATTTTTGGATGTGCCGTTGAGGTGATGGTTTGCAGTTAAACCACCGCCATGTGGCATCTTCAGGATGCGGCAGGTGAGATCTGCGCGTGCGGATCTCACACAATTGAAGGTCGTCGGTTCCCGATACAAAAACTGTATCAGTTCCGCGCGCCCTGTGAGGCCGCCGCCCTCGGGTTTCCCGCCTCTCATGATGACGACTGTTCACCTGGGGTAAGGACCTCGACTTGATCGTCAGGGTTGCCCCGGGCCCCCTTATCATTGGCAGGGTGAAGTTTTTGAACTGTATCGTTGGCCCTTCTGTGGTTTCCATCAAAGCGTTGTGGTGGCTTACTTAAGAAGGAAAGCGCGCACCGTTTGGGGATTCCTTACGCCTTCATTTGAACTTGCACTCGAATCCTTCAAACTTTCGCTTGCTTTTCCTCTCTTGCCCCGCCGTGCTGCGATGGAGTTGGGTCTTCACAAGAACCGTCTCACGACCGACGGTGATTTGAAGAAGGTCCAGACCTACATGGGGTGGTCCAGTGACTCGTTCAACCACCTGGTGCGCGCCAGCAAGCTCCCGTTCAAGAAGGAGCGCGTCGGCGACATGGTGTACTTTTCCGCGTACGCCATGGTGAGACTGATCCCACCCTTCTCCACTTTTCTCTTGATGCTGCTAGACTTCTGTGGTCTACAGCTGTACCACCTTGGCCCCCACTCCATTCTTCTTGTGTCCACATTCGTCCACTTCTGCGAGATGTGGGTGGGTATTCTCCCCTGCGTTGAGCTTTTTCGTACCTTCTTCACCATCAACACTATCGACAAGAGCGATGAGTATCTTGGCTTCTACTACTTTGTGAAGCGCAAGAAGTGCCCTTACAAGTACTTGAGGTAGTTCCCTTTCGACAAGTGGGACGACTGGAAGAAGGACTGGATTGTCATTAGGGCAGAGGAGCACGAGAAGTTGGAGCTTCCTGAAGGCCTCCCCAACGTTGACACTGAAGCCTGGAGTGAAGTTCATGTGCTGTCGAAGGCCTTCAACCCTGCCTTGACCAGGATCCGCCAATGTGTGGAAGGAGGAGTGACCCCCCAGGCGGTCTTCTGCAACTTCCTGGTCAACAGGTGGGCTCCGCTAAAGAAGAGGGAGAAGCTCGCCTGGGCCCTCAACAGCGTGATGGACGATGACTGGATTGAGACCGATTTGAAGTTCCAGCACGACATCAACGTCGAGGGCGATGATTTGACTCCGCCAGCGGCTTTCCTCCCTCTAAACATGGAGGCGGAGTTCAGCAGGGAGCTCCGGCGGAAGATGTCGGTGCTTGACGACCTCGGTGAAGTTGAGAGGCGTCCAACCACCAAGCTGGTGATCCCCGGAGCTTCTGAAGGTGGCCCTGCTCCTGCCCTGAAACAGAGAGTTGAAGTCTTAGGCAAGGGCAAAGAATTGGCCGAGCCCTCGAGCCGAAAGAGGAAGTTGAAGCACTCTGACAGGAGGCCCATCAGACCTGCTCCTTCCACGACAGCTCCTTCTCCTCGGCGGGGGAGGTCTTCGACGGTGACCACTCCAGCATCGGCATCTCCCCGGGACGCCAGCTCCGCCCAGGTGACTCCAGCGCCGGAGCCAGCTAAGGGCTCTAGGTCCGAGGGTCCTTCTCAGTTAAGGGGGGCCTCAACCAAGATGTTGCTGGCGGCAGCAGTGAGCTCCGGAGGGCCTTCCGGAGCTACTACCCCAGTTGCGACTGGGTCGGGCTTCGAGCGTCCGACGAAGAGGTTTCGCACTAGCTGGAGCGGAAGTCTCCCAAGGTAAATTTGCTTTTTTACCTCAGTTGGTTATTTTTTGTTCTAATCATATTTTGATTTTCTTTGTCTTTCATCCACAGGCTATCCAAGAAAGGGGTTGAAGCTCCGATTCTTGTGACAGCAACTGATGCTGTACAAGCGGAGGCTCCGGCTCCAGTTCCAACGCCGCCCCAGGTGGTGGCTGAGGTCGCGGCAGCTCGGGCGCCAGCTGTCGAGGTCCTTGACCTCGACTCATCTCCCGAAGCTCCCATGGTAGCGTCGGGCCATGGGAATGAAGACGTACCAGCAGCACCAGCTCCGGAGGTTGAAGCTCCGGTTTTGGATGTTGTGATGACGGACGCTCCAGCCTCAGAGCTGGAGGTAGCTGCAGTTTTGGCCTTAGAGACGGATGTTATTGAAGCCCCGGCGACAGAGCCAGTGGTTACTGAAGTTCCGGCGCCTAAGCCGGTTGTTGTGGAGGTGCCGGCACCCGGACCGGTGGAGGTCGAAGCGTCGCGCTTGAACTGGGAGTGGAGGAGGCACCAGCATCGGAGCCGAAAGTGGCCTCAGCTCTGGCTGAATCTTCAATGCCTGCCCCGGAGGTAGTAGTCACGGAGGTACCCTCGCCTGAGTCAGGGTGCCAAGACGAAGCGGCCGGTCCTCTGCTTGAGGGATCAGCTGCTGATGACCTGGTGGCAGGACCTTCGGAGCCAACTCCGGAGGTGGAAGCTCCCATTGTCGGACCTTCCTCAGCGACGACTGAGGCTACCCCAGAGGGTGGAACTAGTGTCGTGGAAGCTCAGGGGACCACTCTTGTAGAGTGGGACCCAATTTTTGTTATGGAGAACCCGCTAGAGTCAGCGGAGAGGACCCCGGTAGGTCCAGAGCCAATCCCCCTGTCATTATCCATCGACAACGCCTGCTCCAGTCTTCATCAGGTCCAACTGGCCTTTTACCATGACAGCAAGACCCTCAAGGAGGAGCGCCAAACCCTTAGGAGGTGGCGCAACTGGCTCCAATTCGAGACCAAGCTGGTGCAAACACGGCTGGTTGGCGACAAGGTGGTCAAGAGGGAGAAGCCCGGATGGAGTACTGGGGCCAGCTGCTGGACGAGAGGGAAAGAATGGTGCGATCCCTCAACAACCAGTACCTGGCCATCCATGATGCTAATGAAGCAGCAAATGATCGCCAACAGAAGCTCAGTGCGATCCACGACAGCCTCGTCAAGCGCTAGGAGGCTCTTGAAGAGCGGGAGAAAAATCTCGAAGATGAAGAGCAAAAACTCCTGGAGCTGCGGGATGATCTCGTGAAGAGGGAGGAGGAGCTTGCTCAGAGGTTGGCTCTGGGTGACAAGAGCCTCGCGGAGCGCACCAAGAAGCTGTAGGAGCTCTGCGAGAGCGAGGAGAAGAAGGCCTGGCAGCGGGGACAGGACATCACCAAGAGGGAGAATGAAGTTGCTGCCAGGGAGAAGAAAGTGCGGGGCCGGGAGAGAGACCTAGTCGACCGCCGGAACAAGATCCACGTCCGAGAAGAGGAGCTTGCTAAAATCAAAAGGCAAGTTGCTAAAAAGATTCAGCAGCACGCGAAAGAGGTGGAGCGCCTTGCCCGGGAGGGTTCGGAGCTTGCGGCGACCAAGAGGTCCTTGGAATAGGTGCGAGGTTCAAGGGCTGAGGAGTCCCAACAAGTATGGGACTTCTTGGGCAAAGCCAATGACGCGCTGACGCCGTTGGGTTTTAGTCCCGTGCGTCCGGACGATTCGGAGCCAGAGCTGGACCAGGCGTTGAAGGCGTTGAGCTCGACGGGCAGCAAACTCAACGAGATGGGCGATGTCATCGCAGATCAGTTGGAAACTGAAGGGAAATCCCTTGCGCAGAACGTCGCAGAGTACATGCTGACGTGCTACACAAGTCGGGATCCTCACTTCCCATTAGATCCGGTGCTTGAAGGTCCCATCGACGGAGAGGGAGATGTCGCCAAGGCCAGCGTGTCGGAAGTTGCCCAGAAGGTTGCCTCGTTCTTCCGTAGGATCTAGGACTTTCTCTTTGTAGCTTCCACTTGTATCTTTTCTTCTTTTCTCCAATTTTGTAATCTCTTGTCCTCGGATGAATGAAATCCAAGAAATTTATGAATTTCATTTTTTGTCTTCAACCTTTGTCTCACTTGGCCCCCTGGTAGATGTACACAATTTGATTGTGGACATGTACCAAGAGGATGTAACATTTTGTTGAAGACTTGAGTGCTTTGAACTTGTAGAGTATAGGTCCGAAGTCGTCGATAGCAGGGCCCCCTGAGGTTGTCGGAGCTTAGTAGCTCCGGCAGCGATCACTGTCAACACGTAGAGCATCAAGAGTAGACCCTATTAGGGTGTCCTTCTACCATTTTTTCTTCACGTTGACGGCTGGTCCCCTGGATTTGTTGGAACTTTGATAGCTCTGGCGACGCCTACTATCAATGTTTAAAACATTGACAGCAGACCACCTTAGGGGATGTCGAAGGTTTGATAGCTCGGGCATCATCCACCATCATCATGAGATTTTTATTTTTCCTGCACACTGAAGTCAAGAAAAACAGTAAAATCCATTTCTTATCTATAACTCGTTTGTGGCTTACTATTCCCGAAAGAAATTTTTAGGTCGACTGCAATTCTATATACAATCAAGTGCATTTGCTTATTTTCTCCAGGTCTGATCGTTTTCTAGACTCACCTTACTCAGGACTGCCGAGGTGTACGTAGAGTGGCGTGCTTAGGGTGCAGGACCAGGCTAAGTCGATAGCACACTCTGGACCTAGATTGGATTGGCGTTCAGGTGACTAGGCCATTCAACAATGTTAAGACCCGAAAGAATTACCAATGCAACTTGAATTATCCATGAATTGTTCGAGCTAAAGTTTCTTGAGAATTGCACAACTTTGTTATAGACAAGATAGAGAAAAATAAAAATATTGAGCCTGTACAAAATAAATGCACGTTGAGTCTGTTTTCACATAATGATGTCTTTCATTATAGGTCCGGGGTGTAGGGGAAACAAGTTCACTCTTAGGGTACGGAACCAGACTAAGTGTGTTACATTTCTTGTTTGACCTAGGGTAACTAGCTACACTTTTAGTTCTGAGACAGTGTCAAGTGTTGCTTGAACTTTGCGGACCTTCCGGGAAAGGTCCGACTATCCCCCCAGAGGGGTTACCCGACTCTGTACAATGACACTATAACATACATCATATGTAATTACAGACTCACCTCCGTGATATTAAGTGTAGAACTTACGGAGGTGCTCAATGTTCCAAGGATTACAGAGCGGTGTCCCATCCTCGGTTGCCAAGCGAACGCATCCGGGACGGGATATTTTGATCACTCAAAAGGGTCCTTCCCAGCTGGGGGAAAGTTTGTTTAACCCTTCTCGAGTTTGTATTCTCTGTAGCACCAGATCGCCTTCCTCGAGTTGTCTATTATGAACATGCCTTTGGTGATAGCGTCGTAGCGCTTGGTGGTATCGTGCATTTCGAACAACTGCTCGGCACCTTCCCTCTTCAATGAGGTCAAGGTCTTCATGCCGGAGCTGGTCCTGCGTGGCTTCATCGAAGGTCCGGACCCGGAGTGACCCCAAGGTGATTTCTGGAGGAAGGACTGCTTCAACTCCGTACACCAAGAAGAAATGTGTCTCTCCAGTTGACTGGTTTGGAGTTGTCCTGTTTGCCCACAAGGTGGGCAGAAGCTCTTCAATCCAGTTGGCTCCATGTTTTTTCAGGCGCTCATATGTGCGCGTCTTGAGTATTTTTAGGATTTCTGCATTTGCTCTCTCAGCTTGGCCATTGCTTGTCGGGTGAGCTATGGAAGCGTAGCTAACTTGAATGCCGAGGTCTTTACAATATCCTTGGAATGAGCTTGTGAATTGGGTCCCGTTGTTAGTTATGATCTTGTTTGGGACTCTGAGTCTGCATACTATGGACTACAAGAAATTGATAGTTGATTGCTTGTTTATTGTCACAACTGGAGTTGCTTCCAGCCACTTGGTGAACTTGTCGATGGCGACATACAGGAACTTGTAACCTCCAGCGGCTCTTGGGAAAGGTCCCAGGATATCCATCCCTCAAACAGCGAATGGCCATGTAGGAGGTATCATTTGTAGGGGTTGAGCTGGTGTGTGAATTTGCTTTGCATAAAAATCGCATGCTTCACATTTCTTCACTAGCTCAGTTGCATCCTGGAGTGCTATAGGCCAGTAAAAACCATGTCGGAAGTCTTTACCAACCAACATGCGGGAAGACGCGTGGTTCCCACACTTGCCTCCATGGATTTCCACGAGGAGCTCGCAACCTTCTTCCCTTGTAATGCACCGCATTAGGACACCGTTGGCACCACGCCGGTAGAGATCCCCTTCTACCAGTGTGTATCTTTTAGCCAATCTGACTATCCAGTTAGCAGATACATTGTCTTCGGGAAGGATGTTGTCTTACAAGTAGCCCCAGATATCCGAGTTCCATGCATCGGAGCTAACTTGAGCTTCTGAGTCTTGCGTGCTGGGTTGCTCGGAGCTTCCTGCAGCACCTATGACCCTTGATGGATGCCATGGTAACAGGGCCATCAGGACTGCGAGCTTCAAGGTGCTGGTCTCACCCCCTTCGCTCAGTTCGGCAGGCTGAGTTGTTGGTCTTGACAATCTCCGGACGAAGGTTCCATCGAGAATCAGAGCTCCGGTTTAATATTTCGTCGAGAGTTCGTTAGCTTCAGCGTTGTTGACACACTGGATATGGCAAAAATCCAGAACTCTGAAGTCCTTCTGAAGCTTCTGGATTTCGAGTAGATATGCAGCTAGTTGAGGATTGTTGCAGCATCATTCACCTTTGACTTGTTTTATAATGAGCTGCAAATCACCCTTTACCAACAGTTGCTTGACACCATATGATAGTGCCACCTTGAGCCCATAGATCAGTGCTTCATACCCCGCCATATTGTTGGTCGCCTTGAAGTCAAGGTGAACCATGTATTTGACCTTCTCCCTGGTCGGAGCAAGGAGAAGGATTCCAGCTACGGCCCCCTGCTTTTGCTTGGAGCCGTCAAAGTAGAGAGTCCAGTGAGGCTCGGTGAAGACCAGAACCTTGGGTTCTGGCTTTTGCTCACTGGGGCCCCCAGGATTTGATGGAGAGGGGGTCCATTCCACCACAAAGTCTGCCAATGCTTGACTCTTGATCGCTTGTCTTGGGACGAATTCAAGATCGAACTCATCCAATTCCGCTGCCCACTTTGCAATGTTCCGAGTAGAGTTAGGATTATGCAAGATTGCACACAGTGGATAAGAGGTTACCACTAAAATTTTGTGGGCTTGGAAGTAGTGGCGAAGCTTCCTAGAGGTGATAAGAACTGCATAGAGCAGCTTATGCACCTCTAAGTATCCAGTCTTGGCGTCATGAAGCACTTCACTGATGAAGTATACTGGGCGCTGGACTGTTCAGACCCTCCCGAAGGGGCCCGAAGCTTCCTCCTCATCAACCTGGACCCTCCCGGAGGGGTCCGGACCTTCTTCGGAGACCTCCAGGTTCTTGATAGAGGAACCCGAATCTTCTTCTGAAGTGACTCAGACCTTCCTGGAAGGATCTGGATCTTCTTGTTTAGCAACTGTAACTCCTTCATTTGAAGGAGGTTGATCCTCTGGCGTCTTGCCTCGAGGATCCAGGTCTGGGGGCTGGGACCCAGACGCGCCTTCAGGTAGTTCTAGACTTTCCCGGAGGGATCTGGACTCCTGAACTGGTGATGGTTCTGGTTTTCCGCAACTAGGACCATGCTGACAACTTCGTCAGTCGCCGAAATGTAAAGCAGAAGTGGATCACCAGGATTCGAAGCTACCAAAGTTGGTAGAGTGGTGTGGAGCTGCTTTACCTCTTGTAAAACCTTTTTTGCTTCTTAAGACCATTGGAATGGTTCGGACTTCCTCAATAATTTGAAGAAGGGTAGCGCCCGTTCCGCCAGTCTTGAGATGAACCGGCTGAGGGCAGCTAGACATCCAGTCAGCTTCTGGACATCCTTGACGCGGGTTGGTGGCCGCATGTCTTCAATAGCTTTAATATTCACCAGATTCGCCTCTATTCCTCAGTTCTTCTGATAGGAAAATTGGTCCCGATCTTCCGAAAGGTAATGGATAGGTCGATTGATGTGGAGTTCTCGACGTTGATGATCCGAGGCTCTCGAGTAGAACACGAACAACACCTGCAATCACTACACCACCGCTCCGTTGGTTATCAACCGTGCTTCACACGATTGACCTCGCCAAGAAGGCTAATCCCTGCAAGTGCAACCAAGAACACAAGCAAGAACGTAGAAGAAGCAATCTGAAATTGCTGAATTGGGGTTTCACAAACCGATAAACGGCGATATTATTGATCTAAGCAAAACCCAATTGTTCATGGCGGCTACTATGGAGTATATATAGGTGGGAGGACGTCCAAGGGGGTGTTGGGGTCGTGACCTAACCCTAACACACGAAAATAATGGACTTAGACTTGATACAAGGCCGAATGGCCCAATACAGTGGCGCAGCACCCTGACAGATTCTGTACTTGATTCTGTTTCGACGATTCCCGTCGACTCCGAAGGAATTTTGACATGGGACCGGTGCCATTGGAAAGGTTATCCTCTCCCCATTCCGTGCATATGTATAACGTCCAAAACGGAGTTTGTATGCGTCCTGGGCATCTGTTTTAGTGCGTACTGCTCCTGGACTCCGAGTTGGATACATTTTGGAGTTTGGTTCGGTTTCCATCTTCTTTGAACGAATTCTCTTGTCTTCCACGTCCCTAATACTCCCCCAAGTACTCCTTGAACCTCTCCATGGATCCTAATCACAAATAAATCATTAAGTAGCAATCTATACTCAAAAACATATAAGGAAATATATAAGAACGAGTTCACCTCTGAAATTAATTGTTGTGTATGAACTCTATTGATTGCATCTTGTATATTCAATGGAGTGTTGTTTGTATCCATATAAGTGATGTCCTAATCATCCTCCCCTTCTTGAATTGGAGTCGTCCTCGACTCAAGTTCGTCTCCTCTCATGTGTTGGTCCAAATGTGCAACGCCATCAAATCTTCTTGTATGCATGAATGGAGGAGGCCAAGGTGGTGGACGACATAGTGCACCATCTTGATCTTGTCCATCAAATAAGAGTGCACATTCACTTGAGCCAGGATCCCAAACAAATAAATATTGTGTCATGTTTGTAGGTGCAATAATAATGTGGATGATCTCATCATTCTCCCCTTCTTTATGACAAGCCGTCCTCGGCTTGCTCGTATGTCCAGCAAAGAGGCTTGCATTGGAGATAGAGTAAGTGATGTCGATAATGCACAACCACAGTGAATAATGTTTTTGTTGTCCCTGCTGCAAGGAAAACATACTAGAAAAACTTGACAAGACATTATTAGCGTTAGTACATTCATTTACTTGACCATGTTGTTGCAGCACAAAAGGAGCTTCCTCATTTAAACATATGTAAACTTTATGCACCATAAACATACCACTATGTTCATATTTGCCTATAGCATGAAAAATATTTCTACTTAACAAAGGCGATTCAGATTGAGAAAATACTATCTTCTCTACGATATCTAGATCACAAAGAGTGTCAAATTCAATATAGCCCAAAGTATTTAGAGAAGATAACAATTTCAGCTCATCCCTTTCACAAGTAATTGGAATCAAATTCTTAATTTCAGCACATGTGGGTGATAAAGTATCAAATTCATTCAGTTGTTCTAGCATAGGTACAATATAATTATTAGCACACAGCTCATTTTTAACAGGAGGATCAGCAGGAAAATCAACATGTGGCAATGGTGTATCAATAAAAGATTCCACTAGTCGCTCCTCGACAATAGCATGATTGGTGAAAAAATTCAGAATATCCAAAAACTTCTCACCTTCAACAAGTGTGTTGTGATATTCGTTACCTTTATTCTCATTTTCAGCAGTAATTGTGGGTGAAATATGAATTGATAGATCTGAATTTTCACAGGAGTTGTTGAACACCTCATTCGCTTTTGGATTTTCTACAATTATTGGTTCTTGTTCCTGCAAAAGGTTAGACATAGGAGGAGGTACAACAAGAAAATTCTTCTCAAGCTCATGTATTTCATCTTTGCAATTGGATACACTAGTAAATGTTTCTCGCATAAGAATTTTCATATCTTTCCATGTTCGAGGTTTTTCTAAATCATTTAAATTGTTCCACCAAGTTAATGCACAACCTACTAATGCACTTGCAACATTTCTAATCTTCCTCCTCTCACACATATGACATTTTCCAAAAATTTTATCCAACTCTATTTCCCAAGCAATATATTCATCATAACCAAGACCATCAAAAGAAGGAAAAGATGAGAGAATGTAATTACTTGTTGTTGAAGGAGTTGTAAAGGTGGTCTGAACATCATGTGCAACCTTGGATGATATTTGATTTTTAGTGAGCAACTCCATCGTCCTCTTCATCATGTCCATCATCTCAGCATATAATGCATGATTCTTGCTTTTACCTGACATTGTTAGTAGCAAACAGAAGACAACACAAAAAATATGTTATCCCTATCAACTACAAAGGATAATGGCAAAGTGGAAGTGGAATCACGCACTCTCAAACGTCTTACCACGCTCTTACAAGTGTTCTTACCGACACTGCAGGTGGCAAACGGTGGCCAGTATGAAGAAACCACTGAAGCGTGGGATGATTGCAAAGGTGTATCGATTCTGCTCAAGAGTAAAGTGTAGCTTGGATTGCACTTTCTATGTAGCAAGGATTAGCAACAATGAAATCAGATAGTAAAGTTGAATAAGTGTCCAAAGTATTTGTCAAAGTTGCTGGTCTAAATGTGTTCCTAGTAGTTCAAGCTAGCAAGACATGAGACAAAACTAGATGACACAAAGAATGCAAGCACTTCTGTTTTTGTTGTTGTTTTTTTTCCTCTTTTTTTGTGCGGCTTTTGTTTCTTGTTTTGCACCTGCCTTTTTCTTTTTTCTTCTTTTTTTTTCAGAATGTGCTGCAAGGGAAGAACACAATGAAAATCAACCCAAGATATCTCGTGTGTCTGTCGCAGATTTTCTGCTCAATCTTCCAAGGACAAATAGGCACACTTATAGGCTCTAAATTGGAAAACTTAGAACAGCAAGATTGTAGATATATCTCTCCTCTTTAATTTTAATATATGGAAGACCTATTTTGGAAAAGAACAACAGGAGATACTGACGCCGAAATACAGACTGTTCAGAATTTTTAGGTCAATAACAGATTCGGATCTAATGCAATTTAGACATCGATAACTATATTTTCTGGGACAATGATGCATATGAAAGTTATAGATCACTTCTTAAGCTTTTCATAAAGTACAAGAAAACCAAAATCCGAGGTCGTATGTGCGAGATATAATGAAAATACCAAACTGGACAGAGGTGAATCTAATCTGGACGTGATGACGTGATTCAAAAGGATGAATCACACAATGCAAAACTCAAACTAAGACTAAAAACACTTTCTAAACCAGCAATATGACTCAACAACGGATACAAACTCAACAAAACCAAACTGAATAACAAAGTTGCAAAGGCTCAATGTGGTTTGGACAAAGTAATGAACAGATCTACTAAACTACAAGTTTTTTGTGGCTTTTTTTGTGGACTCTAGGTATGAAAAACAAAACTAATGTAATGGATAGATGAATTACCTAATGGGCAACCTGGAAATCTGATACCAATTGATAGGAAAATTGGTCCCCATCTTCTGAAAGGTAATGGATAGGTCGATTGATGTGGAGTTCTCGACGTTGATGATCTGAGGCTCTCGAGTAGAACACGAACAACACCTGCAATCACTACACCACCGCTCCGTTGGTTATCAACCGTGCTTCACACGATTGACCTCGCCAAGAAGGCTAATCCCTGCAAGTGCAACCGAGAACACAAGCAAGAACGTAGAAGAAGCAATCTGAAATTGCTGAATTGGGGTTTCACAAACCGATAAACGGCGATATTATTGATCTAAGCAAAACCCAATTGTTCATGGCGGCTGCTATGGAGTATATATAGGTGGGAGGACGTCCAAGGGGGTGTTGGGGTCGTGACCTAACCCTAACACACGAAAATAATGGACTTAGACTTGATACAAGGCCCAATGGCCCAATACGGTGGCGCAGCACCCTGACAGATTCTGTACTTGATTTTGTTTCGACAATTCCCGTCGACTCCCAAGGTATTTTGACATGGGACCGGTGTCATTGGAAAGTTTATCCTCTCCCCTTTACGTGCATATGTAGAACGTCCAAAACAGAGTTTGTATGCGTCCTGGGCATCCGTTTTAGTGCGTACTGCTCCTGGACTCCGAGTTGCATACGTTTTGGAGTTTGGTTCGGTTTCCATCTTCTTTGAACGAATTCTCTGGTCTTCCACGTCCCTAATACTCCCCCAAGTACTCCTTGAACCTCTCCATGGATCCTAATCACAAATAAATCATTAAGTAGCAATCTATACTCAAAAACATATAAGGAAATATATAAGAACGAGTTCACCTCTAAAATTAATTGTTGTGTATGAACTCTATTGATTGCATCTTGTATATTCAATGGAGTGTTGTTTGTATCCATATAAGTGATGTCCTCATCAGCTTCACCAAGAATCCAAGAAGCTTTCCAGAGCTAACCCCGAAGACACACTTGTCTGGGTTCAGCTTGGTGCGTGTAATTTGCAATTTGTCAAAGACAGCTTGCAAGGTGTCAAGGAATGACTCCTTGTTCTTGATTTTGATGACGATGTCATCGACATACACTTCCACTACATCTCTGATGAGCTCTCCAAAAGTTTTGTACATAGCTCGCACAAACATTGAAGCAGCGTTTTTGAGACCGAATGGCATGGCAGTGTAACAATATAATCCATCTACTATGATGAAGGAGGTATGCTCTTCATCTTCCTTAGACATTCTGATTTGATGATACCCAGAATATGCATCTAGGAAACACAGTAATTCACACTCGGAGGTGAAATCTATTATCTGATCTATTCTAGGTAGTGGGAATGGATCCTTTAGACATGTCTTATTCAGTGTAGTGTACTCGATACACACCCGAAGCTTCCCGCCGGCCTTTGGTACAATGACTGGGTTTGCCAACCATTTTGGATGGAAGACTTCCCGGATGAATCCAACTTCGAGCAACTTCTTCACTTCTTGACGTATGAAGTTTTGTTGCTCTATTGATTGCTTCCGAGGCTTCTGATGTACAGGCCGAGTGTCGGGATAAATCTTCAGATTGTGCTCAATCACTTCCCTAGGGATCCCAGACATTTGTGACGGTTGCCAGGCGAACACGTCGACATTAGCCCGGAGGAAAGTGATGAGCGCGAGTTCTTATTTGTCATTCAGACCTCCCGATATATGAGTGGTCTGAGCAGCGTTGGAACCGATTTGGACGACTTTGACGGGAATGTCGATGTCGCCGCTTGGTTGCACACGAGGTTCGGAAGTTGAGCCTCGATGACGAATACTCGGAGGCTTAGGAGCTTGCTCCTTTCCGGATTCTTCCTCCTGCATTCTAGCAAGCACGTGGAGTTCTTCTAGAGCTGTAACTCCGGTGGTGCGGTCTCCGCGGATCCGGAGAACGCCTTAGGGTGTTGGCATCTTCAACACCAAGTAGCCATAATGAGCAGCATCCATGAATTTGTACAAGGCTGGCCTGCCCAAGATGGCATTGCTTGGCAAGTTGATATGTGCCACGTCAAAGACCAACTTCTCAGTCCTGTAATTCTCCTGGGTCCCGAAGGTCACCAGGAGAGTAATGGCACCGAGTGGAGTTATGGCCCCCGGACCTACTCCAGAGAAAGGTCGTGAGGGGCGAAGATCCGAAGGTCGGAGCTGAAGCTTGACGAAGGCTTCAAAGCTTCTGAGGTTCAGCCCCGAACCTCCGTCCACCATTACGTGGTGGAGTTGTATGTTGTTGATAGTTGGAGATACCATCAGTGGAAGTTGGCCAACTCCGATCATGTTCCGAGGGCAGTCCGAAGCATCAAAAGTGATGGCAGTATCCATCCACTACCGAGGCCATGTCCCGCCGCATTGTCTTGAGGACACGTCAGGAGGTGATGTCCCACAAACCACCAAAGATGGTGTTCATAGTCTTCCGACGCTCGTTGTAGGAGATGTCGAAGTCGTCGTCAACAGAGGTGTAGACAACCTTCAAGACCTTTTTGGGGTCCTCAAAGACTAACTCCTCTTCAGCCAGAGCTTCGTCAATTTTTTGTTTTCCTTCCCTTTGACAGAAAGGAGCTTCTTCCCGGCGCTTGTTGTAGCGCTCGGCGAGGTTCTGGACCTCTCGGCAATTTTCCAGGTTGTGGCTATCCGTCTTGTGTATGGGACACCACATCTTAAAACTGCCACCGTCTTCATACGACGGTCGAGGTCGATTCTCGGGGCGTGGCCCCCGGCCACCCGGAGCTGCGACAGCAGCGGCAGTAGGTGTGTCGGTCGATAGCTTCTTCTTGCCTTTGGACTTTTTTCTTCTTTTTGCCACTCCCGGAGGTAGTGTCTTCACCTTTGGAGTACTTTTTGTTGGCCTTCGAAGGTGGTTGGGAGTGCATTTCACGACCCTCCGCAGCCTTGGCACACTTGCCTGCCAAGCTGAAGAGTTTCGTGACGCTGGTGACTTCCTTGGTCGCCAGCTTCTCTAGCATCTTCTTGTCTCGAACGCCCTGTCCGAATGCTACAATAACAGAAGCGCTTGAGATAGAAGGAATAGTATTTTGTACTTGGGAGAACCTCTGGATGTAAGATCGCAGGGACTCTCCCCCCTTCTGCTTGACAGCAAAATGGTCTAGTTCCGTGCGTGGTCGGGTGTATGAGCTCCCGAAGTTGGCAGTGAACTGTTGGCACAACTCCGCCCAACTGTTGATGGAGTCAGGCGGAAGGCTCATGAACCAAGACCTGGCAGTCCCAGTTAAAGCCACAGGGAAATAATTGGCCATCATGACCTCATTCCCCCAAGCCGCAAGGATAGCGGTGGAGTATATTTGGAGAAATTTGGCGGGGTTAATAGTCCCGTCAAATTTCTCCGGCAGATGAGGTCGGAACTTCTGCGGCCATCTGACCATGCGTAGGTGCATGGCCAAGGTAGAACAGCCTCCCCCTACTCCCTCAGGAGCAGGACTGTCTCGAGCTTCTCGCCTCTCGCGAGCACGCTCGATGTGGACGCGACCATCCTGTTGTCTATAACGACGATCGAGCTCAGCCCGGAGGTCATGAGTCGAAAGCCTCGTTATCGTGTGAGTGCGTTGCGCCCCGGAAGGCAGCGACATCGCCTGTTGGGATGCAGCACGCCTCCTGTGCTGCGAAGCGTGCGGACCGAGTCTACCTGACAAGGTCTGATGCTGTGATTGGGCCCGCCCCGAGGGGGGAGGACCGTGATTGTTGATGCGATCAGCTGCTGCTGCAACCAGATGATCCACATCAGCTCTCCACTGCTCCATAGCACCCTGGGATGCTCCTGGAGGCAGTGGACGTTGGAGAAGAGTACGCGCAGCATGAAGCGCATGTTCAGGGTTGTTGTTCGCCGATGCAGTGATAGACGTGTACGCCTCATCTTGCTGCCCAGCTTGATTCGCCGGTGCCGACGGTGGCGGTGGTGGCATGACTCCTGCTGGAGCCACAACACCTGTTGGCTGCTGCATGTTGGAGGGATTGCCTCTAGCAGGTTGCACAGCTTGGTTGCCGTTGGACGATCCAGTAGCAGAATTCACTATCTTTGAATCTCATACGCTGTCCCCCTACCTGGCGCACCAACTTTTGGAGGGTGATTCCGGCAATTCTCCCGGTACTACCGTTGGCAGCCCGCGGAGTTCTTAGTTCGGTTAGGGTGCGCAGAGATTCAGAAGAAGGTGGCAATTTTACACGAGGATTTACGTGGTTTGGTCCGCCTGAGCGTAATACCGTACTCCATGGGTGTGTTGCTATTGTACTGAGCGTCTGAGCGCTTGAGTGTCAGAGACTAGAGTGTCTTGAGATTGTGTGTCTTGAGCTCGTGTGTCTTGGGCTCGTGTGGAAGCTTCTCTCGTGTATCGCTCGGTAAGTCCTTTTATAGTACAAGGACTGGCCGTTACATCATCATCCTGACCCGACATGTGGCCCTGGCGGTTACTGATGTCTAATACACGATTAATGTACTTAATTCCCCTTAATAGCGTAGTAACACCCCTTAATGGTCGCGTTACTGGTATTAAGGGTCATCCGATCGTGTGTCATTAAGATAGTATTAATGACACTTAATCGGGTCTTGAAGTATTTAATCTTTCTTGAAGGTCCGAGCCGTTGAAGGTCCACCAATCTGTTCGTTGAAGTTGAAGGTTCGGCGGTTGGACGCATGGCAGCTCCGGAGCTTACCGTCTTGGACGAGTAGGTCCGGTGCTGTTGTACACGTGTCGGTACCGGAGCTTCCCTTTGTCGGGGGTTAGGTCCGGGGGTGCCACACATGTATCTAGCCCGGAGCTTTCTCATGTATGGAATGTAGCTCCGTTTTTATGATACACGTGGCAGCACTGGGACTAACCATAGAAGGGAGGTAGGTCCGGTTCTGAGTGACATGTGGGGCCTTCAGAGGTATTCAACTCGGATAGGTGGAGTTCCTTTGTACTCTTTACAATCCCAAGGGGTATCCGGTACGCAGGGTACCGACATAGTAGAATCCAAGGCGGCCATTGTGGTGGCTTGGTGAGAAGAGGGTCAAGTGAGACCCGATCCTTGTGTGGACTTCTCGACGTGGATGTAGACTTCTTCGTGGAGCTGGACCATAGGATAAATCTTGTCTCGCTTGTCGCTTTACATTTCGTAATCACTAGAATTGCTATTAGGGTTCATATTGTTCTTCATATTGATCATTGTTGAAATCTTGTAACCTAATTACTTTAACTCGACAATCTCAGTTGTACTAGGTTACCATACATTGCTTACATCTTTAGTCAAGTCAAATTCTGCAAATAACTTGTAGAAATCAAGTTTTTAGGTT
This sequence comes from Tuctoria greenei, assembly GCA_036927565.1. Classification (NCBI taxonomy): domain Eukaryota; kingdom Viridiplantae; phylum Streptophyta; class Magnoliopsida; order Poales; family Poaceae; genus Tuctoria; species Tuctoria greenei. Next base: position 169,354,682 of record JAYESD010000005.1, on the reverse strand, counting down.
TTCTCCCCTATGTTGAGTGGGCTAGTCCGGCCCTGTTCAGACAAGTCTGATGTCAGGAATTTAATCTTGTTTGATTAAGCCATTTCAGGTATTATTGCCTATTCACTCCCCCTCTAGGCGACTTTCAATTGGTATCAGAGCAGGCCTCTCCACCAGGAGTCTAACAACTCGGAGATGAAATGGCCGGAAGGGGTGACAACGAGATTCTGGTGATTGTTGATGACGAGAAGACAAAGAACATCGATGTTCTTTAAGAGGATCCTAACAACGACGAAGAAGTTGGTCTACTCAAGGCGCGACTTCGTGAGAAGCTCAATGTCCCCAAGAGAGAAATCAAGCCGATCGCTCCAATCAACACCGACAATGGGAGTAGTTCACAAGACTAACTCCCGGTATCCTTACAACTATGAGAGACTAACCGCGAGCAACCATTACTTATCTATTCCCATTGGAAAACCTCCTCAATTTGATGGAAATGACTATTCTACGTGGAAGCATAATATGAAGATGCATCTCATTTCCTTAAACCCTAGCTTGTGGCAATTTGTGTTGACAGGTGTGCATCTTCCCAAGAATGAGGAAGACATTACTCTGGAGCAAGTTGTCCTCCTCCATCGCAATGCTCAAGCTGTGGGAGTAATCACCTACTCCTTGACTCAAGAGGAGTTCAACCACATTGAAGGGTTGGAGGTTGCCAAGGAGATATGGGACACCTTCAAGACGGCTCATGAGGGCAACCGTGTCATTAGGGAGACCAAGATCGAGATGATTGAAGGAGAGCTTGATAGGTTCACCATCATGGATGGTGAATCCCCCCAAGCCATGTACAACCGCCTCAAGACCCTCATCAACAAGAGTCAATCTTATGGAAGTACCCAATGGACCGACCATGAGGTGGTAAAGAGGATGATTCGATCATTTATGCCTAGAAATGTCACTCTTTGCTCACTAATCCATGAGAGTCCGAGATTCCATAAGATGAATCCCGAGGAAGTGCCAGGGAGGATCATCAACCATGAGATGATGGAGCAAAAAAGCTATGTTCTACATTGATCTACAAAAGCTCTCCTCATTTGAGAAAAGGGATGTTGCATTCAAGGCAACATCCTCAAGATCTCAAGAAAAGGGAGAGAGTGATGAAGAGAGCCCCAATACCGATGAGGAAGAGGCACTCTTCATCAACAATTTCAAGAGGATGTGGAGAAGAAAGAGGGGGGAGCTACCATCATGAAAGCAAGAGCAAAGACAAGTCCAAGAAAAGATCAAAGAGGGCTTGCTACAATTGTATGGAGTATGACCACTTCATTGTGGATTACCCACATGAGGAAAACAAAAAGAAGAAGGAGGGCAAGTCCAAAGAGAAGAAGTACTTCAAGAAGAAGAAGCAATCGGGGCATGCCCGCCTTGGAAAGGGGTGAGATTCAAATGAAGAATCCTCCTCAGATGAAGAAGAGAAAATAACATCTATCGTTATGAAGAAGTCGACTACGGAGAACAAGATCTTCTCCAACTTGGAGAATTCAAGGCCAACTTGCCTCATGGCCAAGGAGGGAAGAAAGAAAGTCAAATCCAAATCCTCTTTTTCAATTTCCTCGCATGATAATTTTGATAGTAGTGAGAATGAACATATGCTTATATGAGTAAGAGCACTTTGAAAAGATTGAGATTGTTGACGGATGAGATATTTGAAAAGGAAGATCTCATCAACCGTCAAGAGGACATGCTCATCCAACAAAAGAAGAGATATCAAGAGTATGAGGAGCTTCTGGAGCTTGAGAGGGAAAGAAGCAAGGCACTTGAGCATGAACTCTCTTTGAGCAAGGAAACTTGCTCAAAGCTTGAGAACACTACAATTGTGCTCAAGGATGAACTTGTTAGCTTGACAAAAGTTAACAAGATCATTGAAACACAAGTGGAGTCTCTCAAGGTCAATGCACCTTCTTCCTCTGCAAGCGCATCTTCTACAAATATCAAAACCGAAGCACCTCGATCTTTCAAATACTCAAACTTGATTCTAAAACTTAAAGATGAGCTTAAGTTGGCACAAAATAACCAAGCACCGAAAGGTGGCATCTTTGACAAGGAGAAGATGGCATATGCACGTAGTGCATACACCAACACAAGACATCCCCTTGTCAAGGATGGTCTTGGCTATTCTAGGGAGAGGAGGCAAAATGCCAAAACTCCCAAGAATGGCAAATAATTGATTGTGTTTGTCAAAGGAAGTTCATACAACACTAATAAGGAAAAGAACATTGCTACATCACCTAAAATGCCTAAGAAGGAACCTCATCCTTGTTCCATGATTTTGATGCATCATATGTTTTATTGAGGAAGAAGTTTGGAAATGAATATGCTAGGTATGTTGGGCCACACCGCAAGAGTCCTAAACCTTGTGTGTGGGTGCCCAAGTGCCTCTTGAATAACATCAAAGGACCCAACACCGCTTGGGTACCTAAATCCAAGGCTTAAATCTTTCTTGTAGGCATACTCCTCCGATGGAACCAAGTGAGTTCTTGATAGCGTATGCACTAATCATATGATTGGAGAGAGAAAGATGTTTGTGGAGTATGAACAAAATGAAGATCCAAGTGAAGGAATCTATTTTGAGGACAATACACAAGGAAACATCCTTGACACCAATAAAATTGCTATATCCCCAAATCATACTCTTTCTAATGTTTTGCATGTTGACTCCCTTGATTTTAACCTCTTGTCCATATCACAATTATGTGACAAAAGTTATAATTGTTTATTCACTAATGAGGGTGTGACCGTCACAAGGAGAAGCAATGACTCAATTTCTTTTAAGGGTGTACTCAAGGGAAAGCTCTATCTTGTGGATTTCTCCGCGGATAAAGCTCAACTTGATACATGCTTAATTGCAAAAACTAACATGTGATGACTTTGGCATAGAAGGCTAGCCCATGTTGGGATGAGGAATTTGCAAAAACTCCTTAAGGGCAAGCACATCCGAGGTTTGAAGAATGTTGTGTTTGAAAAGGATAGGCCATGTAGCGCATGCCAAGCCAGAAAGCAAGTTGGAGCTCCACATCCATCCAAGAACATCTGCAACAAGACCATTGGAGCTTCTACACATGAACCTCTTTGGTCCAATCTCCTACATAAGCATTGGCCAAATATGGTCTTGTAATTGTTGATGATTTTTCACATTTCACTTAGATGTTCTTTTTGCATGACAAGAATGAGACTCAAGGTGTCCTCAAGAAATACTTGAGGATAGCTCAAAATGAGTTCTCCTTAAGTATCAAGACTATAAGGAGTGACAATGGCACCGAATTCAAGAACACTCAAGTTGAAGAATTCTTGGATGAAGAAGGCATAAAACATGAGTTCTCGACCCCTACCCCCTCAACAAAATGGGGTGGCCAAGAGGAAGAATAGGACCCTCATCGAGATGGCAAGAACCATGCTTGATGAATACAAGATGTCGAACCGGTTCTGAGCAGAAGCGGTTAACACCACTTACCACACCATAAACCGGTTGTACCTTCACCGCATTCTCAAGAAGACGTCTTATGAGCTCCTACCCGGTAACAAGCCCAACATTTCTTACGTTCGTGTTTTTGGGAGCAAATGCTACATTCTCAATAAGAAGCCTAGGACTTCGAAGTTCACTTCTGAGTCTGATGAGGGTTTCTTGCTTGGTTATGAATCAAACACTTATGCCTATCGTGCCTTCAACAAATCCTCCAGAATTGTTGAAGTAGCACGGGACATAGTGTTTGATGAGACTAATGTCTCCCAAGTGGAGCAAGTTGATTGTCATGTGCTAGATCAAGAAGAAGCTCCAAAAGTGGTTATAGGAAGGATGATACTTGGAGACATACGACCACAAGAACAACCTAAAGACTCAAGTGATCATCCTATGCCTCAAGCAAGTTCTTCCTCAAATGATCAAATTCAAGTCTCCCAAGATGCGCTCCAAGAAAATGAAAATGGAAGCATCAATCAAGGGGGAGACAATGAAAATGAGGAAGACGAAGATGAAAATTCAAGACCTCAAGCACCTCACCCAAGAGTGCGTCAAAACGTTCAACGGGACCATCCTATTGACAACATCCTTGGAGACATCTCCAAGGGGGTAACTACTCGATCTCGTGTTGCAAATTTTTGTGAACATTACTCTTTTGTTTCTTCCTTGGAGCCTCACGAGGTTGAAGAAGCACTACGAGATCCGGATTGGATGATGTCCATGTAAGAAGAGCTCCACAACTTTTAAAGAAATCAAGTGTGGGAGCTCGTGAATAGGCCTAATGCAAATGTTGTGGGCACAAAGTGGATGTTCCGCAACAAACAAGATGAGCATGGGGTGGTTACAAGGAACAAAGCACGACTTGTGGCCAAAGGTTATTCACAAGTCAAAGTTTTGGATTTTGATGAAACATTTGCTCCCATAGCTTGAATCAATTCGTATATTACTTGCCTTTGCTACTCACCATGATTTTAAGCTATACCAAATGGACGTCAAGGGTGCATTCCTTAATGGTCCAATTAAAGAAGAGGTGTATGTGGAGGAACCCCTCATTTTGAAGATCAAGAATTCCCAAACCATGTCTACAAATTGTGTAAGGCTCTCTATTGCCTCAAACAAGCTCCTAGAGTTTGGTATGAGTGTCTTAGAGACTTCTTAACTCAAAATGGTTTAAAAATTGGGAAGGCAGATTACACTTTATTCACTAAGCATTTCAATAATGATTTGTTTGTTTGCCAAATATATGTCGATGACATTATATTTGGTTCTACTAACAAAGCTTTTTTGTGAGGATTTTTTAAAGATAATGACCGAGAGATTTGAGATGTCCATGATGGGGGAGTTGAAGTTCTTCCTAGGTTTTCAAGTGAAGCAACTCAAGGAAGGCACATTCATTGGTCAAACAAAATACACACAAGATATACTCAAGAAGTTTCACATGGACAAAGCCAAACCTATCAAGACTCCTATGGCAACCAATGGGCATCTTGATCTTAAGGAAGATGGTCCAAGTGTGGACCAAAAGGTATATCTCTCCATGATAGGTTCATTGTTTTACTTATGTGCATCGAGGCCCGATATCATGCTTAGTGTGTGTATGTGTGCTAGATTTCAAGCTGCTCCTAAGGTGTGTCATTTGACCGCTATTAAGAGAATTCTTAGATATTTGGTTCACACACCAAGCCTAGGACTTTGGTACCTCAAGGGCTCTAAGTTTAACCTCATTAGATATTCTGATGCGGACTATGCAGGGTGCAAAGTTGATAGGAAGAGTACCTCCATAACTTGCCAATTTCTTGATAGATCTCTAGTGTCTTGGTTCTCAAAGAAACAAAACTCCATAGCTCTTTCCACAACCGAAGCGGAGTATGTCGCCGTCGAATGTTGTTGTGCACAACTTCTTTGGATGCGACAAACTCTTAGGGACTATAGCATAAACTTGCGCCATATTCCTCTCCATTGTGACAATGAGAGTGCCATCAAAATAGCCCAGAATCCAGTTGAACATTTAAGGACCAAACACATCGATATTCACCACCATTTCTTGAGAGATCACTCCATCAAAGGAGACATTGCAATTTCCTATGTGAGAACCGAAAAACAATTGGCCGATATCTTCACCAAGCCCTTAGATGAGAGAAGATTTTTTGAACTTAGGAGTGAGCTCAATATATTAGATTCTCGAAATGTTGCTTGAGTCTTGCACATCTAATTGTTACTTAAATGTGCTTCAAAATTCACACATACTTGTGAAAAACTCTTCCCCCTCAATTTTCTAGAAAACTATTTTGAAATTATTGAATCCTTGTGAATTATGGTCATAGTTTGATTGTTGATTGCTTATTGATCACGTTTACAAAGATCTTTTGTGAAAATATAGTCCAAAAGAATCAAATATGCGTTGGAAACTCAATATATATGAGTTTTCGGCCTTAGAAACGGACTAGTCCGCCCCTATACTGGACTAGTCTGGCAGTTCAGTGTTGTCCGGACCTAGTCCGCTGACCGGACAAGTCCGGGTCCCCAATCGAACTAGTCCGACCCTTGGGGACTTAACCTCCTCAGGGAACCCTCGGACGGTCACTTCCACTCAAACCCTCTCTCTCCTCAAAACGCACGAAAATCACCCCCCAATCGGCAATTTTCGATTTCAACCACCAACACTCGATTCCAATCCGTAGATTGGAGCCTCTAGGTGCGTGGGAACTCTTCCCCAAGCTTCCTAAGGCGATTCTTCATCCACATTGTGTCGATTCGAAGATTTGAAGAGATATTCTTGACCTAACTCCAAATCCTTCAAAATTCAATTCTTTTAGGTCTTTTGATAGAAACCTCTTCACAAAAATTATTTCCTATATCATTGTGATCATGTACCTAAAATTTGGTGGTCGTATCCATAGATTTTGCAAAACTTCTCAAGACTAGGGTTCTTACTGTGTGCACCAGACTAGTCCGGCATTTGCGGGCTAGTCCGGCCCTTGGGCGGACAAGTCCGGGTTACACAGTGAAAACTCTAACCTTGATCAATTTTGTGAATTCTAACATCATACTCTATTTCCTTGGACTCATGTACTCTCTCTTTTCATTTCTTATCAGTGACAATGTCGGATTCCAACTATGTTCCTCTTTTTTATTCCGAGGCCGGGGCGGAAAAGAAACAACCTTAGTACTAGTCCAACAATTCAACTCATGATTTGTGAGCTCCCCGCTGTATGCAAACCAGAAAAGATTTTATTAGCACAACAAAAACTAATTACCCACGTAGAGTGTTCTCTTCTTCACCTAAAAAAAGTACATTCATATGTTTTGCACATGCATAAACACACACAAATAGAGATGTAGAGTGCTATTCTGTTCATCTAAAGAAAGTGTCTTTGAAGTTTCGCACTTACAAAAGCACAAGAGTAAGACACTGACATACCTAAACTAACTAGAACTCCATCTTTAAGTGAAAGATGATTTATTCTAGTGATTGAGTACTCTGAATAATGCTACACAGATATACAGAATATGTTATTACCGCTGAATCTAAAATGACTTGTATGTATTTATCATCGAGAAAAACAAGAACTGCATCTTTTAAGTGCAGTTCTACCATGCTCTGCAAGCCCAACATGGACACGGAGCACAAGGGACGGTCGTGCACCCCACGTGGCGATGCTGGTGTTCGGGTCCAGATCTGCGTGCGTACCTACCAGTACCACTTCTGGTCCCGGTTCAACCCGCTTAGCCCTCTCTACCACCAGAGTCCGCACCCGACCCGTCACAGATCTGGGCCGACCGGGCCGGGCCCCTTTCTTCACCGCTATGGCGCTATAAAATCATTGGTGCGTGGCGGGCAGTGCCGCTGCTCGTTTCCCCCCCGCTCTCCTCGCGTCCAATAAAAAGGGGAAAAACTTTTATTTCCGATCCTCCTCGCTCAATATTTGATGCTTAAACCCTCGCCGGGAACGACTCCAATCCCGACGCTGCGCCCGGATCTCCGCCATGGCCGCCGCGCCGAAGCAGGCCCAGGCCTCCTCCGCAGGTAAGCGCCTCCTCACCCGGGTAGCTTGGAACGTTGGGGTTTGACTTTTCTTTTTCTTTTTTCTTCTTCTCGCTAAACTTTGCTGCTGCCGCCGCCGTAGCTGTTGCTGGTTGGTGTCGCGTCGGTGTCTTCGAATTCTCCCCCACGCGTGCAGGAGGGCGCCGGATTCAGGTTGATTCGTGGCGGGGCTGTGATCTTTGTGCGGGGTTGGTGGTGGAATCGCGTCCTCGGGTTTCTAGGTTAATATTGGTTTTTGGGAGTCGCCGTAGCTGTTGTTGGTTGGTGTCGCGTCGGTGTCTTCGAATTCTCTCCCGCGCAGGCAGAAGGGCGCTGGATTCGGGTTGAATTCGCGGTGGGGGCTGCAATCTTTGCGCTGGGTTGGTGGTGGAATCGCCTTCTCAGGTTTCTAGGTTAAGATTAGTTTTTGGGAGCCGCGATTCGCGTGGACTCTGTAGAGCGCTGGAGCTGCGATTTCCCTCGTCCAGGCCGCGAACTCGATGGCGAGACTGGCGATTTGGGCGTGTTGAGTCAGGCGTGCAAGGGCAAGAGCGCCTCTTCTTCTCTGGGCGATTTGGGGAAGGTGACGTTTTGGTAAACTTTACAGCTGGTACGAGCTGTGTACAAATAGGAATAGTTTTCTTGGGCGGGATGTTTCTCAACTCTGATTGTACATTGGAGGAATTCAAGTAACCTGCTGTACTGTGTGACAAGAGCTTGTTGGCTGTTTGCTGAGCGTATCAAGGGAATTTTCTCCGCGTATTAACGTTTAAAAGGCGTTGGCCGCCGCCTCCGAGGTTGCCGTCACCTCCCAGTCCGAGGCCACCATTGCCTCTGCTCTGCCCTCCACCTCCACGCATCCGATAAAAAGGGGTAAAAACCTCTTTTTTTTTTTTTTTCTCTCCCACCCCCTCCCCAAATTTTGATGTTTAAACCCTCGCCGGGAAGGACTTCAATCCTGACGTCGCACTCGGATCTCCGCCATGGCCACTGCCACTGTGCTGCAGAAGGCCCGGGTCTCCGTAGGTAAAGAGCCTCGCTTGGGTAGCTTGGACCATTGGGGTTCGACATTTTTTCTTCTGGCTACCCTTTGCTGCTGCTGCTGCCGCCGTAGCTGTTGTTGGTTGATGTCAGGACGGTGTCTTCGAATTCTCTCCTGCACAAGCTGGAGGGCGCTGGATTCGGGTTGAATTTGTGTCAGAGCTGTGATCTTTGCGCGGGGTTGGTGGTGGAATCGCGTCCTTGGGTTTCTAGGTTAAGATTGGTTTGACAGCTGTGATTCGTTCGAACTCAGTAGAGCTCTGGAGCTCCGATTTCCCTCGTCCGGGCCACGTGTTCACCACCGAGAGGTGGATATCAAATGGCGATTTGGGCACGTTGAGTCAGGCGCGCGCAAGGGCAAGCTGATGTTTTAAGCTAGCTGGCACCATAAAGTTTACAGCTGGTACGAGCTGTGTACGAGTAAGAAAAAAATTTGGGGGGCTGTTTCTTAATCTGATTGTACATTGGAGGAATTCAATTAACCTGCTGTACTTGTGACAAGAGCTCGTTGGCCGTTTGCTGTGCGTAGCAAGGGAGTTTTTGCGGCATATTGATAGTAGGAATGTAGGATGTGCAGCCTTTAGAAGGTGTCACCCGCCTACCCCACCCACCCCCTCTGAGGTTGCCACTGCCTCCCAGTCCCCAGGTTGTCGTTGCCTCTGTCCGCCAGCTCCCCACGTCCGATAAGAAGGGGAAACATTTTTTTTCCCATCCTCCTCACCCAAATTTTGACGCTTAGACCCTCGCCAGGAAGGATTCCAATCCCGACGCCGCACTCGGATCTCCGTCATGGCTGCCGTGACGCAGAAGGCCCATGCCTCCTCCGCAGGTAAGCGCCTCGCCTGGGTAACCTGGACGTTGATTTTGACTTTTTTCTTCTTCTGGCTACCCTTTGCTGCTGCTGCCGCCACTGTAGCTGTTGTTGGTTTGTGTCAGGCCAGTATCTTCGAACTATTCTCCCGTGCGAGCTGGATGGCACTGGATTCGGGTCGAATTCGCGCTGGGGCTGTGAATCTTTGTGTGGGGTTGGTGGTGGAGTCGCATCTTCGGTTTTCTAGGTTAAGATTGGTCTGGGAGCCGCGATTCGTTTGGACTCGGTAGAGTGCCGGAGCTGCGATTTCCCTCATATGGGCTGCGTGCTCGCTGGCGAGCGGTGGATGTCGAGCAGTGATTTGGGCATGTTGAGTCAGGAGCGCGCAAGGGCAAGAGCCTCTTTTTTTTTTCTTTCTCTGCGCAATTCGAGGAAGGTGTCATTTTAGGCTTGCTGGCACCATAAAGTTTACAGCTGGTACGAGCTGTGTACAAGTAGGAAAAAGTTTTTGGGGGACGTTTCTCAACTCTGATTGTTCATAAGCAGAACTCAATTAATCTGCTGTACTGTGTGACAAGAGCTTGTTGGCTGTTTGCTAAGCATAGCAAGGGAATTTTCACCGCGTATTAATAGTAGGATGCGTAATAAACACGGAGTGGGGGTGTGATTGGGAAGTTGTTTAGCTCGCAAGCTTTTATGAGTACCATGTCTATAGTTTTGTGCTAACTGTTTATTTTTTCTATAAAACATACTGCAGTTGTTACTCTGGTTCAAAATTTATCTGATGCTGTCGCTTTGACAATCTTTTATCCTTTTGTTAGTTTTGAGTTTGTGGGTCATGAATGTAACTTTCTAGTGCCTGTGGTGGATGTATCTTTACATTCTGTAGATAGCATGATTCCTCTGCAGCCAGAAGCTGTACTCGAGAATAACCCCTCAAAGGTTACAAACACCAAAGAGCAGGTAAGTTCTTGTATAACTTGTTTTTGCCTTTTTGTCTTATGAAGTGTTACTCATGGTTTATTGCTATTGCATCAGATTCTTTCTGGCACAGACAATATGGTTGCAAGCAACACTCGTCCTGCTAGTTCCTTAAAATCGCCAAAACGTGCAACGGAGAAGGCTAGCACCGTGGGAAAAGGTGGAGACCAACCTTTTCTCTACCAGCACAATGTGTATGCACCGCAACCGCAAGCACTCTATCCTGGAGGTCAGTTTATATTCATTTTATGTGTATCATGTTGCACTTGCTATGAGTATCGCTGCACAATGCTTGGGTTTATGTGATTTACCCTCAAAATCTGTTTTTACTTATTTGGTGAATGGTGATTGGTTTTAGTTTCAATAGTCTGCTTTCTCCACCCCTATTTGATAATATTGCTTCTATTTCTTTTAATCCTGGTCTTTGTATGAGTATTCATAGCAAATTATTTTATCCTGCAGGTTCTTAAACAAGGATATATCTTGTGCACTTTCATGTAGCATTTTTTTAATGAAAAAAAATGATGTTTGTCTTTCCTCTGTAGGTTACATGAATCCTTCAGGGCAATGGGAAGAATATCCTTATTATGTGAATATGGAGGGATTCCATTCTGTATCACCTGTAAGTAGCTGGTTTTCTGAACTTGTTTCATTTTTATTGATAAAGTTTTCTAAATCATTTTTTCCTGAAGGGACTCTACAATGACAACCAGTCACTCATGCTTTCTCCTGGGTATCCAAATAACCCTCAGATGATGTACGGAGCTTACTCTCCTGTGTCTTCTGTTGGAGATGGCCAGCAATACTTCCCTGTGCACTTTCCCTTCTCAAGTCCTTACTATCAACCACCGGTTTCACCCAGCATGGGATACTCAAACTCTGCAAGTGGAATATCCCAAGGAGATGCTATGCTGCAGCAAGAGTATTTCCTTCCCGATGGCATTCTATATTCACCCACACCAGGGTACCATCAACCATTCAGTTCATATGACAGAGGTAACATTTCCCCCCTTTCATCTTTTGCTGCAGACTGAATTTTGATGACCACAACCAATGTTGTGTAACAGATTGTCAGAGCCATACCGAACTAATTGTTGTCCTTTTGCAGGATCAAGTCAACCAAATAATACCCCTAATTCTCCTGGACTGTTTGGCCAAGGGAATGTACCACTGGCTCCTGGAATGGTATACTGGCATGTGGATTTTAGTGTATAAATTAGTTTGTACTATTCGATTGCTTCATATTAGAACATCAAGTGTGTTTAAGCATAAATAGTTTAGTTATTAGGGGAACTGGAATTTGCTTTTTTTTTTTTTCCTTATGCTATAGTTTCATTGCTCAGTGCTGACATGAATGTCATTGCAGCATCATGGATCACTGTATGGTCCTGGACCCTATAAGGCACGCCAACAAGGTGGAAAATATGGTGGTACTACTCCAAGTTGGAGTTCTGCTGGTCGCAGATTTGGTAACTTTGACTTTAGTGCCAATCAACAAAGGGGGTACATGCCATTTGCTAGGAACAATGGCTCTCTGGAGTTTATGAATGAGCAAAACCGTGGGCCACGCGCTACAAAACCCAAGATACAGGACACAGAGAACTCCCCAGGCCATGAAAAAAGTGAGAAAACTGTCCCACTGATTGATAGAGAACTGCACAATCGTGCTGATTTTGTCACTGATTACAAGGATGCAAAATTCTTTGTAATAAAGTCCTACACTGAGGATCATGTACATAGGAGCATCAAGTATAGTGTTTGGGCCAGCACAGCAAGTGGGAATAGAAAGTTGGATTCCGCTTACCATGCAGCCAAAGAGAAAGAAGAGCATTGCCCTGTTTTCTTGTTTTTCTCAGTAAGACCAACACCTCCTATTCCATTGTTTATTTTCCTAGTTATAGAAAATTATTAATTATAAAAACGAGTATTAGGTGTATGCAAATGTTCAGGTGCTTTGTAATTCTGGTCTCGACAGTTTTAAACTTGGTTACTAAACACGTTTCCTATAGGTTAATGGAAGTGGTCAGTTCTGTGGTGTGGCTGAGATGATTGGACCTGTTGATTTCAACAGAAGTGTTGATTACTGGCAGCAAGACAAGTGGAGTGGTCAATTCCCTGTGAAATGGCACATAATTAAGGATGTACCAAACAACCTTCTGCGGCACATAACTCTTGAGAACAATGAAAACAAACCTGTGACAAACAGCAGGGACACCCAGGAGGTAAAAGTTCACCCTTGCAGCGGTTCTTGTCAATTGAATGGTTATCTGATCTGAATAATTTACTGATTCCCGAGGAACAAAACGTGCAGGTGAAGCTGGAACAGGGCCTCCAGATGTTAACAATTTTCAAAAACCATGAGGCCGAGACAACTATTCTTGAGGATTTTGACTTTTATGAGCAACGGGAGAAAGCCTTGCAGGAGAATAGACGTCAGAAGCAGCCTGCAAGCACTGAATCTCACAAACCAGCAGATACCAAGGCAGGTATAGATCATATATCAGACGCATTTGCTCAGGCTGTCCAGTTGAAAGATACCGAAACCAATGGAAATAAAACAACAGCTGTGGGTATCTTAGCTGAAAATGGATCTGCTGCTACAGCTGAGACCAAAAAAGACAATGCAAGCTCGAACGCAGGCCCTGTGGAGAAGAGCAGTTGATTTATCTGTCTCCTATTAGCTAAATTTGAGGGAGCAGGTGAATAGTATGGTGCTACATGGTGGGAAGGGGAAGAGAGCAGGTTGATTGTATTTAATATGGGGGTGCTGCTTGAGTTGTACAACATCATAGCCTTTGTTTCATCTCCATTTAGATTATAATTTCAATATCATAGTTCCCAAATTCCTGTTCGCTGTTCTCTTATTCCCTGTTATTTTTACTCCTTGTGTTTTAATTGTCTTCTGTTCTACTCGTGTTGCATCAAATGGTGTTCAATCTTAGGCTATCTGTACTCGTGTACTCTAAAACATATTCTATACACTATTCTCTTTCTATTTTTTTAGTATCTTACTCTAAATCCTCTAAATTTATATTATCTAGTATGCTTTCCAGTATTCCCTCTGCAGACAGTCTTAGTCACTTAGCCATAAAAAGCTGCAAAGAGATGCTGCGGCATAGTCTACAGTTAGATTCTGTTGATCCTGTGCTCCATCCCTGTGTAATTTCAGTGCAGATCCTTTCTTACCTGCTCTTCAGCTTTTATGATCTTATACTGTACAATTACGTAGTACTCCCTCCCAATTTTATTAATTAACTTTTCTGACAGTAAACTCGACTAAAAAACAACTAGGCAACCATGTCCGGATGTCAAATAAAATGATCAAGAGGGAGTAGTTTGCAACAGGGAAGACAAATTAATGCACGAATAACCTATTTTTGAAAATACTGCTCATCTATTTTTGGAAATAATTTTTTGTCAGAATAAATAGCCTCTTTGCAACGTGGAAAAACAAATTTATGCATCAATTGCCTTTCGCTATCTAGACCGTCCAAACTCTGCATCAATTATGTACACCGTTGAAGCACCCACATAAGCCTACTTATAATGGGAGTTTTAAGCTCATTAAATAGAATGCCATGTCTATTTTTTATGATGTGGCAAAGGATTGATGAGGAGATAAAAGAGGTTTTATCTAGATGAAATCACGTGCATTGTTTCCTATAACATTTCTCTTGCATGTATTGGTTACGAAACCATAAAATAAAACAGTGGATTGTGTGTTAGGCTATTTTATTTATCAAATGAATGTATTATTACTTGTGACACCTTCGAAACAGCAAAATGAAATACATCACTGGGACTAGCATAAGGTTATTAATGATATGTCATGTTAGAATATTCGATGATGTGACAAGTTAATAATGAAGAGAGAAAAACAATTTCATCTATAATGCAACATAATTTCATGAAACTTGCATTGAGAGGAAGCATATCATTTTGTAAGAAAATTTAATCAGTCACTATGCAAAAACTAATATAGTAAGACTAGAAAATAACAAAAATAAATTATATATTGAAGTATATATGAAGTTGAATTCTTAAAAACATAAAACACGCAACTGAAAATAGGCTAAAAACATTTGTAGGAGTTGGCAGATACAATTGTCACAAGTTAGTGAAATTGTGAATGCACAATGTAGTCCAGTGGTAACAGCAAGTGGATGGTATCCTACTCACTAGAGTTCAATTCCTTAAATTGACGTTGTAGTACTAGGGCTGAGCGTGTAGTTATGCGGTTGGATACATGTGTGGGTATGTGTGAATGATGTGTGCACATACATGTATATATACTACAGCTATAGCTATATCCGATAGAGGCATTAAAAACAACCCCCCAAGCAGATCTTCCACTATCCTTTTAGGGTTATGCTCTTGAAACTGCTACGTTTACACTAAATAGAGTCCCAACTAAGTCTGTTGAGAAGACACCATATGAGATGTGGACCGAGAAACGTCCCGGATTGTCATTCCTCAAAGTTTGGGGATGTGATGTTTATGTCAAACATTTGACATCAGACAAACTCACTCCAAAATCCGACAAATGCTTCTTTGTGGGATATCCTAGGGAAACCAAATGATATTATTTTTATAATAAAACAGAGGGTAAAGTGTTTACCGCTCACAATGGTGTCTTCTTGGAGAAAGAGTTTCTCTCAAAAGGAGTTAGTGGGAGCAAGGTGTATCTTGAAGAAATTCATGAAATACCTGAAAATGTTTTAGCACCCACTAATCCTATACAGGATGTACAAGATGTTGTGCAACCAGTTGATGAAACACCAACCCCACGAAGGTCTACGAGGGCACGTTGTGCGATTGAAAAGTTAATGCTTCTAACCACGGAGCAGCATGACATGATATTATTGGATAATAATGAGCCTACGACCTATGCAGAAGCAATGGAGGAACCCGACTCTGAAAAATGTCTTGGAGCCATGGAATCCGAAATTGAATCCATGCATGAGAATCAAGTTTGGAACTTGGTTGATCCAATCGAAGGTGTGAGACCTATCGATTGTAAATGGATTTTCCAGAAAAAGACTGATATAGATAGAAATGTTCACATCTATAAAGCGCGATTGGTGGCGAAAGGTTTCAAACAAATTCAAGGTGTTGATTATGATGAAACTTTCTCACCCGTTGCAATGCTTAAGTCTGTTCGAATTCTTCTAGCAATTGCTGCATATTTTGATTATGAAATATGACAGATGGATGTCAAAACAACTTTTCTTAATGGAAGTCTGACTGAGAATGTGTACATGACGCAACCTGAGGGTTTTGTCGATCCTAAAAATGCTAGTAAAATAGGCAAGCTTCAAAAGTCCATCTATGGACTGAAGCAAGCATCTCAGAGTTGGAATCTTATTTTTGATGAAGTAATCAAAGGGTTTGGTTTCATCAAGAACGTAGAAGAACCTTGTATTTACAAGAAGTTTAGTGGGAGCGCACATGTATTTTCGGTCCTATATATAGATGATATATTATTGATCGGAAGTGACATTCTAATGCTTGATGATGTTAAATCCTCATTAAGAAAAAGTTTCTCAATGAAGGATTTAGAAGAGGCAGCGTATATTTTGGGCATAAAGATCGAGATAGATCTAAAAGACTAATTGGATTAAGCCAAGATACATATATTGACAAGATATTGAATCGGTTCAATATGCAAGATTCCAAGAAATGTTTCTTGCCAATGTCACATGGCATTAGTCTAAGCAAGAGTCAGTGTCCTTCGACACCTGATGAGCAAAAGAGGATGAGAGCGATTCCTTATGCTTCGGCTATTGGATCCATCATGTATGCTATGCCATGTACACGCCCAGATGTATCTTATGCTCTAAGTATCACGAGCAAGTATCAATCAGATTATGGTGAGGCTCATTGGACCGTTGTCAAAAACATCCTTAAATACTTGAGAAGAACTAAGGATGCGTTCTTAGTGTTTGGAGGTGAAGAAAAGCTCATTGTAAAAGGTTACACCGATGCCAGCTTCCAAACTGATAAGGATGATTCTAGATCGCAATCCGGATTTGTGTTCTGCTGTGGGGACCGGAATCCCGACATCCGAGGATCTCATTGGGTGGTGTCGTGCAATGTGACACCCAACAATATACAAGAACAGAACGAGAATAAAATACAAGACGTAGTCTTTTATTTATCATACAACGAAGTTTTACAATACTAGCAAAAGGAAAGAAACATATATATCATAGCTACACTCTCAGCACTAGCTATGCAAAAGCAAAGTCATCCATGTCCTGGATACTTCGCACTAGCAACACTCAAATCACGGCGGCGTGCAGGGTTCCCACTCGGCTATACACCCTGGAGGAGGTGCAGCCTCGTCATCAAACCCGTCATCAATCGTATAACCTGCAAAAACTCGTTAACTGCAAACATGAGCATAAGGCTCAGCAAGACTGACCCGTCTCACTAGACATATGCAAGGGTGAATACTGAGCATAGGTAAGGTGAAGCATAAACGACTCGCCTACAAGTGGATCCTTATAAGCATATTTTAAGTAGCAAATGACATTCTCTAAGCACGACACATCATAGACTCCACAATCAAACAAGAAACGCTTTGCCGATGATATGACATGCCCGAAGCACATAATGCTATTACAACTAAAGTATGGTGAAACTGTAAACTTTAATTTTGCTATCTCTAAGTCACACAAGGTTGCAAGGCAATTATAATTCAATACAACATATTCTTCTGGCTTCTTTCATATTTACTACGTCATGGCGCAGTGAACAAGTGGTACACTATTACCGCGAGGGACGGTGATTGCAATCAGGACATACCCGGACAACACGACACATACGCACGTTCGGAAGTGTCGGCGAGTACATCAGTACCTACGTAACACTTCAGTACTAGTCGTATATGACCACCTTTCACAAGAAACCCGAACACCGAACCTGTCTCACCTCCGCGAACAGAAGGTCTCTGCACGGAACACCTCTTGTGTCCGCCGCCCGATTTACACCTTACTGTCCTCAACCCACCCCTGTCGATGGTGAGTTAATGGGCCTCAACATCCCAGTTATCGAGTTACATCGGTTTACTGGAGTCCATATATCCAGTATGTCGCCGGTACAAGTCAAGCTTGTTCCAAGGGGCCACATACAGACGGGCCTTAACTGACCAGTCAGAGCTATGCGACCAAGATCATGCCTTGCCGCTTCCTATCCATCTCTGACCGGTCTCAAGTTTAGATTTAACAATCATTCTCTATAAATGTTAATCCAGTGTAGATGAGTGTAAATTTTCTATCTCGCGAGTAGATTCCAACTACTCGACTTCTACCGGTTCACCTACAACATTAGCGTAGCAGTTCTACACGTCGAGCTATCAACCTACCCAATTAACCAATGGGATTGTGGGTCATGCATCTGGAGTATTCAAGCATCCTGAACGTAATGCACAATTCATATGCTAGTCAACATAGTGATAAAGCAAAACTTTATAAACGACTTAAATACAAATCGGGGCTTGCCTGGATGCAGGTCCGAGTCTGTGTTAGTATCCGGCAGGTGTATCTCCAAGGCCTCTGGTTCCTCCTCGATTTGGGTTACTACACGATATGCATATAATATGTATATGAATGACTTTGAAAAATAATTACTACTAATACCATAATCTAATCTAGGGTGATCACGTTACGATAATGATCTTAATTGGCTTTGGGACTTTGATGGTAGATACTAAGGAATATGATATAAGATTTGGCAAAGAACAGGAGATGAATAAAGTAGTTTGTTGTCTCTAAAATTATGTTAAGCAATAAACTCCCAAAAATTTTAGAGAAGAAACTATAGCTTGAACATAGCTGCCAGTTGATGATCATGATAGACGAGGTTGTCCTGGTCCTAGCAAAATTGGTTTCATAAATGTCTAAGCCTTGGTGAAGGAGTTATTGAATTTCAAAGTTGACAAGAATTTCTGGAATTATTTTATAATTGAATTTTAGCTTTTCAATGAACATTCAGTTGACAACTGAATTAGGACTAGGATACTAAGTCAATTAAATCCCATATCTTTACAGGAACTAATGTATGACTAAAGGAAGTTTCAGTCCAAATTTGGGACATAATAAAGCAACTGAACATTTGTAAAAATTCAATGACTGTAAAAGGTAATTGAATTATACAGAGGGTTATACAGGTGCAATGGCTCCCAAACTTTTCCTGGTAATCAATAAGAGGACCATGTATTTTATGTGAATTTTGGGGATTTTTCCAGTGGGAAGTTCACCTGGAAAAATTGTATTTGTATTTGGAAAGATTGTTTTCTAGAGAATTTAAAACTAAGTTTCACAGAACCTAATTGGTACTAACAGACACTAGAGCTCAAGGGATTTCAAACAAAATTTGTTTGGAATTTTTTGGAGCAGTCTACAAAGAGATATTGGTTTTTCAAGTTTGGAAATAGTTCTGCATACATTTAGAATTTTTAGCTTTTAAATTTGGTGCTTGGGCCCACCGGATTTAAATCAGCCAACCAGGAGTCAGCCACACCGGAGACCATAAATATTTCCACGTGGCCACACTATATCCCCTGGCCACAGGCTGATCCAGGCACCCCTGCTTTCTTCTACCTCTGGCCACGGGCTCGGGCGGCGGCGCTGACGCCGGCGCGCGGTGGCGCTCTCGCTAGCAATGGTTTCCGGCCCACGGGGAGCCTCGAAACTCGCCACCCCACCCTAGATTCGCGCGGGAAACACGTTGGAGCATCTCCCGACGGCGGTGGGTGACTGAAAATCCACTCCTGACGGCGGCGTCGGGTGCTAGGGTTCCAGTCATGTCGTATCCTTCGATTTTCTAGCGAAAACTCTCATACGAAAGCTCGGGAAGCACCTTGGGAGCATGGGAGAGAGGTTAGGAGGGTCTAGAACTCGTGCCATAGCTGGCAACACCAATGTCAATGGTGAACCGAGCTCCTTCAATGGTGGAAGGGGAAAAATTGGATAACTCATTAATTAGTCGATGGTTCTTTCTGATTTTTGGAGGGAAGGTGCGCTAGGAGACGTTGATCATGTCGTCTAACTGGATCAAAGAATTATTGTGCATACAATCAGAATTAAACCGACGAACTAGCTTCAAAGCCATAAAAGTGCTCCGGTCTTTCACGAAATACGGACGCTAGGATGCACGATATGAGTTCATATTTAACCAGCAGCTACACGAGATCATGGCACTCCTTTTTCCTAAAGACTGCAGAGGACGAGGAGGCTTGTATCGACAGCGAGGCTGAGCGGCGTCGGGCAGAACCGAGGTGGTCGCGGCGGCGAGAAACAAAGCAGCGCGAGCGAGAGGTGAACCGAGGAGTGACTGCGGTCGATGGTGGAGTGAATAAAAAGGCTTCATCGCAGTAGATAAGGAGGCTGGGGCAGCTGGAGGCGACCGATGGCCGAACCGGCGCGCTGGCGGCATGCAGCCGTCGCGGTGTCGTGCAGAGAAAGAAAACAGAGGCGGTGAACGGTTTCCCTGGCTGACATGTGGGCCCCACTACTCCCTCTTCTCTGTTCCTCTAAATTCCACCTCAAACGTTGCCCAAAAATTCCCAAAATTTACAGACAGGCTAAGAAAAATATGAGGAACCCAAATCTGCAATCAGATTTCAATTTGGACACAGTTTGTTTCCAATTCAAAATCAAATTTGAATTCAAACTTGTTTATAAACCGTATTGAAATAAATAGTAACCGAGGTCCATAAATCCTCAAACTTTGAAACAAAGCTCACTGAACCATAAAGGGTCTTAGGAAAAATTGAGGGTTGATTTGGACAAGGTTAAGTGCAAAGCTAAATTTTGAGATTGACGCGAAATAAACCCTTTGTACGTGTCCAACTAAGTGGAAGACGTACTTCAAAAATCTTGAAAATTTTCCAAGAAGCTATTTAAAATATTTAAGAGGTCAAATAAAAGTTTGGAGCCTTGGATTTGAATCTTTTTGTCAGGGCCAGATATACATAGCAACATAATCAAATTACATTTGTTTTGATTTTATATTGCTGCAATATAATTTGCCCTAGCCATTTCATTCAATTAAATTCCCAACTTTGCAGAAAGGTTTAATTAAAATTGTTCTAGGATTAGTGGTGAAGTCCAATCCTCATGTTAATAAAATTAAACATGAGTAGAAAGAAAACTTTTTAGTGAGGTTAAATTCCTGTGCACAACTATATTGACCTCCATTATGTTTGATAAACAACTTATAGCTGAACTTCACATGAAAGGAAAAAGTGGGATTTTACATCCCCCCCCTAAAAGAATCTCATCCCGAGATTACAACAAAAAGAAAAAAGGTAAAGATCTATTGAACATGTGCCACTAACAAGTCCGGATAGTTCGTTTTAAGATACTCCTCGCTTTCCCACGTGGCTTCTTCAACACTGTGGTTGCTCCACAAGACCTTGTAGAAACGCAAGGTGCGGCTCCTTGTGGTGCGAGTTTTCTCATCGACGATCTGGTTTGGATGCTCGGAATAAGTAAGATCTGGTTGGAGAGCCTCCAAATACTCAATACGTACATTCGTTGGGGCTTTGAGACATTTCCGCAACTGAGAAATGTGAAACACATTGTGGACCCCTGCCAGCGACGGCGGTAACTCCAATTGGTATGCCACAGGTCCGCATCTTTTGATTATTGCGGACGACCCAATGAAACGTGGAGCTAGCTTCCCTTTCACTCCGAATCGATGAATTCCCTTCATTGGGGATACCCAGAGATAAACTTGATCCCCAACCTTGAAGTGAAGAGGTCGACGTCGTTTGTCCGCATAGCTCTTCTGACGAGACTGAGCAGCTTTGAGATTTGCTTGAAAATACGTACTTGCTCTTCGGCTTCATTTACCAAGTCGATGCTATATACCACTCGTTCACCAGATTCGCACCAGTTCAAGGGGGTGCGACACTTCTGGCCATAAAGAGCTTCATATGTTTGTCCATCAGTTAACCGTTGTTGTACAAAAACTCCGCCAATGGTAGATGATCATCCCAGTTCCTACCATGGTGGATGGCACAGACACGAAGCATATCCTCTAGCACTTGATTTACCCGCTCGGTTTGTCCATCAGTTTGAGGATGATAAGCCGAGCTCCGAATTAGTTTGGTACCCAATGCATTGTGGAGATGCTCCCAAAATCGAGCATGAAAATGGATCCCTGATATGAAATGATAGTGTGGGGTACTCCATGTAGGCACAAGATTCTGGAGATATAAAGTTCTACATACCGTTTTACATCATACTTGACACTGACTGGTATGAAATGAGCTGATTTCGTCAACCGGTCAACGATCACCCAAATTGAGTCGTGCTTATGGAGAGTGGGAGGCAACCCAACAATGAAATCCATGCTGATATCCTCCCATTTCCAAGCCGGTATGCTTAAAGGTTGAAGCTATCCAGCTGCCTTCATATGGCCGACCTTCACTCGTCGACACGTATCACATTCGGATACATATTTTGCTACTTCTCTCTTCATCTGAGTCCACCAGAACTTCTTCCTTAAGTCTTGGTACATTTTGTTACTTCCCGGATGAATGTAATACTTGGATAAATGAGCTTCATCCAGTATCTTCTTCCGAAGTTCCATGTCTGGGGTACCACTATGCGGTTTTTAAACCAGAGGGTACCTTCATTGTCACATCAGAAACATTTTATCTCCCCTTTTCCATTCTTTGATGAATGTGCAACATCCCTTTGTCCTAATTCTGAGATGCTATAATATCCTCCCTGATAGTAGGAATGAGAGCTAGGTTGTAGAGTGCCCCATATGGAACCAAGTAGAGACTCGGTTCTTCTTCTCCCATTGAGGTGATGGAAAGATTGTTGACATTGGACTTGCGGCTCAGAGCATCTTCGACTACATTCGCCTTGCCTGGATGGTAGTGGATCTCAATCTCATAATCCTTGATCAATTCCAACCATCTACGCTGTCGCATATTTAAGTCCTTTTGGGTGAAGATGTACTTCAGGCTTTTGTGATCGGTGTAGAGATGTACTAGATTACCCAGTAGATAATGTCTCCACATCTTCAATGCTAGTACCACAGCAACGAGCTCGAGATCATGAGTCGAATAGTGCTGCTCATGGTTCCGAAGCTGTCGTGATCCATAAGCGATCACTCGTCTGTCCTGCATCAACACACAACCCAAACCAATTCCTGATGCATCACAATACACGTCAAATGATTTGGTTGTGTCTGGTTGATCTAATACTGGTGCCGTTGTGAGGTGTTTTACCAATGCCTGGAAACCTCCCTCACATGCCTCTGTCCATACATACTTCTTCCCTTTTTTCAGAAGTTCTGTCATTGGTTTAGCTATTTTGGAGAAACTGGGAATGAACCTCCGTAATACCCAGCTAAACCCAGGAAACTTCGAACTTCATGTACAGACTTTGGATACTTCCATTTGAGTACTTGTTTTATCTTGCTTGGATCAACTGCAATCCCTTCTGCGGATATGATGTGCCCTAAAAATGGCACTTGGCTGATCTAGAATTCACACTTGCTGAACTTGGCATATAGCTGGTGGTCCCGTAATCTTTGAAGCACGATACGCAAGTGTTGAGCATGTTCTTCTTTGGATTTCGAATATACAAGGATGTCATCAATGAAGACCACGACAAACTTGTCCAATTTCGGCATGAACACCGAGTTCATAAGATACATGAAATGAGCCGTTGCGTTGGTCAATTCGAAGGACATAACAAGGTATTCATACAGTCCATACCTCGTCGAGAATGCTGTCTTAGATATATCTTCTGGCCGGATTCTAATCTGATAATAACCAGAACGAAGATCCATCTTCGAAAATACTTTAGCATCCACTAGTTGATCGAAAAGAATATCAATGCGTGGTAGTGGATACTTGTTTATGATAGTGACAGCATTGAGTGGACAATAGACCACACATAGTCTCAAGGTCTTATCTTTCTTCTCCGCGAACAATGCAGAACAGCCCCATGGCGATGAACTTGGACGAATGAAACCCTTGTTCTCAAGCTCCGTTAGCTGCTCCTTCAGTTCTGAAAGTTCCTTGGGTGCCATCTTGTAGGGCTGCCTTGAGATCGGCACTGTTCCCGGTACAAGCTCAATCTTGAACTCTATATCTCTTTCTGGTGGTGTACCAGGAAGATCTTTGGGAAACACGTACGGATACTCACATACTACCGGAATATACTTAAGTTCAATAACCTCGGTATTGTGAGTAGATGGATTCACTAGAACGATTCTCTCGAGATTGAGGACTTGGGAAGGATGAAGTGGAGAATTTAGATATATTTTTCGAGGAACGAGATCTAGAATAGCACCATGGTATTGTAACCACGCCATTCCCAAGATGACATCTAGCCTCTGATTCTCTAGTATCAGAAGCGAAGTAAGATATATAGTCCCCTCTAGGTTAAGTGGTATCCCAGGAACCATCTCATTTGTTACTGTCTTCCCTGCCGGAGTGCAAATCACATACGGAGTTTTTGTGGAGATAATAGGCAACTGACTTCTAATGACAAAAGACTTGCTAATGACATTATGGGAAGCTTCGGAGTCAAAGAGTATGACTACAGGATGATCAAAGATAGAGAACGTACCCGTGAGTACGGGTGCGCCTTCTGGAACGTCCTCAATGGCGAGGTGGTGGACGTTGCCGAGTCTAGGGACTGGCTTCTTGGGCTGGTTGCAGGGTTGGTTGGCACCCTGGTACGATGACTGTCCTCCGCCCTGCCTATTCTGCGGGTAGTCCTTGGCGAAGTGCCCCGTGCGTCCACACGTGAAACACGTGTACGGGGTTTGGCCGGTAAGAATGGGAGGACGAAATTCCGATGCACGCAGTGGAGGTGGAAGTGCACGTGGGATCATCCCCTGCTGCTGCTGCGGTCAGAAACCGACATTGCCGAACTAGCGACCACTGAACATCGGTGGTCGCGATGGCGGTTGCCATCTCTGGCCGGATGGTGACCGATACACCATTCGGTACTTCTGAGGAGCACCACCTCTGCTGCCCTACGGAGCACTCCTCTTGTTCTTGTCTGAAGACAGCTCTCAAGTAGCGTCCTCTTGTACGATCGCGGCGTTGACAATGTCGTTGAAGCTGCCGCAGTTGAACAAGGCAATCTTGTCCTTCATCTTGGGGTTCAAACCCCGGTAGAAGCACTCTCGCTTCCTGTCTTCCGTGTTCACTTGGTCCTATGCATACTGGGCCAAGTGGTTGAAGGTCTTGGAGTACTCGTAAGCACTCCTTCCTCCCTGCTTCAGCTCCAAGAACTCTTGATGATTCCTCCTCATAATCCCGGGAGGGATATGGTGGGCACGAAACACCTCCTGGAATTCTGCCAAACTCACGACATAGTCTGCGGGGCGTGCGACGAGGTAGTTTGCCCACCACGCACCAGCAGAACCCTGCAGTTGTTGAGCTGCAAACAGAGTCTTCTGTTGTTTGGTTATCTCGAGTAAGCCGAACATCCCTTCAATGGAGCGGAGCTATTTGTCCGCCTCCAAAGGTTCGTCGGCCTCCCTGAAGACCGCCGGATGCGTCGATGTGAAATCCGAGTAGGAACTCAGATATGGCTGACGTGGCCCATCAGCTTGTCGTCCCCTTTGACAGGACGAATGCTGTACAAGGGTCCGCAACAACTCGGTTTGCTCGTCGCGCTAGGCGAGCATTGCTGTGAGAACCTCCGCGAGACTTCTGGGAAGTGTAGGTGGAGGTGATGGAGGTGGCTGCGTGAAAGTGCATCTAGGACTCCCTTGTGGGTTTTGGATGATTTATGACAAGCAATTGGGATCCTAATCCTTTTGTTGAGATGAATGCAGGAAAATGATGAAAAATGAGCAAAGTGCCAAAAAGAGGGAAATTGAGAAGGAAAATGAATTTGAGCTCAAGGAGAAGAAATTAGTAGTTTAGTATGTATGGAGTGTGTTAAGGAAACACACCCAAGAGCTCAATCTCACTTAATCACACACACACACAATGCACAAAGCTATACAGGACCAGACTAGTCCGATATCAGCCGGACTAGTCCGATATCACATTCTGCACCAGATTGGACAAGTCCGGTCACCACCGGACTAGTCCGATATTCTTTCTGTTCCACTTCGGACTAGTCCTCCCCAATGCGGACTAGTCCTTATCAATGCACAAGTCACAAAAAATCGGACCAGTCCGTTGTGACCCGGACTAGTCCGTTATTCATTCTGATCCACTTCGGACAAGTCCGGTGTCCACACGGACTAGTCCGATATACACCCTGATCTAAATCGGACAAGTACTCCAACTGCGGACTTGTCATCCTAAACACTTAGAGTTTCATATGTCCGGACAAGTCCGATGACAATCGGACTAGTCCGAAGCTTTCCAGTAGCGAAATCGGACAAGTCCGTTTTGAACCGGACTAGTCCGAGATTCCTGGACACTTAGGGTTTGCTTCACACAGCACACCGGACTAGTCCGGTCACCACCACGGACTAGTCCGATCTTTCTGAACCCTAACGGTAACTTCTAGAAACCCCATATAAATAGAGGTGCACGGCCCACTTTCACCCACTCTCGAACCCTAGCGCCGTCACACCTCCCAAGAGACTCAAAAACCATCTCTCTCCACGAAATTAAGTGCAAAATCAATCAATCCATTGAAGATCACTTGTAGATCATTGGAGAGGCACTTGGCACACGATTGAGCTCTTGGTTTGAATCTCTAACACAATCTTGCATTTCAATTTGTATATTTCGAAGTGTGTTATTGGTGGTCTTGAAACTTGTAATCAAGGGAGCTCTCAACTTGTGAGATCGCCCCTTCAACTTGGTGATTTACCCCTGTGTGTTTAGTGGAAGAGGATTGGCCTTCGTGGCGATCCGACGAGGGAAGGGTTGGTGAAGACCCGGTCCTTTTGTGGGCTCCTCAACGTGGACGTAGGTTGCCTTCGTGATAACCGAACCACGGGATAAATCTTGTGTCTTGTTCGTTTGTGTTCATCATTCTAGTTGATCAACATTATCTAGGGTTTGATTCATCTTGTTGAATTTAAGTTAAATAGTTGAACAAGAATCATACTTGCAATAGAACTTGACATACAATCATTAAACTATTATTGAAGTTTATATTTCCGCTGCAAACGTCAACGAAACAATCAAATTGACCTAACTTGATCAACCTAGTCCGTGAAATCCGGACTAGTCCGCACTTTACCGGAGTAGTCCGATATATCTGGTTTTGACCTTATTGTTGAAGTGCTACAGGAACCGAGAAAATTCAAGAAGGCCTATTCACCCCCCCCTCTAGGCCTACATTCAATTGGTATCAGAGCAGGTTCTTCAAGAAAGAGTGCAACCACTCGAAGAGATCATGTCGGACATGAAGGAAGTCCAGAAAATCAACAACCAGGAAGAAATGAACAATGACAAGCACCAAAAGCTTGAAAAGTATCTCGAAGCCATTCAAGACTTCGATGATGATGATGAGGAGACATTGGAGCTGAAAGCACTCCTTAGAAAGAAAGCGCTTTCCAAAGGGAAATCTAAAGTCGAAGAAAAGAAGAAGGGGAGTAGTCACACCGACTACTCCCGATATCCTTTTAACTATGACCGTTTAAACTCTAACAACAATCATTATCTATCTATTCCTCTCGGAAAAGCCCCACACTTCGATGGGAGTGATTACTCCATGTGGAGGCAAAATATGAAGATGCACTTGATTTCCCTTAACCCAAGTTTATGGCATATTGTGTGCACAGGAATAAACATCCCTGATGACGATGAAGAGCTCACGCCAAGTCAAGAGCAA
Source organism: Tuctoria greenei (assembly GCA_036927565.1). Classification (NCBI taxonomy): domain Eukaryota; kingdom Viridiplantae; phylum Streptophyta; class Magnoliopsida; order Poales; family Poaceae; genus Tuctoria; species Tuctoria greenei. The sequence goes on along the minus strand of JAYESD010000005.1, from coordinate 169,327,539 downwards.
GCCATTCACAGGAATGCCCAAGCCGCAGCCGTTATCACCTCATCTCTAAGTCGAGATGAATTCACAAAGGTGGACGGATTGGAAATTGCCAAAGAAATCTGGGACACACTACAGACAGCACATGAAGGTGACCGGCATGTGCGGGAGGCAAAGATTGAGATGATTGAAGGCGAACTGGGAAGGTTCGCGATTGAGGAAGATGAGTCTCCCCAGGACATGTACAACAGACTGAAGACTCTTGTGAACAAGGTTCGATCATATGGTAGCAAAAAGTGGAATGACCACGAGGTTGTAAAGCTCATCCTTAGAGCCTTTATGCCTCGCAACGTCACACTTTGCTCTATGATCCGAGAAAGTCCCGGGTACAAGAAAATGACTCCGGATGAACTGCTTGGCAAAATCATCAACTTTGAGATGATGGAGAAGCAAGCCAAGCATGTCAAAGAAATAGCCGACCTCACATCGGCCAAGAAGAAGGGAGTTGCCTTAAAGTCCTCACTCAAGCCTCTATCCAAAGAAGCAAAAGAAGCTCAGCTTGAGGAGGATAGCGATGATGAAAGCAGCGAGCTGGACGAAGAAGATATGATTTTGTTCATGAAGAAGTTCAAAAGAATTATGAAGAAAAGACAAGGAACAAAATCGAGTGAAGGAAAATACAAGGAGAAGACAAAGCCGAAGATGAGGCGAGCATGCTATAATTGTGGTGAATACAATCACTTTATAGTCGATTGCCCGTATGAGGACAACAAGAAGAAGAGTAAAGAGTCCAAACCTCAACCGAAGAAATTCTTCAAGAAGAAGAAGCAAGTTGAACAAGCACACATCGGAAAGGAATGGGACTCAAACGATGAGTCCTCATCGTCCGATGAAGAAGAAATGGCTAACATAGCCATTGAAAGCATGTCCAAGAAACCCACACTCTTCCCCACGCTCGGTGCAAAGAAGGCAAATGGAACTTGCCTCATGGCTAAGGAAGGTAAACGCAAGGTAAACATCAAAACTCCTTCCTTGCATTCTTACTCAAGTGATGATGATCTAGATAGTGATGATGAAGATATGCTAATTGGCTTAGATAGAAAAACTGCTGCTAAAATGAAATTCTTGCTTAACCAACTTGTTGAGAAGGAAGAGCTAATTGATCGTCAAGAAGACATGATTATCTCCCAAAAGGAGAAGCATGTCGAACTTGACAATCTACTAGCTCTTGAAAAGGAGAGAAACCACTCACTAGAGCTTAAGCTAGCTTCAAGCAAGAAAACTTGCTTGGAGTTAACCAACTCAAACATTGCAATCAAGGATCAACTTGATGACCTAATCAAGGTCAACAAGATCCTTGAAGTGCAGGTTGAGTCACTCAAGCTTAGTGAACTTTCCTCCTCTTCAAGCCTACCTTCTCAACCCACTTCAACTAATATCGCTCATATTTGCAAATGTGATAAAATTAACACCAGTTTGAAGGAAAATTCTACCTCCACAAAGGACAAAAATTCTACCCAATGTGTAATATTTGACAAGGAGAGGATCAACTATGCACGTAGTGCATATTTGGTCCAAAGACCTCCAAATGTCAAGTACGGCATTGGTTACTCTCATGATGGAAAGCAAAGAGCTGGAAATCATAAAAATAACAAGGGAAGGACTACCTTTGTGAAGGGAGGACCCTCACAACCTGGTAACTCGAAAACTAAAAATCTGAACTCTCATGAAAATCGGACTAGTCCGGTTGTGGTCCGGACAAGTCCGGTAATCCGGACAAGTCCGGTCACACAGACTAGTCCGACCCATAATCAACAGCAACTCTTGTTTAAAACCTTTGATGCTTCTTATGTATTAATGAAAAATAATGTTGGTAAAGTGTATGCTTATTATGCTGGGCCACGCCATGGGAACACAAAATCCCATGTGTGGGTGCCCAAATGTATTGTTACTAACCTCCAAGGACCCAAGCAAGCTTGGGTACCTAAAACCAAGGCGTAATTTGTTTTTGCAGGCCTACTCCTCTGGTGGATCCAAATGGGTGCTAGACAGTGGATGCACCAACCACATGACTGGAGAAAGGAGGATGTTTGTGGAGTATGAAGTGAACCAGGACCCAAACGAAGGCATCTACTTTGGGGATAACAGTCAAGGAAGGGTCCTCGGTACTGGTAAAATAGCAATATCCTCTGAACATACTCTTTCGCATGTTTTACACGTTGAATCTTTAGATTATAACCTGCTGTCCATATCTCAGTTATGTGACAAAGGTTATAATTGCCTGTTTACTAACGAGGGTGTGACCGTCTCAAGGAGAAGTGATGGTTCCGTTGCATTCAAGGGTATGTTAAAGGGAAAGCTTTACCTTGTTGACTTCAACAAGGATAAAGCCGAACTCGACACATGCTTGATTGCAAAAACCAACATGGGTTGGCTGTGGCATAGACGGCTAGCACATGTTGGTATGAGGAACCTTCAAAAACTCCTCAAGGGCGATCACATCCGAGGTTTGAAAAATGTTGTGTTTGAGAAAGACATGCCTTGTAGCGCGTGCCAAGCAGGAAAGCAAGTTGGAGCACAACATCCTGCGAAGAACATCATGACCACGACAAGACCGCTCGAACTACTTCATATGGACTTGTTTGGTCCAATTGCTTACATAAGCATCGGCGGTAACAAATACGGTTTAGTTATTATTGATGATTTTTCCCGGTTCACTTGGGTGTTCTTTTTGCATGACAAGTCAGAAACACAAGGAACACTCAAGAAATTCTTCAAGCGAGCGCAAAACGAGTTCTCACTATCAATCAAGAGTATTCGGAGCGACAACGGCACGGAGTTCAAGAACATACAAGTGGAGGAATACCTTGATGAGGAAGGAATCAAGCACGAATTCTCAGCACCATACTCTCCACAACAAAACGGAGTTGCCGAAAGGAAGAACCGAACGCTCATAGAGATGGCAAGAACAATGCTCGATGAATACAAGACTTCGGATCGATTTTGGGCGGAAGCAATCAACACCGCTTGCCATGCCACAAATCGACTCTACCTTCATCGACTACTAAAGAAGACTCCCTATGAGCTACTCACCGGTAACAAACCGAACATTTCATATTTTCGATTTTTCGATTCTCCTTGCTATATTTTGAACAAGAAGCCCAAGACTTCAAAGTTCGCTTCGAAGTCCGATGAAGGTTTCTTTCTTGGTTATGATTCGAACACTTACGCCTACCGTGTTTTCAACAAGGCCTCCGGACTTGTTGAAGTGGCACGTGACGTGGTGTTCGATGAAACTAATGGCTCCCAAAAGGAGCAAGTTGATCAATGTGAATTAGGTAAAGAGGAAGCCCCCTATCAAGCATTGAAGAGGATGGCTCTAGGCGAAGTACGACCACAAGAGTCATCGGCAAGAATACAAGAGGAAAGTGAACCACGAGAGGAGATCAACAATCAAGGGGGAGCCTCGATACAAGGTCAATCACAGGAATATGAACATGATCAACAAATCAACGAGGACAACAACTCAGGGGGAGAAGAAGATGAGCACCAACATACGACCCCCCAAGTGCCACACCCAAGAGTACACCAATGCATTCAAAGGGATCATCCAATCGACAACATCATCGGCGACATCCAAAAGGGAGTAACCACTAGATCTCGTATAGCAAATTTCTGTGAACATTACTCGTTTGTCTCCTTTTTGGAACCCCGCAGGACTGAGGATGCATTGAAGGATCCGGACTGGGTGGTGGCAATGCAAGAAGAGTTGAACAACTTCAAGAGACACGAGGTTTGGGAACTTGTGGAAAGACCCAATGCAAACATAGTGGGCACCAAGTGGGTCTTCCGCAACAAGCAAGACGAACACGGAGTGGTGACAAGAAACAAGGCACGACTTGTGGCCAAAGGTTACTCACAAGTCGAAGGTTTGGATTTCGATGAGACTTTTGCTCCAGTAGCTAGGCTTGAATCAATTAGAATATTACTTGCATATGCTACTCACCATGATTTCAAGCTGTACCAAATGGACGTAAAAAGCGCCTTCCTCAACGGACCGATCAAGGAAGAGGTGTACGTGGAGCAACCACCCGGATTTGAAGACGAAGAGTTCCCCGACCACGTGTATAAACTGCGTAAGGCTCTCTATGGCCTCAAACAAGCTCCTAGAGCTTGGTATGAGTGTCTTAGAGATTTTTTAATTGATAATGGTTTTCAAATTGGCAAAGTAGACTATACATTATTCACAAAAAATCTGGACAATGATCTTTTTATTTGCCAAATCTATGTTGATGATATAATTTTTGGATCAACTAATCAATCTTTCCGTGAAGAGTTTAGTAAAATCATGACAGACAGATTTGAAATGTCAATGATGGGAGAATTGAAGTACTTCTTGGGATTCCAAGTGCGGCAACAAAGGGAAGGAACATTCATAAGCCAAACCAAGTACACACAGGACATCCTCAAGAAGTTTGGCATGGACAAGGCAAAGCCCATAAAGACTCCCATGGCAACGAATGGCCACTTGGATCTCAATGAAGATGGACCGAGCGTCGACCAAAAGGTATATCGCTCCATGATTGGATCCTTACTATACTTATGTGCATCTAGGCCAGATATTATGTTGAGTGTATGTTTGTGTGCAAGATTTCAAGCCAACCCTAAGGAATGTCATTTGACAGCCGTAAAGAGAATCCTAAGATATTTAGTTCATACACCCAACCTTGGTCTTTGGTACCCAAAAGGCTCAAAATTCAATCTCATTGGGTATTCCGATGCAGACTATGCCGGGTGCAAAGTTGATAGAAAAAGCACTTCCGGCACCTGCCAATTCCTAGGAAGATCCTTAGTTTCTTGGTCATCCAAGAAACAGAATTCCATTGCATTATCCACTGCCGAAGCAGAGTATGTTGCAGCCGGGAGTTGTTGTGCACAACTCCTTTGGATGCGACAAACTCTAAGGGATTACGGTTACAATATGAACCGTATTCCTCTCCTTTGTGATAATGAGAGTGCCATTAAAATAGCCCACAATCCAGTTGAACACTCTAGGACTAAACACATTGACATAAGACACCATTTCTTGAGAAACCATTCCATGAAAGGAGACATATCCATCTCTCATGTCCATACCCAAAAACAATTGGCCGACATATTCACCAAGCCACTTGATGAAAAACGTTTTTGCGAACTCCGAAATGAGCTAAACATTCTTGATTCTCGGAGTGTGGCTTGAAAATTTGCATACCTGTATGATTACTTCAAAATATTGATTGAATTGTGAAAATCATCCCTCTTCATTTTTCTCTTGGAAAACTATGTCAATTATTAGATCTTGATGAATTTTTGATCATAGTATGATTGTTGTTTGCTTACTGGTCAAATTCATCAAGATTATTTGAATTATTTTGCCTCTCTCTACTCTCTATTATTGGACCTTCAAATATATATGAATGGGCTATGCTATTCTTTCCTGGTGACCACGGACAAGTACGTGGTTACCCGGACTAGTCCGCCATTGCAGACTAGTCCGCAGTGTGCCGGTTAGGCCGGACTAGTCCGACAGACCACGGACTAGTCCGACTTAGGTCTCTGGAGGACTTCGGACTAGTCCGGTCATGTCCGGACTTGTCCGATTCTCCGTGTCCATAACCCTAGCCGCCACCAAACCCTAATTCCCTCACCCCACACTCGCCCCCAAGCTTTCTCTCTCTTGCGCTCGAGCTCCCAAGGCGAATCCTTGATTCCTCCGTCGAAAAGCCTCAATCTTGGGCGGAGATCAAGCTTGAAGACTCGGGGATTGAAGTTAGCGGACAAGTCCGGCCTCCAACCCCCAAAATCTCAAGCTTCCTTTGATTTCTTGGTAAATTTTCTTCAAAACCCTAAGAAATCACAAATTTCTCTATTGCTTATCGTTTGGCCTAGCATTCTTCACTAGTTACATGTCTAGTTGATGTACTATGTGTATGCTAGACTAGTTTTACCTTAGGGATCAATTTTTGTCCAAACTGTTAGGTTTTTGCGGATGAACACCGGACTAGTCCGGTCCAGGTACGGACAAGTCCGGTCCCCCGGACTAGTTCGTGCCTGTGCACCGGACAAGTCCGTTGTTTCTGAACCAAAACCTAATTCTTTAATTCCCTAATGCCTTCCATTGCCATCTTACCTCACCAATACCTTGTATAACTTGTCCTTTCTCTTGATCACTCATTCTCAGATCATGTCGAGCTCCGACAACGAAATCTCCGATTTCGAGGCCGAGTTGGACCACGAGGTGGCACCTCGGTCCTCGGCGGGTCTTGGCAAGAAACGCCAAGAGAGACCCTCCGAGCCTGCTCCCTCACCTCCCCAGGTTCGGAGGAAGGTGTGTGCCAAGAAGCCCACCTCGAAGGCTGCTACTACTTCAAGTGGCCTTCGCCAAGCTAAAGGGAAGGGCAAGGGGGTTGCCACAGGGCCTGTTGGGCCCCTAAAGCTGCATACTCCCAGAGAAGGAGTCCGGGACCCCAATGAGGAAAGATTCAATGGCAAGGGCAGCGATGTGGCTATGAAGTTGAGAAGTGTTGATTGCTATGCAAGGCCCAAGCAAGCAGCTGATGGCAGGTTTTGGTCAAATTTCCATGTTGATTTCTACAAGCTGGTCTATTTGCCGATGAAGACCCCGGTGGTACGCAGTCAATGGATTGACTGGGCCCACCTTGAGAAGAGGAAATGTGCAGCTTTTGATGAAGTGATAGCAACTGCAGAGAGACATGGTCTGAAGGATCTGTTTACCTTCAGATATAATTGGAATGATGAAGTGATTGCACAATTCTATGCAACGTGCCACTTCTCAAGCGAAGACGAAGAAAGTGTGACTTGGATGACTCATGGATCCAAGTATTCTATTACTCAGGAAGAGTTTGCCCGCCTGCTGCACCTTGACTCTGAAGGACATGACCACCTCATTATCCACAACATTGGGGTCATTGAGAGGGATGGAATGAAGTTCATGTATGAGCCCACCTCCAAGTATGTCCCTCCCTCCACAAAGAATATGAAGCCTTTCTTTGTGGTCCTCAACAGAGTCCTCAGGAAGACGATTGCCCCCAAGGATGGGGATGCAGGGAGTGTGCAAGGCTACCTCCGGACCCTGATGAGGGTCATTAGCAAGAAAAGGCAATTCGATGTTGCAGACTATATTTGGAATGATATGGTCAATATCTCAAGTACCCCCAACCGATCCTGTGGCTATGCCCCTTACTTGATGTTCATGATTGAGAAGGTCACAGGAATCGAGTTTGTGAAGGATGTGGAGCACACTCCACTGAGGCCTCAGAAGCCTCAGTCAGTGAGTGTCCAGGCTGCTCCATCACCGGCCTCAAGCCCCGAGGCACCGGCAAGGCAAGAAGAAGCTGCTAGGGCTACTCCTCCCTCCAGGGAAGCTCCTCAGAAAGGATCCGCCAGTGGGATCCTCAAGTACTTGGCTGCAATTTTCTCCTCATGCAAGAAAACTGAAGTGAAGCTTCACAAGCTAAATCAGAAGAGGAAGGAGAACATGAGATACATAAAAGCCAATGTGAAGCAGCTGAGTGAGAAGCTGGAGATCAACCCAATTGGATCTCCACTACTTTCTGAAGATTCTGATCCGGACATCACCGAGCTCAGCCCCTTGACTCCCTTCGAGCTTGCCTATTTTGGCATTGGGGGCTCGAGCAGCTCCGCTCCTCCTCCTACCTCTCAACCTCGTCAAGCGGAAAGCGAGGAAGACGATGAGGACGACGAGAGGACTGACAGCGAAGAGTGAAGCCCTAGGACCTTCCTCTCTCTCTTTTTGGTGTCTTGATGCCAAAGGGGGAGAGATTGAGGGGGAGTCTCTAGTCTTAGCTTTAGCTGCATAGGATGCGAGGAGAGAGCTCTCTATGTTTTTTTATTGTGATTGCATTTGCTTAACTCTATTTTCATATCATGTTTGGTCCTGTTATGAATTGCTCTATTAATTTGTAAGTGTGTGATGAAATCTGAGTTTTTGCCCTTGAAGTGCCATATTCACTTGATATTAGTTGATAAATGCAAATTCGATCATTCTTAATGCACTCATGCTCTTAGTATGCATCCCACCATAAAGAATGTACATATGAATAATTATCTTGTTGCTTGATGTATTTTTTGAGTCATATGTGCATACTTTATGAAAATCTCATTTTATACCTCATTTTGTGAAATCTCAATTGGTTGTCATCAATCACCAAAAAGGGGGAGATTGAAAGTGCATCTAGGACTCCCTTGTGGGTTTTGGATGATTTATGACAAGCAATTGGGATCCTAATCCTTTTGTTGAGATGAATGCAGGAAAATGATGAAAAATGAGCAAAGTGCCAAAAAGAGGGAAATTGAGAAGGAAAATGAATTTGAGCTCAAGGAGAAGAAATTAGTAGTTTAGTATGTATGGAGTGTGTTAAGGAAACACACCCAAGAGCTCAATCTCACTTAATCACACACACACAATGCACAAAGCTATACAGGACCGGACTAGTCCGATATCAGCCGGACTAGTCCGATATCACATTCTGCACCAGATCGGACAAGTCCGGTCACCACCGGACTAGTCCGATATTGTTTCTGTTCCACTTCGGACTAGTCCTCCCCAATGCGGACTAGTCCTTATCAATGCACAAGTCACACAAAATCGGACCAGTCCGTTGTGACCCGGACTAGTCCGATATTCATTCTGATCCACTTCGGACAAGTCCGGTGTCCACACGGACTAGTCCGATATACACCCTGATCTAAATCGGACAAGTCCTCCAAGTGCAGACTTGTCATCCTAAACACTTAGGGTTTCATATGTCCGGACAAGTCCGATGACAATCGGACTAGTCCGAAGCTTTCCAGTAGCGAAATCGGACAAGTCCGTTTTGAACCGGACTAGTCCGAGATTCCTGGACACTTAGGGTTTGCTTCACACAGCACACCGGACTAGTCCGGTCACCACCACGGACTAGTCCGATCTTTCTGAACCCTAACGGTAACTTCTAGAAACCCCATATAAATAGAGGTGCACGGCCCACTTTCACCCACTCTCGAACCCTAGCGCCGTCACACCTCCCAAGAGACTCAAAAACCATCTCTCTCCACGAAATTAAGTGCAAAATCAATCAATCCATTGAAGATCACTTGTAGATCACTGGAGAGGCACTTGGCACACGATTGAGCTCTTGGTTTGAATCTCTAACACACTCTTGCATTTCAATTTGTATATTTCGAAGTGTGTTATTGGTGGTCTTGAAACTTGTAATCAAGGGAGCTCTCAACTTGTGAGATCGCCCCTTCAACTTGGTGATTTACCCCTGTGTGTTTAGTGGAAGAGGATTGGCCTTCGTGGTGATCCGACGAGGGAAGGGTTGGTGAAGACCCGGTCCTTTTGTGGGCTCCTCAACGTGGACGTAGGTTGCCTTCGTGATAACCGAACCACGGGATAAATATTGTGTCTTGTTCGTTTGTGTTCATCATTCTAGTTGATCAACATTATCTAGGGTTTGATTCATCTTGTTGAATTTAAGTTAAATAGTTGAACAAGAATCATACTTGCAATAAAACTTGACATACAATCATTGAACTGTTATTGAAGTTTATATTTCCGCTGCAAACGTCAACAAAACAATCAAATTGACCTAACTTGATCAATCTAGTCCGTGAAATCCGGACTAGTCCGCACTTTACCGGACTAGTCCGATATATCTGGTTTTGACCTTGTTGTTGAAGTGCTACAGGAACCGAGAAAATTCAAGAAGGCCTATTCACCCCCCCTCTAGGCCTACATTCACTGCGTCTGGGGCGTGTTCTTCCCCAGGGGTGGTGTGTCATCCCCCTATCCCCCACTTGAGCCTCCCACTTCCTAGGTTGTACGTGTACGCACCATTCTGCAATACATCGATTAACACCATAAGTCTCATTGCCTCAAGTTCATCCCTCCATACAAATAGTAATGCTGTAGACAACAGTAGATAATACACAACATTCACATAAATTGATAAAGTACAAGCTTTATACAATCTATATTATCTCGGGTCCAAGTTTACAATAGAACTCCAAAATAGACAAACTTCATCTATAGAAGTTGTCTCGTCTATGCTTGGTCACCACAAGACGTTATGTCTATGTTGTCATACGCACACCCTACTACTATTCACAACAAGACTCATAAAGTCACAAAATACTAGTAGTGTTTATTACAACGCACTACTCTCTACCTACAGTGTTAATAACACAACCACTATCCCCTAAGGATAGAACTCGACTTTCTCAGGATCTTCTTCTTCCTCGTCATCCTCAGGATTGGGCACCACCGGTACGGGTGCTGAAGTAGAAGCTGCTGCCTCGCCCATTATCGATGCTTTTGTGACAGCCAATGCTTGTACATCGGCCTGCACAATAAACATCCTAAAGCCATCGAGTTCCTGCTGGGCCTGTTCACATCTGGCTTTCCAGTCCTGAGCCTCCGCCCTGGACCGATCCCGATCTTCAGTCATCGTGCTCAACTGAGTACCCAGCTGGTGCACATCAACTAAACTTGCCCCCCCAACTCAGTTTCCATCTCTTGAGTTGCTCCAGGAGCCTCCAACAGATCTTGAGCAATTAGCTCATACTGCTCTTCTATGAAGCGGAGACATCGGTTGAGAGGAGCGATCGAGGTTCTAAGCGAATCATTTTCATGCTCAAAATTATCCCCTCGAATCATGGTTTGCCTCAGATTATCCACCAACTATTTAACGCACGCCTTCTGGGTGCCATTTTCGCGACGTGATGCCGATGCATACACCACTAAGGCTGTCACCGATGTTTCACCGCGAAGGTCATAATCTGCGATCAATCGGTTAGCCCACTCTTCAGCAGCTCTACCGCTGACCGGAAAGAACTCATACGGAGTACCCACTAGCTGACGATGGTGAAGTTTGCAAAACCTCCCCATAGCAACACTTGCGGCGAAGCACCAAGTTTCTTCCAACAGAACACCCCTTGTTTTGATAGAAAAGGGGGCCCATCCGTTGCTTGGTGGACCAGCAGGCACATCGACATAGATGACACATCTCTTCACCCTGTTGTCATGGAATTCCTTTCCCCAATAGCTAGGAACCTCCTGATATCCGCACTGGCGTATCAGCAAGACAAACAAATCCGGAAACCCGCCTTGGCCAGTGCACATCGTGTGCACCCAGCCGTTAGGTAATTGGATCATCTCTGCTGCCACCTTTCTGTATAAACCCCACAGCTTCATACAGGAATTGTCAGAATCAAAGGTGAAGTTGAATACCAAAGTTGTAGTACACTTCACAAACTTTCCAGATTGTACCCATACATCTCCAGGTGAGCTAGGAAATAGAATCTACACAGGTTTTAAGTTGACCCATATTTTCTGGAAATTTTGACAGAACCTCCCCTGTATATGTAGTTATCTCCCACAATTTATACAGGTATATCACAACCATATATTGAGGTAATGACAAAATAAACTTTGTGTAACATCAAGTTAACAATCCAGAATTAAAAGATTCCCCCCCCCCTCAAAAAGTTTGTTATACAGGTATCGCGTGCGAATTCACAACCATGTGCAAACTGCTTCAAGTTCTGGACTACCAGAACCAAGTTTGCGACAAATCGAATTAGACACAGCTATACCCAGATTCAGATCATGAATGCAAAATAAAGTTGATAGAGGACTTCCTAAGTTTCCAAAAATGTATATATGTGATTATGTCACTATTCTTGATTAAAAGTTATAACTATCCAAACTAAACAGTTGAACTGACTGGTTTGCACCAGCAGCCCTGCAGTTCACTGTTTTGATTTCCAAATTTGATTTGACTCAAATTCGAATTAGGAAAAACTCTAAACATCAAACTTGTATATCTTCTTCTGAACTTTCCATACATGTATCAGAATAAGGCAGAAGACGTTCCTACAGTGAGTTATGGTAATATTACTGGAACTGGTACAATGGGAGGGTCATCTGGAGCAGTTTTAGTATACTCCAGATTTCAACAGATTATCAAACTTTTCTGCCCTGATGGTCAACAGAAAAGTTGTAGAGGTCTTCACGAGCTTTCCATCCATATATGATACCCTTATGTTATCTATCATACAACAAAGATTACAACCCGGCGAAGTCGAGCCAACTTCTGCCAGAAATCAAGAATCTTGATTCTATTTACCCTATCGAGTCGGAGTCCCTTTTACGGAGTCCAAACCTACCAACATCTGATATTCGGACTTTCCAAAACATAATGCATCCATTCTGTTGTTGGGGATGGTCAAGTATCATATTTGATACTGACGGTACTACATACCTCACCAAAGAAAATTCACGTTTATAGGTGGTCCTAGTATCATTCACTCGCAAACGTGTGCTACACGGGTTGCTACCGTAGTTAATGCTGCAAAAGACAAATAATACCCTTTCACACATTCACACCTCAAAGGCGGCACGGGGAAACACGACATGCAGTCACAATAATACATATGAAAATAAATGCATATGACTCTGGTGTGAGTCGCCCTCGAGCGAGGTCACGTCTCGAGGTACATGGCTGTAAATACGTCTCTACAGCAAAGACTCCCGTACGAACCGGCTTATACACGCTCGGGCATACGTGTTTCACATGCTCCCATAGAATATGAATGGTTCTAGAGATGCATACTATCGGGTTATACACCACCCGACGGGGGCTCCCACTAACTTTGAAGCACGCTGCGGTACCGCGTGTCATAGGTTCTCATAAACATATAAAGCTTCAGAGACTCCTATTAACATTTCCATGCTAAGCGACAAAAAAATTCCATGCTACCTCTCGCATGGTGAGCTTACCGCAATTGATCCGCTTACGGTGGCGTACCTTACCTCTTACCTGACGTCGGAGCGTCGTTACAGAATTTAATAACATATAAGTTAATTTACCACCTTTATATCTTATACTAATAATACTCCTTATAAGGGCATATAGCTAATTCCTCACTCAAATCTTAATTTTTGAAAATATGTTCTTTTCAAGTACACTATTCTCAATGATGCTCTCTGTGGGGACCGGAATCCCGACATCCGAGGATCTCAATGGGTGGTGTCGTGCGATGCGACACCCAATAGTATACAAGAACAGAATGAGAATAAAATACAAGACGAAGTCTTTTATTTATCATATAGCGGAAGTTTTACAATACTAGCGGAAGGAAAGAAATGTATATATCATAGCTACACTCTCATCACTAGCTATGCAAAAGCAAAGTCATCCATGCCCTGGATACTTCGCACTAGCAACACCCAAATCACGGCGGCGTGCAGGGTTCCCACTCGGCTGTACACCATGGAGGTGGTGCAGCCTCGTCATCAAACCCATCATCAATCGTATAACCTGCAAAAACTCGTTAACTGCAAACATGAGCATAAGGCTCAGCAAGACTGACCCGTCTCACTAGACATATGCAAGGGTGAATACTAAGCATAGGTAAGGTGAAGCATAAACGACTCGCCTACAAGTGGATCCTTATAAGCATATTTTAAGTAGCAAATGACATTCTCTAAGCATGGCACATCATAGACTGAACAATCAAACAAGAAACGCTTTGCCGATGATATGACATGCCCAGAGCACATAATGCTATTAGAACTATAGTATGGGTAAACTGTAAACTTTAATTTTGCTATCTCTAAGTCACACAAGGTTGCAAAGCAATTATAATTCAATACAACATATTCTTCTGGCTTCTTTGGTATTTACTACGTCATGGCGCAGTGAACAAGTGGTACTCTATTACCGCGAGGGACGGTGATAGCAATCAGGACACACCCGGACAACACGACACATACGCACATTCAGATGTGTTAGCGAGTACATCAGTACCTACATAACACTTCAGTACTAGTCGTATATGGCCACCTTTCACAAGAAACCCGAACGCCGAACCCGTCTCACCTCCGCGAATAGAAGGTCTCCGCACAGAACACCTCTTGTGTCCGCCGACCGATTTACATCTTACTGTCCTCAACCCAACCCTATCGATGGTGAGTTAATGGGCCTCGACATCCCAGTTATCGAGTTACATCAGTTTACTGGAGTCCATATATCCAGTATGTCGCCGGTACAAGTCAAGCTTCTTCCAAGGGGCTGTATACAGACGGGCCTTAACTGACCAATCAGAGCTATGCGACCAAGACCACGCCTTGCCGCCCCCTATCCATCTCTGACCGGTCTCAAGTTTAGATTTAACAGTCATTCTCTATAAATATTAATCCAGTGTAGGTGAGTGTAAATTTTCTATCTCGCGAGTAGATTCCAACTACTTGACTTCTACCGGTTCACCTACAACATTAGCATAGCAGTTCTACACGTCGAGCTATCAACCTACCCAATTAACCAATGGGATTGTGGGTCATGCATCTGGAGTATTCAAGCATCCTGAACGTAATGCACAATTCATATGCTAGTCAACATAGCGATAAAGCAAAATTTTATAAACGACTTAAATGCAAACCGGGGCTTGCCTGGATGCAGGTCCGAGTCTGTGTTAGTATCCGACAGGTGTATCTCCAAGGCCTCTGGTTCCTCCTCGATTTCGGTCACTAACGATGTGCATATTATATGTATATGAACGACTTTGAAAAATAATTACTACTAATACCATAATCTAATTTAGGGTGATCATTATATGATAATGATCTTAATTGGCTTTGGGACTTTGATGGTAGATACTAAGGAATATGATAGAACCTCTGGCAAAGAACAGGAGATGAGTAAAGTAGGTTGTTGTCTCTAAAATTATGGTAAGCAATAAATTTCCAAAAATTTTAGAGAAGAAACTGTAGCTTGAACATAGCTGCCAGTTGATGATCATGATAGAGGAGGTTGTCCTGGTCCTAGAAAAATTGGTTTCATAAATGTCTAAGCCTTGGTGAAGGAGTTATTGAATTTCAAAGTTGGCAAGAATTTCTGAAATTATTTTATAATTGAATTTTAGCTTTTCAATGAACATTCAGTTGGCAACTGAATTAGGACTAGGAGACAATTAAATCCTAGATTTTTACAGGAACTAATGTATTACAAAAGGAAGGTTCAGTCCGAATTTGGGACATAATAAAGCAACTAAACATCTGTAAAAATTCAATGACTGGAAAATGTAATCGAATTATACAGAGGGTTATACAGGTGCAATGGCTCCCAAAATTTTCCTGGTAATCAAGAATAGGACCATGTATTTTATGTGAGTTTTGGGGATTTTTCCATTAGAAAGTTCAACTGTAAATATTGTATTTGTATTTGTAAATATTGTTTTGTACAGAATTCAAAAGTAAGTTTCACAGAACCTAATTGGTATTAACAGAAACTAGAGCTCAAGTGCTTTCAAACAAAATTTGTTTGAAAATTTTTGGAGCAGTCTACAGAGAGATATTTATTTTTCAACTTTGGAAATGGTTCTGCATACATTTGGAATTTTTAGCTTTTAAATTTGGCGCCTGGGCCCACCGGATTTAAATCAGCCAACCAGGAGTCAGCCACACCGGAGGCCATACATATTTCCACGTGGCCACATTAGATCCCCTGACCACAGGCCGATCCAGGCACCGTTGCACTCACTGGCAGGTGGGACCCGCGCCCCTGCTTTCTTCTACCTCTGGCCACAGGCTCGGGCGGCGGCGCCCATGCCGGCGCACGGCGGCGCTCTCGCCGGCGATGGTTTCCGGCCCACGGGGAGCCTCGAAACTCGCCGCCCCACCCTAGCTTCGCGTGGGAAACACGTTGGAGCATCTCCCGATGGCGGTGGGTGACTGGAAATCCACTTCCGACGGCGGCGGCGGGTGCTAGGGTTCCTGTAATGTCGGACTCTTCGATTTCCTAGCGAAAACTCATACGAAAGCTTAGGAAGCACCTTGGGAGCATGGGAGAGAGGTTAGGAGGGTCTCGAACTCATGCCATAGCCGGCAACACCAAAGTCGATGGTGAACCGAGCTCCTTCAATGGCAGAAGGGGAAAAATTGGATAACTCGTTAATTAGTCGAAGGTTCTTTCTGATTTTTGGAGGGAAGGTGCGCTAGGAGATGTTGATCATGTCGTCTAACTGGATCAAAGAATTATTGTGCATACAATCGGAATTAAACCGATGAACTAGCTTCAAAGCCATAAAAGTGCTTTGGTCTTTCACGAAATACGGACACTAGGATGCACGATATGAGTTCAAATTTAACCAGCAGCTACACGAGATCATGGCACACCTTTTTCCTAAAGACTGCAGAGGACGAGGAGGCTTGTACCGGTGGTGAGGCTGAGCGGCGTCGGGCGGAACCGAGGTGGTCGCGGCAGCGAGAAACGAAGCAGCACGAGCGAGGGGTGAACCGATGAGTGACTGCGGTCGACGGTGGAGTGAATAAAAAGGCTTCACCGCAGTAGATAAGGAGGCTGAGGCAGCCGGAGGCGACAGACGGCTGAACTGGCGCGCTGGCGGCATGCAGCCGTCGCGGTGTCGCGCGGAGAAAGAAAACAGAGGCGGTGAACGGTTTCCCTGGCTGACATGTGGGCCCCACTACTCCCTCTTCTCTGTTCCTCTAAATTCCACCTCAAACGTTGCCCAAAAATTCCCAAAATTTACAGACAGGCTAAGAAAAATATGAGGAACCCAAACCTGCAATCAGATTTCAATTTGGACACAGTTTGTTTCCAATTCAAAATCAAATTTGAATTCAAACTTGTTTATAAACCTTATTGAAATAAATAGTAACTGAGGTCCATAAATCCCCAAACTTTGAAACAAAGCTCACTGAACCATAAAGGGTCTTAGGAAAAATTGTGGGTTGATTTAGACAAGGTTAAGTGCAAAGCTAAATTTTGAGATCGACGCGAAATAAACCCTTTGTACGTGTCCAACTAAGTGGAAGACGTACATCAAAAATCTTGAAAATATTCCGAGAAGCTATTTAAAATATTTAAGAGGTCAAGGAAAAGTTTGGAGCCTTGGATTTGAATCTTTTTGTCAGGGCCAGATATACATAGCAACATAATCAAATTACATTTGTTTTGATTTTATATTGCTGCAATATAATTTGCCCTAGCCATTTCATTCAATTAAATGCCCAACTTTGCAGAAAGGTTTAATTGAAATTGTTCTAGGATTAGTGGTGAAGTCCAATCCTCATGTTAATAAAATTAAACATGAGTAGAAAGAAAACTTTTTAGTGATATCACGTTCCTGTGCACAACTATATTGACCTCCATTATTTTTGATAAAAACTTGTAGCTGAACTTCACATGAAAGGAAAAAGTGGGATTTTACATCTGCCTCAATGGAGGGGCACTGAGCTGGAAAAGTTCCAAGCAAGATACAGTAGCGGATTCAACCACTGAGGCGGAGTATATTGCAGCTTCTGAAGCTGCAAAGGAAGTTGTTTGGATCAGAAAATTTGTTTCTGAGTTGGGTGTTGTTCCTAGCGCGTCCAGTCTTATGGATCTCTACTGTTACAATAGTGGAGCTATCACACAGGCAAAGGAGCCTAGATCACACAAACGATCCAAACACATATTACGACGCTATCACCTCATTCGAGAGATCATCGACCGAGGTGATGTGAAGATATGCAAGGTGCACACGGATTTGAATGTTGCAGATCCGTTGACAAAGCCTCTTCCACAATCAAAGCATGAGGCACACACAAGATCTATGGGTATTAGATACTTACATCAGTGATCATAGTGTGTAGTGGGAGACTTGTGTCACAGCTATGTTTATGTACTATTAAATAAATTGTTATATGAGTAATTATTATTTACATTGATCATCAAGTATGTGACTTGTTCGTGAAACTCTTTGTTAAAAGTAATGTTACTCTAGATGATCCCTAGTCTATATCATTATATGAGATAATGATTGCATACAAACTAGCACATGTATTAATTGATGATCACGTTTCACGGATCATATATATGGAGATATCGAATTAATAATGTGAACACATGTTAGTGAACATGGTGTTGGATTGACCCACTCCGAGACACTGCTGGGATTGTTATTTCCATATGTGCCATCAGTTGGTCTTGAGTGATACACCTGCTAGATCCTTAGACCTGAGATCGCCATTGTTTCTCACTATGCGTAGTTGTGTATTTTGAGACTACCAAACGCTACTCCATAACTGAATAGTCATAAAAGTAGTCTTCGGGTATATAATGAAACATAGAATGGGATGTGCGCGGATCAAGATGTGATTTTCCTCTCCTTAATAACAGGAGAGATATCTCTGGGCCCCTCGAGATAGTTGGATTAGAAAGTGCATGGCCATGCCAAGGTGATTAAAGGTTAATCACAGTGACTAAAAGTTAGTCACAGAATGAATCCACTATTTGATCGAGTGAATGGTCGAGCTATCACAAGGATGGCACGCATCTCGCCTTGAGCTTGACTGGTATCGTGAGGCAAAGGGATTAGCATGTTGAATGTATCTAGGTTCGGCCGATATGATCTTTATGTACATCCGGGAGTCAGTATGCCCTGCTAGGTATGAAAGTGCATCTAGGTTCCCCGTGGGTTTTGGATGATTGATGACGACAATTAAGTCGCTAATGAGCTCAAGTGATCTTAGCACAGGTGTGGACTCGATCGGAGACGCAAACCCTCAAAAAGGAAAAGGAAGGAAACGGAGTCGACTCGAAGCGTAGAAACTAGGGTTTCTAGCGTGTTGAGTTAGACTAGCCGTAGAAATAGGAGGGTGTGTGCGTAAAGTGCAAAGAGATCAAAGTAGGAGCTCAAGAGTGATGGTTTAGGTAGAAACCCCGTTTAGAGTTGAAGTTAGAATAGTCTGGCAGGAAGGCCGGACTAGTCCGCCTGGGTGGTCGGACTAGTCCGCTCCTGGCCGGGCTAGTCTGTTTTCACACAGACCAGAAGGTCCTGTGTGACTTCGGACTAGTCCGTAGTGGGACGGACTAGTCCGTGGTACCCCTTAGGGTGGAGTTTTGGGACTAAGTCCTAGAGAGCGGACTTGTCCGTTTTGGGGCGGACCAAAAGGTTTTGTGTGAAATCGGACTAGTCCGTCCATGGGCCGGACTAGTCCGTGGTGCTGAGTGCAGAGAGGTTTGCGACTAAGTCCTGGGGGACGGACTAGTCCGCCTGGGTGGCCGGACTAGTCCTCACCTCTAGACTAGTCCGTTTCTCCACAAAACAAAAGGTTCTGTGTGAGAACGGACTAGTCCGCTGTTGGGCGGACTAGTTCGTGGTCTATGTGACCGTTTGAATTTGAAGTTTGGCGGGTAGCGTGACGATCGCCGCGACAGTTGTCAGGACCTGACAGAGGTCAGTGGTCCCCATAGGCCGGACTAGTCCGGGCCTGAGGCCGGACTAGTCCGCCCTTTTGCTGAAGTCAGCAGTTTGGGCTCGGGACCCCTATAAAAAGGGGACCCCCGGCCTCATTTCAAAAAAAAACCAGAACCCTAGCGCCGCCACAGCCAACTTTCCCTCTAAAACTAATTCTTGAGTGGATTAGGGTTTAGTGAGGTGGAGAAGAGGAAGGAAACCGCGCTTGTGCTCCCGGTTTGATCTCTTGCACTCATTGAGTCGTTGTGACCTGTGTGTTGAGTGTGTTTCGTGGTGTCGATCACCTTTGTGGTGTGGGAGCCTCAGATTGTGAGAAGCCCCAACGAATCTTGTATTCACCCTTTCTGATAGTGGAGAACCAAGTTAGGCCCGTGCGGTAAACTTGGTGAGGGAAGGGTTGTTGAACCCGGTCCTTGTGGACTCCTCAACGAGGACGTAGATTCCTTGTGTGGAATCGAACCTCGGGATAAAATCTTTGTGCCTTCGTGTTCTTCGCACTTCTTTTATCGATTATTTCGTTCTAGGGTTGCTAGTTTTGTTTCGTGCTTCACATTGCCATAATCTTGTTGAAACTTGACTCACTCTTGTGTTGGTAGTTGCTAAACTTGACATAAACATATCCTCACCTGTAGCCTTGAGAAAATCCCCTTAAAACTTGCTAGAAACACTTTTTAGGGTTCTTCACGCAGGCTGACCGGACTAGTCCGCCCCCAGACCGGACTAGTCCGCCCCCTGTGATTTAATCTCGTTTTATTAAGTCATTTGCAGGTCGATTAGCCTATTCACCCCCCTCTAGGCAACTTTCAATTGGTATCAGAGCAGGACTCTCCACAAAGAGTCTAACAACTCGGAGAGATGGCCGGAGTGGTGAATGACGACGCGTCGAGCAATGACTACGAGGCATCCTGTGAGGAGACGTTGGCTTATCAAGACAAGCCAACGGACGATGAGGAGACTCGCCAACTCAAGGCGAAGCTTCGGGAGAAGCTGAAGATCTCCAAGATCGATCCGTCAAACACATCAAGTGGTAGTGGCGGAGTCAACTACAACCGATAAGGGTTCAACTATGAACGCCTTGCCGCCAACAACCACTACCTCTCCATCCCATTGGGGAAACCTCCTCAATTCAATGGAACCGACTACGGGATGTGGAAGCACAACATGAAGATCCACCTCGTGTCACTCAATCCAGCATTGTGGCAAATTGTCATGACCAGGGTGGAGATCCCGAAGGATGAGGACAACATCACGCAAGAACAAGCCATCCTCATCCACCGCAACGCTCAAGCTGTGGGTGTGATCATCTCATCCCTCTCAAGAGATGAGTTCAACCGCGTCGATGGTCTTGAGGTGGCCAAAGATATATGGGACACCCCCAAGACGGCGCATGAGGGAAATCGGGTGGTCAAGGAGGCCAAGATCAAGCTCATCGAAGGAGAGCTTGGGAGGTTCGCCATCATGGATGGTGAATCCCCCCAAGACATGTACAACCGATGGAAGATACTCATCAACAAGAGCCGATCATATGGCTGCACCAAGTGGACCGACCACAAGGTGGTGAAGAGGATGATCCGGGCATTCATGCCTAGGAATGTCGCTCTTTGCTCCATGATTCGAGAAAGTCGGGGTTCACTCAAATGACCCCGGAGGAGGTCCTTGGTAGGATCATCAACCACGAGATCATGGAGAAGGAGGCGCTCTTCTACAATGACCTTCAAAAGTTCACTGCCTCCAAGATGAAGAATGTTGCACTCAAGGCAACACCCTCTTCAAAGGAGCAAGAGGAAAGCGATGAGGAGAGCCTCGACACCGATGAGGAAGAGGCCTTCTTCATCAACAAATTCAAGAGGATGATGAGGAGGAAGAAAGGCGGATACAACTATGAAGGCAAGGGGAAGGAAAGAGCAAGGCCCAAATCAAAAAGGGCTTGCTACAATTGTGGCGAGTACGACCACTTCATCGTTGATTGCCCCCATGAAGAAGTGAAGAAGAAGAAGGAGGGCAAGCCTCAAGAGAAGAAATTCTTCAAGAAGAAGAGGCCCTCCGGACAAGCACACTTGGGCAAGGAGTGGGACTCTAACGATGAGTCCTCCTCCGAAGAAGAAGAGGAGAAGATGGCTACCATAGCCATCGGGAGGAGCTCCAAGGGAAGCAAGCTCTTCCCCAACCTCAACAACAACTACAAACCTACTTGCCTTATGGCAAGGGAGGGAAGGAGAAAGGTAACATCTCATCCCTCCTCCTCAATCTCTTCTCAAGATGAATTTGATAGCGCTAGTGAGAATGAGCATATGTTTAAGGACATAAGCAAAAGCACCTTGCGTAGGATGAAATTGCTTATGGATGAGATCTTTGAGAAGGAGGAGCTCATCAGTAGACAAGAGGACATGCTCATCCTTGAGAAGGAGAGATGTCAAGAGCTTAATGAGCTCCTTGAGCTCGAAAGAGAGAAGAGCAGGGCATTGGAACACAAACTTTCTCTAAGCAAGAAAACGTGTTCAAGTCTTGAGGAGAAGTCAATTGAGCTCAAGGATGAACTTGGGAACTTGTCAAAAGTTAAAAAGATCCTTGAGACTCAAGTTGAGTCTCTCAAGAACAATGTAGCCTCTTCCTCCAAGAGCTCAACCTCCTCAAAGGCCTCATCCAATGCAACCCCGCCTTGCAAGTGCTCTAACTTAATCCTTAAGCTTAAGGATGAACTCAACTTAGCGCAGGGCAAGCAAACACCTAAGGGTGCCATCTTTGACAAGGAGAAGGTGGCGTATGCACGAAGTGCATACACCAACACAAGACCTCCCCATGTCAAGGATGGTCTTGGCTATACTAGAAAAGGAAGGCATAACGCCAAAACCTCCAAGTATGGCAAAGACATGATTGTCTTTGTTAAGGGGAGTTCATCCACAACTAAAATTGAAAAAAACTCACCCTCTAGCAACAAAATGCCTAAATCTGAACCGCATCCTCTATTTCATGATTTTGATGCATCTTATGTGCTTATGAGGAACAAATATGGCAAAGTGTTTGCTAGATATGTTGGGCCACTCCGCAAGAGCCCCAAGCCTTGCGTGTGGGTGCCCAAATGCCTAACCACTAATGTGAAAGGACCTAACTCCGCTTGGGTACCTAAAAGGAAGGCATAAATTTGTTTTGTAGGCTTACTCCTTCGGCGGATCGAAATGGGTGTTGGATAGTGGATGTACCAACCACATGACCGGAGAGAGGAGCATGTTCATAGAGTATGAGGAGAACGAGGACCCAAGTGAAGGAATCTTATTTGGGGATAATAGCCAAGGGAAAATCCTTGGCTCCGGTAAAATTGCTATCTCCTCTTCACATACTCTATCTAATGTTTTGCATGTTGATTCCCTAGACTATAACCTCCTATCCATATCACAACTATGTGATAAAGGATATAAGTGTGTATTTACTAGTGAGGGTAATGACTCGATAGCCTTTAAGGGAGTGCTCAAGGGAAAGCTCTATCTCGTGGACTTTACCACGGATAAGGCTCAACTTGACACATGCTTAATGGCGAAAGCCAACATGGGATGGCTTTGGCATAGAAGGCTAGCCCATGTTGGAATGAGGAACCTTCAAAAGCTCCTTAAGGGAGAGCACGTTGTGGCCTAAAGGATGTGGTATTTGAAAAGGATAGGCCATGTAGTGCGTGCCAAGCGGGAAAGCAAGTAGGAGCTCAACACCCCTCTAAGAATGTCATGACGAAAACTAGACCTTTGGAGTTACTCCATATGGATCTTTTTGGCCCCATTGCTTATATTAGCATTGGTGGCAACAAGTATGGTCTAGTCATCGTTGATGACTTCTCTAGATATACTTGGGTGTTCTTCTTGCATGATAAGAGTGAAACCCCCGGTGTCCTCAAGAAATTCCTAAGGAGAGCTCAAAATGAGTTCACCTTAAGGATAAAGGCTATAAGGAGTGACAATGGCACCGAATTCAAGAACATGCAAGTAGAAGAGTTCCTAGATGAGGAGGGCATCAAGCATGAGTTTTCTGCTCCCTATTCTCCTCAACAAAATGGAATTTCTGAAAGAAAGAATAGGACGCTTATTGAGATGTCAAGGACGATGCTAGATGAGTACAAAACATCGGACCGGTTTTGGGTGGAAGCGGTTAACACCGCTTGCCACGCCGTAAACCGATTGTACCTTCATCGCCTCCTCAAGAAGACTCCTTATGAGCTTCTCGTTGGTAAGAAACCCAATGTTTCTTACTTTCGTGTCTTTGGTAGCAAGTGTTATATCCTCAACAAGAAGCCTAGGACTTCGAAGTTTGCTTCAAAGTCCAATGAGGGTTTCTTGCTTGGATATGACTCAAACACTCATGCGTACCGTGTGTTCAACAAATCCTCCGGAATTGTTGAAATAGCTCGTGACGTGGTGTTTGATGAAACCAATGGCTCTCAAGTGGAGCAAGTTGATCAACATGCCATTGATCAAGATGAACCTCCACTAGAAGCTCTAAGGAGAATGGCACTTGGAGATGTTCGCCCACAAGAACCATCTCAAAGTCCAAGTGACCATCCTCACTATGAAGTAGGTCAAACTCCCATTGGACAAGTTGGAGATCCACTAGATGCTCCCCAAAGTGATAATGGGAATGAAGATCAAGGGGGAGGCATGGATCAAGGGGGAGACCAAAGTGAAGAAGATGAAGCAAGTGGTTCAAGAGCTCAACCTCCGCATCCTCGTGTTCATCAAAGTGTTCAACGGGATCATCCCATTGACAACATTCTAGGAGATATCACAAAAGGAGTAACAACACGTTCACGTGTTGCAAACTTTTGTGAGCATTTCTCCTTTGTCTCATCCTTGGAACCTCATAAGGTTGAAGATTCCTTAAGAGATCTGGATTGGGTAGTTGCCATGCAAGAGGAGCTCAATAACTTTGAAAGGAACAAGGTTTGGGAGCTTGTCAAGCGCCCACAAGCTAATGTTGTTGGAACCAAGTGGGTGTTCTGCAACAAACAAGATGAGCATGGCGTGGTAACTAGGAACAAGGCACGACTTGTGGCAAAAGGGTACTCACAAGTTGAAGGATTGGATTTTGATGAGACATTTGCCCCCGTAGCTAGGCTTGAGTCAATTCGGATACTACTAGCCTTTGCTACTCATCATGACTTCAAGCTCTACCAAATGGATGTTAAGAGTGCATTCCTTAATGGCCCAATCAAGGAAGAAGTTTATGTAGAGCAACATCCGGGGTTTGAAGACCAAGACTATCCTAACCATGTTTACAAATTGCGAAAGGCTCTTTATGGCCTCAAGCAAGCTCCTAGAGCTTGGTATGAGTGCCTAAGAGACTTTCTAGTTGAAAATGGTTTTAGGATAGGCAAAGCGGATTATACCCTTTTCACAAAGAACTTCAACGAGGATCTTTTTGTGTGCCAAATATATGTGGATGACATCATATTTGGTTCCACAAATAAGGTGTTTTGTGATGAGTTCTCCAACATAATGACGGAGAGGTTTGAAATGTCCATGATGGGTGAGTTGAAGTTCTTTCTAGGATTTCAAGTAAAACAACTCAAAGAAGGGACGTTCATAAGTCAAACTAAGTATACACAAGATATTCTAAGGAAGTTTGACATGGATAAGGCAAAACCCATCAAAACCCCTATGGGGACAAATGGACACCTAGACCTAAATGAGGACGGTCCAAGTGTGGACCAAAAGTTATATAGGTCTATGATTGGTTCACTTCTCTATCTTTGTGCATCTAGGCCCGATATCATGCTAAGTGTGTGTATGTGTGCACACTTTCAAGCGGCACCTAAGGATTGTCATTTGACCGTCGTTAAAAGGATCTTGAGATATCTAGTACACACACCTTCCCTAGGACTTTGGTACCCCAAAGGATCTAAGTTTAACCTCATTGGATATTCCGATGCGGACTATGCGGGGTGCAAAGTTGATAGGAAGAGCACATCGGGTACATGCTAATTCTTGGGTCGATCTCTAGTGTCTTGGTCCTCTAAGAAGCAAAACTCTATTGCTCTCTCCACCGCCGAAGCAGAATATGTTGCAGCCGGAAGTTGTTGTGCACAACTTCTTTGGATGCGACAAACCCTTAGGGATTATGGGATTAACTCGCGCAACATTCCACTCTTGTGTGACAACGAGAGTGCCATAAAGATAGCCCATAATCCGGTGGAGCACTCTAGGACCAAACACATAGACATACGACATCACTTCTTGAGAGACCACTCAATGAAGGGAGATATTGTGATTTCTCATGTGAGGACGGAACATCAACTTGCGGATATCTTCACCAAGCCTCTTGATGAGAAGCGTTTCTGTGAGCTAAGAAGTGAGCTCAACATTTTGGATTCTAGGAATGTGGCTTAAACCACATTCCTCATATATTTTGAGCTATATTTCGAAAAACTCTTCTCTATCTTGATTTCTCTTCAAAACTATTTGAGAAAACTATTTTCTTAGAACATGATCATGGATTTATCATATATTCCTCAATAATCATGTTTGTAATGCGATATTTGTCCAAAAGGACCGATAGTTAGTGGGCAAAACTTATATATATATGGTTTTCAGCCCAGTAGGACCGGACTAGTCCGCCCTATGGACGGACAAGTCCGGAGGCAGACTAGTCCGCGGCTGGTCCGCACACCATACTAGTCCGCCTGCTAACGGACTAGTCCGGCCCTTGGGGACTTAAACCCCAGGGCGGCCCAAACCCCCTCCTCTCTCCTCTCACTCTCGCCTCTCTCTCCCCCGCGCGCTAGAAATCGCCTCCCTCGGCGATTTTTTGTTCCAACCACCGAATCTCGATTCCAATCCGTGCATTGGAGTCTTAGGGAGTGAGGGATCGTTTCCCCGCATTCCACCTTCGCGATCCATCTCTGATTTCATCGATTCTCGCGGATTTGAGGAGGTATTCCCTCTCTTTCAAAAACTTTCCCCATTCTTAATTCTTGAAGTTTTTTATAGGAACACCTTCATTAATGTTGCTCCACATATCCTTGCGATCATAGCCTAGGAGTATTGCACGCTGATTTGATGATTTTTTGAAGAATTGATTAGGGTTAGGGTTCATCCTGCACATCCCGGACTAGTCCGGCCCCTGGCGGACAAGTCCGCCCGGCGGACTAGTCCGCCCCTGGGGCGGACAAGTCCGGTTTGCACAGGGCAAACCCTGGTCCTAGTCTTCTCTCGAGATTTCTTCCGCAACGCTCCCTCTCCTTGGACTCATATCTTCTTTTCTCTGTGTTTTCCGCAGCATGTCGAACTCGGAGCGTTCCCCTCCTCGTCTCAACCCCGCGGGCGAGGAAGAACGCGTTGAGACCTATCGGCGCCGCACTGAGGAGAGAGGTGCTGAAGTGCCCCGGGAGGGCCGGACCAAAGCAAAAATCGTCGAGGGAAGGACGAAGGCTGCCCTCATTGAGGCACAGAAGGCAAAGGAAGAAAGGCGGCTGAAGGCACTTGAAGCCTCCAAAGTAGCCGCAACCATTTACAATGAAGAAGAAGCTATAGCACGAGCAACTACAGAATCTCTTAATGAGCTGAGGAAGAAGAAGAGGCAAGATAGGGAGGCTCACAATTCCAAGGCCGCTGAGGCAAATGCTCCCAAAAGGAAGAAGCTCGTCACCAAAGGCGAGCAAGCCAAGAGCAAGGAGCAAGCCCAAGGGGCAACTGAGCCTAGGGTCGAGCGTGACCCTAAGAAGGGAAAGGCCCCGGCTCCCATCGAGCCGAAAAAGAAGAAACCGACAGTGAAGGTCTCAGCCAAGAAGGCAGCTGGGGGGTTTGTGATTCGAGAGCATGGAAAGGACAAGGAACCTGGCCCCCTCAAGATGCATTCACCTGCCAAAAACCCAAACCGTCAGCCCAACCTCTCAGCCAACACATTCAAAGGAAAAGGGGCAGAAAAGGCAAGACGGCTGAGAACAGACAAAGTGTACTCTTATGAGAAGAGCACATCTGACCCGCGGTTCTGGAATGACTTTCACTGCGATTATTATCGCCTTGTCTACATGAAGATGAAGACTCCTGTGACTGATGCCCAGTGGGTTGACTGGGCCTACATGGCTCAGAAGAAGCATGGTGCATTTGATGCTGTGATCAATGCAGCGGAACAGCATGGAATCAAGGATATCATGGGATTCCAGTACGACTGGAACATTGAGGTGATTGTCCAGTTCTACACAACTGTCTACTTTCACCCTTTCAGAGATCGCCGGATGACTTGGATGACAGATGGAGAGCAGTACACTGTCACATTTGAAGACTTTGCCAAGATTCTAGGATTGGAGGAGCACCTTGAGCATGAGGTCATCATCTCTAACCTCAAGGCCCTAGACCGAGATGCCCTTGACTTCATGTATCGAAGCCATCTTCCTTATGAGGTAGGATTGGCAAGGAACATCAATCCATTTTTTAGTGTGCTCAACCGTCTCCTTCGGAAGACCATTTCCCCGAAGGATGGGGATGCCGGAGTCATCCAGGGCAACTTGAGGCACTTGATGGTGCTGATAGATGGGGAAGAGAGCTTCAACTTAGCTGAGTACATCTATGATGATATCTTCAATATATCTCATACCCCCAACAGGTCTTGTGGCTATGCTCCTTATGTGATGTGCCTTATCGAGAAAGTCTCCGGAATTACCTTCAAGAAGGATGTCTCACATAAGAGACTGCGTCCTCAGATTCCTCCACCTCTGCCTCCTCCTCCGCACCGGAAGAACGCGGATCCTCCATCTCAGCCGGAGGAACCTCTTGTTGGAGCCTCTCGCCGTGCCTCTCACTCACCCAGTGGCTCCTCTAGCAGCGGAGTCCTTAAGTTCCTTCGGTCCATCTTCACCTCATGCCGCAAAGCCGAGGTGCGAGCTCAGCGGACTGAGCGATACGTGAGGAAGCTCTGCGACAAGCTAGAGATCCCGATGAGTCCTGAGGCCTCCGATGACGAGCTCACTCCATACCCCCTTCTCACCCCCGACGAGTTGGCACTCTTGGGTGAGACGGAGGGTACCTCCGCACCGGGCTCCGACGACGACGACGACGACGCCAACTATAATGAGGAAGACGTCGAAGACCCCGAGGCCACGGAGAGTGGCAGTGGCGAGGACGAGGACTAGCTTCTAGGCCCTAGTTCCCCCCTTCTTTTCCTTTTTGGTGCCTTGATGCCAAAGGGGGAGAGTTAAGGGGGAGGTAGTCTTTTGTGGTGTGCTTTTGGCATTCGGACTTGATTTGTAATATATTCATGCTACTTGGATGTTTACATTTGTGCAAGACTTGTTAGTGTTGTTTAATATCAATACAATGTTCTTATTGTCAATCTTATGATTATAATGATGTTCTTTATGTCTTGTCACAATTGTTGAGCACATCACGTAGGCACCCCACCATAACGTGTGTGGGTATGAAAGATCTCCTCCACCTCTTTTACATGCTGCATACATTGAGGGGGAGTCATTCATACGCACACAAGTTATGAAAACCAAATATTATACTCTTAATTGTGAAGGACTTGATGTGTTGTCATCAATCACTAAAAAGGGGGAGATTGAAAGTGCATCTAGGTTCCCCGCGGGTTTTGGATGATTGATGACGACAATTAAGTCGCTAATGAGCTCAAGTGATCTTAGCACAGGTGTGGACTCGATCGGAGACGCAAACCCTCAAAAAGGAAAAGGAAGGAAACGGAGTCGACTCGAAGCGTAGAAACTAGGGTTTCTAGCGTGTTGAGTTAGACTAGCCGTAGAAATAGGAGGGTGTGTGTGTAAAGTGCAAAGAGATCAAAGTAGGAGCTCAAGAGTGATGGTTTAGGTAGAAACCCCGTTTAGAGTTGAAGTTAGAATAGTCTGGCAGGAAGACCGGACTAGTCCACCTGGGTGGCCGGACTAGTCCGCTCCTGGCCAGACTAGTCCGTTTTCACACGGACCAGAAGGTCCTGTGTGACTTCAGACTAGTCCGTAGTGGGACGGACTAGTCCGTGGTACCCCTTAGGGTGGAGTTTCGGGACTAAGTCCTAGAGAGCGGACTTGTCCGTTTTGGGGCGGACCAAAAGGTCTTGTGTGAGATCGGACTAGTCCGTCCGTGGGCCGGACTAGTCCGTGGTGCTGAGTGCAGAGAGGTTTGCGACTAAGTCCTGGAGGACGGACTAGTCCGCCTGGGTGGCCGGACTAGTCCGCACCTCCAGACTAGTCCGTTTCTCCACAGAACAAAATGTTCTGTGTGAGAACGGACTAGTCCGCTATTGGGCGGACTAGTCCGTGGTCTATGTGACCGTTTGAATTTGAAGTTTGGCGGGTAGCGTGACGATCGCCACGACAGTTGTCGGGACCTGACAGAGGTCAGTGGTCCCCGTAGGCCGGACTAGTCCGGGCCTGAGGCCGGACTAGTCCGCCCTTTTGCTGAAGTCAGCAGTTTGGGCTCAGGACCCCTATAAAAAGGGGACCCCCGACCTCATTTCAAAAAAAACCAGAACCCTAGCGCCGCCACAGCCAACTTGGAGCATTCTTAAGCCTCTTTCTTGCCTACTTTCCCTCTAAAACTAATTCTTGAGTGGATTAGTGTTTAGTGAGGTGGAGAAGAGGAAGAACACCGCGCTTGTGCTCTCGGTTTGATCTCTTGCACTCATTGAGTCGTTGTGACCTGTGTGTTGAGTGTGCTTCGTGGTGTTGATCACCTTTGTGGTGTGGGAGCCTCAGATTGTGAGAAGCCCCAACGAATCTTGTATTCACCCTTTGTGATAGTGGAGAACCAAGTTAGGCCCGTGCGGTAAACTTGGTGAGGGAAGGGTTGTTGAACCCGGTCCTTTGTGGACTCCTCAACGAGGACGTAGATTCCTTGTGTGGAATTGAACCTCGGGATAAAATCTTTGTGCCTTCGTGTTCTTCGCACTTCTTTTATCGATTATTTCGTTCTAAGGTTGCTAGTTTTGTTTCGTGCTTCACATTGCCATAATCTTGTTGAAACTTGACCCACTCTTGTGTTGGTAGTTGCTAAACTTGACATAAACATATCCTCACCTGTAGCCTTGAGAAAATTCCCTTAAAACTTGCTAAAAACACTTTTTAGGGTTCTTCACGCAGGCTGACCGGACTAGTCCGCCCCCAGACCGGACTAGTCCGCCCCCTGTGATTTAATCTTGTTTTATTAAGTCATTTGCAGGTCGATTAGCCTATTCACCCCCCCTCTAGGCAACTTTCAAGGTACCTCTACTGACTTGTGGTTGGAAACAGTTTCCATTCACAACCGACTGCACATGAACCTAACGGGTCACACACTTAAGGAGTTGGAGTATCAAAAATCTTGGCTAGATGATTGTCTCTAGTGCAAGTGGGAGATTGTTGGTGATGTGCCCAAGAGGCAATTATAACAATTCGGGTTGAGGCCTATTGGATATTTGATCTATAAGCAATTAGGGTACTAATGGGCCTATGATATAAAAGCCCATTAGTACGCCTATAAATATGATGGTTAGGATTAGGGGCTAATCATCCTACCACGTGACAGCCCTAGCTGCCACCCCTCGAAGACCTCACACCGAGATCCTTGCTGCGCGCGTGGTGCTAGCACACCGGCGCATGGCGTTTCTCTCCGTACGTGTGGACTCCGTGGAGACGCTGCTACTGCTGCGCTGATCGGCTACGACGATCGTGATCTTCTACCTACTGCTGTGACGAGGACGAGGAGGAGACGAACGAGATCGCCTACTTCCCTTACCCCGACGCGCATCTACATTCCACTGCGCTGCGCGTCTAGTGGTAATGATCCATGACCTCTATACTCGCATGTTTCCTGGGTGATACGGTAGAGTTGCTAGAGTAGCGTACCGCAGATTTCCCAACATAATTTTCAAGCAAATCTCTGTTAAACCTATGATATTAACCAAGAGAAGGTCATTTTGGGCACTGGTGTGTGTGCGCCAAGGTACTCCCTCCCTCTCTATAAGTTTGTCATCTTTTTCTCTCTCAAAAAAGTTTTGAACTAAAAGGTGACAAAATTTCAGGAATGGAGGAAGTACTTCAACTTGGCATCACCTGCGTTCCGAGGATGACAACAATGAATCCGGCTCGAAGACGTGTGGTGTAGGCATGAAGGTTCCCCTTGAGTGGCATCCAGCAGCATGTTCAAGACGAAGCGCAGGTCGGAGTTTTTTTTGAAAGCCAGCTGATCCAGATAGCCAGAGGCGCTGATTTAAGGAGGTGGGCATCCGGAGCGAGCAGCGCTCAAATCCAGGCGAGCGCAACTCGGTCCCACCCGAGCTGGTCAGTCGAGCCCCTCCTCGCGGAGAAGAGGCTCACAGTGTAGACATGAGGTAGACCGCTCAACCTCGACATGTGATCGAGTAAAAATAAAAGACTTACAGCAGCAGAAATAATCACTTTAGCGTTGATTGCTGGGGTGAGCGCGCGTAGCTTAACCAACCTCCCATGTCCTCTTTCTCCTCCGATGGTGTTCAACGGAGGTGAGAAAAAAAAACAGAAATCAGGATTTTGGATGCAAGCTGCAGACATGGCTGGAATGACGGTCCGATGCATGCTCTCGTGCATCGGGCACACACACAACCTTGGCAAAGATCCGTGACGTGGCGTGTCACCGCTCCAACATGCCTGTAGAACAACGTTCATAGAACGACGGATGAGCGACAGTGCGGCTAGTTCAAGATGCGGTGTTGTAATATCTCAAAGATTTAAGAAAAAAATTAACATTATGACTCCAAACACTAAAGGATTTATCAAACTTTAATTTTTTTAGTTCGCTCTTGCTCCTCATACTCGAACACTAGGCAGCAGGGCGTAGACCCCTCCTACGATATCTCTTTACCCTTGGGGTATTTGACTCATTGAATAATTATTCCGATGGACGATCAGTGTACATAGATGCGTAGAGTTTATTAAGACGAATCTAATTAACTTCACGACGAGAAATACTATAGGGTTGACCAAACTTTGATTCCTCAAATCAGAGCTCCGATGGACGACTGGAGACGGTATATGCATAGAGCTCATCGAGACGATTTCGTTTTACTACTCATACACTTGGATCGGGAGACAGATGAGTCAGTTGTGGGTGATCTATTTGGACCGTCAGATAAAGTCCTGTTAGATAACCTTGCTTAGAAAACTACCGGTAATTTTCTTTTCTCTTTCCAACCAACGCAATCTTCTTCTTCCCACTTTGCCTAGGTTTTCCTGACCTGCTGCTGCTGGCTGTTGGCTGCGTTTTGGAAAAAAAAAAGGAAGAAGCAAGCTCCGCTGTTACTGGTCACGCCGCCCTGCTCCCTGCTACTGGTCATGCTGAACTTGATTTGGTTACACGCACGCCTTGGTATATGGCTTGATTGATTCCTGCTGGTTGCTAGCTATTGTTACTGCCTTTCTTTTTCACACTGAGTTGAATCAGCTGTTGCTGCCGTTTAATCTTTTGCCGTGAGTTTATCCGTAGTTGCTGCTGCCTCCACTTAGTATCCTTCACCATAGCTTATTTTCTTGTCTTTGATTTGCTATCGCTGCTAGCTGCTTTTCCGCGCCTAGTGATTTGCTTGATGTGCTTGCCGCTTTGCTATCCTGTGATGGGAACCAAGCCCGCTATTTGTTCTCTGCTGCCATGAAAATAAATAAAATAGCAAGAGAGAAACGAAGATATGCTGTTTTGCTTGCTGCAGTTTGTTACCTGTGCTCCGTTTCATTTACACTTATCGATTAAGAAAAAAAGTTATGAGTAAAATAAATTCAAGATGTGTGCTGAGCACATTATAAGTTTAGCTTATGTTCTATAGATTTGGGAGGTACCAGCGTTGAGCGAGGGTCTTCCGGTTCTCGTCGAGGTTAAAGCAAATGCATGATGAGTCGTTTCTAATAAGTGCATTAATTAATCCTTCTCATGTGTTGATTCGATATTTGAGTTTTCAAGATTCAATTGTTTCACGTTTCTATTTCTTCATGTTCAAGATTCAAGATGTCCATTTAATAATCATTCAAGTATCGATTAAATCTGGAGTGTAATTTGGTTCTCACAATCAAGTTCCTGTGAGTAAGTGCTTGCCCCACTTGCTTGACTTTACCGGTAAATGCTAAGGATAATTCAAGTGTCGTCTGTTTTAGACAGAAACTACTATTTTGTTATTTCTTAGTTCAAGTTCTAGTATCACTATATTTCATTCGGTTTGATTCTATCATACTTCAAGCTCTAAGTGTATTTGCTGAGTGTTTTTACTCACTCTTATGTTTATTCGGTTTTTAGGTACTCATTGATTGAAGCATGCATGAGAAGAGAGTAGCATCTACACTTGAGCACACCAACTATTTAATAAGCTTAATATTGTGGACTTTATTAATTATTTGTTGGTCGTTCGGATGTTTATTTCAGTTATAGTGGTTGAATGATACTTATTATTGCTTATTTATGTTATTGTGTCTATATTTGAATTGTGTTGCCTACGGTTGGTTGAATTTTAAAAAAAGGCTCTACCAAAATTTTCAATAATTTTTGTACTTAGTAAGAAATTATACATGCTTGAAGTAACATCCACAGGGTCTCGATTACCTGGGGCGTTACATGTATGCCTAGGGGTGGTAAAGGAAAAAAAATAAGTGTAAGGGACGGATCAGAATTTGATCGGGTCAATTTTTTATTTATTTTTAGCCTAATTTTTGATATAGAACGAAATAAATTGTGAAAGAACCATTTAAGCCAAGCCCATTACCAGGTTTAGGTATGCCTGATGACGCTTGGCAGCAGCAAACATTGACCCGTTTGCTGCAATTTGGCA
Organism: Tuctoria greenei; assembly: GCA_036927565.1. NCBI lineage: Eukaryota > Viridiplantae > Streptophyta > Magnoliopsida > Poales > Poaceae > Tuctoria > Tuctoria greenei. The sequence goes on along the minus strand of JAYESD010000005.1, from coordinate 169,293,483 downwards.
GGGTCGTGCCGATGCCAATGCTTGAACTTGATGTACGAACCATGTGTAGATAAGATGTATGAACTGTTGATTTGGCCTACGTGCAGCCTATTTCTAAACTGATTTATTTGGATCAACTCCTCTGGTAGAAAGTAAAAGATGATGTGGAGACTTTAACCCCACGTTGCTCACCTAGATGGGTGTTTTCTAATATATATAGTGGATCGGTTCTCAACATGAGAATAATGAGTGAGATCAAGACTGATGCTATGGATACAAACACACACGCACGCGCGTGCGTGTTTCACAATTTTTTGTGTGTTTATCGCGTGACTTGTGAATTGCGACATGGCGCATTTGCGTCGTGACGAGTTGTGTTCTACTAAACAACTATTTTTGCTGTCACACATACAAAAGGAAATATTTCATCACATCTAGGCTGCCACATCAACATGTGGAGTAATTTGAGGCATAACTGCGGGCACATGTTTAATGTGCACGAATGCCTCATAACTGCTCCCATTAGTTGCAGGTTGAGGGATTTCAGGGGGCAGCTTCCTCGAATTATAGCAGATCGAATCTGAGGCGGTTGACAAACTCAAGTATAAGGAGACGTCCTTTATACTGGAGACGACACACAGAAACTCACCTCTGAAAGAAACTACTCTGCATCGCCGTATTTCACCTTGCTATCCCTTCGTCTGCCGTGCATTGGATCGAGGGAGAGCGGTGTCTCCGAACCGATGCCGGTGATCTGAAGACCTGCACGGGTGCCAACAATCATGTTTCTAGGAATTGCGCTCACACGGTCGCTCGCAACACTTCCTTCGTCCTCAACTTCTCCCTCGAGTTCGCCATCTGATCCTCTACTTCCTATCGGGATTCTTTGTAAGTAAATTACTCGATCTATGACTAATTGACATTTTTGATGTGTGATTTGTTTGCATATTGTTTAAATAATTTTTCTATAATACTAGTAATGTTTATGTTGACTGCTAGTATCCTTGTTCTTGTTATTTCTCCGTTCTGGTTCGCCAAATTAATGCTTTTCATGTGAATTTTCTAACAATCTAGAAACCTGACATAATTAACATGGATGGACTTGCTGATGCCTGAAAGCAGAGCGATTTGCTGATTGTGACAATTTTAAGAGATGACAGACACGGGTCAAGTTCTGGCCTATGTCGATGAAGATCTGGTGGGTGATTTCTCCAGTTCTTCCTCTCACTAAGGAGCAGAACTGTGACTATGATGTAGACAACTCGACTTATCTTGGTTGTCTGTTGCCACTTTTGTCAGATCAGCTTTGTGATATTAACATGAACCACACATCAGCAAAGGAATTATGGGAGACACTAGATCGCAAATATGTGGAATTAGATGTTGGATGTGAACTGTAGTTAATGACCAATACCACGAATAAAAGATGGTTGATGATCGATCTATCGTGGAACCTGCTCATGAAATCCAGCTTCTGGTGGGGGAACTTGCACATTTTGATACTGTGTTGCCTGACAAGTTTGTGATAGGTACAATTATTTCAAAATTGCCTCCATCTTGGAGGAGTTTTTCCACGAGCCTTAAAAACAAGAAAGAAGTTATGACTTTTGAAAGTCTGATCTCAACTCTTGATGTTAAGGAGAAAGCAAGATCAAAAGATGTGCCTCGTTCTATCCTGCAGGAAGGGATTCTCTCTAATGCCAATGTGGTTGAAGATAAATCTGGTGGTGGCAATAAGAACAACAACAACTAAAAAGGAAAAGCCAAACAAAATACTAGTTTAAAGAAGAAGGAAGACCTGACTTGCTTTGTGTGTGGCGAGCATGACCACATAGCCAAAAAATAATGCAATAGAAAAGGCAAGAAATGTGGTGGTAAAAAATCTGCGAATGACACAATTATCGAGCCTGGAGAAGCATCTAGATCAGGGTATGTTCTAGAAGTTCTTCTAGCATGTCATTCCACTGATTGGCGGTTAGACACAGGAGGTAATGTGCATGTTTGTTCTGACTATAATTTATTTTCTTCTTATCAATATACCGACACTTTCCCCGTCTTGATGGACAATGGGTCTGGGACTGCTGTGCATGGAATTGGAAGAGTCGATCTGAAGTTGACCTCAAAAAGACTCTCTCTTTAAAAAATGCGTAGAACATCCCTGGAATAAATAGGAACATGATTAGTGGTTCCCTTTTGTGTTGTGATGGTTTTAAGTTAGTGTTTGAGTCGAACAAATTTATTGTTTTGAAGTTTGGTTTATTCATCAGAAAAGGCTATGATAGCGAAGGTCTGTTCTGCCTTTCAGTTATTGAAGCTTGTAATAATCTTGTGAACTCAGTTGCTTGTTCTAGTTCAGAATGTAATGGAAGATAGGCTACTGTTTGGCACTCTCGGCTTTATCACATTAATTATGATTGCATCATTAGATTGTCCAAAATTTATTTGATTTCAACAATTCCTGTTGAAAGAATATCTAAGTATCATGCGTGTGTGCAAGCTAAGCAGTCACGTAAATCTTTTAAAAGCGTGGAAGAGAAGAGCTTGTCACCACTAGATCTTATTCACTCAGATTTGTGTGAAATGAATGAAATTTTGACTAGTGCAGGGTAGAAATATTTTGTATCTTTTATTGATGACGCTACAAGGTATTGTCAACTCTATCTTATTAAAACCAAAGATGGAGCACTAGATTGTTTTAAAATCTATAAGGCTGAGGTAGAAAACCAACTAGAAAGAAAAAATCAAACGTGTTAGGTCTGATAGAGGGGAAGAGTATCTTTCTAATGATATCGACAAATATTATGCAGAGCATGGAATTATCCATGAGACAAAGGCTCCCTACTCACCACAATCTAATGGGGTGGGTGAACAGAAAAACCGAACACTTACAGACTTGGTTAATGCCATATTGGACAGTTCGGGTTTATTCAATTTGTGGTGGGGGAAGCTGTTTTGACCGCATGTTTTGTGCTTAATCAAATTCCATCATCCAAGGGTGAAATAAGCCCGTATGAAGGATGGAAAGAAAGAAATCCTGCTCTCGGTTTCTTACGTGCATGATGCTGTTTAACCAAAGTTAATGTGCCTGCATGTAAGAAAAAAAATTAGTACAAAAAATTTGTGGACTGTGTCTTTCTAGAATATGCACAACATAGTGCAGCCTATAGATTTTAGTGATTAAATCTGAGATTTCTAATGTGCACGTTAACACCATAACCTCGTGATGCCACATTTTTCGAGGATGTTTTTCAAATGAAGGATAGAGTTGCAGGTTGCAGAGAGGCATCTACTAGTTTTACTCCCGATCCTTTTCTAATATCCATACCTTGTTCTTACACTGGAAAACCCATTGAGGATGACAGTACAAATATTGCTCCTCGAAGGAGCAAGAGACAAATGATTGAAAAATCCTTTGACGATGATTTTACTGTCTACCTTATTGATGATACACCCAAAACTCTTTCAGAGGCATATGCATCGCCAGATGCAGAAATATGGAAGGAGGCAATACATATTCAAATGGAGTCCACTTTAACAAATGAAACTTAGGAAATATGTGACTGTCCAGTTGAGTGTAAACTAGTTAAATGTAAGTGGATATTAAAAAAGAAGCTCAAATCAGATGACACAGTCGATAAATATAGGCTAGACTTGTAGCCTAGGGATTTACCCAAAAGGAAGGCGAGGATATTTTTTATACTTATTCATCTGTTTCTAGGCTAACCACAATTGGTGTTCTTGTTGCACTTGCTGCATGTCATGATCTGCCATCCATCAAATGGATGTGAAGACGGCTTTCCTAAATGGCGAGCTCGATGAGGAAATCTATATGAAGCAACCTGATGATTTTGTGGTGCCTGTGCAAGAGAACAAAGTGTGTAAGTTACAGAAATCCTAGTATGGCCTCAAGAAGGCACCAAAGTAGCGGCATGAGAGGTTCGATAGAACTACGACGTCAACATGCTTTGTGATAAATGACGTCGATACATGTGTATACTATTGGTTTGATGGGGGTAAATGAGTAATACTGTGCTTATATATTGATAACATATTAATTTTTGGACTAGTATCGATATGATAAATGATGTAAAATCATTCTTGTCTCAAAAATTTGATATGAAGGGTTTGGGAGAGGTCATGTTATTCTAAGCATCAAACTAATTAAGGGCGAGAATGAGATTACCTTAAAACAATCTCATTATGTGGAGAATATTCTTAGTCGCTTTGGGTACTCAGACTCTAAAACTTCTCCAACGCCTTATGATCCTAGTCTAAAGCTTTACAACTGAGGACAAGGGATTTATCAGTTGAGATATTCCCAAATTATTGGTTCTCTCATGTACCTTGCTGGTGCAACCAAGCCTAACATCTCATTTCAGTAAGAAAATTGAGCAGATTTACTTCAAATCCTGGAAGGGATCACTGGTGTGCATTAGAATGTGTGATGATATACTCGAGAGGTACATCGACATTTGGGCTTCACTATACGGGGTACCCAGCTGTACTAGAAGGGTATAGTGACTCAAATTGAATCTGAGATGCTAATGAGATCAAGGCTACTAGTGGATACATATTCACTATTGGTGGTGCTGCAGTTTTACGAAGGTCTCGCAAGCAGACTATATTGACAAAGTCTACTTTGGAGACGGAAATTGTAGCACTTGATACAGCCACAACTGAGGCGGAGTGGCTGAAACAGCTCTTGATGGACTTGCCATTGGTCGATAAACCCGTGCCTTCCATTCTTCTGCATTGTGATAATCAAAGTGTGATCACAACTACTGGCAACGCAAAAGAAAATTTAAAGTCCCCAAGACATGTGAAACGACGAATAAAATCCGTTAGACATTCGAGAAATATTGGAGAGATTGTTGTTGAGTATATTAATACTACGAGAAATCTTGTAGACCCTTTTATTAAGGGATTAACACCTGCTGTAATTAATGATGCATCAAGGGAAATGGGTATGAAGCCCACATGAAGTTATCATACAATGGTAACCCAAACTATTTGATCGGAGATCCCATAAAGTAGACCTTGGGAAAAACAAATTACATGAATAACTAGAGAGTATTTTTATTACTCATTTCCACTAGCAGATGCATACTCTTAGTAGTGCATGGATGGTTGACTTTAATGACTTAATGTGTTCTGAGACCTATAGTGGCAAGGTACCGTTATGCAGGGTATACTTGTAAGAACACACCTATGTGAGTTTGATTGTAAGGTCGCAATATATGAGATATAGTTAATCTCAAATAAACTCATGAACAAACATGGGAGCAAGACCATAATGCTCCAACCATAGGCATGACATTAAGCAGCCCAGTATCAGCAAGGCTTTCAGGTGAAACTTTCTCACACAAAACTAGCAATTCAAGATTGTGTCTTTTACTAAGTTGTCAGTATGTGAATCATGGAATGCTAGGTGCAGCTCAACCCATAATAGGTCTGCACTGTAAAGATGGTATATAAAAGCACAAAAACATTACTTGTAGACCTTAGCTTTTGGTGGGGATAGTTGGAATTTGACCTACTACAGCCCATTTGTGGACTGATTTATTTGGGCCAACTCCCTTGGTGGAAAGCCAAGGATGGTGTGGAGAGGTGGCTGGAGACTTTAGTCTCACATTGCCCACCTAGATGGGTGTTCCTCAATATATAGGGAGATAAAGGTTGCTGCTATGGACATAAACACACACGCACATGCGCGCGTTTTTCGCGGTTTTACACGTGTTTATCGCCCGACATGTGACTTGCGATGTGGCGCGTTCGCGTCGTGACGAGTTGTGTTCTACTAAGCAGCTATTTTTTCTGCTATGCATATAAAAGGGAATATTTCATCACACTTAGACTACCATGTCAACATGTGGAGTAATTTGAAGCATAACTACAAACGCACGTTTAATGTGCACGAATGGATCATAACTGCTCCTATTAGTTGCACGTTGAGAGATTTTAGGGGATGGTTTCCTAGAATTATAGCAGATCAAATCTGAGGCGGTTGATAGACTCAAGCATAAACAGATGTCCTGTATACTGGAGACGACACACAGAAACTCGCCTCTAAAAGAAACTGCTCTGTGCGGCCTTTTTCGCCTTGCCGTCCCTTCATCCACCGTGCATCAGATCGAGGGAGAGCAGTATCTCTAAACCGATGTCGGTGATCCGAAGACCTGCACGGGTGCGGGCGATCAGGTTTCTTGGAAGTGCGCTCGCGCGACCACTCACATCACTTCCTTCATCCTTAACTTCTCTGTCGAGTTTGTCATCTGATCTTCTACTTCCTAGCGGGATTCTTTGTAAGTAAATTACTCGATCTATGACTAATTTGACATTTCCGATGTGCAATTTGTTCGCATATTGTTTAAATGATTTTTGTGTAATACTAGTAATGTTTATGTTGACTGCTAGTATGCTTGTTCTTGTTATTTCTCTCTTCTGGTTCGTCAAATTAATTGCATTTCATGTGAATTTTCCAACACGAACAATATGTTAGTCCTACAAATATCAGTTATGTGTGTTATATGTGGTCACGTGGATGTATGAATTATGTGTTAGTTTTAGAAAACTCCAATTATTTGTGTTTTGTATTTGATTGTGTGGATGTATGAATTAAGTGTTATCACCAACGCGACATTGCCTGCCCGTCGCATGGCCAACCATTGTTGCTTAACTAGTAGTTATATCTCGACCAATGGAAGTAAATTTTTGTGGTAATATGACTTTTTTCTGATTATAAGAGTGTTGCTTTTATTGTTTATGATATTGATGTTATCGAGACAATGACTAACGTAGCGGCTCAGGTTTATTTATTAAAATACATAACCTCATTTCAATCCATGAGTATATAATTACACTATAATCTAGTTAATTAATAATTCTCTTTGGTCATTATTGTATAGGATGAGGACGTACGAAATGATCAGGAAATGATGAACGAAGGTGATGAGTTAGGTTGAATATGATGAGAGAATGCTATGTGTGGTCGTGTAAAAATATGTATGAACTATGAATTATGTGTGGACCTAAAAATATGTATGAACTATGTGCGGATCTGATGCATGAACTATGTGTCGACTTGATGTATGAACTATGTGTAGACTTGATGTATGAATTACGTGTGGACTTGATGTATGGATTATGTGTTAGTCTGCACAAATTTCAATTATATATGTTATGTGAGGTCGCGTGGATGTATAGATTATGTGTTAATTTTCACAAATTCCAATTATATGTGTTGTGTGTGATTATGTGGATGTAATAATTATGTGTTCTCACCCACGCGACACTGCCCGTCTGTCTCACGGCCAACTGCTGCCGTCTAACCGGCAGTTATAACTCGGTCGTTGGATGTAAATTGTTGTGGTAATATGAAATTTTACGGATTATAAGCATATTTCTTCTATTATTGATGGTCTTGAGGTTATCAAGATAATGACTAACGTAGCAGCTCAGGTTTGTTTATTAGAATAAAGTAGCCTCATTTCAATGTATGAATACTAAATTACATTATGACAAGTTAATTAATAATTATCTTGCTTTGTTACTGTATAAGATGAGGACATACAAAGTGATCAGAAAACGATAAATAAAGGTGATGAGTTAGGTGGAATATGATGAGAGAATGCTATGTGTGTTCGTGTAAAATATGTATGAACTATGAACTATGTGTTGACTTTACATTTATTTAGATAAGTTGACTTGACGTATGAACTATGTGTAGACTTGATGTATGAATTATGAGTGGGCTTGATGTATGTATTATGTGTTAGTCCTCACAAATTTTAATTATATGTGTAATGTGTGGTCGCTTGATGTATGAATTATGTGTTATTTTCACAAATTTCAATTATATGTGTTGTTTGTGATTGTGGGGATGTATAGATTATGTGTTATCACTCACACAACGCCGGCCCGTTACACGGCCAACCGCTACGATCTAACTGGTAGTTATATCTCGATCAATGGAAGTAAGTTGTTGTGGTAATATGACCTTTTTCAGATTGTAAGAGTGTTGCTTCTGTTGTTGATGATCTTGAGGTTATCAAGATAATGACTAGCATAGCGTCTCAGGTTTATTTATTAGAATAAAATACAAAACCACATTTCAAAATATGAATATATAATTACATTATGACCTAGTTAATTAATAATTGTCTTGCCTCATTATTGTATAGGATGAGGACGCATGAAGTGATCAAAAAATGGTGAATTAAGGTGATGAGTTAGGTTTAATATGATTAGAGAATGCTATGTGTGACCGTGTAAAATATGTATGAACTATGAACTATGTGCAGACTTGATTTGTGAACTATGTGTTGATCTGACGTATGAACTTTGTGTAGACTTGATGTATGAATTATGTGTGGACTTGATGTATGTACTATGTGTTAGTCCCAACAAATTTCAAATATATGTGCTATGTGTGGTCGTGTGGATGTATGGATTCTGTGTTATTTTCACAAATTTCAATTACATGTTTTGTGTGTGATGGTGTGGATCGATGAATTATGTGTTATCACCCACGCGACACTGACCGCCCGTCGCACGGCCAACCACTGGTACCTAACTGGTAGTTATATCGCGATCAATGGATGTAAATTGTTGTGGTAATATGAATTTTGTGATATTGTAAGAGTTATACTTCTACTGTTGATGATCTTGAGGTTATCAAGACAATGACTAACATAGCGGCTCCGGTTTGTTTATTGGAATAAAATACAAATCCTCATTTTAATCTATGAATATTAAATTACATTATGACCTAGTTAATTAATAATTCTCTTGCTTCTTTATTGTATAAGATGATAAGAAGTGATCAGGAAATGATGCATGAAGGTGATCAGTTAGGTGAAATATGAAGAGAGGATACTATGTGTGGCCATGTAAAAATTTATATGAACTATGTGTGGACCTGAACTATAAACTACGTGTTGACTAGACGTATGAAATATGTGTAAATGATGTATCAACTGTGTGTGGACTTGATGTATGGATTATGTGTTAGTCCTTACAAATTTCAATTGTATGTGTTATGTATGGTCTCTTGGATGTATGAATTACGTGTTAGTTTTCACAAATTCCAATCACTACTACAAAAAGCATTTTTACAGGCGCCTCAATTTTTCAAACACAGGCGGTCCTTAAAAATATGCGACTGTGATGACGAATGATATAATAACCGTCTGTGATGAAAGAACAACACAGGCGGATTTTAAAGAACAACCGTCTGGGTAAATACATGATCTTCAGAATCGGTTCTTAATTAAGAACCGCCTGTAATGCAACGAACTTCACAGACGGATTTTAAGAAACAACCGTCTGGGTAAATACATGATCTTCACAGATGGTTATTAATTATTATCCGTCTGCAATGCAATGAACTTCACAGGCGGATTTTAAGAAACAACCGTATGGGTAAATACATGATCTTCACAGACGGTTATTAATTATCAACCGTCTGCAATGCCATGAACTTCACAGACGGATTTTAAGAAACAACCGTCTGGGTAAATACATGATCTTCGTTGGCTGTTCTTGATTAATAACCGTCTGTAATGCAATGAACTTCACAGATGGATTTTAAGGAACAACCGTCTGAGTAAATACATGATCTTCGTTGGCGGTTCTTAACTAATAACCGTCTGTAATGCAATGAACTTCATAACCGGTTCTTGATTAACAACGGCCTGAGAAGATCATGTATTTTCAGTGGCGGTCATTGTTTAATTATCATAAGCGGTTTTCATTGAAATTACAGGGATGTAGTTGCAATTATATATCACAGCCGCATGTAGTCGTGCAGGCAAAATTGTATCAGGAAAAAACACAGATGAGCTAGCGGATACTAGTACAATAATGCATTATAGGAAATGCTCGATCACCAGTGAGGCTGGCTTAATTGTGATAATACACCATTAGAGGCTTTACAATTGTTCAAAGATAATTTCTTTACAAACTGAACAAAAATCATGCTACATTCATTGTAGATCGACAATGAAGCTCCCATCGATCAATCTAAATTGTACCGTCCTGCTTGCTCCCGAACACGTCTCTTATATTCCGCTGGATCCTGAAAATATTGACATTATTTAAATTAACAAATGTCGAAGGAGGAATGAATAACCTACATTGGTCACTAAGTCAAAGTGTCATCTAACCTTGATAAGTAGATTATAGCAATCATTTTCAACATCAGACACATTTGGCTGATGCAGCAAACGCTGAACTTCAAGTAGTATAGTTTTGATTGTAAAAGCACTGCACCACCCCTACGAAATATAATTTAAGCAATATAAGAAACCAGTTCAAATAAGTTCGACAAAAATTATAAGTAATAATTACATGAACAAAATAGGTCTATCTTACAATCTCTTGATCAAGAATCCCGATGCAGAGTGCTCCCGAACGATGGACATTTGGGTGGAAGAACCCAATTGGAAAGTAGCATCTTGGAGGCACCAAGGGATAGTCCTCAGAGAAGGAGATTGTCAGGGGGTAGTAACCATCTTCCCATTCAGTCTGCAAAAGAAATTTATTAATAGGAGGACGATAGTTAAACTCATATTGTGCTTGTTCTTCATGACTTACCCCTTCTTTACCGGGGACGATGCACTGCCACTTCAATAAATCTCCCGATTCAGGCTTCGCAGAGAAACCCTACGCGGAGAAATTGAAAATACCAAAAACAAACAACACGAAAAAACAAACTACAGTTAAGTTCATCAGTCCATTACAGATACATATGTATATACAACCATGTGACCGGTGTGCCATATGTACATACATGGGGATGGTTCTTGCGCCACGCCAAGCGCTCCTCCTTCAATCGGCTACACGCCCGAGACATCATTATCTGAAGAAAGACCAAACTTCCAAACTTCCAAATCATTGAGTCCAAACGCATATGTACACAAATGCAAAAGGACACAATCCATATACCAACATTGTTCTAAGTTGATTTCAGAAGATACAAATATATACAATATATATCATCTCGCATTGCTATATACATTTTTTCCAGCATTGACATCTTCTCGCATATAGGGTTTCAAATTCTTTTTAATGCTTCTCTCTACGCGCTTGATGTTTTCTGGTTCGGTGAAAAGGTACATCTCTTCATACTGATTATATTCCTCTTCATTATCTCCCACATTGTCAACCCCAACAATATTTTGCTTTCCAGAAACAACTACGTGCAACTTCTCAGTTTCTGGATCTTGAACATAAAAAACTTGTGCAACATTATCGGCGAGAACCCACAGGTCATCTTTGTAACCCACTTTATTCAAGTCTACCAGTGTCAGTCCGTAACTGTCCACTTTCAAACCATCAGGATGTTTGACCCATTGGCACTTAAATACGGGCATTACCATTCTTTCGCCATAATCGAGTTCCCATATTTCCTCTATGAACCCGAAGTATGTGGTCTTCTGCCCTTGTGAATCATAAGCCTCAATACGAACACCACTATTTTGTGCAACACTCTTACCGTCTTTTTCTTTAGTGTAAAATGTGTAACCATTGATGTCATATGCTTGCCATGATGTTACCAAAGCAGATGGGCCACAAGCTAACTTTTTCATTGTTGCCTCTTCTATAGTGTTTCCGTATGATATATTTTTGTCCATTAACCATTCAGTGAAACATCTTCTGTGCTCTTTCATGATCCAGTCCTCTTTGCGGTCTTGGTTTTTATCACGAAGCTCAATTTGGTGTTCCTCGATGTACGGCTCAGCTATTGCGAGCTGTTGTAGTACACCAAAATGTGCACGGTGTACATTCTTGTAATCTTGAACAATAAAAGTTTTCTTACCCACTTTGCCTCTCCCACGTAGTCTACCCTCATGTACCGGTATAGGCACACCTATCGATTTTCCATCTTTGATGTAATCAGCGCAACCCTCAATCACTTCTTCAGTGGTGTATCCTTCCATAATTGAACCCTCTGGATGAGCACGGTTCCGCACATAACCTTTTAATACTCCTAAATATCTCTCCAACGAAAACATATGATGTAAATATAGTGGCCCCAATGCTTTTATCTGATCAACAAGATGTATGATTAGGTGTACTTGCATATCAAAAAAGGATGGTGGGAAACACATCTCAAGCTTGCACATTGTCTCGACAATGTATGTTTTCAGATAGTCTAAATCTTCACGTGCTATCACCTTTTGCGATACTGCATTGAAGAAGTAACACAAACGTGTGATGACAACTTTTATATGCTCAGGTTTGATTACTCTTATTGCAATGGCAAGGAAAATTGTCATCATCATGTGACAGTCGTGAGAATTATAACCGAATAAAGACAAGTCTTTCATCGAGACTAGTTTGCGGATATTGGATGAGAAACTTGTGGGCACTTTGATCCCACGCAAGCATTCGCAAATTGCTTTTTTCTCTTCTAGCGTCAAGTTGTAGCTGGCTGGGGGAAGGTAATGCTTCCCGTTCGCCTTTTCTACTGGATGAAGCTCTGGTCTCAAATCAAGATTTACTAGGTCCATACGTGAATTTAATCCATCCTTTGTCTTCCTCGGCATGTCCAGCAAGGTCCCAATAATGCTGTCAAATACATTCTTTGTAACGTGCATCAAATCAATACTATGGCAACATTCCAGATTCTTCCAATACGGAAGATACTTGAAAAAAATTGATTGTTTCTTGAAAGCCATGTCAGTTGTATCATCCGAAGATGTACTTTTCTTTCTCTTAATTCCTTTACTCTTTTTTCCCTTACCGAAAGCAATATGAATGTTCTTGACCATTTCAAACACAAGTTTTCCACTGTAAGGTTTCGGTGCAGTATCTTTTTCGATTTTGTTATCAAATTGTTCTTTCATCTTCCTATACTTGTGTGTATCTGTCAAGAACCGTCGATGTCTCATGTACACCGTCTTTCTGGATGAAGTGAGGTATAGATATCCAGTTCTATCCACGCACCTAACGCAACCTTTCTTCCCTTTCATTTGTCCCGATAATGTAAACAGTCCGGGATAATCATGCACGGTAACGAATATCATTGCTCTTAGCGTGAAATACTCCCGCTTGTACTCATCCCATGTACGTACCCCTTCATTCCACAATTTCGCCATATCTTCCATTAAAGGTTCCAAGAACACATCAATTTCGATGCCGGGTTGTTTCGGACCTTGGATAAGAACAGATAATAAGATATATTTCCTTTTGTGACACAACCACGTCGGTAGGTTGTACATAGTTAAGACCACGGGCCATGTGCTGTGTATGCTCCTTTTTTCACCAAACGGATTCATTCCATCTGTACCCAAGGCAAACCTCACATTTCTGATTTCCTTCGCAAATTCTGGATACTGAATATCAAAATTTTTCCACTGCGTTGCATCACCAGGGTGTCGTATATGTTTTTCATTCTTCTTGCGTTCCTCGGAATGCCAACGCATAAGTTCAGCCTCCCTAGGGTTTGAGAACAAACGCTTCAAGCGATCAATTACCGGAAGGTACCACATCACCAATGCAGGAATTTTTCTCTTATTCTTCCCGTCTGCATCGCCAGAAGTATCGTCATCGTCACCTTCAGGACCAATAATAAACTTCTTATTCTTCTGAGTCTTTTTCATGTTGGTAACATACTGGTGATTGTAGTCCTTCTTATATCTACTGACACCACAAATGGGGCATCTAGTTGCGAGCTCATGCTCTTTGCGATACAGAATACAATGGTTCACACAAGCGTGTATTTTTGTCACACCTTGTGCCATCGGGCAAAGAAGTTTCTTCGCTTTATAAGTGCTTCTAGGCAGTTTATTTGGATTTGGAAGAATTTCTGCCAGAAGATTCAAAAGATCAGAGAAACTACAATCGGACCATCCGTGCGTAGCTTTCAACTTTAGTAGTTCTAAGACTGCACGCAATGTAGTAAACTCTTTATCACAACCGTTTGATTCATCATATAAAAGCTCTGTGGCCGCATTCTGCAATGTCTCCATTTTACTTAAACCTTTGCTTGCTCCCATAGAAGTCAGTACATATGGTTCAATGTGACGCAACATCTCCTCACAATCGAACTCATCATCATCATCACCAGCTTGATTGTCACTACCATCATCGATATGAACATTATCATCATCTGAGCCTCTCTCATCATCTTTATCCACATCATGTGTATCTAACTCACCATGCTCTGTCCATATTGTGTAGTTATTTTTGAAACCTCTTTTCACCAAATGAGATTGGATTACTATAGTATCCGTCCAAGCAATCTTATTTTCGCAGTCGATACATGGACATAATATGTCATCTATCTTTTGCAACTTCGCATGTCTCTTGGATGCTTCAATAAAATTTGCAACATTACAAATGTACATAGGATCGGGTCTTGGCATGTTATACATCCACGCTCGATGGTCCATGCTTCAATAATAGAATTTTTTGTCAGATTTACAAAATTTGGCAACAAATATTCTCTAAAGGTCTTCTATAAAATGAATTTACAGAGACATAACAAGTATGATTAGGACGACTAATGTAGGAGACGGGCGACGTCTTGAGGCGGACGGAGTCAAAGGGGGAAACAGGCCCAGCAGCATGGGCTAGGTCTGGGTGGGATCCAGTCCGTTATATCGGGAAACAAGGCCCAGATGCATCTTATATATATTACAATAGCATCTGTTAATTAAACATCATATTCATGTCACATAATAGGTACAAAAAGGAAACAATCCATATAGTCCATACATCAATATACCAGAACACAATCCATACAGTCCTTACACATGCAAAAGGACAGAATCCATATACCAGAACACACAAAACTAACAGCTTATCAGCTAATGAAAATATACAAAGAAAAAGTAAGGAAACTACATTTACCTTGCAGAGGCGTCAGCACGGTGGGGAGGCGTCAGCACGGTGGGCCGGCTGGGTGGAAAAGTGGCGGTGCGGGGTTGAGCGGCGGCGCGGCAGTATGGGCTGGGCGGCGGAGCGGCGGCGCGGCGCAGTGGAAATTTCAACAGCCTGGCGGCGTCGATATAAATTCTCCAGGGTTGCGTTTTGACTGCGGTGAGGGGTCCTTATATAGACGTAGGTTTTTCACAGGCGGTTTTTAACTTTATCGCAGACGGGTTTTACTTACCAACCGCCTGAGATGATGTTTATTAATTAAGAAGTAAATATCTTCACAGGCTGTTGGTACTTAATAACCGCCAAGGAAGATTTTTATCTCAGGCGGGTATTACTTAACAACCGTCTAAGATAATGCCAACTGAACAAAATATTTTTAAAACTTGTATAGCTGACGTTGAAATGTTTTGGTAAATATCAAATTAATTTCTACTCACATATTATTCACATTTGTGTATCTCATAAAAAAAGATCTTTCACTCAAAATTGTTGGTACGAACATATTTGCATAATTTATACATGTATGAATTTTTTTAATTTTTTTAAAAGCACTCCAACATGTCAAACTTCAAATTATCCACCAGTATTCATTGACACTTGATTGAAATATGTACAAAACACAAGAAAAATGTACAAGAACACTTGATTGAAATCCTAAAACTACACTACGGCCCCGCCTCCTCCATCCTCTCCGCCAGCTTCTCAAACCAAGCCAAGCGGTCCTCCTCCGACTCGTCGTCGTCGTCGTCGTAGTCGTCACCATGGTGGTGGTCGCCGTCGTCGTCGCCGCTGTCGTCAGTGGACGACTCGTCGTCGCCGTCGTCGGTGGACGACTCGTCGTCGCCGTCGTCGGAGGACGACTCGTCGTCGCCGTCGTCGGAGGATGACTCGTCGTCATCATCGTCATCATCGTCGTCGTCGTCGAAGTCGTCCTCCTCCTCCTCCTCCTCCTCCGGCGACGATGCAGCAGGAGAGAGGGTCGGCTTCTCCGGCTGAGCCGATTGCTCCGGCTGTACCGGTGGCTCCGGCTGCACCGGCGGTGGAACGCGCTGGTCGTCATTCACCCTCTCGGGGGAGCTGCAACGTATCCGCTTGCAGGGTGGCTGCCTCGGCGGGCTAGGTGGCGGAAGGTTGGCCATGGCTGTGGTGGTTAATCGGCGGCGGGCTAGGAGAGGTGGAACGATGGAAGAAGAAGAAAGGAGTGGAGAAAAGTTTTGTGCTTGTCCATAACCGACGACACGCCTTATATAGGTCTGTGCGGAGTAGACGAGGGAGCGGTTCGTTTCCCGCGCATTGAACTCTTTGCAGACCTCGTGCGGCGCACAATTAAACCACTGTGGAAGACGATCTTGAGAGATCCTTGCACGCGTCCCTGCACCACGGCTTCTCAACTTCTCCGCAGACCTCCTGCGGCGCGTCAGTTAATTAACACTTCTCAGGCCGTTAATTAACATTGTAGTTTCAAAAATGATTATCTCAGGCGGGTATTACTTATAAACCGCCTGAGAAAAAAGAAGTAAAAATCTTCACAGACGGTTGGTACTTAACAACCGTCTACAAATACGTTTATCTAAGGCGGGTATAACTTAACAACCGCCTGGGATAATGCCCGATACTGTTCTGCAGTTTCCTTATCCCTTGCTTCTTTTTTATTTAGATTCCATTATAAATACTCAAACATGTTTACATTCTGCAAATTGTGTTCAAATTCGATGATTCTTTCTTCTACATTTGTATTAAATTAACATCTACCAACTGAACAAAATATTTTGTTCATTGCGCATTGAACTCTTTGCAGACCTCGTGCGGCGCACAATTAAACCACTGTGGAAGACGATCTTGAGAGATCCTTGCACACGTCCCTGCACCACGGCTTCTCAACTTCTCCGCAGACCTCGTGCGGCGCGTCAGTTAATTAACACTTCTCAGGCCGTTAATTAACATATTGTAGTTTAAAAATGATTATCTCAGGCGGGTATTACTTATAAACCGCCTGAGAAAAAAGAAGTAAAGATCTTCACAGACGGTTGGTACTTAACAACCGTCTACAAATATGTTTATCTGAGGCGGGTATAACTTAACAACCGCCTGGGATAATGCCCGATACTGTTCTGCAGTTTCCTTATCCCTTGCTTCTTTTTTATTTAGATTCCAATATAAATACTCAAACATGTTTACATTCTGCAAATTGTGTTCAAATTCGATGATTCTTTCTTCTACATTTGTATTAAATTAACATCTACCAACTGAACAAAATATTTTGTTCATTGCGCATTGAACTCTTTGCAGACCTCGTGCGGCGCACAATTAAACCACTGTGGAAGACGATCTTCAGAGATCCTTCCGTCGCACGCGTCCCCTGCACCACGGCTTCTTAACTTCTCCGCAGACCTCGTGCGGCGCGTCAGTTAATTAACATAGCATTTGTTGTATGTTTTTTATGTTCTGACCAATTTCAAAGGGTTTATGAAGTGAAATTTAATGGTAACCTTTACTTATCAATAATATTACAAGAAAGTGGATTTTTGCCTTTTTAAAGGACCACATTTAATCAAGAATATTAATTAAGAAGAAGTAAATATCTTCATAGGCGGTTATTGCTTAACAACCGCCTGAGATAATGCCCGATACTGTTCTTCAGTTTCCTTATCCCTTGCTTCTTTTTTATTTAGATTCCAATATAAATACTCAAACATGTTTAGATTCTGCAAACTGTGTCCAAATTCGATGATTCTTTCTTCTACATTTGTATAAAATTAACATCTACCACCTGAACAAAATATTTTTAAAACTTGTATAGCTGACATTGTAATGTTTTGGTAAATATCAAATTAATTTCTACTCACATATTATTCACATTTGTCTATCTCATAAAAAAAAGTTCCTTCACTCAAAATTGTTGGTATGAACATATTTGTATAATTTATACATGTATGAATTTTTTTAATTTTTTTAAAAGCATTCCAACATGTCAAACTTCAAATTATCCACCATTCTAACTAAATGCTCATATTCATATGAGGCATTCATCAAATTATGAACACACATTGATTCCAAAAAATTTAAAAAAATATGAAAAAATTCGTAGATGTTGGTATGATGATTAAAAATGTCCACTGGAAAAATAAATGAAAAAAACATTATATTCATCAAGATAGAAAAATGAAAAATAGCATTTGTTGTATGTTTTTTATGTTCTGACCAATTTCAAAGGATTTATGAAGTGAAATTTAATGGTAACCTTTACTTATCAATAATATTACAAGAAAGTGGATTTTTGCCTTTTTAAAGGACCACATTTAATCAAGAATATTAATTAAGAAGAAGTAAATATCTTCACAGGCGGTTACTGCTTAACAACCGCCTGAGATAATGCCCGATACTGTTCTTCAGTTTCCTTATCCCTTGCTTCTTTTTTATTTAGATTCCAATATAAATACTCAAACATGTTTAGATTCTGCAAATTGTGTCCAAATTCGATGATTCTTTCTTCTACATTTGTATAAAATTAACATCTACCACCTGAACAAAATATTTTTAAAACTTGTATAGCTCACATTGTTATGTTTTGGTAAATATCAAATTAATTTCTACTCACATATTATTCACATTTGTGTATCTCATAAAAAAAAAGTTCCTTCACTCAAAATTGTTGGTATGAACATATTTGTATAATTTATACATGTATGAATTTTTTTAATTTTTTTAAAAGCATTCCAACATGTCAAACTTCAAATTATCCACCATTCTAACTAAATGCTCATATTCATATGAGGCATTCATCAAATTATGAACACACATTGATTCCAAAAAATTTAAAAAAATATGAAAAAATTCGTAGATGTTGGTATGATTATTAAAAATGTCCACTGAAAAAATAAATGAAAAAAGCATTATATTCATCAAGATAGAAAAATGAAAATAGCATTTGTTGTATGTTTTTTATGTTCTGACCAATTTCAAAGGATTTATGAAGTGAAATTTAATGGTAACCTTTACTTATCAATAATATTACAAGAAAGTGGATTTTTGCCTTTTTAAAGGACCACATTTAATCAAGAATATTAATTAAGAAGAAGTAAATATCTTCACAGGCGGTTACTGCTTAACAACCGCCTGAGATAATGCCCGATACTGTTCTTCAGTTTCCTTATCCCTTGCTTCTTTTTTATTTAGATTCCAATATAAATACTCAAACATGTTTAGATTCTGCAAATTGTGTCCAAATTCGATGATTCTTTCTTCTACATTTGTATAAAATTAACATCTACCACCTGAACAAAATATTTTTAAAACTTGTATAGCTGACATTGTAATGTTTTGGTAAATATCAAATTAATTTCTACTCACATATTATTCACATTTGTCTATCTCATAAAAAAAAAGTTCCTTCACTCAAAATTGTTGGTATGAACATATTTGTATAATTTATACATGTATGAATTTTTTTAATTTTTTTAAAAGCATTCCAACATGTCAAACTTCAAATTATCCACCATTCTAACTAAATGTTCATATTCATATGAGGCATTCATCAAATTATGAACACACATTGATTCCAAAAAATTTAAAAAAATATGAAAAAATTCGTAGATGTTGGTATGATGATTAAAAATGTCCACTGAAAAAATAAATGAAAAAAGCATTATATTCATCAAGATAGAAAAATGAAAAATAGCATTTGTTGTATGTTTTTTATGTTCTGACCAATTTCAAAGGATTTATGAAGTGAAATTTAATGGTAACCTTTACTTATCAATAATATTACAAGAAAGTGGATTTTTGCCTTTTTAAAGGACCACATTTAATCAAGAATATTAATTAAGAAGAAGTAAATATCTTCACAGGCGGTTACTGCTTAACAACCGCCTGAGATAATGCCCGATACTGTTCTTCAGTTTCCTTATCCCTTGCTTCTTTTTTATTTAGATTCCAATATAAATACTCAAACATGTTTAGATTCTGCAAATTGTGTCCAAATTCGATGATTCTTTCTTCTACATTTGCATAAAATTAACATCTACCACCTGAACAAAATATTTTTAAAACTTGTATAGCTGACATTGTAATGTTTTGGTAAATATCAAATTAATTTCTACTCACATATTATTCACATTTGTGTATCTCATAAAAAAAAAGTTCCTTCACTCAAAATTGTTGGTATGAACATATTTGTATAATTTATACATGTATGAATTTTTTTTAATTTTTTTTAAAAGCATTCCAACATGTCAAACGTCTTGAGGCGGACGGAGTCAAAGGGGGAAACAGGCCCAGCAGCATGGGCTAGGTCTGGGTGGGATCCAGTCCGTTATATCGGGAAACAAGGCCCAGATGCATCTTATATATATTACAATAGCATCTGTTAATTAAACATCATATTCATGTCACATAATAGGTACAAAAAGGAAACAATCCATATAGTCCATACATCAATATACCAGAACACAATCCATACAGTCCTTACACATGCAAAAGGACAGAATCCATATACCAGAACACACAAAACTAACAGCTTATCAGCTAATGAAAATATACAAAGAAAAAGTAAGGAAACTACATTTACCTTGCAGAGGCGTCAGCACGGTGGGGAGGCGTCAGCACGGTGGGCCGGCTGGGTGGAAAAGTGGCGGTGCGGGGTTGAGCGGCGGCGCGGCAGTATGGGCTGGGCGGCGGAGCGGCGGCGCGGCGCAGTGGAAATTTCAACAGCCTGACGGCGTCGATATAAATTCTCCAGGGTTGCGTTTTGACTGCGGTGAGGGGTCCTTATATAGACGTAGGTTTTTCACAGGCGGTTTTTAACTTTATCGCAGACGGGTTTTACTTACCAACCGCCTGAGATGATGTTTATTAATTAAGAAGTAAATATCTTCACAGGCTGTTGGTACTTAATAACCGCCAAGGAAGATTTTTATCTCAGGCGGGTATTACTTAACAACCGTCTAAGATAATGCCAACTGAACAAAATATTTTTAAAACTTGTATAGCTGACGTTGAAATGTTTTGGTAAATATCAAATTAATTTCTACTCACATATTATTCACATTTGTGTATCTCATAAAAAAAGATCTTTCACTCAAAATTGTTGGTACGAACATATTTGCATAATTTATACATGTATGAATTTTTTTAATTTTTTTAAAAGCACTCCAACATGTCAAACTTCAAATTATCCACCAGTATTCATTGACACTTGATTGAAATATGTACAAAACACAAGAAAAATGTACAAGAACACTTGATTGAAATCCTAAAACTACACTACGGCCCCGCCTCCTCCATCCTCTCCGCCAGCTTCTCAAACCAAGCCAAGCGGTCCTCCTCCGACTCGTCGTCGTCGTCGTCGTAGTCGTCACCATGGTGGTGGTCGCCGTCGTCGTCGCCGCTGTCGTCAGTGGACGACTCGTCGTCGCCGTCGTCGGTGGACGACTCGTCGTCGCCATCGTCGGAGGACGACTCGTCGTCGCCGTCGTCGGAGGACGACTCGTCGTCATCATCGTCATCATCGTCGTCGTCGTCGAAGTCGTCCTCCTCCTCCTCCTCCTCCTCCGGCGACGATGCAGCAGGAGAGAGGGTCGGCTTCTCCGGCTGAGCCGATTGCTCCGGCTGTACCGGTGGCTCCGGCTGCACCGGCGGTGGAACGCGCTGGTCGTCATTCACCCTCTCGGGGGAGCTGCAACGTATCCGCTTGCAGGGTGGCTGCCTCGGCGGGCTAGGTGGCGGAAGGTTGGCCATGGCTGTGGTGGTTAATCGGCGGCGGGCTAGGAGAGGTGGAACGATGGAAGAAGAAGAAAGGAGTGGAGAAAAGTTTTGTGCTTGTCCATAACCGACGACGCGCCTTATATAGGTCTGTGCGGAGTAGACGAGGGAGCGGTTCGTTTCCCGCGCATTGAACTCTTTGCAGACCTCGTGCGGCGCACAATTAAACCACTGTGGAAGACGATCTTGAGAGATCCTTGCACGCGTCCCTGCACCACGGCTTCTCAACTTCTCCGCAGACCTCCTGCGGTGCGTCAGTTAATTAACACTTCTCAGGCCGTTAATTAACATTGTAGTTTCAAAAATGATTATCTCAGGCGGGTATTACTTATAAACCGCCTGAGAAAAAAGAAGTAAAAATCTTCACAGACGGTTGGTACTTAACAACCGTCTACAAATACGTTTATCTAAGGCGGGTATAACTTAACAACCGCCTGGGATAATGCCCGATACTGTTCTGCAGTTTCCTTATCCCTTGCTTCTTTTTTATTTAGATTCCATTATAAATACTCAAACATGTTTACATTCTGCAAATTGTGTTCAAATTCGATGATTCTTTCTTCTACATTTGTATTAAATTAACATCTACCAACTGAACAAAATATTTTGTTCATTGCGCATTGAACTCTTTGCAGACCTCGTGCGGCGCACAATTAAACCACTGTGGAAGACGATCTTGAGAGATCCTTGCACGCGTCCCTGCACCACGGCTTCTCAACTTCTCCGCAGACCTCGTGCGGCGCGTCAGTTAATTAACACTTCTCAGGCCGTTAATTAACATATTGTAGTTTAAAAATGATTATCTCAGGCGGGTATTACTTATAAACCGCCTGAGAAAAAAGAAGTAAAGATCTTCACAGACGGTTGGTACTTAACAACCGTCTACAAATATGTTTATCTGAGGCGGGTATAACTTAACAACCGCCTGGGATAATGCCCGATACTGTTCTGCAGTTTCCTTATCCCTTGCTTCTTTTTTATTTAGATTCCAATATAAATACTCAAACATGTTTACATTCTGCAAATTGTGTTCAAATTCGATGATTCTTTCTTCTACATTTGTATTAAATTAACATCTACCAACTGAACAAAATATTTTGTTCATTGCGCATTGAACTCTTTGCAGACCTCGTGCGGCGCACAATTAAACCACTGTGGAAGACGATCTTCAGAGATCCTTCCGTCGCACGCGTCCCCTGCACCACGGCTTCTTAACTTCTCCGCAGACCTCGTGCGGCGCGTCAGTTAATTAACATAGCATTTGTTGTATGTTTTTTATGTTCTGACCAATTTCAAAGGGTTTATGAAGTGAAATTTAATGGTAACCTTTACTTATCAATAATATTACAAGAAAGTGGATTTTTGCCTTTTTAAAGGACCACATTTAATCAAGAATATTAATTAAGAAGAAGTAAATATCTTCATAGGCGGTTATTGCTTAACAACCGCCTGAGATAATGCCCGATACTGTTCTTCAGTTTCCTTATCCCTTGCTTCTTTTTTATTTAGATTCCAATATAAATACTCAAACATGTTTAGATTCTGCAAACTGTGTCCAAATTCGATGATTCTTTCTTCTACATTTGTATAAAATTAACATCTACCACCTGAACAAAATATTTTTAAAACTTGTATAGCTGACATTGTAATGTTTTGGTAAATATCAAATTAATTTCTACTCACATATTATTCACATTTGTCTATCTCATAAAAAAAAGTTCCTTCACTCAAAATTGTTGGTATGAACATATTTGTATAATTTATACATGTATGAATTTTTTTAATTTTTTTAAAAGCATTCCAACATGTCAAACTTCAAATTATCCACCATTCTAACTAAATGCTCATATTCATATGAGGCATTCATCAAATTATGAACACACATTGATTCCAAAAAATTTAAAAAAATATGAAAAAATTCGTAGATGTTGGTATGATGATTAAAAATGTCCACTGGAAAAATAAATGAAAAAAACATTATATTCATCAAGATAGAAAAATGAAAAATAGCATTTGTTGTATGTTTTTTATGTTCTGACCAATTTCAAAGGATTTATGAAGTGAAATTTAATGGTAACCTTTACTTATCAATAATATTACAAGAAAGTGGATTTTTGCCTTTTTAAAGGACCACATTTAATCAAGAATATTAATTAAGAAGAAGTAAATATCTTCACAGGCGGTTACTGCTTAACAACCGCCTGAGATAATGCCCGATACTGTTCTTCAGTTTCCTTATCCCTTGCTTCTTTTTTATTTAGATTCCAATATAAATACTCAAACATGTTTAGATTCTGCAAATTGTGTCCAAATTCGATGATTCTTTCTTCTACATTTGTATAAAATTAACATCTACCACCTGAACAAAATATTTTTAAAACTTGTATAGCTCACATTGTAATGTTTTGGTAAATATCAAATTAATTTCTACTCACATATTATTCACATTTGTGTATCTCATAAAAAAAAAGTTCCTTCACTCAAAATTGTTGGTATGAACATATTTGTATAATTTATACATGTATGAATTTTTTTAATTTTTTTAAAAGCATTCCAACATGTCAAACTTCAAATTATCCACCATTCTAACTAAATGCTCATATTCATATGAGGCATTCATCAAATTATGAACACACATTGATTCCAAAAAATTTAAAAAAATATGAAAAAATTCGTAGATGTTGGTATGATTATTAAAAATGTCCACTGAAAAAATAAATGAAAAAAGCATTATATTCATCAAGATAGAAAAATGAAAATAGCATTTGTTGTATGTTTTTTATGTTCTGACCAATTTCAAAGGATTTATGAAGTGAAATTTAATGGTAACCTTTACTTATCAATAATATTACAAGAAAGTGGATTTTTGCCTTTTTAAAGGACCACATTTAATCAAGAATATTAATTAAGAAGAAGTAAATATCTTCACAGGCGGTTACTGCTTAACAACCGCCTGAGATAATGCCCGATACTGTTCTTCAGTTTCCTTATCCCTTGCTTCTTTTTTATTTAGATTCCAATATAAATACTCAAACATGTTTAGATTCTGCAAATTGTGTCCAAATTCGATGATTCTTTCTTCTACATTTGTATAAAATTAACATCTACCACCTGAACAAAATATTTTTAAAACTTGTATAGCTGACATTGTAATGTTTTGGTAAATATCAAATTAATTTCTACTCACATATTATTCACATTTGTCTATCTCATAAAAAAAAAGTTCCTTCACTCAAAATTGTTGGTATGAACATATTTGTATAATTTATACATGTATGATTTTTTTTAATTTTTTAAAAGCATTCCAACATGTCAAACTTCAAATTATCCACCATTCTAACTAAATGCTCATATTCATATGAGGCATTCATCAAATTATGAACACACATTGATTCCAAAAAATTTAAAAAAATATGAAAAAATTCGTAGATGTTGGTATGATGATTAAAAATGTCCACTGAAAAAATAAATGAAAAAAGCATTATATTCATCAAGATAGAAAAATGAAAAATAGCATTTGTTGTATGTTTTTTATGTTCTGACCAATTTCAAAGGATTTATGAAGTGAAATTTAATGGTAACCTTTACTTATCAATAATATTACAAGAAAGTGGATTTTTGCCTTTTTAAAGGACCACATTTAATCAAGAATATTAATTAAGAAGAAGTAAATATCTTCACAGGTGGTTATTGCTTAACAACCGCCTGAGATAATGCCCGATACTGTTCTTCAGTTTCCTTATCCCTTGCTTCTTTTTTATTTAGATTCCAATATAAATACTCAAACATGTTTAGATTCTGCAAATTGTGTCCAAATTCGATGATTCTTTCTTCTACATTTGTATAAAATTAACATCTACCACCTGAACAAAATATTTTTAAAACTTGTATAGCTGACATTGTAATGTTTTGGTAAATATCAAATTAATTTCTACTCACATATTATTCACATTTGTCTATCTCATAAAAAAAAGTTCCTTCACTCAAAATTGTTGGTATGAACATATTTGTATAATTTATACATGTATGAATTTTTTTAATTTTTTTAAAAGCATTCCAACATGTCAAACTTCAAATTATCCACCATTCTAACTAAATGCTCATATTCATATGAGGCATTCATCAAATTATGAACACACATTGATTCCAAAAAATTTAAAAAAATATGAAAAAATTCGTAGATGTTGGTATGATGATTAAAAATGTCCACTGGAAAAATAAATGAAAAAACCATTATATTCATCAAGATAGAAAAATGAAAAATAGCATTTGTTGTATGTTTTTTATGTTCTGACCAATTTCAAAGGATTTATGAAGTGAAATTTAATGGTAACCTTTACTTATCAATAATATTACAAGAAAGTGGATTTTTGCCTTTTTAAAGGACCACATTTAATCAAGAATATTAATTAAGAAGAAGTAAATATCTTCACAGGCGGTTACTGCTTAACAACCGCCTGAGATAATGCCCGATACTGTTCTTCAGTTTCCTTATCCCTTGCTTCTTTTTTATTTAGATTCCAATATAAATACTCAAACATGTTTAGATTCTGCAAATTGTGTCCAAATTCGATGATTCTTTCTTCTACATTTGTATAAAATTAACATCTACCACCTGAACAAAATATTTTTAAAACTTGTATAGCTGACATTGTAATGTTTTGGTAAATATCAAATTAATTTCTACTCACATATTATTCACATTTGTGTATCTCATAAAAAAAAAGTTCCTTCACTCAAAATTGTTGGTATGAACATATTTGTATAATTTATACATGTATGAATTTTTTTAATTTTTTTAAAAGCATTCCAACATGTCAAACTTCAAATTATCCACCATTCTAACTAAATGCTCATATTCATATGAGGCATTCATCAAATTATGAACACACATTGATTCCAAAAAATTTAAAAAAATATGAAAAAATTCGTAGATGTTGGTATGATGATTAAAAATGTCCACTAAAAAAATAAATGAAAAGAGCATTATATTCATCAAGATAGAAAAATGAAAATAGCATTTGTTGTATGTTTTTTATGTTCTGACCAATTTCAAAGGATTTATGAAGTGAAATTTAATGGTAACCTTTACTTATCAATAATATTACAAGAAAGTGGATTTTTGCCTTTTTAAAGGACCACATTTAATCAAGAATATTAATTAAGAAGAAGTAAATATCTTCACAGGCGGTTACTGCTTAACAACCGCCTGAGATAATGCCCGATACTGTTCTTCAGTTTCCTTATCCCTTGCTTCTTTTTTATTTAGATTCCAATATAAATACTCAAACATGTTTAGATTCTGCAAATTGTGTCCAAATTCGATGATTCTTTCTTCTACATTTGTATAAAATTAACATCTACCACCTGAACAAAATATTTTTAAAACTTGTATAGCTGACATTGTAATGTTTTGGTAAATATCAAATTAATTTCTACTCACATATTATTCACATTTGTCTATCTCATAAAAAAAAGTTCCTTCACTCAAAATTGTTGGTATGAACATATTTGTATAATTTATACATGTATGAATTTTTTTAATTTTTTTAAAAGCATTCCAACATGTCAAACTTCAAATTATCCACCATTCTAACTAAATGCTCATATTCATATGAGGCATTCATCAAATTATGAACACACATTGATTCCAAAAAATTTAAAAAAATATGAAAAAATTCGTAGATGTTGGTATGATGATTAAAAATGTCCACTGAAAAAATAAATGAAAAAAGCATTATATTCATCAAGATAGAAAAATGAAAAATAGTATTTGTTGTATGTTTTTTATGTTCTGACCAATTTCAAAGGATTTATGAAGTGAAATTTAATGGTAACCTTTACTAATCAATAATATTACAAGAAAGTGGATTTTTGCCTTTTTAAAGGACCACATTTAATCAAGAATATTAATTAAGAAGAAGTAAATATCTTCACAGGCGGTTATTGCTTAACAACCGCCTGAGATAATGCCCGATACTGTTCTTCAGTTTCCTTATCCCTTGCTTCTTTTTTATTTAGATTCCAATATAAATACTCAAACATGTTTAGATTCTGCAAATTGTGTCCAAATTCGATGATTCTTTCTTCTACATTTGTATAAAATTAACATCTACCACCTGAACAAAATATTTTTAAAACTTGTATAGCTGACATTGTAATGTTTTGGTAAATATCAAATTAATTTCTTCTCAGACGTGAAATTTTAATTAACGATGAACACACTACATTCATTAACAATATTCAATCATTCACACAGTTGAAGAACACACAAGATACTCATTCATTAACAATATGCACATCTCACAAAAGAACACACAAGATGCACAATATTTACACAAGAACACACAAGAACACAAAAGATACACAAGTAATATTCAATCACATAGATGAAAAAAGATAGATTTCATTCATTAACAATATTTACAAAACAGAAGCAACTAAAAACAACAAAAAGAAAAACTAATTAAATCCTACTCCTACTCCTCTTCCTCCTCCTCCTCCTCGTCCTCCGGCGGCGACTCCGGCACCGGTGCAACAGGAGACAGGGCCGGCTGCACCGGCTGCACCGGCTGCACCGGCTGCACCGGCGGTGCAACCCCGAGGTTGCTAGCCGTCACCTCCACCAGCGTTCTACGGCCCTCGGGGCCAAGAACCTGGGCCATCGTCGCGAACAGAATGTCGAGACGATCAGCCACCCCCACGAGGGCGTAGAGGTAGTGGCCCAAGGTACCCATTCCAGTATACTCTGGAAGGGTACCCAGCCCCAAGGCACTCATGGCGCGAGACGTATTGTTGTACGCCTCTCGCGCCATGAGGAGGCGCTGCTCGGTGTTGATCTTCTCGGGGGAGCTGCAACATTGTTTCTTGCAAGGTGGCTCCCTCGGAGGGCTTGGCGGCGGAAGGTCGGCCATAGTGGTGTTGGGTCGTCGGAGCGGAGGAAGACGAAGAAAACAAGAGGATTCAAAGTGAGCGATGCGCTTGTGAGCGATAGCGCGTCTTTAAGGCCGCGCGGAGTGGAAAAGAAAGGTCGCACCTCGGGGAAAAGAAAGGTCGCGCACGCGTGACATGGTCACTGATGTGTGGGACCGGGTCCACATGTCAGTGACCGCTGATTAAGTCAGGGGATCCTCATCCCGGTTGGTGAGGGGTCTTTATGTAGGCGTTCATCAAATTAAGAAGAAGTAAATATCTTCACAGGCCCATGTTTAACTCAGGCGGGTGTTACTAACCAACCGCCTGAGATAATTGTATCTTCTCAGGCGGTTGGTAAGTAAAATCCGACTGAGATAACAGTCTTCCCTGACGGTCGGTACTTAAAATCCGCCTGAGAAAATGTGAGTCTATATATACCCCTCGGCAGCATTGGAAAAACCTAACCCGGGCAAAACACTTAGACGCCGTTAGGCTGCCAAAATTTCGTTTGCCGCCAAGTGTTCCCCCTCGTCACTTCCAGGTACGCTGCCGAGCTTCGCCGTCGCCGCCGAGCTTCGCCCTCCTCACTTCCAGGTACGCCGAGCGAAGCCATTTCCGTCGCCGCCGAGCTTCAAGGTAAACCCTAAACCCTTCGACCTTCCATCCTCCTTCGCCGTGCCGCCTCCCTCCCCGCCCTCGCTGCCGCCTTGCATATCCTTGGTTAGGGTTCGAGAATTAGATAATGGTAGGCATCCTTGGTTAGGGTTCGGTGGAATTCGAAAAACTGTCAAGTTCGGTGGCATCTTTGGTTAGGGTTCGGTGGGGCAAGATTTATGTGGATGGTTATATCACGATAAATTGGTAGTTGGTTCTGTGTGTCTGAAACTGTTCTGACACATTAGTGGTAAACATGATTCTAGACTCTAGTAACAGCAGTATATTCCCTATTTTTGTCATCGGCCTTGCATATGCCACATAATTCTCTATTAGGGGCAAGATTTAGCTATATTTGGTTAAGTTGACCAAATTTGGCTAATTTTGGCTAAGTTACATTAGATATAGTTATACTTGACTAATTTTGACTAAGTTATGCTATATTTAGCTATATTTGGCTACTTTTGCTTAGAGTTAGCTATGCTAGACTAAGTTTGGCTAAGTTTGCTTTTATTTCTCTAAGTTTCATTTGAGCAATTGTAGCTAATCTGTGCTACCAAAGATGTCTGCACTTGTGGCTCCATCAGCTTCATTTGAGCAATTGTACCTAATCTGAGCTACCAAAGTTATGCTATATTTAGCTCTGAAGCCAAACAAAAGTTGCTGGCCAACTCAATTGTGATGCCAGGAGCATCCTCACGCCCATATCTAGGTAACACTAGGTGTGGCGATGGAGTCTGAGCATATGATGCCGATCTCTATGATACAAGAATTTAGTTAGACCTATATAACTTCAAAAATGTGTTTTGGCTAAATTTACTTAATTGAGCCAAAATTGAGAAAATTTGTTTTAAATATGACCAAATTTAGTTATGCCATTTATTAGATTTTTTTGTCTTATTAGATCTAGCATGGAAAGCCCTAAGAAGACTGGTCCTGATAGTAACAACAAAGAAGACAATATGGAGTTTACTGACTCCAGCAGTTCAGGCTCCTATCACAGTCCTTCGGATCCTTTTCCGAATATAAAAATTAAAAAGACTTCAGTGGATCTAGACCCGAAATATGATCCTGCCGATGAGGTATGGATCACGAATCTTAACTTCAGCAGTTCAAGTTAATGTTGGTTGTCAAGTATACGGAGTCTTATAATTTTTTTCTACCTAGATTAATCTCGAAGACAATGAGGTGACATCGGCTCCTAAAACCGCAGAAGGTTCACCAATGGATGAATCCTCAGCTTCACTCAAGCGGAAACGAGGGCAACGAGGTCCCAATAAGGGTCCATTGGACCGCATCATGTACATAACAAGGGTCGGTCCAGGTGGGCTTCCCCAAGAACCACTGGATTCAGTTACCAAGTACCGTAATGCATGCGGTTTTCTTGTTAGGGAGGTTGTGCCGATCACAACCGAGAATTGGAGGAAATTACCCGAGCAGACCAAGAATGAGTTGTGGGAAAAGATAAAGAAACAATTCAAGTTCCCGAAAGGCACAGAAGAAGCTGTAAAGAAAGCAACACTGGTCTCTTGCGGCAAGAAGTTTCGATGCTGGAAGAGTGAAATGAATGCTTATGTTAAGGCCAATAAGGTCCCTAGCCCGAGGAAGATGGGAAAAATCACACAAGCTCAGTGGCAAGAGTTTGTTCGTCAAAAGAGCACACCTGATGCTAAAGCTCTAAGTGCAACTAGGTCAGAGCTTGCAAAAAAGAACAAATACCATCATTGCTTGGGGTCTGCCGGATATGGCCCCAAAGTCCAGAAATGGAATAAGATAATAGATGAAATTCTTAGTAAGGGCAATCCTCACCCATTAGAAGGGTGCGATGAGCGAACTCAACGCTGGGTCTTTGCTCGGTCAGGTTTGACCAGCGAGGGCAAACTTGAAAAGCGCGACTCTCTGAATGAAGTAGAGGATAAAATGAAAGAGGTAATTGAAAAGCAACAGAAGGGTCTCTTCAAGCCGAAGAGGGAGAATGACCAACTTACCGCTATCTTGGGAAACCCTGAACACAGCGGACGGGTTCGAGCGGTCTCTTCTCAAATGTCTTGGCTAGATGGTTTCCCTAAAGATAAAGACACATATAGAAGACGTGAGAAGTTTAAGAAAACACTTGATGAAACAATTGCTCAAAAGGTCAAAGAAAATATGCAAGAAATAATGGAACAACTTAGACAATCAGGACAATTAGTGGCACCGAGTACAATGATGGTTCCGGTGCAAAAGGAGCAATTAGTATCTCCAACTGCCTACCCTAGCAGCGTTGGTTCCGTGCCAGGCTCAGGGTCAGCCCATAAGTTCCCTGTCGATGATATTGCTAACGACAAATCTTGTCGTCTTCTTGTCCCGATAGGCAGAGCAGGGAACAAAACCAAACAGGTTGCCACTGCTATGGCAAAGCCTGATCGTGACTTCAACGGGAGTCCACTTTCGTTGTATTATTCTGTGGTGCAAGTTCTTCAGATCATTGATAATGATTATGAAGATTATGAAATAGACCACGTCACACCTGAGGGGATCGCGACTCTGGGGCAGGCTGTCAACCAATTAATCCTTTGGCACCGACGCGATATCGTGTTGGACGATGAGCCAATTTCTAGCCCCGTCGCATCTCCAAATACTGCAACCCCATCTTCTAAGGCGAAAGTGCATGAAGATCCACTCCCAGTCCGGGAAGATCCACTCCCCCTATGTCTGAGCAAGGATGATGATATCCAAGAGCAACAAGTTGGACAACAACTTCAAGCAGTACCAGAGCAAGCTGTTGCTAGTAAAGAGCAACTAGTTGAGCAACAGCTTGAAGTAGTACTAGAGCCAGCTGCTGGGAGTAAAGAGCAATCAGTTGAACAACAGGTTCAACAACAAGCCAGTGTCCAACTTCCGACGACTACTCCTCGATCATCAGTGCCTGTCAAAGTTAGCTCATACGAAAATAAGAAACCTTCATCAGAAGTGACAAAGTATTTGGAAGCTATGAAGGAAAATATTAGAAAATCGAGTGCATCTCGTTCTTCTCATGAGCCAGCATTAGAAGATATCGAGGAGTGGGAAGAAGACGGTGTCATGTATAATCGGCGAACGGCTTCAGTTAAACCAGGAGTTCCAATATACAAGCTTGAGGATGTTCCTCCTAAATTTGAGAATGGGAAGCCGTTAATGACATCCGTACAACTTAGCAAACAACCCGTCGCGCTCAGAAGAATGCATGAGTGGTACATCACTGCCAGCACAAAATATGGTCTTGATTGCGTCACATTTCGTATTCCAAAAGAAGCATTCTGGAGCACTGGAGTAGATAAACGAGTCATTTTATTTGACGAGCTGCTTTCCCTTTTCCATCGGGGCATGCTCGAAATCAACCTGCTGCTCGTCTGGTGCTTGTAAGTGCTCTAATATTTTGTATTTGCTTTTCTTACTACACGCATACGCATTTCATGAGATTATAACAATTCTGGACTTCTTCAATAGGATGCAATACATGGATAATGAAAAGTTGGCGCACAAGACAGGTATCCTTGACCCTACTAGGATTGCAAAGTCGCTATTCGACGTCCAGGCGAATCGAGAATCAAGCCAGTACAAACACATGAAAAAAAAAGATTTTGAAAGAGCAATTGCAAAACTTAAGAAGGATAGAAAGGCAGAAGTTGCAGCTTACATAGGACATGCGATGTTTAACTTTGTCAGAGACGACCAGGACCTCGTAAAGGCTCTGTACCACTTCGAGTAAGTTCGACACATGGCATTGAAATAGCAATTATTGGTAATTGTTAACACGTGTGTTTGTATGTTTGCAGTAATCACTACATAATGATCTTCATCAAGCCAACGCAGGGAATGGCAACAGTCTTGGACTCGGCCGATTACCCACCAGATCGTTACAAAGATTTCCTTTCCATTTTGAAAAAGTACGTTTATTCAATAATTTTAATTTACGCACATTTAGAATGTGTTGACAAGTTTTATATGACATTTCTTGTATTACAGCGCTTGGCGGTTTTACGCGGAACAGCTTGGTGGTCAGAGACCTCCTAATACGAATGCATTGGACATTAAAACGTATTATGCTTGTCCGAAGCAGCCTGCTGGGAGTGTCTTATGCGGGTATTATGTATGCGAGCATCTTCGGACCGCCGCCGTATATAGAGTCAATCGTGAGGATGTAAGTTATCCTTAATGTCGATACCTTATTTTCTTACTTTTGTGTTTCATTTTCATTGTAACTAGCATAGTTTAATGCTTATATTCTCTGCTGTTCAATATTACCAGAAACATTATTTTCATATTTTGATTCCAACTTCAAAATTCAATTGCTCATAGTACAACTGCTCCAAAAATACCTACTAAATTCTTGTATACTCTCACTTTGATCTATACTTTGAGATTGTTCAAACCAACACATTCTAAACCTTGTTATGTGTTATATTGCAGCACAAGAAGAATCTGAACGAAGAATGGCCGGTTTGTAGAAGTATTCCTGATGGAGGAGCCGACAGGATTGCTTCTGAACTCTGTCAGTTCATTCGTCGCGAAATTTTGCACAAAACGGGGAAGTTCTTTGATAAGAGAGGCTCAACAGCTGATGTGCCAGAACTTTGCGACTATACCAATCTAAACAGTTTTTAGTGAAAACTTGTAAACTTTGAGATGAAATTGTATCTGTAACTTGTGTGTATGTATATTGTTTTAGTGAAATTGACTTCTGTGATGATAATATTGTTGTCTTTTGTTCTGTGATGATTGTTGTTTTTTGTTCTGTGATTATATTGAATTGACCTGGAAATTAGAAATAACAGCAGTAGTACTGCATGACTGTGAAAAACAATTATCACAGGCGGCTAGATACAAGTAAAGAAACATCTGTGATAACCTAATTTTCACAAGCGGTGTCTGTTATGGTAGAAACCGGCTGCGTTAAAGGGTCTTCACAGACGGCTGATATAGGTAAACTTCGTCTGTGATAACACCATTATCATAGACGGGTTAGTTATGCTTCAATAACCGTCTGTAAAGACACATTATCATTGACGGTTAGTTATGCTTCAAAACCCGCCTGTGAAGACATATTATCATAGGCGGTTAGTTATGCTTCAAAATCCGCCTGTGAATACACATTATCATAGACGGTTAGTTATGCTTCAATACCCGACTGTGAAGACTCATTATCATAGGCGGTTAGTTATGCTTCAAAATCCGCCTGTGAAGACAAATTATCATTGGCGGTTAGTTATGCTTCAATACCCGCCTGTGAAGACTTCTTATCATAGACGGTTAGTTATTCTTCAATAACCGTCTGTGATAAGATGTTTATCACAGACGGTTATATATGCTGCACGACCCGTCTGTGATAAAGTATTTTCACAGACGGCTAGCTTAAGTAAAGAACCGCCTATGATAATCGGTCTTCACAGGCGGCTATCCTTAGTGAAGAACCACCTATGATAATTAGTCTTCACAGGCGGTTTCACTTCTCCGCCTGTGAAATTGCGGATTATCACAGACTCTTCGTTTCAGGCGGTTTTAAAAGCCGTCTGTGATAATAGGTTTGGAGCCGTCTGTGATGAGGCTTATTGTAGCAGTGAATTACATGTGTCGTGTGTCATTGTGTGGATGTATGAATTATGTGTTATCACCCACGTGATGCTGCCTGCCCGTCGCACGGCCCACCGCTGCCACCTAAACTGGATCAATGGAAGTAAATTGTTGTGGTAATATGACCCTTTCAGATACTGAGAGTGTTGCTTCTATTGTCGATGATCTTGAGGTTGTCAAAAAAATTGCGAACGTAGCGGCCCTGGTTTGTTTATTAGAATACATCATGACTTAATTAATAGTTCTCTTGCTTCATTATTGTACATGATGAGGACGTACAAGGTGATCAGGAAGTGATGAATGAAGTTGATGAGTTAGGTGGAATATGATTAGAGAATGCTATATGTGGTCGTTTAAAAATATGTATGAACTATGCCTAGGTGTATGAACAATGTATGCACCTGATGTATGAACTATTTGCAGACTTGACGGATGAATTATGTGTAGACTTGATATATGAACTATGTGTGGACTTGATATATAGATTATGTGTTAGTCCTCACAAATTTCAATTATATGTGTTACGTGTGGTCGCGTGGATGCATGAATTATATTTTAATTTTTACAAATTCAATTATATGTGTTATGTGTGATTGTGTTGATGTATGCATTATGTGTTATCCCCCACGTGACACCGCCCGCTCATCGCATGGCCAACCGTTGCCGCCTAACCGGTAGTTATCTCAATCAATGGAAGTAAATTGTTGTGGTAATACCACTGCTACAATAAGCCTCATCACAGGCGGCTCCAAACCTATTATCACAGACGCCTCCAAACCTATTATCACAGATGGCTTTTAAAACCGCCTGAAACGAAGAGTCTGTGATAATCCGCAATTTCACAGGCGGAGAAGTGAAACCGCCTGTGAAAACACATTATCATAGGCAGTTCTTCACTTA
Source organism: Tuctoria greenei (assembly GCA_036927565.1). Taxonomy (NCBI): domain Eukaryota; kingdom Viridiplantae; phylum Streptophyta; class Magnoliopsida; order Poales; family Poaceae; genus Tuctoria; species Tuctoria greenei. The sequence continues at coordinate 169,257,798 of JAYESD010000005.1, read as the reverse complement.
GGCTAGACGCCTGTGAAGATAGATTATCATAGGCGGTTCTTTACTTAGAATAGCCGCCTGTGAAAATACTTTATCACAGACGGGTCATGCAGCATATATAACCGCCTGTGATAAATGTCTTATCACAGACGGTTATTGAAGCATAACTAACTTCCTATGATAATGAGTCTTCACAGACGGGTATTGAAGCATAACTAACCGCCAATGATAATGTGTCTTCACAGGCGGGTTTTGAAGCATAACTAACCGTCTATGATAATGTGTCTTCACAGGCGGATTTTGAAGCATAACTAACCGTCTATGATAATGTGTCTTCACAGACGGGTATTGAAGCATAACTAACCGTCAATGATAATGTGTCTTCACATACGGTTATTGAAGCATAACTAACCGTCTATGATAATGGTGTTATCACAGACGGAGTTTACCTATATCAGCCGTCTGTGAAGACCCTTTAACGCAGCCAGTTTCTACCATAACAGTCACCGCCTGTGAAAATTAGGTTATCACAGATGTTTCTTTACTTGTATCTAGCCGCCTGTGATAATTGTTTTTCACAGTCATGCCTAACCGTTGGTTAATAACCGCCTGTGATAAGGTATAACCTATGCAGTACTACTGCTGTTATTTCTAATTTCTAGGTCAATTCAATATAATCACAGAAAAAAAACAACAATATCATCACAGAACAAAAGTCAACAATATTATCATCACATAAGTCAATTTCACTAAAACAATATACATATGTACAAGTTACAGATACAATTCATCTCAAAGTTTACAAGTTTTCACTAAAAACTGTTTATATTGGCATAGTCGCAAAGTTCTGGCACATCAGCTGCTGAACCATTCTTATCAAAGAACTTTCCCTTTTTGTGCAAAATTTCGCGACGAATGAACCGATAGAGTTCAGAAGCAATCCCGTCGGCTCCTCCATCAGGAATACTTCCTCAAACTGGCCATTCTTCGTTCAGATTCTTCTTGTGCTGCAATATAACACATAACAAGGTTTAGAATGTGTTGGTTTGAAAAATCTCAAAGTATAGATCAAAGTGAGAGTATACAAGAATTTAGTAGGTATTTTTGGAGCAGTTGTACTATGAGCAATTGAATTTTGAAGTTGGAATCAAAATATGAAAATAATGTTTCTGGTAATATTGAACAGCAGAGAATATAAGCATTAAACTATGCTAGTTACAATGAAAATGAAACACAAAAGTAAGAAAATAAGGTATCGACAATAAGGATAACTTACATCCTCACGATTGACTCTATATACGCCGGCGGTCCGAAGATGCTCGCATACATAATACCCGCATAAGACACTCCCAGCAGGCTGCTTCGGACAAGCATAATACGTTTTAATGTCCAATGCATTCGTATTAGGAGGTCTCTGACCGCCAAGCTCCGCGTAAAATTGCCAAGCACTGTAATACAAGAAATGTCATATAAAACTTGTCAACACATTCTAAATGTGCTTAAATTAAAATTATTGAATAAACATACATTTTCAAAATGGAAAGGAAATCTTTGTAACGATCTGGTGGGTAATCGGCCGAGTCCAAGACTGTTGCCATTCCCTGCGTTGGCTTGATGAAGATCATTATGTAGTGATTACTGCAAACATACAAACACACGTGTTAACAATTACCAATAATTGCTATTTCAATGTCATGTGTTGAACTTACTCGAAGTGGTACGGAGCCTTTACGAGGTCCTTGCCGTCTCTGACAAAGTTAAACATCACATGTCCTATGTAAGCTGCAACTTCTGCCTTTCTATCCTTCTTAAGTTTTGCAATTGCTCTTTCAAAATCTTTTTTTTTCATGTGTTTGTACTGGCTTGATTCTCGATTCGCCTGGACGTCGAATAGCGACTTTGCAATCCTAGTAGGGTCAAGGATACCTGTCTTGTGCTCCAACTTTACATTATCCATGTATTGCATCCTATTGAAGAAGTCCAGAATTGTTATAATCTCATGAAATGCGTATGCGTGTAGTAAGAAAAGCAAATACAAAATATTAGATCACTTACAAGCACCAGACGAGCAGCAGGTTGATATCGAGCATGCCCTGATGGAAAAGGGAAAGCAACTCTTCAAATAAAATGACTCGTTTATCTACTCCAGTGCTCCAGAATGCTTCTTTTGGAATACGAAATGTGACGCAATTAAGACCAAATTTTGTGCTGGCAGTGATGTACCACTCATGCATTCTTCTGAGCTGGACGGGTTGTTTGCTAAGTTGTACGGATGTCATGAACGGCTTCCCATTCTCAAATTTAGGAGGAACATCCTCAAGCTTGTATATTGGACTCCTGGTTTAACTAAAGCCGTCCGCCGATTATACATGACACTGTCTTCTTCCCACTCCTCGATATCTTCTAATGCTGGCTCATGAGAAGAACGAGATGCACTCGATTTTCTAAAATTTTCCTTCATAGCTTCCAAATACTTTGACACTTCTGATGAAGGTTTCTTATTTTCGTATGAGCTAACTTTGATAGGCACTGATGATCGAGGAGTAGTCGTCGGAAGTTGGACACTGGCTTGTTGTTGAACCTGTTGTTCAACTGATTGCTCTTTACTCCCAGCAGCTGGCTCTAGTACTACTTCAAGCTGTTGCTCAACTAGTTGCTCTTTACTAGCAACAGCTTGCTCTGGTACTGCTTGAAGTTGTTGTCCAACTTGTTGCTCTTGGATATCATCCTTGCTGATACATAGGGGGAGTGGATCTTCCCGGACTAGGAGTGGATCTTCATGCACTTTTGCCTTAGAAGATGGGGTTGCAATATTTGGAGATGCGACGGGGCTAGAAATTGGCTCATCGTCCAACACGATATCGCGTCGGTGCCAAAGGATTAATTGGTTGACAACCTGCCCCAGAGTCGTGATCCCCTCAGGTGTGACGTGGTCTATTTCATAATCTTCATAATCATTATCAATGATCTGAAGAACTTGCACCACAGAATAATACAACGGAAGTGGATTCCCGTTGAAGTCACGATCAGGCTTTGCCATAGCAGTGGCAACCTGTTTGGTTTTGTTCCCTACTCTGCCTATCGGGACAAGAAGACGACAAGATTTTTTCGTTAGCAATATCATCGACAGGGAACTTATGGGCTGACCCTGAGCCTGGCACGGAACCAACACTGCTAGGGTAGGCAGTTGGAGATACTAATTGCTCCTTTTGCACCGGAACCATCATTGTACTCAGTGCCACTAATTGTCCTGATTGTCTAAGTTGTTCCATTATTTCTTGCATATTTTCTTTGACCTTTTGAGCAATCATTTCATCAAGTGTTTTCTTAAACTTCTCACGTCTTCTATATGTGTCTTTATCTTTAGGGAAACCATCTAGCCAAGACATTTGAGAAGAGACCGCTCGAACCCGTCTGCTGTGTTCAGGGTTTCCTAAGATAGCGGTAAGTTGGTCATTCTCCCTCTTCGGCTTGAAGAGACCCTTCTATTGCTTTTCAATTACTTCTTTCATTTTATCCTCTACTTCATTCAGAGAGTCGAGCTTTTCAAATTTGCCCTCGCTGGTCAAACCTGACCGAGCAAAGACCCAACGTTGAGTTCGCTCATCGCACCCTTCTAATGGGTGAGGATTGCCCTTACTAAGAATTTCGTCTAATATCTTATTCCATTTCTAGACTTTGGGGGCATATCCGGCAGACCCCAAGCGATGATGGTATTTGTTCTTTTTTGCAAGCTCTGACCTAGTTGCACTTAGAGCTTTAGCATCAGGTGTGCTCTTTTGACGAACAAACTCTTGCCACTGAGCTTGTGTGATTTTTCCCATCTTCCTCGGGCTAGGGACCTTATCGGCCTTAACATAAGCATTCATTTCACTCTTCCAGCATCGAAACTTCTTGCCGCAAGAGACCAATGTTGCTTTCTTTACAGCTTCTTCTGTGCCTTTCGGGAACTTGAATTGTTTCTTTATCTTTTCCCACAACTCATTCTTGGTCTGCTTGGGTAATTTCCTCCAATTCTCGGTTGTGATCGGCACAACCTCCCTAACAAGAAAACCGCATGCATTACGGTACTTGGTAACTGAATCCAGTGGTTCTTGGGGAAGTCCACCTGGACCGACCCTTGTTATGTACATGATGCGGTCCAATGGACCTTTATTGGGACCTCGTTGCCCTCGTTTCCGCTTGAGTGAAGCTGAGGATTCATCCATTGGAGAACCTTCTGCGGTTTTAGGAGCCGATGTCACCTCATTGTCTTCGAGATTAATCTAGGTAGGAAAAAATTATAAGACTTCGTATACTTGACAACCAACATTAACTTGAACTGCTGAAGTTAAGATTCGTGATCCATACCTCGTCGGCAGGATCATATTCCGGGTCTAGATCCACTGAAGTCTTTTTAATTTTTATATTCAGAAAAGGATCCGAAGGACTGTGATAGGAGCCTGAACTGCTGGAGTCAGTGAACTCCATATTGTCTTCTTTGTTGTTACTATCAGGACCAGTCTTCTTAGGGCTTTCCATGCTAGATCTAATAAGACAAAAAATCTAATAAATGGCATATTAACTCTACATGAAGTGTTGCATGAAGAAAAGATGGAAGCATTCTAGGATTTGATAAGGCATTCTAGGGTTTAAGGCGACTGACCAAAAGGTTCCTATACATTATCAAGCAAGGGACAAAAAGCAAATCCCCGCACAGCTCCTACCTAGCTTAGAGGGCATTATCGTCCCCGCTCTCAAGTTTCCTCTTATTCCGTGTCACTGATTCTTCTGCCTACTGAATGAAAAACAACATGCTGATGTGTACTTGTGTAGATGCAGTGCCTAGAAGAGACTGATAGCAGCAGCAGCAACTAGCAAGCTCACTTCACACCGACAACCCAAGGCATAACTTAGTCAAAATTAGTCAAGTATAACTATATCTAATGTAACTTAGCCAAAATTAGCCAAATTTGCTCAACTTAACCAAATATAGCTAAATCTTGCCCAGCATAGTCAAACATGCTTGATTAAGCTTCAGTTAGCTAAATTTGGTCATATTTAAAACAAATTTTCTCAATTCTGGATCAATTAAGTAAATTTAGCCAAAACACATTTTTGAAGTTATATAGGTCTAACTAAATTCTTGTATCATAGAGATCGGCATCATATGCTCAGACTCCATCGCCACACCTAGTGGTACCTAGATATGGGCGTGAGGATGCTCCTGGCATCACAAATGAGTTGGCGAGCAACTTGTTTGGCTTCAGAGCTAAATATAGCATAACTTTGGTAGCTCAGATTAGGTACAATTGCTCAAATGAAGCTGATGGAGCCACAAATGCAGACATCTTTGGTAGCACAGATTAACTACAATTGCTCAAATGAAACTTAGAGAAATAAAAGCAAACTTAGCCAAACTTAGTCTAGCATAGCTAACTCTAAGCAAAAGTAGCCAAATATAGCTAGATATAGCATAACTTAGTCAAAATTAGTCATGTTTACCACTAATGTGTCAGAACAGTTTCAGACACACAGAACCAACTACCAATTTATCGTGATATAACCATCCACGACGAAGGGAGTAACTCCTATTCATTCGAACTTGACAGTTTTATCTCTGCAAACTACCATAAGATGAAATGCTACTGATTTCACAGTTTCAGACACACAAAACCAACTACCAATTTATCATGATATAACCATCCACATAAATCTTGCCCCACCGAACCCTAACCAAAGATGCCACCGAACTTGACAGTTTTTCGAATTCCACCGAACCCTAACCAAGGATGCCTACCATTTTCTAATTCCCGAACCCTAACCAAGGATATGCAAGGTGGCATCAAGGGCGGGGAGGGAGGCGGCACAGCGAAGGAGGATGGAAGGTCAAAGGGTTTAGGGTTTACCTTGAAGCTCGGCGGCGACGGCAATGGCTTCGCTCGGCGTACCTGGAAGAGAGGAGGGCTAAGCTCGGCGGCGACGGCGAAGCTCGGTGTCGGCGAAGCTCGACGGCGTACCTGGAAGTGACGAGGGCAAACACTTGGCGGCAAACGAAATTTTGGCATCCTAACGGCGTCTAAGTGTTTCGCCCGGTTTAGGTTTTTCCAATGCTGCCGAGGGGTATATATAGACTCACATTTTCTCATGTGGATTTTAAGTACCGACCGTCTAAGAAGATTGTTACCACAGTCGGATTTTACTTACCAACCACCTGAGAAGATACAATTATCTCAGACGGTTGGTTAGTAACACCCGCCTGAGATAAACATGGGCCTGTGAAGATATTTACTTCTTCTTAATTAATATGTGTTCATTATAATTTGATGAACGCCTACATAAAGACCCCTCACCAACCGTGTGCGACCTTTCTTTTCCTCGAGGCGCGACCTTTCTTTTCCACTCCGCGCGGCCTTAAAGATGCACTATCGCTCACAAGTGCATCGCTCACTTTGAATCCTCTTGTTTTCTTCGTCTTCCTCCGCTCTGATGACCCAACACCACTATGGCCGACCTTCTGCCGCCAAGCCCTCCGAGGGAGCCACCTTGCAAGAAACTATGTTGCAGCTCCCCCGAGAAGATCAACACCGAGCAGCGCCTCCTCATGGCGCAAGAGGCGTACAACAATACGTCTCGCGCCATGAGTGCCTTGGGGCTGGGTACCCTTCCAGAGTATACTGGAATGGGTACCATGGGCCACTACCTCTACGCCCTCATGGGGGTGGCTGATCGTCTCGACATTCTGTTCACGACGATGGCCCAGGTTCTTGGCCCCGAGGGCTGTAGAACGCTGGTGGAGGCAACGTCTAGCAACCTCGGGGTTGCACCGCCGGTGCAGTCAGTGCAGCCGGTGCAGCTGGCCCTGTCTCCTATTGCACTGGTGCCGGAGTCGTCGACGGAGGACGAGGAGGAGGAGGAGGAGGAGGAGGAAGAAGAGGAGTAGGAGTAGGATTTAATTAGTTTTTCTTTTTGTTGTTTTTAGTTGCTTCTGTTTTGTAAATATTGTTAATGAATGAAATCTACCTTTGTTCATCTATGTTAATTTTATACAAATGTAGAAGAAAGAATCATCGAATTTGGACACAATTTGCAGAATCTAAACATGTTTGAGTATTTATATTAGAATCTAAATAAAAAGGAAGCAAGGGATAAGGAAACTGAAGAACAGTATCGGGTATTATCTCAGGCGGTTGTTAAGTAATACCCGCCTGAGATAAATATATTTTCAGGTGATTGTTAAGTACCAACCGCCTGTGAAGATATTTACTTCTTCTTAATTAATATTCTTGATTAAATGTGGTCCTTTAAAAGGCAAAAATCCACTTTCTTGTAATATTATTGATAAGTAAAGGTTACCATTAAATTTCACTTCATAAATCCTTTGAAATTGGTCAGAACATAAAAAACATACAACAAATGCTATTTTTCATTTTTCTATCTTGATGAATATAATGTTTTTTTCATTTATTTTTTCAGTGGACATTTTTACTCATCATACCAACCTCTACGAATTTTTTCATATTTTTTTAAATTTTTTTGAATCAATGTGTGTTCATAATTTGATGAATGCCTCATATGAATATGAGCATTTAATTAGAATGGTGGATAATTTGAAGTTTGACATGTTGGAATGCTTTTAAAAAAATTAAAAAAATTCATACATGTATAAATTATACAAATATGTTCATACCAACAATTTTGAGTGAAGGAACTTTTTTTTATGAGATACACAAATGTGAATAATATGTGAGTAGAAATTAATTTGATATTTACAAAACATTACAATGTCAGCTATACAAGTTTTAAAAATATTTTGTTCAGGTGGTAGATGTTAATTTTATACAAATGTAGAAGAAAGAATCATCAAATTTGGACACAATTTGCAGAATCTAAACATGTTTGTGTATTTATATTAGAATCTAAATAAAAAAGAAGCAAGGGATAAGGAAACTGAAGAACAGTATCGGGCATTATCTCACGCGGTTGTTAAGTAATACCCGCCCGAGATAAATATATTTTCAGGCGGTTGTTAAGTACCAACCGCCTGTGAAGATATTTACTTCTTCTTAATTAATATTCTTGATTAAATGTGGTCCTTTAAAAGGCAAAAATCCACTCTCTTGTAATATTATTGATAAGTAAAGGTTACCATTAAATTTCACTTCATAAATCCTTTGAAATTGGTCAGAACATAAAAAACATACAACAAATGCTATTTTTCATTTTTCTATCTTGATGAATATAGTGCTTTTTCCATTTATTTTTTCAGTGGACATTTTTAATATAACCCATAGAGTACAACACGTTATGGGAGAACAGGTCATACTCGCGCTCAATCCTACAGTTCTCAGTACAGAAGACGGTCTCAGACCACCCTCGCCTGCCGCAGCGGGCAGGCCCCTGGTTCCCCCCTGTTGGGCAGCGGCAAACGCCATCGTCAATGTCGAGCAGCGCCACCGGCGGCGGTCCGGGAGGAGGCCTACGCAGTAACCTCCAGCTCACGAAAACGTCGCCGACGTGGGCCTCGCCTTCGACCTGCCGGATATACTCGAGGGCGTCGCGATCCCCGCGGTCGGCGTAGTAGAGGAGCATGGCGAGGACGTAGGCCACCACCTTGTGGCCGTTCGCGGCCGCCCGGGCAAGGAACTGGGTGCCCCGCTACGCCTGCGCGCGGCCGTAGTTGAAGACGAGGTCGAACCCAGTGACGTAGGACGCATGAGGGTTGCCCACGTTGGCCAGGCGCTCCACGAGGGCGTCGTAGCTCCCGTTCCCGTGCCGTTGGAACCACCCCCAGCTGCTCTCCCGCTCCAGCGCCACGCGCCTGCCCATGGTGGGATCACGGCACGCCGCGTGCATGGCCTTGCAGGTGGCGCGCAGACTGGAGAGGTCGTCCATGGGCTGGGTGGAGGTTGCGGCGACCCACCCCGCGATTAGGACCGCAATATCGTGCGGCAAGGGGAACTCCATGGGCTTATCTCAGGCGGTTGGTAAGTAACACCCGTCCCCGAGATAAATATATTCTCAGGCGGTTGGTAAGTACTAACCGCCTGAGAAGATGTTAATTAACTGACGCGCCGCACGAGGTCTACGGAGAAGTTAAGAAGCCGTGGTGCAGGGATGCGTGCGATGGAAGGATATCTGAAGATCGTCTTCCACAGTGGTTTAATTGTGAGCCGCACGAGGTCTGCAAAGAGTTCAATGCGCAATGAAAAAAAAATTTTGTTCAGTTGGTAGATGTTAATTTTATACAAATGTAGAAGAAAGAATCATCGAATTTGAACACAATTTGCAGAATGTAAACATGTTTGAGTATTTATATTGGAATCTAAATAAAAAATAAGCAAGGGATAAGGAAACTAAAGAACAGTATCAGGCATTATCTTAGGCGGTTGTTAAGTAATAACCGCCTGAGATGAACATTTTTGAAACTACAAGATGTTAATTAATGGCCTGAGAAGATGTTAATTAACTGAGATGCCGCACGAGGTCTGCAGAGAAGTTAAGAAGCCATGGTGCAGGGATGCGTGCGACGGAAGGATCTCTGAAGGTCGTCTTCCACAGTGGTTTAATTGTGCACCGCACGAGGTCTGCAAAGAGTTCAATGCGCAATGAACAAAATATTTTGTTTAGTTGGTAGATGTTAATTTTATACAAATGTAGAAGAAAGAATCATCGAATTTGAACACAATTTGTAGAATGTAAACATGTTTGAGTATTTATATTGGAATCTAAATAAAAAAGAAGCAAGGGATAAGGAAACTGAAGAACAGTATCGGGAATCATCTCAGGCGGTTGTTAAGTAATACCCGTCAGAGATAAATATATTCTTTGACGGTTGGTGAGTACCAACCGTCTGTGAAGATTTTTTACTTCATCTGAATTAATGTTCTTGATTAAATGTGGTCCTTTAAAAAGGCAAAAATCCACTTTCTTGTATTATTATTGATAAGTAAGGGTTACCATTAAATTTCACTTCATAAATCCTTTGAAATTGGTCAGAACATAAAAAAGATACAACAAATGCTGTTTTTCTCAGGCAGTTTGTAAGTAATACCCGCCTGAGATAAATATTTTTGAAACTACAATATGTTAATTAACGGCCTGAGAAGTGTTAATTAACTGACGCACCGCACGAGGTCTGCGGAGAAGTTGAGACGCCGTGGTGCTGGGACGCGTGCGATGGAAGGTTCTCTAAAGATCGTCTTCCACAGTGGTTTAATTGTATGCCGCACGAGGTCTGCAAAGAGTTCAATGCACGGGAAACGAACCGCTCCCTCGTCTACTCCGCACAGACCATATATAAGACGCGTCGTCGGTTATGTACAAGCACATAACTTTTGCACTCCTTTCTTCTTCTTCCATTGTTCCACCTCTCCTAGCCCGGCGCCGACGAACCACCACAGCCATGGCCAACCTTCCGCCACCTAGCCCGCCGAGGCAGCCACCCTGCAAGCGGATACGCTGCAGCTCCCCTGAGAGGGTGAATGACGACCAGCGCGTTCCACCGCTGGTGCAACCGGAGCCACCGGTACAACCGGAGCAATCGGCTCAGCCGGAGCAGCCGACCCACTCTCCCGCTGCATCGTCGCTGGAGGAGGAGGAGGAGGAGGAGGAGAAGGAGGAGGAGGAGGAGGAGGACGACGACAACGATGATGACGATGATGACGACGAGTCGTCCTCCGACGACGGCGACAACGACGACGACCACCACCATGGTGACGACTACGACGATGAGTCGGAGGAGGACCGCTTGGCGTGGTTTGAGAAGTTGGCAGAGATGATGGAGGAGGCGGGGCCGTAGTGTAGTTTTAGGATTTCAATCAAGTGTTCTTGTACATATTTCTTGTGTTTTGTACATATTTCAATCGTCAATAAATACTGGTGGATAATTTGAAGTTTGACATGTTGGAGTGCTTTTAAAAAAATTTAAAAAATTCATACATGTATAAATTATACAAATATGTTCATACCAACAATTTTGAGTGAAGGAACTTTTTTTTATGAGATACACAAATGTGAATAATATGTGAGTAGAAATTAATTTGATATTTACCAAAACATTACAATGTCAGCTATACAAGTTTTAAAAATATTTTGTTCAGTTGGCATTATCTCAGACGGTTGTTAAGTAATACCCGCCTGAGATAAAAATCTTCTTAGGCAGTTATTAAGTACCAACAGCCTGTGAAAATATTTACTTCTTAATTAATAAACATCTTCTCAGGCGGTTGGTAAGTAAAACCCGTCTGCGATAAAGTTAAAAACCGCCTGTGAAAAACCGACGTCTATATAAGGACCCCTCACCGCAGTCAAAACTCAACCCTGGAGAATTTATATCGACGCCGCAAGGATGTTGAATTTCCCCTGCGCCGCGCCGCCGCTCAGCCGCCCAGCCCATACTGCCGCGCCGCCGCTCAACCCCGCACCGCCATTTCTCCACCCAGCCGGCCCACCGTGCTGACGCCTCCCCACCGTGCTGACGCCTCTGCAAGGTAAATGTAGTTTCCTTACTTTTTCTTTGTATATTTTCATTAGCTAATAAGCTGTTAGTTTTGTGTGTTCTGGTATATGGATTCTGTCCTTTTGCATGTGTAAGGACTGTATGGATTGTGTTCTGGTATATTGATGTATGGACTATATGGATTGTTTCCTTTTTGTACCTATTATGTGACATGAATATGATGTTTAATTAACAGATGCTATTGTAATATATATAAGATGCATCTGGGCCTGTTTCCCGATATAACGGACCGGATCCCACCCAGACCTAGCCCATGCTGCTGGGCCTGTTTCCCCCTTTGACTCCGTCCGCCTCAAGACGTCGCCTGTCTCCGACATTAGTCGCTCTAATCATACTTGTTATGTCTCTGTAAATTCATTTTATAGAAGACCTTTAGAGAATATTTGTGGCCAAATTTTGTAAATCTGACAAAAGTTCTATTATTGAAGCATGGACCGTCGAGCGTGGATGTATAACATGCCAAGACCCGATGCTATGTACATTCGTAATGTTGCAAATTTTATTGAAGCATCCAAGAGACATGCGAAGTTGCAAAAGATAGATGACATATTATGTCAATGTATCGACTGCGAAAATAAGATTGCTTGGACGGATACTATAGTAATCCAATCTCATTTGGTAAAAAGAGGTTTCAAAAATAACTACACAATATGGACAGAGCATGGTGAGTTAGATACACATGATGTGGATAAAGATGATGAGAGAGGCTCAGATGATGATAATGTTCATATCGATGATGGTAGTTACAATCAAGCTGGTGATGATGATGATGAGTTCGATTGTGAGGAGATGTTGCGTCACATTGAACCATATGTACTGACTTCTATGGGAGCAAGCAAAGGTTTAAGTAAAATGGAGACATTGCATAATGTGGCGACATAGCTTTTATATGATGAATCAAACGGTTGTGATAAAGAGTTTACTACATTGCGTGCAGTCTTAGAACTACTAAAGTTGAAAGCTACGCACGGATGGTCGGATTGTAGTTTCTCTGATCTTTTGAATCTTCTGGCAGAAATTCTTCCAAATCCAAATAAACTGCCCAGAAGCACTTATAAAGCGAAGAAACTTCTTTGCCCGATGGCACTAGGTGTGACAAAAATACACGCTTGTGTGAACCATTGTATTCTGTATCGCAAAGAGCATGAGCACGCAACTAGATGCCCCATTTGTGGTGTCAGTAGATACAAGAAGGACTACAATCACCAGTATGTTACCAACATGAAAAAGACTCAGAAGAATAAGAAGTTTATTATTGGTCCTGAAGGTGACAATGACGATACTTCTGGCGATGCAGACGGGAAGAAAAAGAGAAAAATTCCTGCATTGGTGATGTGGTACCTTCCGGTAATTGATCGCTTGAAGCGTTTGTTCTCAAACCCTAGGGAGGCTGAACTGATGCGTTGGCATTCCGAGCAACACAAGAAGAATGAAAAACATATACGACACCCTGGTGATGCAACGCAGTGGAAAATTTTTGATATTCAGGATCCAGAATTTGCGAAGGAAATCAGAAATGTGAGGTTTGCCTTGGGTACAGATGGAATGAATCCGTTTGGTGAAAAAAGGAGCATACACAGCACATGGCCCGTGGTATTAACTATGTACAACCTACTGACGTGGTTGTGTCACAAAAGGAAATATATCTTATTATCTGTTCTTATCCAAGGTCCGAAACAACCCGACATCGAAATTGATGTGTTCTTGGAACCTTTAATGGAAGATATGGCGAAATTGTGGAATGAAGGGGTACGTACATGGGATGAGTACAAGCGGGAGTATTTCACGCTAAGAGCAATGATATTCGTTACCGTGCATGATTATCCCGGACTGTTTACATTATTGGGACAAATGAAAGGGAAGAAAGGTTGCGTTAGGTGCGTGAATAGAACTGGATTTCTATACCTCACTTCATCCAGAAAGACGGTGTACATGAGACATCGACGGTTCTTGACAGATACACACAAGTATAGGAAGATGAAAGAACAATTTGATAACAAAATCGAAAAAGATACTGCACCGAAACCTTACAGTGGAAAACTTGTGTTTGAAATGGTTAAGAACATTCATATTGCTTTCGGTAAGGGAAAAAAGAGTAAAGGAATTAAGAGAAAGAAAAGTGCATCTTCGGATGATACAACTGACATGGCTTTCAAGAAACAATCAATTTTTTTCAAGTATCTTCCGTATTGGAAGAATCTGGAATTTTGCCATAGTATTGATTTGATGCACGTTACAAAGAATGTATTTGACAGCATCATTGTGACCTTCCTGGACATGCCCAGGAAAACAAAGGACGGATTAAATTCACGTATGGACCTAGTAAATCTTGATTTGAGACCAGAGCTTCATCCAGTAGAAAAGGCGAACGGGAAGCATTACCTTCCCCCAACTAGCTACAACTTGACGCTAGAAGAGAAAAAAGCAATTTGCGAATGCTTGCGTGGGATCAAAGTGCACACAAGTTTCTCATCCAATATCTGCAAACTAGTCTCGATGAAAGACTTTTCTTTATTCGGTTATAATTCTCACGACTGTCACATGATGATGACAGTTTTCCTTGCCATTGCAATAAGAGTAATCAAACCTGAGCATATAAAAGTTGTCATCACACGTTTGTGTTACTTCTTCAATGCAGTATCGCAAAAGGTGATAGCACGTGAAGATTTAGACTATCTGAAAACATACATCGTCGAGACAATGTGCAAGCTTGAGATGTGTTTCCCACCATCCTTTTTTGATATGCAAGTACACCTAATCATACATCTTGTTGATCAGATAAAAGCATTGGGGCCACTATATTTACATCATATGTTTTAGTTGGAGAGATATTTAGGAGTATTAAAAGGTTATGTGCGGAACCGTGCTCACCCAGAGGGTTCAATTATGGAAGGATACACCACTGAAGAAGTGATTGAGGGTTGCGCTGATTACATCAAAGATGGAAAATCGATAGGTGTGCCTATACCGGTACATGAGGGTAGACTACGTGGGAGAGGCAAAGTGGGTAAGAAAACTTTTATTGTTCAAGATTACAAGAATGTACACCGTGCACATTTTGGTGTACTACAACAGCTCGCAATAGCTGAGCCGTACATCGAGGAACGCCAAATTGAGCTTCGTGATAAAAACCAAGACCGCAAAGAGGACTGGATCATGAAAGAGCACAAAAGATGTTTCACTGAATGGTTAATGGACAAAAATATATCATACGGAAACACTATAGAAGAGGCAACATGAAGAAGTTAGCTTGTGGCCCATCTGCTTTGGTAACATCATGGCAAGCATATGACATCAATGGTTACACATTTTACACTAAAGAAAAAGACGTTAAGAGTGTTGCACAAAATAGTGGTGTTCGTATTGAGGCTTATGATTCACAAGGGCATAAGACCACATACTTCGGGTTCATAGAGGAAATATGGGAACTCGATTATGGCGAAAGAATGGTAATGTCCGTATTTAAGTGCCAATGGGTCAAACATCCTGATGGTTTGAAAGTGGAAAATTACGGGCTGACACTGGTAGACTTGAATAAAGTGGGTTACAAATATGACCTGTGGGTTCTCGCCGATAATGTTGCACAAGTTTTTTATGTTCAAGATCCAGAAACTGAGAAGTTGCACGTAGTTATTTTTGGAAAGCAAAATATTGTTGGGGTTGACAATGTGGGAGATAATGAAGAGGAACATAATCAGTATGAAGAGTTGTACCTTTTCACTGAAACAGAAAACATCAAGCGCGTAGAGAGAAGCATTAAAAAGAATTTGAAACCCTATATGCGAGAAGATGTCAATGCTGGAAAAAATGTATATAGCAATGCGAGATGATATATATTGTATATATTTGTATTTTCTGAAATCAACTTAGAAAAATGTTGGTATATGGATTGTGTCCTTTTGCATTTGTGTACATATGCGTTTGGACTCAATGATTAGTAAGTTTGGAAGTTTGGTCTTTCAGATAATGATGTCTCGGGCGTGTAGCCGATTGAAGGAGGAGCGCTTGGCGTGGCGCAAGAACCATCCCCATGTATGTACATATGGCACACCGGTCACATGATTGTATATACATATGTATTTGTAATGGACTGATGAACTTAACTGTAGTTTGTTTTTCCGTCTTGTTTGTTTTTGGTATTTTCAATTTCTCCGCGTAGGGTTTCTCTGCGAAGCCTGAATCGGGAGATTTATTGAAGTGGCAGCGCATCGTCCCCGGTAAAGAAGGGGTAAGTCATGAAGAACAAGCACAATATGAGTTTAACCATCGTCCTCCTATTAATAAATTTCTTTTGCAGGCTGAATGGGAAGATGGTTACTACCCCTTGACAATCTCCTTCTCTGAGGACTATCCCTTGGTGCCTCCAAGATGCGCCTTTCCAATTGGTTTCTTCCACCCAAATGTCCATCATTCGGGAGCACTCTGCATCGGGATTCTTGATCAAGAGACTGTAAGATAGACCTATTTTGTTCATGTAATTATTACTTATAATTGTTGTCGAACTTATTTGAACTGGTTTCTTATATTGCTTAAATTATATTTCGTAGGGGTGGTGCAGTGCTTTTACAATCAAAACTATACTACTTAAAGTTCAACGTTTGCTGCGTTAGCCAAATGTGCCTGATGTTGAAAATGATTGCTATACTCTACTTATCAAGGTTAGATGACACTTTGACTTAGTGACCAATGTAGGTTATTCATTCCTCCTTCGACATTTGTTAATTTAAATAATGTCAATATTTTCAGGATCCAGCGGAATATAAGAGACGTGTGCGGGAGCAAGCAGGACGGTACAATTTAGATTGATCGATGGGAGCTTCATCGTCGATATACAATGAATGTAGCATGATTTTTGTTCAGTGTGTAAAGCAATTATCTTTGAACAATTGTAAAGTCTCTAATGGCGTATTATCACAATTAAGCCAGCCTCACTGGTGATCGAGCATTTCCTATAATGCATTACTGTACTAGTATCCGCTAGCTCATCTGTGTTTTTTTCCTGATACAATTTTGCCTGCACGACTACATATGGTTGTGATAATTGCAACTACATCCCTGTAATTTCAATGAAAACCGCTTATGATAATTAAACAATAACCGCCACTGAAAATACATGATCTTCTCAGGCCGTTGTTAATCAAGAACCGTCTATGAAGTTCATTGCATTACAGACGGTTATTAATTAAGAACCGCCAACGAAGATCATGTATTTACCCAGACGGTTGTTCCTTAAAATCCACCCGTGAAGTTCATTGCATTACAGACCGTTATTAATTAAGAACCGCCAACGAAGATCATGTATTTACCCAGGCGGTTGTTTCTTAAAATCCGTTTGTGAAGTTCATTGCATTACAGACGGTTATTAATTAAGAACCGTCTATGAAGATCATGTATTTACCCAGGCGGTTGTTTCTTAAAATCCGTCTGTGAAGTTCATTGCATTATTGACGGTTCTTAAATAAGAACCGTCTGTGAATATAATGTATTTACCCAGACGGTTGTTCTTTAAAATCCGACTGTGTTGTTCTGTCATCACAGACGGTTATTATATCATTCGTCATCACAATCGCATATTTTTAAGGACCGCCTATGTTTGAAAATTTGAGGCGCCTGTAAAAATGCTTTTTATAGTAGTGTACGGTCTTTTTCAGATTGTAAGGTGTGCTTCTATTGTTGATGATCTTGAGGTTATCAAAACAATGACTAATGTAGCAGCTCAGAATTGTTTATTAGAATAAAATACAAAGCCTCATTTCAATATATGAATGATAAATTACATTTTGACCTAGTTAACCAATAATTCTCTTGCTTCATTTTTGTATAGGATGAGGACATACGAAGTAATCAGGAAATTTTGAATTTAGGTGACCAGACTTAGTAACTCCAACCAAGTTGCTATTTTTAGTTTGCTATTCTCCTGAATAGCAAATGTCCAATCCAGATTTAGCAATCCATTTGATACCACACTACAATTGATTTGCTAAAACTGTTATAATATATGCTACTTTCTCATATTTTATAGATATTTGGTAACACGCACTACAGGAAACGCAATCATTTGCGACGGCCGGATTAATTTGCGACGGCCCGCAAGGGGCCATCGCAAATAGGTAAAGCTGTCGCAAATAGGCAACTAATTTGCGACGGCCGCCTTGAAAGCCGTCGCAAATGCAACGACTGTCGCAAGTAAAGGTTATTTGCGATGGCTATTTCCCCGAGCCGTCGCAAATAAGTTTAATTGCGACGGCCCTAGGGTTGGCTGTTGCAATTAACTTGGCCATCACAAATTAAGCCCTTATACCCCGTCCTCCCTTCCCCAACTCAAATCATTTGGACACACCGCCTCTGCCGCTCGCCTCTACCGCCGCCGCCGCCGCCACGCCGCCTCGCCGATGCGCTGCCGCGCCGCACCGCCATTGCGCCACCCCGCCTCCGCGCCGTGCCGACGTGCCACCGCGCCGCCGTTGCCTCCATGCCGCCGTCACCTCCACGCCGCCGTCGCCGCCGCCTCAAGGTAAGCTCCTCCTCCTACCACTCTCCCTCCCTCCATAGCGGTCAATGCCTATGCTTTATCATTCCAAGAGAATCGATGGTGGACTGTGAAATGTGTACATATGCATGGCTGCTTGTAACCCTTTTATCGGGATGTGATTTTCTGCTGAAATTCATTGGACTTCACATGCGCCAAACATATGCAATATGTAGCTAACTCCTCGACTCTGAAATGAAGTTATTAACCGGATGTGTATGTGGATCAGCATAGTATGAGTGAGTAGTTTGAACCCGCCTTTGGAGGAATGGGAGTAGAGCTTGCTTGCTTTGATGGTCAAAGTTTTAGGCGGAGGGAGGGGGAGGCAAATGGTGAAATTACCGAGATAAGGGTTCGTGTCCTCTTCTAGGGTGCAGGTGGCACACCCTCTCCGTTAACCATGCTTGACCTTAACCCTTATCTTTTTATCTTTTGTCCCTATCGTCCTTTCTTTTGAATGAAGCAAATCAGGGAGGCTAATATATAGAGTACTCAACTTTTTATTTTAATTTCTTGCATTGGTGATGCATGGCAAAGCAAGGATTATCATTTCTTGTTCATACTTGACGAAGCAAGAATTAGTATCATGCTCCTTTCTAATGGCCTAGTATGTTTGTTCTCTAATAAAATACCGACTGTTTTGAGAATCTTTGAATTTCGGAATGTGTTACTAAATGTACAAAAATGGGATTCAGGATAGGGGGTGTAGTGTTAAATAGGTGGATGGGTGGTTGTTCGGATTTAGGTTTGGTGTCTCATTAGAAGCAGGATAAATCCTGCATACATTAATGATAATTTCTTTCGCTTTAAACTGCAGAGACTAACATGGGTGAAGACTATAGTTGGATGTATACTGGCTGGAAGAGCAGAACTAGTGGTCACTCGGATGAGTGGTACATCAGGTTAGATAAATTTTTGGATCGAGAATTTTCGTTATCAACAGAATATATGGTGCGATGCCCATGCACAAAATGCAGGAACACTCAAGAGAATTTAACAGGTTATTATGGGATCATTAACAAAATCCTTGAATTTAATTTTACCAGAAATAAGACCCTTCGAGTTGTCATCTTTGACTATGACTGGTTTGGTCGCACTCATGGAACTAGAGAAAATCAATTTGGAATGGTGGAAGTGAAACATAAGGACCGACTACGAGGTTACGATACATTTGTTCTTTCACATCAAGTAGAACAAGTGTATTACCTACCTTATCCATGCACGAAGCTCAGTGCTTGGTGGGTGGTATATAAGGTGAATCCTCGTGAGCGGTTATATACTCCTGGGGATGAAGGTTACCATGATAGTGAAGACGTTGAAGAAGTGTACCAAGAAGAAGAGTTGCCAGACACTTTTATCGTCGAGCTTGGTGCAGGACTCGATCAATTAGTTGGAGATGTTGAAGATGTAGAGCTTGATGACATGCAAAAATGGAAATTAGAACAGGCCACGATGGAGGATCGTTGGACTGGTTTAAGGAGTAGGGCACATGATAATGATGTTGATGAATTTTGAAAGTGATTACAAGTAATGTTTTCTTGAAGATAGTAACATGAATTTCGTATATCTTATTTGCATATTTACTAATTATCTATTAAAACATGATGGCGTCAATGAAGGGTAAGAAGGTGCTGCCGACGAGGGGGTTCTTCCCCTCTAGACCTGAGGACGCTTTCGCTGGTGCCTCGTCGACTGGGAGCAGACGCTCTCAGCTACTGGGGCACGTTCTGAGCAGCTCTAGAGCTTTGTCACTGGTAAATTTCGCTCGTTTTTGAAAAATTCTTTAAATTCAATTTCACATTAAACTTACTTATGAATCATTTGAATGTTGTAGTCTTCACCGGCTGACTCAGAGGCTACGGCGCCAGTTGACCTTGGCTACCCTTCGGTGAGACAGCCCTCGGCCATCCAGCCCTCGGCTGGCGAGCTTTCTGTTCCTGAGCCCTTTGACTCGGCTGGTGACGAGCTGTCTGGGTCACCTGACATGGCGCCCCAGCAGACGCGGAGGACTCACTTTGTCAGTCCTCCCGCGGTCCCTTCACAGAGGGTCGTGATTCGTTCGGTCAGAGACAGGTAATAAAAATTATAGTGTTCAATTCTAGTTTCTTTTGGTTACTTAAGTAATGAATCAATAAATATCTTGCAGGGTTTGGGACGACACGTCTTTCACCGGTGAGAGATACCAAAGACCGGTGAACAGTGTCCTCGGGTCCTTAGTGCATTTGCACTATCCCGGGGTCATCGACGGGGTGCCTGCTCTTTCGTGGGAGGACTACGCAGGCATCCATCACCAGGAGCACGACAACCTTCAGGAGGCCGTATGGGCCGATTTTATGGTAAGTATGTTAAAAATAGTTTCTAAGTTTTAACTCTTAAACTCTTTTAATGAACATCTCTTCAATATATTATTTATCACATGCAAGGTATACTTTAGAGGACCTGAACGACCCTCACATGGTTGAGGATGCGAGGAGAGTGTTTCACTACAACGCTGCCAAGACGCTTCAATAAGCTTTGTCGAACGCTCATGTTCAAATTATTAAGGAGCACTTGAAGGCGAACCAACACCACGTGCTACACTTTCGGCAAGAGAGTGAGAGGCACCTGACGCAGGAGGAGTACGCGCAGGTACGTGGGGTGTAGTAAGTATTCTTTCTGATAATTTCCTCGATGGTATTTTTAATGACTTACAACTATGTGCAGGGCCACGTGAGCTGGTTGCAGGGTCAGTCCGATGCAATTCGGGCCCTTTGTTGCTACTGAGCTAGTGATGAGTTTAAGGCTAAGTCCGGGAAGGGTCGAGAGTGCAGAGGGGTCGAGGGGAAGGGCAGGCACGACCAAGATAACCACTTGCGTTTAGCTAAACGTATGGTAAGTGTATGTAACTTATGTTTATATATTCATAATATACAATTTGTACTAATACGTATTGACAGGAGCGCGAGATGGGGGTGCCACTGACCCGTGTTGAGATCTGGAAGAGAGGTCACAGGGACCCTTCTCAGCCTCAGGGGTGCAGTCAGGCTGCAGCCGAGCGATTGGTAAGTTTAGAAATCATTTATATTAAATATAATATATGGATTTTTGAACTTATACGATTTTCTTATTTTGCAGGCTAAGTACGGGGAGGAGGCTAGGAAGATACACGACGAAGATTTTGATTGGGAACATGAACCAATCGATCCTAAAACCGCGTATGCAATCAGAGGTGGAAAAGCACACGGAAGGTGAGTTTATAAGTCATTTTATCATTTTCAATTCAAAGTATTCAAGATATTTATATTTCATATTACTGACTCTCTTTTTTATACGCTCGCCATATTCGACGGAGTTGTCGACTCGAGGGCGGCGAGACCTGCGAGAGGCAGCTCCACGTAGGTTTCGTCGGTGGGCACGTCAGGTCGCCATGTCTCGCAGAGGGACATTGAGATGCAGTCCCTCCGACAAACTGTAGAAGAGAACCTCAGGCAACAGGAGGAGGCGGAACATCAAAGGATCGCGATGGAGGCCACAATCTGTTCCCAGGCAGCTTGGATGGCGCAGATGCGGGAAACAATGGAGGTAACAACATGAAAACTAAAGTTCTCATTAATTCAGCGTAAATGACTTACTAATAGGTAACATTTAATGTTTGCAATGACAGGCCATGGCTCGGGTGCAAGGCCTGGGGATCCAGCTACCACCACTATCGAGCCTTCCATGCGACCCTTTTTCTGCGGGTCAGGTAATTTTCTATGTCAACTTAACAATTCTAGTTTACCTCAACCAAAATAAAGCGAGGAAATGGAGTGACAGTGAAAGGTAGTTAGATAGAGTGAGAGATGGAGTTAGAAGAGGGAGGATGATAGAGAAAAAAGGATTGAGATAGAAGACAGAGGGAGATAGTTAGAAGAAAAGGATTAAGACAGAAGAAAGAGAGAGATAGAAGAAAGAGTGAGAGATAGTTAGATAGAGTGGGAGAGGAATTAAGAGAGAGAGAGGGAGATGTAGATGGAGATAGAAGGAGAGGAAGAGAGATGGAGAGAGGGAGATGTAGATGGAGATAGATGGAGGAAGATAGAGGGAAAATGATAGCAATAGAGAGATAGAGTGAGATAGAGAGAGGAATGAAAAGAGAGAGGAAGAGAGGGGATCTAGATGGAGATAGAGGGAGAGAGATGTTGATGCATTTATATTCTAACTCTTAGTTTCAATAATTGCAGGGATCTGCGACGGCTGCTCAAACTCTGTCGTCGTCGTTACCGCCACCTGGAATGAGGCACGGCAACGACTTCGACTTAGGAGGTGGCTTTGGAGGTTAGACGGGCAAGTGAGCCCTTGTTTGCTTTGTTGATGGTGATGTGCAATGTATCGACGATATTGTGATGTTCTTTGTGATTGTGATGCTATTTGTGATTGTGATATATTATCTTGACTGCTCTGTGATTCTGACCATCGAGTCGGGTAGTATTTTTAGTTTTTTTTTAAAAATAAAAAACCTTATTTGCGACGGCTTTTTATACAGTACCGTCGCAAATAAGGACGAAGCCCGTAGCAAATAAGGACCAAGTCCGTCGCAAACAAGCCTCTGTTATTTGCGACGGTTAGGCCGTCGCAACTAAGGCTCTATTTGCGACGGCCAGGCCGTCGCAAGTAGCCGCGTGGGTCCCGCCAGAGGATGCTTGGGTCCCGCCGGCTGAACTTATTTGCGACGGCCTGGCCGTCGCGAATAGATGTGTGGGGCCCACCATGTCCCCTGGCAATAACTTGCGACGGTGGCCGTCACAAATAACCTTAATTGCGACGAATTATTTGCGACGGCCAAAAACTGTCGCAAATAAGCAAAGCCATCGCAAATAGCTTATTTGCGATGATTTCTCCCTTATTTGCGATGGCCCTGGCCGTCGCAAATCGTCGGGATTCCTATAGTGACGTGGCACGTGGAACGAGAAGCATAAGACAAAAAATATGTATCGCAACACATGACACTTTGCGACTTGTAGCACATGAAGGTAGAAGAATATCAAACCGATAGAAGTAACAAATGGAGTAACAGATCAGTTGAATACCATTTTTCTTCATTCTTTGCTATAATATATAATAGCAAAGGGAATAGAAATTATGTTGAAGTTGCTTTTAGAGTGCGGGGGTGGGCGGGAAAGTGGCACAGTAGAAATGGCACCCGACGTGGCCATAGGCGATGGGCAGGGTTGGCTATCTCTAATACATCAATTGATGATAGCACAAGCTATGTGTAATCTAGGATGAAAAACACAGAAAGACTCCAATCAAGTGTCAAAGACACATGTGGGTTCTCGAAGCTCAAGTCCGTTAATATGGTAAATACACAAATTCAACCAATCCAGGTTCCTATTTTCCTGGATCTGCCTCACTCCAAAGTCATTTGTTGGGAGATGCAGCAGCGAAATCTGGACTTACGGACAGTGTTCATGACCGCATTTCCCCCCTGTTCCAACATCCTGATGATCTAAGAGAAGGGAGGTTGCACTTCTGGGTTTGCATCCCAGAACCTGGTCATGATCTCCCCCAAGGGCAGGGAGGCAGTCATGGGGTATGGCTGGACGAAGGCCCTTGTCACCACACCAAAGGTAGCTTGCACTGCTGTCATGTTTGCAAGAGGAACACTCCCAGTAACTAGCTCCCACAATACGATACCAAAACTGTAGACATCGAATTTCTGATCATTTTGGCATGTGCTGCATCATCTGGCTGCAAGTGAAAAGTAGAAAGTTAACACATCAGAAATAAACAAAAACAATATAATACATTCAGTAGCTGGTACAATTCTAGTATTGTACAAAGTTATGTGAGGGAAGAAGAAAGTCGCATATTTAAGTGTCCAAGACATGTATTACGGTTTGAAGTGTCTAAGACACAATTTGAACATGGTTGAAGTGTCCAAGACTTAGTTTGCACATGTTAGGAGTGTCCAAGACATAAATTTGCACATGGTTGCAAGTGTCCAAGATATGAATTGCACATAGTTGAAACACTCAGACATTCATCCCACATACAATTAAAATAAGTATCAACACAAAAGAAAGATAAAATAAATGCACTTTAAGTGTAGGTCTCAAAATATTGAAATTGGGTAGCAGTGACATATAACGTAGCCACTGCATGAAGAAACAGAGTCAGGAAGAGATATAACAAAATACTCACTGTATGATGATGTGGTTGTTTACTATTTTTAACAGAAATTTTGGACGCTTTCTTGAAATTCAGTTTCCATTAGGAGTTAGGACTTGGTTCCTCCTTTGCTTTGTTTAAAAAAGATGGATCATATATAAGCTGCCGCTCCAAAACTCATAGTTCTCAGTGAACATGGGTAATGCTATTGTTTGAGGAAGATCCCCTTTTCTAAGGAAGTGATTTGCCCTATGTGATACATTTCCATTGACAGTTATATCTCGATTAATCGAAGTAAATTGCTGTGGTAATTTGATCTTTTTCATATTTTCATTTTTCTCAAATTCTAAGAGTGTTGCTTCTGATGATGCTATCGAGACAGTGAGTAACATAGCGGCTCAGGTTTGTTTATTAGAATAAAATACAAAGCATCATTTCAATCTATGAACATTAAACTACATAATGGCCTAGTTAATTAATAATTATCTTGCTTCATCATTTCATAGGATCAGAAAATAAAAAATATTCAGACAAGATGAATGAAGGTGATGGATTAGGTGGAATATGATGAGAGAATGCTATTTGTGGTTGTATGGACTATGTATGAACTATGTGTATGAATTATATGTGGACTTGATGTATGGACTGTGTGTTAGTACAAATTTAAATTACATGTGTTATGTGTGGCCGTGTGGATGTATGAATCATGTGTTAGTTCTTACAAATTCCAATTATATGTGTGGTGTGTGGATGTGTGAATGTATTGACTATGGTAGCTTTTGAAATTTTTAATTACATGTGTTATGTGCGGTCATTTGGATGTATATATATTAAGCATTAATTTTCATATATCCGTCAGTTTATTTTTTAATATGTTGAATTGTGATATTATATTCAAATATGACATGGCATGAGATGAGTTGTTTTTGAAATAAATTTTTGAGTTTGTCCGGTATTGACGTGTTTTTGATCATTGGATCCGCTTTCGACCCAGATTTCAAAATTGGTATATGAATATGAAACGGTTTAGCTTTTTATCTGACTATATATATATCCAACCATTTTCATCACCAGGGATGAGCGTTCGGTTAATTCGGTTCAGTTAATTTGATCAATGAAAATTTTGAATATGAAGAATTGATAACCGGACGTGATCCAAAAAAGTCATAACTACACAATTCGGTTACAACTAATTCACTTTAGTTTTGCAGTTAACTGCATTTTAATGTACAACACATTTATTCGATAAAAATAACAAGAAACACACAAAAAGTGACAGTAAACACATAGATATTACATGTATTGACCGGTGGTTTTTTGGATGATGGGTGAAAGTCCCAACCTTTTCCAAAGATGTTATGGTTAGCTCATTACAATCGAATATGAATGCAAACTCTCACAGGCAGAGAACAAGATGACGATAATAAGATGACTACAATATTACATAACAATCATATTGCTAAATCAATATCTTAATAGTGGACTCCATAGACCGACATTGCCATCTGCATCATGTTCGACCTCATCTCATACGACATCTGTAATGGGTGAACACCCGTATGGTAGTGGACTCCATAAGTTCAGTTACTGCATTTATTATTAGGATCAAGCCCGATTCATTTTAAATTTTGGTCTGAATTCGCTTCCATGGGTAATTGAACTTAGGAGTTGAGGAATGTTATTCAGGGTACTCGTGTATTGACCGGTGGTGTGTGGAGATTATCCAGATTGAATCGGGCTATGAGAAAATATCAAGTTTTGTTTTTATAGGTTGTGAGATATTGTAGGTAAAATTTCACTTAAATCATTTGTTTCAGTTAATAGGACATGATAACCGAATAAAATTCAGTTAACCAAAATAAATAAATGATAATCACATTTAATCAAAAATTTTTATTCGGTACAGTTTGGTTTTTCGGTCAACGGTGCAACAATTCCATAGGGACACTGCCAGAGGTGAAAGGGGAAGGGAGGGCGCAACGGGCAGCTGTGACACCAGTGAAGGAGTTGCTAGAGGCAGTGACAAGATCGATGAAAGCACACGTGACAGCGAAGGGGCTTGACTGTCGGAGTTGAAGGGGTGGAGCCAGGTGGGGGTGGGCAGAGAGTATTTTCGAGTTGACACAAGGTGGAAGCGAATAGGAGCCTAAATTTTACCCCTTCTCGTCAACACAAATTTTCATAATTTTATCACACAAGTTAAATTCAGAATAACATCGCAGGAGCAACACCAAAGTTCATTATACATACTACTATATACTTTTAAGCGTAATCAAATCTTACACATTTCCTGCAACAAGAATACACATGAACAGCGCAACAGGATCATGAACTTGTTAAAACAACAGCAAGGGGATGGAGTCTGTGAGAGCGATCAATTAGATGCTATCGTCTGCCAGGAACGCTGGCCAGCACCTGTTATATATAGTCTCTTAGAGATAAGGATTACACAGCGGATTACAACGTAGATGGGATAAGAACAGACGTGACCATGCAACGACTTAACAACCATATCTAAACAACTCTACGTGATAACACACGGGCTAAGGTTTCTGTTGTTCAACACTCACCCTCAATCTCTGCTGAGTAAGATTGAGATTGCTTCTGAAACCTTCAAACACCTTCAATGGCAGAGCCTTCGTGAACCCATCTGCCACTTTATCGCCCGATGATATAAACTTTATCTCAAGCAGTTTGTTGGTCACATGTTCTCTCACAAAGTGATAATCCACTTCAATGTGTTCATCCTTGCATTAAACAATGGATTTGCCGATAAGTAAGTGGCGCCTAAATTATCACACCAAAGTTTAGCTGTCTCATCTTGTGAGACTTTCAATTCTTGAAGGAGCCAAATGATTTCAGCTGTGGCATTAGCAAGAGCCTTATACTCGGCCTCTGTGCTTGATCTTGAGATGGTTGGCTGCTTCCTCGCACTCCACGAGATAAGGTTGTAACCAAAAAATACTGCAAAGCCACCGGTGGATTTCCTATCATCAATGTTTCCTGTTCAGTCTGCATCCAAGAAGGCGCTCACACAAGAGGATTCAGACTTCCTAATCTACAGTCCAAGGTCTGTTGTCCCCTTCACATAACACAAGTCATTGGTGCATGCAAAAATTGGCAGACCTTGTTTACCGCAAACGATATATTCGGGTGTGTCATAGAAAGATAGTGCAAGGCTCCTACTGTACTTCGGTAGGCTGTAGCATCCTCTGCAGTTAACTCTTCTCCCTCTTCTGATGACAATTTTTCTAGACTTGTCATTGGAGAATTAGTGGTCTTACATTGAATCATGTTCGACTTTTGTAAAATGTCTCTGGCATACTTGGCTTGCGGCAGTACAATACCTCCTTAGTTATAATGTACCTCAAGGCCCAAGAAATAATGAAGCTGTCCAAGATCCTTAATAGCAAACTCTTTCTTAAGATCTTCCAGTAATATTGCAACAACATTTTCGGATAAGCTGGTTAATATGATATCATCCACATAAATAAGCATGAACATAGTGACACCTCCTTTATGTTAAATAAAAAGTGATGTGTCTGATTTAGAGGGAAGAAAACCCAGCTGCTGCAACCTTGAACTTAGATGAGAATACCACGCCCGAGGGGCTTGTTTAAGTCTGTAGATGGCCTTGTCAAGCTTAAACACATGCTTGGGCATTCTTTTGTCAATAAAGCCCGGGGGTTGATTCATATACACCTCCTCCTCCAGAATTCCATGAAGAAAGGCATTCTGGACATCCAATTGCTTTAGCTTCCAGCCCCGTGAAACTGCAATGGACAACACTAGTTGAATAGTAGCTATCTTCACAACGGGAGAAAAAGTATCTTCATTATCAATACCATAACGTTGCTTAAACCCATTAGCTATGAGCCGTGCTTTATAACAATCAATGGATCCATCAACTTTTCTCTTGAATTTGTATACCCATCGACAGTCTATAACATTCCTTCCCGGTTGTGGAGGAACAAGGCGCCAGGTACTGTTCCTGCACAAGGCACTGTATTCTTCCTTTGTCGGTACCCTAAAAACCATACACCCCCTGAGGATACAAAGATCTCAAGGGAAGGACATCTACTCAAATTGAAGACCCTCGGGGGCCCACTCGCCAGACGTAACCGGACCCGCTTCTCCAACATGGTTAGCCCCTAGGTTGCCACGTGTACTGTCAGACCAGAGCTATTACCCGCAAGGGTGAAGCTCCGGGCTAGATACTGAAACGGCACCTCCGGAGGTAACCCCTGACCGAGAGAAGCTCCGGACCTGACACGTGCCAGGCCACCCCGGAGCTTCCCGCTTCTCCCAGCAAGCTCCGGAGCTGCCACGTGTCCATACGTCGGAGCTGGCCGCTTCAAACCCCCGGGAGACGTTGTAACGGCTCCGGATCTCCAAAGGACAGCCGCGGACTTCAAGACCCGATTAATTATCATTAATTCCACGTTAATGATATTTAATCGGACGATCTTAACACCTGTAACGGCACTGTCGGAGCCGTTACAGGGTTATTAACAACAATTAATCTCGTGTATCAATACTAATAACCGCCAGGGCCACATGTCGGGCCAGGCTGACTTGTAACGGTTTGTCCTTGTACTATAAAAGGACAAACCGACGATACACGGGAGAGAAAAAAAGAACTCTGGAACACTCTGAAGTTCACAAGTTAATACAACACACACACACACCCGTGGAGTAGGGTATTACGCTCAGGCGGCCCGAACCACGTAAACTACTGTGTCACTCGTGTCCAATCGCGTTCCACCTTCTTGGGTCTCCGCGCGCCCAAACCGAACCACAAACTCCTTCAACACTTTCATAGTGTCAGGGGATCTGCCGACTCCAACAGTCGACAGTTGGCGCGCCAGGAAGGGGGCGCCTGAGATCTTCAAGAATGGTGAATTCTGCGGCTGGATCATCCAACGGGCAACCTGCTGTTCAGGCTGACGGAGGCAATCCCTCCAACATGCAGCCACCGGCAGGAGCCTCAGTTCCAGCAGGAGTCACACTCCCACCACCACCATCTTCTCCGGCAAGACATGCCGGACGACATGATGGTGCACCAGCGTCACATTCTGCGCCGGCAAGTCGTGACAACCCAGAACACGCGCTCCATGCAGCGTGTGCTCTCCTCCAGCGACCACCACCTCCGGATGCATCTCAAGGTGCCATGGAGCAATGGAGAGCTGATGTTGAGCATTTGGTCGCAGCAGCGGCCGAACGCCTCAACAACCAGGGTCCACCTCCTTCAGGGCGGGCCCCGTCGCAGCGACGAACGTTGTCTGGAAGACTTGGTCCACATGTCTCCAACAACCGGAGAAGAGCTGCGTCACAGCAAGTGACGTCGTTGCCCTCTAGGGCACGACGTGCCCATACTGCATCTCGGCTTTCGACACACGACCTCCGGGCGGAGCTTGATCGCCGATACCGCCAACAGGATGGCCGTGTTCACATCGAGCGAGCTCGAGAAAGACGAGATGCTCAAGACCTTTCTACTCTGGAAGGAGTAGGAGGAGGCTGTTTCGCCCTAGCCATGCACCTACGCATGGTTAGATGGCCACAGAAGTTCCGGCCACACTTGCCGGAAAAATTCGACGGGACTGTTAATCCCATAGAATTTCTGCAGATATACTCCACTGCGATTCTAGCAGCTGGAGGAAACGAGGCCGTAATGGCCAATTACTTTCCAGTGGCCTTAACTGGGACCGCCAGGTCCTGGTTTATGAGCCTTCCACCCAACTCTATCGACAGTTGGGAGGAGCTGTGCCGTCAGTTCACCGCCAATTTCGGGAGTTCATACACCCGTCCGGGCACTGAACTGGACCTTTTTGCGGTCGTGCAAAAAGGAGGAGAATCTTTGCGGTCGTTCATCCAGAGATTTTCTCAGGTACGTAACACAATCCCTTCTATCTCAAGCGCTTCTGTCATTGTGGCATTCAGACAGGGTGTACGAGACAAGAAGATGTTGGAGAAGCTGGCGATCAAAGAGATCACCAGCGTCACGGAGCTCTTCGGCCTGGCTGACAAATGTGCCAGAGCTGCGGAGGGCCGTGAAATGCACTCCAAGCCAACCCTGGAGGATCATAAAAAATCCTCCAAAGAAGAAGCCGCTACCTCCGGGAGTGGCAAGAAGAAAAAGAAGACCAACGGCAAGAAGAAGCCGTCGGCCGGCACATCCAACGTTGCAGCCACTGCAACTCCTGGTGGCCGGGGGCCACGCCCCCAGAAGCGACCTCGACCGTCTTCTGAAGACGGTGGCAAATCCAAGATGTGGTGCCCCATTCACAAAACGAGCAGCCACAGACTGGAGGACTGTCGGGAGGTCCAAAACCTTGCCGAGCGCTACCACAAGCGCCAGGAAGGGTCTCCCTTCCGACAGAGGGAGGGAAAACAAAAGGTCGATGAAGCTCCGGCTGAAGAGGAGTTAGGGTTTCAGGACCCCAAAAAGGTCTTGAAAGCCATCTACACCTCCGTCGACGATGACTCCGACGTCTCCGACAACGAGCGTCGAAAAACCACGAACACCATCTTTGGTGGATCATGGGACATCACTTCTCGTCGTGTCATCAAGACTATGCGACGGGATATGGCTGCTGTAGCTCCTACAGCTAGACCGGAGCCACATCGAAAGTGGATGGACACACCCATCACTTTTGATGCTTCGGACTGTCCTCAAAGCATGGTCGGAGCTGGTCAGTTACCCTTGATGGTATCTCCCACCATCAACAACATCCAGCTCCATCATGTCCTGGTAGACGGAGGTTCGGGGCTTAACCTCATCAGCTTTGAAGCTTTCACTAAGCTTCAGCTCCGACCCTCGGACCTCCAGCCCTCTCGACCTTTCTCCGGAGTAGGTCCAGGGGCCATCACTCCACTCGGAGCTATTACTCTCCCCGTTACCTTCGGGACTCGGGAGAAGTATCGCACCGAGAAGTTGATCTTCGACGTCGCTCAGATCAACTTACCATTCAACGCCATCTTTGGTAGACCTGCCTTGTACAAATTCATGGCAGCTGCTCATTATGGATACCTGGTGTTGAAGATGCCAACACCAGTAGGCGTTCTCCGGATCCGCGGAGATCGCACTGCCGGAGTAACTGCTCTGGAGGAACTTCACGCGCTCACCACAGCGCAAGAAGAGGACTCAGAAAGAAGCAAGCTCCACAACCTCCGAGCATTCGTCAACGAGGCTCGACCTCTGCACCTCGAGTGCAGCCAAGCGGCGACACCGACATTCCCGTCAAAGTCGTCCAAATTGGTTCCGATGTCACTCAAACTACCCGCATATCGGGTGGCTTGAACGACAAATAGGAACTCGCGCTCATCACTTTCCTCCGGGCTAACGATGACGTGTTTGCTTGGCAACCGTCACAAATGCCTGGGATCCCCAGGGAAGTGATTGAGCACAATCTGAAGATTTACCCCGACGCTCGGCCTGTGCATCAGAAACCTCGGAAGCAATCTGTAGAGCGACAGAACTTCATCCGACAAGAAGTGAAGAAGTTGCTCGAAGCCGGATTCATCCGAGAAGTCTACCACCCAAAATGGCTGGCAAACCCAGTCGTTGTGCCTAAGGCCTGCGGGAAACTTCGGATGTGCATCGACTACACCACACTGAATAAGGCATGTCCAAAAGATCCATTCCCACTACCTAGAATAGACCAGATAGTGGATTCCATCTCCGGGTGTGAGTTACTGTGTTTTCTAGACGCATATTCAGGATATCATCAAATCCGGATGTCTAGGGAAGATGAAGAACATACTTCATTCATCACAGTGGATGGATTGTATTGTTACACAGCCATGCCTTTTGGTCTCAAGAATGCAGCTTCAACTTTTGTACGAGCCATGTACAAAACTTTCGAAGAACTCATCAGAGACATAGTGGAAGTGTACGTCAATGACATTGTGGTCAAAGTCAAGAACAAGGAGTCCCTCTTGGACACCTTGCAGGCTGTCTTCGATAAGCTGCGGGCCACCCGCACGAAGCTAAACCCAGACAAGTGCGTCTTCGGGGTTAGTTCCGGAAAGCTTCTTGGTTTCCTGGTAAGTCACCGGGGCATAGAGGCTAATCCGGCGAAGATAAAAGCCATTGAAGACATGCGGCCACCAACCCGCATCAAAGACGTCCAAAAATTAACTGGATGTCTAGCAGCCCTCAGCCGGTTCATTTCAAGACTGGCGGAGAGGGCACTTCCCTTCTTCAAGTTACTGAGGAAGTCCGGACCGTTTCAATGGTCTGAAGAAGCAGAGAAGGCATTCCAGGAGCTGAAACAGTTCCTCACCACCCTACCAGTCTTGGTAGCTCCGAACCCTGGTGAGCCTTTATTGCTTTACATTTCAGCAGCTGACGAAGTCGTCAGTATGGTTCTGGTTGCGGAGAGACCGGAACTACCCAATACTCAGGAATCCAGATCCCTTCGGGAGGATCCGGAGGTTCCTGAAAGCGGGTCTGGGTCCCAGCTCCCAGACTTGAACCCACAAGAAGCCACTTCAGAGGACCCGGATCCTTCCGATAGGATCCAGGTCATTCCTGAAGAAGCTCCGGGTTCCTCCACCCAGAACCCGGAGGTCCCCGAAGATAGTCTGGACCCCTCCGACAGGGTCCGGATCAATGAAGAGGAAGCTCCGGACCCCTCCGGGAGGGTCCGGACCATTCAACGCCCAGTATACTTCATCAGTGAAGTGTTACATGATGCCAAGACTCGATACCTAGAGGTGCATAAACTGCTCTATGCAGTTCTTATTGCCTCAAGGAAGCTTCGACATTATTTCCAAGCTCACAAAGTCTCAGTGGTGACTTCATATCCACTTCGAGCGATCCTGCATAACCCCAATTCAACTGGGAATATTGCAAAGTGGGCAGCGGAACTGGCTGAATTTGACCTTGAATTCATTCCAAGACAAGCAATCAAGAGTCAAGCGTTGGCAGATTTCGTGGCAGAATGGACTCCCTCTCCATTAAACCCTGGGGGCCCCAGCGAGCAGAAGACGGAACCACAAGTTCCAGCCTTCACTAAGCCTCACTGGACCCTTTACTTCGACGGCTCCATGCAGAAGCAGGGAGCCGGAGCTGGAATCCTTCTCCTCGCACCAACCGGGGAGAAGGTGAAATACATGGTGCACCTTGACTTCAAGGCAACCAACAACATGGCGGAGTACGAAGCACTCATCTATGGATTAAAGGTGGCACTATCATATGGTGTCAAGCAGTTGCTGGTCAAAGGAGATTCACAACTTGTCATCAAACAGGTGAAGGGTGAATGCTCCTGCAATAATCTCCAGCTGGCTGCTTATCTCCTTGAAGTCCAGAGGCTTCAGAAGGACTTCGAAGTCCTGGACCTTCACCATGTTCAGCGGGCTCACAACGCTGAAGCTGACGAACTCTCGACCAAGGCATCAACCGGAGCTCCAGCTCCTGACGGTACCTTTGTCTGGAGATTGTCAAAACCCACAGTTCAGCCTGCCGAACTGAACGAAGGGGGCGAGATCAGCATCCCAAAGCTGACGGTCCCGATGGCCCTGTTACCATGGCAGCCATCAAGGGTCGTAGGTGCTGCCGGAAGCTCCGAGCAACCCAGCACGCAAGACTCAAATGCTCAAGTCAGTTCCGATGCATGGATCTCGGAGATCCGGAACTACTTGAAAGACAACATCCTTCCTGACGATGATGTATCCGCTGACCGGGTAGTCAGATTGGCTAAAAGATACACGTTGGTAGAAGGGGATCTCTACCGGCGCGGTGCCAACGGCATCCTAATGCGGTGCATCACAAGGGAAGAAGGCTGCGAGCTCCTCGCAGAAATCCATGGAGGTGAGTGTGGGAACCACGCGTCTTCCCGCACGCTGGTCGGAAAAGCCTTTCGGCACGGCTTCTACTGGCCTACAGCGCTCCAGGATGCCACTGAGCTAGTGAAGAAATGCAAAGCATGCCAATTTCATGCAAAGCAAATTCATACACCTGCTCAGTCCTTACAAATGATACCTCCTACATGGCCTTTCGCTGTGTGGGGGATGGACATCTTGGGACCCTTCCCAAGAGCCGTCGGAGGTTACAAGTTCCTGTACGTCGCCATCGACAAGTTCACCAAGTGGCCGGAAGCTACTCCTGTTGTGACGATCAAAAAACAATCTGCAATCAATTTTCTACAATCTATCGTGAGGAGATTCGGAGTCCCAAATAAGATCATCACTGATAATGGGACTCAGTTCACAAGCTCCACATTTCAAGGATATTGCGAAGACCTCGGCATACAAGTTTGCTACGCTTCCGTAGCTCATCCTGCCAGCAATGGGCAAGCCGAGAGAGCAAACGCAGAGATCCTTAAAGGACTCAAAATGCGCACTTATGAGCGTTTGAAAAAGCACGGAGCTAATTGGATCGAAGAGCTTCCGCCCACTCTATGGGCTAACAGGACTTCTCCAAGTCGGGCAACCGGAGAAACACCCTTCTTCCTGGTGTACGGAGCTGAAGCGATCCTTCCTCCGGAAATCACCTTGGGTTCCCTCCGAGTCCGGACCTTCGACGAAGCCGCGCAGGACCAGCTCCGGCGTGAAGACCTAGACCTCCTCGAGGAGGGAAGGTGCCAAGCAGCTGTTCGGAATGCCCGATACCGCCAAGCTTTACGGCGCTATCACCAGCGGCATGTACACAACCGACAGCTCGAGGAAGGCGATCTGGTGCTATGGAAAATACTATCCAGAGAAGGGCAAAACAAACTCTCCCCCGGCTGGGAAGGGCCCTTCCGAGTGATCAAAGTATCCCGTCCCGGAAGCGTTCGCTTGGCTACCGAGGATGGGACACCTCTCCCAAATCCTTGGAACATCGAGCACCTCCGTAAGTTCTACACTTAATTCCACAGAGGTGAGTCTTAAGTAACTTGAAGTGTATGTTATAGAGTCATTGTACAGAGTCGGGTAGTTCCTCCGGGAGAGCAGCCGGACCTTTCCCGAAAGGTTTGAAGAGCTCATGCAACACTTGATACAGTCTCCGGACTAGAAGTGTGGCTAACTACCCAGGGTCAAACGAGGAACCAAACACACTTAGCCTGGTTCCATACCCTAAGAGTGTACTCGTTTCCCACGTACCCCGGACCTATAATGAAAGACATCTTCATGTGAAATAGACTCCACGTGCATTCATTTTTGCATAAGGCTCGACATTTTTATTTTTCTCTTTCTTGTCTATAACAGAAACGTGCAATTCTTAAGAAGTTCTAGTTTAACCGGTTTATGTACGATTTGAGTTGAATTGTCAGATTTTTTAGATTTAAATATCGTCTGTGGCCAACTCGCCTGAAAGCCGCCAAGCCATTCTAGGGCCGGAGTGCGCTATCGACTTAGCCTGGTCAAGCACCCTAAGTACGCCACTCTACCTACATCCCGGCAGGCCAAAGTAAGGTGGGTCCATGGACAATTGGATCTAAAAGAAAAGACAATTCATCCAATTGTACTAAAAATCGTGTTCAACTTGAAATTCTCTTGAGAACCGTAAGCCGCGACGAAGTTATAGATAAGGAACGAATTTTACTATTTTTCTTGGCTTAAGTGTGCAGGAAAAATGAACCCTATATTGATGGAGAAAAACCGGAGCTAACCAAGCTCCGACTCCCACCAGGGCGTCAACCGTCGGAGTTGACTTAAAGATGGTGAAAAGACCCTATCACTAGAGTCTGTTGCCAACAAATCAGGCGTGGCAAGGGTCATTGCCGGAGCTACTAAGCTCCGACACCTTGAAGTATTAACTATCGACGCTCAACGTGTTGGTAGAGGCTATTGCCGGAGCTACTAAGCTCCAACGATGGACAGCGCCGGAGCTTCTAAGCTCCGACTACTTCAAGGGACCTTCACTATCGAAAACTTCGGACTTAAATTTTACGAGTTCGAAGCAAATTCGTCTTCAACAAAACTCAACATCCTCTTGGTACATGTCCACAATCAAATTGTGCACATCTACCAGGGGGCCAAGTGAAGACAAAGATGTTGAAGACAAAAAAAATGAAATTTGCAAAAAAGTGAGGATTTCATATC
The DNA here is from genome assembly GCA_036927565.1 of Tuctoria greenei. Classification (NCBI taxonomy): domain Eukaryota; kingdom Viridiplantae; phylum Streptophyta; class Magnoliopsida; order Poales; family Poaceae; genus Tuctoria; species Tuctoria greenei. The sequence continues at coordinate 169,221,631 of JAYESD010000005.1, read as the reverse complement.
ATTTGAAGACCGGAGATTACATCTGGAGACAAGGGATTACAAAAGTGAGGAAGAAGAGAAGATACAAGTAAAGGCTAAGAAAGACAGTCCTAGACCCTATGGAAGAACTCGGCGACCTTCTGGGCGACCTCCAACACGCTGGCTCGGGTAGCTTCGCTTTCTCCTTCGACGGGGCCTTCAAGCACCGGGTCCAGAGGGAACCGAGGGTTCCGGCTAGTATAGCACGTCAACACATACTCTGTAACGTTCCTAGCCAGGGATTGCCCCTCGACTTCCAGCTGGTCCGCGATGACGTCGCCCACCTTGGAGAGCTTGCTGCCCGCGGCGCTCAACGCTTGCAACGCAAGGTCCGGCTCCGGCTCCGGATCATCTGGGAGTACGGGGCTGAAACCCATCGGCGCTAGCGCATCGTCGGCCTTGCTCAGGAACTCCCAAATTTGCAGGGAGTCCGTCTTCCTCAGGCCCTTCATCTCTTCCAGGGACCTTCGGGCCGCTGCCAGCTCCGAATTCTCGCGGGAAAGACGCTCGACTTCTTTGGCGTTCTGCTGAATCTTCGCAGCAACCCGCTTCTCAAGTCTTCCGAGCTCCTCCTCCCGGAGGTGGATCTTGTTCCGGCGGTCGACCAGGTCCTTCTCCCTAGCCTCTATTTTCTTCTCCCGGGCGACAAGGGCACACTCGTACTCGTAGAGTTCCTGCCCCCGCACCCAGGTCTTCTCCTCTTCCTCGAGGCAGCGCTCTTCCAATTTTTTAGTGCGCTCCTCGATACCCTTGTCCGCCAGAGCTGTCTTCTCGGCGAGCTCTTCTTCACGTCGCAAGATGTCATCCCGTAGCTCCAGGAGTTTTTGCTCCTCATCCTCGAGCCGCTTTTCCCTTCCCTCAAGTGCCTCTCGGCGCTTGATGAGTGCGGTGCTGATGGCCTCGAGTTGATCAAACCGAGCGTTGGCCGCGTCGTTAGCAGCCTTAGCTTGGTCATGGTACTCCCGGGATTGGGCGTCGAGGTTGTGAGTCATGCTCTCCCTCTCGTCCAGCATCTCACCCCAGAGCTCCAGGCGGACCTTCTCCCGCCTGATCCATTCCTTGTCATCCGCAATCCTCGACTGCGCCAGCTTGGTCTCGAATTGGAGTCGATTACGCCACCTCCTAAGGGTTTGGCGCTCCTCTTCAAGAGCCTTGCTGTCGTGGAAGAAGGCTAGTTGGACTTGACGTAGACTGGAGCAAGCGTTGTCGATGGACATCGACAGCGAGATGGGCTCCGGACCTTCTGGGGTCTCTTCCACTGGTTCCAGCGGGTCTTCACTTACAAAAATTGGGTCCCACTCTACAAGAGCGGAACCCCGAGCTTCCAAAGCACTAGGGCACTCCTCCGGGATGGCCTCAGTCGCCACCGAAGAAGGTCCCGCCACCAAGTCTTCGTTTGCCCCCTCAGGCTGGGGGCCGGCGACTTCATTCAGGCACTCTGGCTCCGCCACGGGTACCATCGACGTCGTCGCCTCCAATGGCTCCGGCCGGGACACTTCTCCTGAGGGAGGCTCGAGCTCCCTCGCCTCTTCGACCACCGGCTCTGTGGCCGGCGCTCCAGCAATCACCGGCACTGCAGCCGGTGCTCCAATAGTTACCGGCTCTGCGACCGGAGCTTCGGAAGTAACCGGCTCAATTGCCGGAACCACTTCAACTTCCGGCTCGCATGCCGGGGCTTCAGCTACCTCCGGCTCAACCGCCGGGGCTTCAGCACTTTCCGGCTCTGAAGCCGGGACCGCTACTTCCTCCGACTCAACAGCCGGAGCATCTACTTCTGCAGCACCAGGGCCCGGAGCTTCAACCTCCGGAGCGGGTGCCGCTGGCGCATCTTCAATCCCGTGGTCCGGCGCTACCACGGGAACTTCTGGAGACGAGTCGAGGTCCATGGCCACGACAGCCGGCGCCGGAGCTGTCGCAGCCTCCGCTTGGGGCGGCACCGGGGCTGGAGCAGAAGCCCTCGCAGCCTCAGACACTGTGGCTGAGGGCGGAGCTTCACTCCCCTTTTTGGGAACGCTGCAGATAAAGAATGAAGAAATTAAGCAAACGGATGCTATAATCAAAAGTTAATCGAGGTAAGCAAGAAAAATTACCTTGGGAGGTTCACGCACCAGCTTGCGCGGAACCTCTTTCCCGGACGTTCCGGGCTGGCCACGGTCGGTGTTGGGGCTCCGGAAGGACTCCCAAGACTTGCCGTGGCCGCGGGCGTTTCCCGGGTCGGAGCTCTCCTTGACCGGGAGGAACTCCTGGACCTGGAGGCCCTCACCGCTTCTCGTACCGGAGTCGCCTATCCGGAGCTGGCACCTCCGGAGGGACCCACCACGGGGACAGCCGCACTCCGGGAGGATCCCACCGCCGGAACAGTAGCGCTCCGAAAAGACCCCACCACGGGGACAGCCGCCACTGCGGCGGAGGATCTTCCTTCCTGAGGATGGGGAACTGGGGGGGGGAAGTAGCAAGCCCGACGGACCTTCCGTCAGCATGTCGCAGCTTCCTCTTCCGGCTCTCCGGCTCCTCCGCCAGCTCCTTGCCCTTGCCGGTGACCTCAGCTCTTGGCTGAGAGACAGGGGCGGAGCCGCCTTCCGACAACCCGGGGATCGCCAACCGGGCGGTTGATCTTCTCTCGACGACGCCAAGGTCGTCAAGCGCGGGCATCTTCCGCCGGAGCTCCCTACTGAACTCCACTTCCACGTTCAGGGGGAGGAAAGCTGGCGGCGGAGTCAAGTACTCTCCGTCAACATCGATGCCGTGCTGGAATTTCTTGAGGTGAAACTCCAAGGACTTCCCCACCATGCTGGACTTCAACCCGGTCTCGACCCGGTCCTCGTCCATCACGCTGTTGAGGGCGCAGGCGAGCTTCTCCCTCCTCTTTAGCGGTGCCCACCTGTTGGACAGGAAGTTGCAGAACACCGCCTGGGGAGTCAATCCTCCCTCCACACATTGGCGGATCCTGGACAGGATGGGGTCGAAAGCTGCCGCCAGCACCGGAACTTCGCTCCACACCGGCGTGTCAATGCCGGGCAGACCGTCTGGCAACTCCAACCGCTCGTGCTCCTCCACCCGGACGACTACCCAATCTTTCTTCCAGTCATCCCACTTCTCGGAAGGGAATGACCGGAGGTACTTGAACGGGCACTTCTTGCGCTTCACAAAGTAGTAGAAGCCAAGGTACTCGTCACTTCGGCCGGTGGTTTGGACGGTGAAGAAGGTCCGGAAGAGCTCGATGCAGGGAGGAATGCCCACCCACATCTCGCAGAAGTGGACAAAGATGGACACAAGGAGGATGGAGTGAGGGCCAAGGTGGTATAGCTGCAGACCATAGAAGTCCAGCAGCATCAAGAAGAAGGAAGAAAACGGTGGGATCAGCCCCACCATGGCGTACGATGAAAAGTACACCATTTCGCCGGAGTGCTCCTTTTTAAAGGGAAGCTCCCCGCCGGCACGGACTGAACGGTTGAAGAAGTCCGACGACCACCCCATGAGGGCTCGGACCTTCTTCAGATCGCTTTCCGTCTTCAAACGACTCTCACGCAGACCCAACTCCATCGCAGCACAGTTAGGCAAGAGAAGAGGAGCAAAGTACAAGTCGGGAGTTTGAGCGCAAGAACAGATCGAGAGCGTAAAGAACTCCCGACGGTGCGCTTTCCTTCTTAAGTAAGCCCTCGCAACGCTTGGATGGAAACTGCAGGGGAGTCAAGGATACTATTCAAAAATTCAACCCTGTCGATGACAAGAGGGCCCGGGACCACCCTGACGATCAAGTCGAGGTTCTTACCCAGGCGAACAGTTGTCATCACGAGGCGGGAAACCCAAAGGCGGCGGACTGACAAGGCGCGCGGAACCGATACGGTTTTCGTATCGGGAACCGACGACCTTCAATTGCGAGAGATCCGCACGTCAAAGATCTTATCTGCCGCCTGAGGTGCGCCACGCGTCGGCACTTAACCGTAAAGCCCCGCCAAAGGCACCTCCGAAGACCCTTGAGGACCCAGTTCAAGAGTCGCAAGTGTGGACCCACCTCCGGCGGAATGACTTCATCCCGTTGGCCTTCCCCGGAGGTAGGTCCAGGGGGCCACTGTCGGTACCCTAAAAACCATACACCCCCTGAGGATACAAAGATCTCAAGGGAAGGACATCTACTCAAATTGAAGACCCTCGGGGGCCCACTCGCCAGACGTAACCGGACCCGCTTCTCCAACATGGTTAGCCCCTAGGTTGCCACGTGTACTGTCAGACCAGAGCTATTACCCGCAAGGGTGAAGCTCCGGGCTAGGTACTGAAACGGCACCTCCGGAGGTAACCCCTGACCGAGAGAAGCTCCGGACCTGACACGTGCCAGGCCACCCCGGAGCTTCCCGCTTCTCCCAGCAAGCTCCGGAGCTGCCACGTGTCCATACGTCGGAGCTGGCCGCTTCAAACCCCCGGGAGACGTTGTAACGGCTCCGGATCTCCAAAGGACAGCCGCGGACTTCAAGACCCGATTAATTATCATTAATTCCACGTTAATGATATTTAATCGGACGATCTTAACACCTGTAACGGCACTGTCGGAGCCGTTACAGGGTTATTAACAACAATAAATCTCGTGTATCAATACTAATAACCGCCAGGGCCACATGTCGGGCCAGGTTGACTTGTAACGGTTTGTCCTTGTACTATAAAAGGACAAACCGACGATACACGGGAGAGAAAAAAAGAACTCTGGAACACTCTGAAGTTCACAAGTTAATACAACACACACACACCCGTGGAGTAGGGTATTACGCTCAGGCGGCCCGAACCACGTAAACTACTGTGTCACTCGTGTCCAATCGCGTTCCACCTTCTTGGGTCTCCGCGCGCCCAAACCGAACCACAAACTCCTTCAACACTTTCATAGTGTCAGGGGATCTGCCGACTCCAACAGTCGACATCCTTCATAGCATCATGCCACTTAGCATCACCCAGTGCCTCCTGTAGACTTTCGGCTTCCCCAGATGAGCAAAAATTTGCATGTCGAATAATACCTGGGAAAAGCTTCTTTGGTTGAACGATCCCACGTTGCAGCCGGGTGACTGGTCTCTGTGATGCTGGTGGCTCATGCACAAAAGATCCGGATGCGGAAGAACAATCTGCCGCAGGGGATCCATCAAAATTTAACACGGAATCCGCAGCACAAATAGCATTTGGTGCAGAGAATTCCGAGGTGACCGGGCTGCCTGCACCAGCCGACACGGCCTGAGAGGGAATCACCTCGTTGGACGCACCCTCCTGGCGCTGCTCTCTGCGCGCATCATAAGGCACAAAATTCTGAGGGAAATCACCCTGGGATCCAGCGCTGACGGGACTGCTGTCGCACAGGAGATCAGTACCGACAAGATCCTTATCGACTTCAGCGCTTGCCCTATTTTCTCCAGCTGATATTTCCTGCACATTACAGCCTCCAAACAACAGATTAGTAGCACGGGAAAAATCATCATGCCTTTGATCAGACGGTAATAAACCCCCCTCAACAGTATTCGAGAATTTTAGAAGACCATCAGGGAGGAGCAAATTTTCTTTGCGTAGCCGTGCACACGCATTTTTATGCAGGGAAGAAAATGGAAAGATGCTCTCAACAAAGACCACATCGCGCGAAATGTAAAAACGTCCACTAGAAATGTCCAAACATTTGTATCCTTTGTGCATAACACTATACCCAAGAAACACACATTGTTTGGATCGAAATTCTAGTTTGTGTTTATTAAATGGGCGCAGATTAGGCCACAAGCACACCCGAAGGTTCTAAGGAATAGGTTGTTCAGTTATTCATGGTACAAATGCTCCAATGGCGTATCATGATTGATGACTTTAGTAGGAATTTTATTTATTAGATAGGTGGCAGCCAAGAAAGCCTATCCCAAAATTTGAGAGGCATAGAGGCTTGTGCAACCAAAGAAATTCCTACTTCAACAATATGACGGTGCTTTCTTTCGGCTGAGCCATTTTGTTGATGGGCATGTGGACAAGACACATGATGAGAGATGCAAGGTCAAGAAAGAAAGAATTAAGTTTCTGATATTCCCCTCCCAATCAGATTGTATAGCAAGGATTTTGTTTCCAAATAGCCGTTCTACATATTTCTGAAATTGAAGGTAAATTTGAAAAAACATCAGATTTCTTTTTGAAGAGATAGATCCACGTGAACTTACTATAATCATCAATAAAACTCACGTAGTACTTGTTTTTATAAATGGAATCCGGGGCAGGTCCCCAAACATCCGAGAACAGAGGCTGAAGTGGAACAGTGGACACACTAGGAAACTTTGCATAAGGTAATTGATGACTCTTTGTCTTTTGATAGGCATCACACACATGATGGGAGCTATCATCACTTGAATATGGAAGACTACATTTATTCACTATTTCTTGAACCTTAGCGATGGAGGGGTGACCAAGACGATGATGCCATCTAAAATAGGTGGGAGAGACAGTGCTGAATGCACTCATTGCTTTACCTCGATGTAGAACCTTCCTCGAAACCTGATCCTTGACAAAGAAAATTGGTTGAAGTTCAAGAAAAACATTATTGTCTCGGACCAGCCTGTTGGCTGACAAAAGGTTCTTTTTAGCTTGAGGTATATGAAGGATGTTTTTCAGATTTAATCTCGAATTAGGGGTATCTAGTACTGAATGACCAATGTGATTAATGTTCATACCTGTGCTACTAGCTGTGTGCACCTAATCATTCCCATTGTAGCGCTTCACATGAAGCTTGTCAAGCTCACATGCAATGTCGTCCGTTGCTCCTGAATCAACTTATCCACCCCCTATGAGTTTGAACCCATAGATGCTGCAGCTGTCTTCTCTTCTCCCATATAGTCACAGTTAAATCGTTTATAACAACGATTTACTTCATGCCTGAATTTCATACACAGCTGACACTGAGGTCGATCTTCACTTTTCTTATTAGCGCCACCTTGACTGCCATGACCCCTAGAGTTGCCACGGCCACCACAGCCGCAATGGCCACGGCCATAGCAGACTCTTCCACCTCCTCCGCCTCTGGTTGCCGAGTTGGCTAATGAGAACGAACCATCATCCCCATTCTGAAGATCAAGACGCATCTCAAAGCTTAACAGATGCGCATACAGTTCACTGGGAGGAACTTCATCAACTCTTGTTGTCATAGCTGTAACTACTGGATTCCATTCCGAATCCAGTCCAGCTAGGATATAAGAGGCAAGGTCATCGTCGTCCAATGGTTTTCCAGCGGTTGCCATGGCGTCTCCTAGAGACTTCATCTTGGCAAAATATTCGGCTACTGATAGATCCTTCTTCTGCGCTGCTGCAAGCTGGAGTCTGATCTGCATAACTCGAGCACGGGATTGCGAGGAGTACATACTCTGAAGAACAAACCAGACTTCGGCTACGGTGGATAGCGCAATCACTTGTGCAAGTACTTCTCTGGATAGGGACGACAGCAAGTAGCCCAGTACTTGTTGAACTTGTGACACCCAAAGTAGGTAGCTCGAGTTGTCAATAGTTGACATAATCTCTTCTCCCTTATCATTCTTGGTCGACACTTCGATCGTCTCTGGTGGAACCTTGAATGATCCACCTAGAAAGCATTCAAGGCGATGGGCTCGAAGTGGAGGAAGAACCTATGCTTGCCACAGCGGGAAATTGTCCCGAGTAAGCTTCTCGGTGATTGAGTTATGGGAGAGCAGACTGGAGATGATATTTGGGACAGAACTACTGGAGTTCATCGCCATAGATGAACCTGGCTCTGATACCATGTGAGAGCGATCAATTAGATGCGATTGACTGCCAGGAATGTTGGCCAGAACCTGTTATTTATAGTCTCTTAGAGATAAGAATTACACAACGGATTACAACATAGATGGGATAAGAACAGACGTGACCACACAACAACTTAGCAACCATATCTAAACAACTCTACGCGATAACACATAGGCTAAGGTTTAATTTGTTCAACAGAGTCAAGGATTAGTTACCTCTAATACATCATTTGACGACAACACAAGCTAGGTGCAATCTAAGATGACAAACACAAAAGGCTCCAATCAAGTGTCAAAAACACAGGTGGGTGCTTGAAGCTCAAGTGTGTACTACAAAGATTCAACCAATCCAGGTTCCTATTTTCCCGGCTCTGCCTCAGTCCAGAGTCATTGGTTGGGAGATGCAGCAGCGAAATCTAGACTTACGGGCAGTGTTCATGACCTCATGATCCACCTGTTTCAACATCTTGACGATCTCAGTGAAGGACGGCACACTTCTGGGTTTTCATCCCAGCACCTGGTCATGGTCTCCCCCAGGGCAAGGAGGCAGTCACAGGGTATGGCTGGATGAACACCCTTGTTCAGCACAGCAAAGACAGCTTGCACTGCAGTCATGTTTGCAAAAGCAACGCTCCCACTAACTAGCTCACACAAGACGATGCCAAAACTGTAGACTCGACTTTCTAGTCATACAGCCTGTGTTGGATCATCTCGCTGCAAGTGAAAAGTAGAAAGTTAGCACACTAGAAACAAACAAAAACAATATAATACATTCAGTAGCTGGTCCAATTGTAGTATAGTGTTAGAAAATATGCACGCGAAAGCAACGACAGATCTCTTGAGGTATACGATGCAAGATCATAGACGATACACGAGGCACGCTATTTGTTAATAAGGTTCAGACGAAGCCTACATTCCTGGGGCATGATTACGGGCGCTCCTCCCCAATACATGATAGCACCCGCTACGAGGTCCAGGCGAGAGCCGCCTCCTCCTCCCTGCGAGTCTATCGTTATGTTGTTGTCATGGTTACAACAACGACCTTCCTCTCATATTTATAAGGAGGCCGATAATAGAGTCCAACACAAACTCTATACCTACCGCTAATCCAACTCAAAGTCCTAAGCGTAACTAACTCGTACACAATATTTGACGCATATCCAACAAACTCCACCTTGGCGAATATTGCACCATCTTGAAGTCGTCATGTGCCAACCTCTGTGTACACGGACTTGAGTTGTCGACTTCGTAGCTCATGTAGAACCACCGAACAAGTCCAACACCGTAGACTCGCCATCCAAATAGAACACCGCTATCTCCACAACTCCGTCTCTCATGGCTCCACCTGCAACGGAACACCCTTGTAATTTGTACAAATTTGATGTCTCTCTCTCTCTCCCCTATCATCACAGTCTCATCTTCTTTCATGATTTTCATTGTCTTCCCATCTGGCTCAGCACGGAATAACAGACCATCATGATGTAGAGTTCCAAGCAAAATTAGATTTCTTTGCAGCTTTGGTACATGCTTAACACCTCAAAGCACGTGCTCACCTTCGTCTTGAGTATAGATCTTGATCTCGCCTATTCCAATAACAAGGTGTCCCCTATCATCTCCTAAATAAACTTTTCCAAAATCACCCGACTTGTATGAAGAGAACTACTCCCTTTTGTGTATTGCATGAAAAGAGCTTGCCGAATCTAACATCCATGCTTCATTCGACTGTATTTTGATACCAACTGAGAGAACATCACAGTCACTATTCGAGTCACTCTTAGGAGTTATCACATTAGCACTTGAACATTTCACTTTTGCTGGACAATCCCTTTTAATATGTCCCTACTCCTTGCAGACATAGCACTGCATCTTTTTCTTCTTCTTGCTCTTGACCTCCACCTTCTCTTTGGCATTCGCACCTCTGATCAGTAAACCTTCAACTTGAGGTTCTTCTACTGCATTGATCTTCCTCTTTTGCTCCTGAGCTAGTAACACTGCAGTAACATCCTCAATTTTGATGGATTCCTTGCCAAATGTCAGAGTTGTGACTGTTTGCTCATAGGATGGTGCCAATGAGCATAAACGAATTATTGTTTTGTCTTCATCACAAATTTTCATATCTAGCTGACCTAGATTCATGACCCTTTGATTGAAGACACTTATGTGCTCTGCAAGATCTGACCCTTCCTACATCTTTAGTCCATATAATTTTTGCTTCCAATACAACTTGGTCGCAAAGTCTTCAACATGAATTGATTTTCCATCTTGTCTCAAATTTCCTTTGGTGTAGTCAATTTGATGACATGGTACATGATATTGTCGGACAAACCCAACCGTATGGTTGTAGCTGCTTGCATCTGCTTCTCCTCCCACTCATCATCCTCCATCTTGACCAGCTTCTTCGCCTTCAGAACGAACAAAAGACTTTGTTGGCCAACAAATATTCTCTCTTATCTGCCACAAACCAAAGTTACTACTGCCATAAAACTTCACCATACCAAATCTGGTACCCGTCGGTGCCATCCCATCAACGCACAGTTTCACTGGCCCTTTGTTGCCGATCTTGCCGTCTGATCTGCTTGCCTCGTCAACTGCAACAAGTGTATGAATCTCCTCTTTCTTGCATGAACCAGTTCGGTTATTGGTTACAAGACTACCCCGATGTTGAATTCACGATCACCTTGAGTTCCTCCAACTTGTAGAGGGCCTCTACCTTGCACCAACATGTAAAGCCTGTTGCACTTTGCTAGCTCAAAACCAAGTTGATGCTCGATGTCAACTGCTGCTTCAATCTTCGTGCCTACGGCTTTGATTGTTCTGTGCTGCCTCGACCCTACCCTTCCCTTATTTTATACACGCATCATCATAAGAATGAGTTGGACATAGACTCATGCCGAGTAGGACATTGCACACGCGCCAGGAGCCGAGTCCATCATCCATACGAGTGCGTCCGAGTCTATCTTAACATGCATGTGTTCAAGTCTATCTCTACCTGTACCAAGCAAAAGGAAACAAAACACCGCCATGCATGCATTGTAATTAAATAATCTTTTAGCCCTGATGTATGAGTCCGAGTCTATCCCAACTCATGTGTCATGATTAAAATAATCCACACGCACTGCTACAATAAGCCTCATCGCAGGCGGCTCCAAACCAATTATCACACGCGGTTTCTAAAACCGCCTGAAACGAAGAGCCTGTGATAATCCGCAATTTCACAGGCGGAGAAGTGAAACCGCCTGTGAAGACACATAATCACAAGCGGTTCTTTACTTAGGCTAGCCGCCTGTGAAGTCATATTATCACAGACGGGTCGTGCAACATACATAACCGCCTGTGATAATTGTGTTATCACAGGATGATCTTTACCTACGACAAGCCGCTTGTGAAGACAATTTATCGCAACCGGTTTGTACCATAACAGTAACCGCCTGTGATAATTAGGTTATCACAGATGGTTCTTTACCTATATCTAGCCGCCTGTGATAATGATATTTCACAGGCAGTTCTAGCCGTAGGTAAATAACCGCCTGTGATAAGGTATACCCTATGCAGTACTACCTGCTGTTATTTCTAATTTCTAGCTCAATTCAATATAATCACAGAAGTCAACAATATCACCACAGAAGTCAATAATATCATCACAAAAGTCATCTCACAGAAGTCAATTTCACTAAAACAATATACATATGTACAAGTTACACATACAATTCATCTCATAGTTTACAAGTTTTCACTAAAAACTGTTTCTATTGGCATAGTCGCAAAGTTCTGGCACATCAGCAATTGCACCATTCTCATCAAAGAACTTCCCTCTTTTGTGCAAAATTTCGCGACACACGAATTGGCACAGTTCAACAACAATCTTATCGGCTCCTCCACCAGAAATACTTCTACAAACCAGCTATCCTTCGTTTATATTCTTCGTGTGCTGCAATGAAACACATAACAAGGTTTAGAATGTGTTGGTTTGAACAATCTCAAAGTATAGATCAAAAGTGAGAGTATACATGAATTTATTTGGTATTTTTGGAGCAGTTGTACTATGAGCAACTGAACTTTAAAGTTGGAATCAAAATATGAAAATAATATTTCTGGTAATATTGAACAGTAGAGAATATAAGTATTAAACTATGCTAGTTATAATAAAAATAAAACTCAAAAGTAAGAAAATAAGATATCGACATTAAGGATAACTTACATCCTCACGATTCACTCTATATTCGCTGGCGGTCCGAAGATGCCCGCATACATAATACTCACATAAGACACTCCCAGCAGGCTGCTTCGGACAAGCATAATATGTTTTAATGTTTAATGCATTCATATTAGGAGGTCTCTGACCGCCAAGTTGTTCCGCGTAAAACCGTCAAGCGTTGTAATATAAGAAATGTCTTATAAAACTTGTCAACAACTTATAAATGCGTGTAAATTAAAATTATTAAATAAATGTACAGTTTGAAAATGGAAAGGAAATCTTTGTAACACTCTGGTGGGTAATCAGCTGAGTCCAAGACTATGGCCAAACCTTGCGTTGGCTTGATGAAGATCATTATGTAGTGATTACTACACACATACAAACACACGTGTTAACAATTAGCAATAATTGCTATTTCAATGTGATGTGTCGAACTTACTCGAGGTGGTACGGAGCCTTTACGAGGTCCTTGCCGTCTCAGACAAAGTTAAATATTGCATGTCCTATGTAAGCTGCAACTTCTGTCCTTGTATCCTTCTTAAGTTTTGCGATTGATTTTTCAAATTCTTTTTTTTTCATGTGCTTGAACTGTGCTGAGTCTTGATCCGCCTTGACGTCAAATAGCGTCTTTGCAATCCGTGTAGGGTCAAGGATACCTGTCTTTTATTTTGTCTTTTCATTATCCATGTATTGCATCCTATTGAAGAAGTCCAGAATTGTTATAATCTCATGAAATGTGTATGCATGTAGTAAGAAAAGCAACTGCAAAATATTAGAGGCACTTACAAGCACCAGACGAGTAGCAGGTTGATTTCGAGCATGCCCCGATGGAAAAAGGTATGCAGCCCTTCAAATAAAATCACTTGTTTATCTGCTCCAGTGCTCCAAAATTCATCTTTTGGAATACAAAATGTGCTGCAAGAAAGATCATATTTTGTGCTGGCAAGGATGTACCGCTCGTGCATTCTTTTGTGGGGCAGGTTGTTTGCTAAGTTGTATGGATGTCATGAATGACTTCCCATTCTCAAATTTAGGAGGAACATCCTCAAGCTGGTATATTGGAACTTCTGGTTTAACTAAAGCCGTCCGCCGACTATACATGACACCGTCTTCTTCCCACTCCTCGATATCTTCGAATGCTGGCTCATAAGAAGAACGAGATGCATTCAATTTTCTAATATTTTCCTTCATAATTTCCAAATACTTTGACACTTCTAATGAATGTTTCTTAATTTCATATAAGCTAACTTTGATAGGCACTGATGATCAAGGAGTAGTCATTGGAAGTTGGACACTGGCTTGTTGTTGAACCTATTGTTCAACTGATTGCTCTTTACTCCCAGCAGCTGGCTCTAGTACTACTTCAAGTTGTTGCTCAACTGGTTGCTCTTTACTAGCAACAACTTGCTCTGGTAGTGCTTGAAGCTGTTGTCCAACTTGTTGCTCTTGGTTATCATCCTTGCTGAGACTTAGGGGGAGTGGATCTTTTTGGAATGGGAGTGGATCTTCCTGGACTTTCGCCTTAGAAGACTGTCGGAGTGTTGATCCGGCAATTCTCCAGGTACTACTGTTGGTAGCCCACAGAGTTTGTAGTTCGGTATTGGGCGCGCAGAGATTCAGAACACGATGGCAAGTAGACATAGGGATTTACTTGGTTCGGGCCGCCTGAGCGTAATACCCTACTCCACGGGGTGTGTGGTTGTTGTATTGAGCGTCTGAGTACTTTAGAGTACGTGTCAGAGGAGTCGAGAGAACAGTCCCCCTGTGTATCGTCGACCAGTCTTTTTATAGTACAAGGATTGGTCGTTACACCATTATCCTGACCCGACATGTGGCCCTGGCGGTTACTGATGCTTAATACACAATCAATGAGGTTAATTACCCTTAATAGCGTGGTAATGGGCCTTGACAGTGCCGTTATTGGTATTAAGAGCCTTCCGATCGTGTGTCATCAATATGGTATTAATGACACTTAATCGGGTCTTGAAGTCTTTGATTGACCCTTGAAGGTCCGAGCTGTTGGGGGGTCCACCAGTATGATTGTTGAGGCCGAAGGTCCGGCGGTTGGACACGTGGAAGCTTTGGAGCTTTCCGTCTGGGACGGGTAGGTCTGGTGTAGATGTAAACGTGTCGGGCCCGGAGCTTCCCTCTGTTGCGGGTTAGGTCCGGGGGTGTTGCACAGGTGTTTGGCCTGGAGCTATCCCATGTGTGGGATGTAGGTCCGGTTGCTGTATACACGTGGCAGCACCAGGACTAACCATAGATGTGCCATTGGCGGTAGTCCGCAGTTAAACCAATGCCGCGTGGCATATCCAGGATGCGGCAGGTGAGATCTGAGCGTGCGGATCTCATGCAATTGAAGGTCACTAGTCCCTGATACAAAAACCATATCGGTTCCGTGCGCTCTGTCAGGCCGCTGCCCTCGGGCTTCCCGCCTTTCATGATGACAACCGTTCGACTGGGGTAAGGACCTCGACTTGATCGTCGGGGTGGCCCCGGGCCCCTTTGTCATTGGAAGGGTGAAGTTTTTGAATTGTATTGTCGGCTCCTCTGCGGTTTCCATCCAAGCGTTGGAGGGGCTTACTTAAGAAGGAAAGTGCACACCGTTTGGGGATTCTTTACGCCTTCATTCGAACTTGCGCTCAAATCCTCCAAACTTTTGCTTGCTTTTCCTCTCTCGCCACGCTGTGTCGCGATGAAGTTGAGACTCCCCAAGAGCCGCATCGAGAGCAAGAAGGAGTTGTCTAGGGTCTGGACCTACATGGGATGGTCCAGTGACTCCTTCGACAACGACACTCGCTGCGGCAAGCTTCCCTTCGAGAAGGAGCGAGCCAGAGATATGGTGTACTTCCTTGGGTACGCCATGGCGGGTTTGATCTCGCCTTTCTCCACTTTCTTTCTGATGCTGCTTGATTTCTATGGTCTGCAGCTCCACCATCTGGGCCCCCACTCAATCTTGCTAGTGGCGACTTTCGTCCACTTTTGCGAGATGTGGGTGGGCGTGCCCCCTTGTGTGGAGTTGTTCCAGACTTTCTTCACTGTCCACCCGACCGGAAAGAGTGATGAGTTCATCGGCTTCTACTACTTCGTGAAGCAGAAAAACTCTCCCCTCAAGTACTTGAGGTCCTTCCCTTCCAGCAAGTGGGACAACTGAAAGAAAGACTGGGTGGTCATCACTATCGAGGGACATGAGAGGCTGGAGCTGCCTGAAGGCCTTCCTGCCTCTGAATTGAGGTCGACTTGGACACCAACTTGACCGGTGAAACCTTGAAGACCCATCTCAAGAAGGTCCAGCCTGGGAACAACGACCCTGGCGATGTGTCTCCACCGGCGACCTTCCTGCCTCTGAATATGATATCAGAGGAGTGCACAGAGCTCTAGAGGAAGATGCCGCTGTTGGATGACTTGGGCCTCGTGGAGAGGCGACCAACCTCTGGGGTGGCAATCTCCGGAGCTTCTGAAGGAGGCTCCACTCCCGCCCCAAAGCCAAGAGCTGGAGTTGTAGGCAAGGGCAAGGAGTTGGCCGAGCCCTCGAGCCGCAAGAGGAAGCTGAAGCATGCCGACGGGAGGTCCGTCAGGCCTGCTCCTTCCATGACGGCTCCTTCTCCCAGGCGGAGGAGGTCTTCGGTGGCGGCAACCACTCCAGCATCAGCATCTCCCCAGGGTGCTAGCTCCGACCATGTGACTCCAATACCAGGGCCAACTGAGGGCTCTGGGTCCGTATGTCCTTCCTGGTCAAGGGGGGCCTCAACCAAGAAGGCGCCAAAGGCAGCAGCAAGCTTCGGGGAACCTTCCGGAGCTACCACGCAAATGGCGACAGGGTCCGGCACCAAGCATCCGGGGAAGAGGTTTCGCGCTAGCTGGAGCGAAAGCCTTTCGAGGTAAATTTTGTTTTTTACCCCAGTTGATTGTTTTTTGTTGTAATTGTGTTTTTAGTTTCTTTGTCCTTCATCCACAGAGTTCCCAAGAAAGGGACTCAAGCTCCGGTTCCTGTAGCAGCAGCTGAGGCTGTGCAGGCGAAAGCTCCGACTCCAATCTCAGCGCCGCCCCAAGAGGTGGCTGAGGCTGCAACAGCTCTGGCGCCGGCTATCGTGTTCCTAGACCTCGACTCATCCCCATAAGCTCCCGTGGTAGCGCCGGACCACGGCAATGAAGATGTACCAGCGGCACCATCCCCGGAGGTCGAAGCTCCGGGTTTGGATGTTGAGATGACGGACGCTCCGGCCTTAGAGTTGGATGTAGCTGCAGTCCCGGCCCTAGAGCTGAATGTTGTTGAAGCCCCAGCAATTGAGCCGGTGGTTGATGAAGTCCCAGCGGTAGAGCCGGTGGCTGATAAAGTTCCGGCGCCCGAGCCGGTCGTCAAAGAAGTTCTGGCGGCTGAGCCGGTTGCTGCAGAAGTGTCGGCACCCGAGCCCATGATGGTCGAAGCGCCAGCGCCTGAGCCAGTGATGGAGGAGGCGCCAACGTCGGAGCCGGAAGTGGCTTCAGCTCCGGCCGAACCTTCAACGCATGCCCCAGAGGTGGTGGTCCCGGAGGTGCCCGTGCCTGAGCCAGGGTGCCTAGATGAAGCTGCCTGCCCCCCGCCTGAGGGGCCAGTTGTTGATGACCTGGCAACGGGCCCTTCGGAGCCAACTCCGGAGGTCGAAACTTCTGTTGCAGGACCTTCCTTGGCGGCGGCCGAGGCTATCTCGGAGGACGGCCCTAGTGCCATGGAAACCCAGGGGACTGCTCTTGTAGAGTGGGACCCGATTTTTGTCACGGAGAACCCGCTGGAGCCAGTGGAGAGGACCCCGGCAGGTCCGGACCCGATCCCTCTGTTGTTATCTACTGACAACGCCTGCTCCAGTCTTCGTCAGGTCTAGCTGGCTTTTTACCACGACAGCAAGGCCCTCTAGGAGGAGCGCCAAACTCTTAGGAGGTGGCACAACCGGCTCCAATTCAAGACCAAGCTGGCGCAGTCTAGGTTGGCTGACGACAAGGAGTGAGTGAAGAATGAGAAGGTCCAGTTGGAGTACTGGGGTAAGCTGCTGGATGAGAGGGAAAGCATGGTGCAATCCCTTGACAACCAGTCCTGGGCCATCCACGAATAGGCCGTAGCTGCTAATAATGCGTCGAATGATCACGGGGAGAAGCTCAGCGCCATCCATGACAGCCTCGTCAACCGCCGGGAGGCCCTTGAGGAGCGGGAGAAAAAGCTAGAGGATGAAGAGCAAAAACTCCTGGAGTTGCGGGATGACCTCGTGAAGAGGGAATAAGAGCTTACTCAGAGGGTAACTCTGGGTGACAATAGTCTCGTGGAGCGCACCAAAAAGTTGGATGGGCGCTGCGAGAAAGAGGAGAAGAAGGCCTGACGGTGAGGACAGGACCTCCAAAAGAGGGAGGATGAAATTGCTGCCAGGGAGAAGAAGGTGCGGGGCTGGGAGAAGGACCTGGTCGACCGCTAGAACAAGATCCACCTCCAGGAGGAGGAGCTCAGTAAACTCAAAAGGCAGGTTGCTGAAAAGATTCAGTAGAACACCAAAGAGGTTGAGCGCCTTGCCCGTGAGAATTCGGAGCTCGCGGCGACCAGAAGATCCTTGGAGGAGATGCGAGGCTCGAGGGCTGCGGAGTCCCAACAAGTTTGGGACTTCCTGGGCAAAGCCAATGACGCGCTGACGCCAATGGGTTTTAGTCCCGTGCGTCCGGATGATCCAGAGCCGGAGCTAGACCAGGCGTTGCAGGCGTTGAGTTCGGCAGGAAACAAGCTCACCAAGATGGGCGATGTCATCGCGGACCAGCTGGAAATCGAAGGACAATCCCTGGTGAAGAACGTAGCAGAATACGTGCTGACGTGCTACACAACCCGAGACCCTCAATTCTCACTGGACCCGGTGATTGAAGGTCCCATCGACGGAGAGGGAGAAGCCGCCCAAGCCAGCGTGTCGGAGGTTGCCCAAAAGGTCACCTCATTCTTCCATAGGGTCTAGGACTCTCTCTTTGTGGCTCCCGCTTGTATTCTCTCTTCTTTTTCTCCAATTTTGTAATCTCTTGTCTCCAGATGAATGAAATCCAAGTTTTTATGAATTTCATTTTTGTCTTCAACATCTTTGTCTCACTTGGCCCCCTAGTAGATGTACACAATTTGATTGTGAACATGTACCAAGAGGATGTAACAGTTGTTCAAGACTTGCGTCCTTCGAACTTGTAGAACGTAGGTCCGATGTGTTCGATAGTAGAGGCCCCCTGAGGTTGTCGGAGCTTAGTAGCTCCGGCATTGACCATCGTTAGAGCTTAGTAGCTCTGGCAGCAGTCTTCATCAATGCGTAGAGCATCGCCGTTTAGTCCTCTGGGGTGTCGGAGCTTGGTAGCTCCGGTAGTGACCTCTGTCAACACACGGTGTGTCGACAGCAGACCCTACTATGGAATCTTCCCACCATCTTTTGTTTACATTGACGGCTGGCCCCCTCACTTTACCGGAGCTTAGTATCTCTAGAGACGCTCGTTATCAATGTTTGGAACATCGACACAAGCCACCTTAGGGGATGTCAGGGCTTTGGTAGCTTCGGTCATTCACCATCATCATGGGATCTTTATTTTTCCTGCACACTAAAGTCAAGGAAAACAGTAAAATCCATTTCTTATCTATAACTCAACTGGGACTTACTATTCCCGAGAAAGTTTTAGGTCAAACACAATTCTAAATACAATCAAGTGCACTGGCTTGTTTCCTCTAGGTCCGATCTTTTCTGGAATCGCCTTACTTTGGCCTGTCGGAGTGTAGGTAGAGTGGCGTACTTAGGGTGCATGACCAGGCTAAGTCGATAGTACACTCCAACCGTAGATTGGCTTGGCGGCATTCAGACGAGTAGACCATTAACAATGTTTGGACCCAGAAGAATAGACGATGCAACTCGAATTGTACATGAACTGGTTGAGCTAAAGTTTCTTAAGAATTGCACAACTTTGTTATATACAAGAAAGAGAAAAATAAAAAATATTGAGCCTGTACAAAATAAATGCACGTGGAGTCTGTTTTCACACAATGATGTCTTTCATTATAGGTCCGGGGTACAGGAGAAACAAGTACACTCTTAGGGTACGAAACTAGGCTAAGTGTGTTTTGTTTTTCGTTTGACCCAAGGTAGCTAGCTACACTTTTAGTTCTGAGACTGTGACAAGTGTTGCCTGAACTTTGCGGACCCAAGGCTGTTCTCCTGGAGGAGCTACCCGACTCTGTACAATGACTCTATAACATACATCACATGTAATTACAGACTCACCTCCGTGATATTAAGCGTAGAACTTACGGAGGTGCTCAATGCTCCAAGGATTAGGGAGCGGTGTCCCATCCTCGGTTGCCAAGCGAACGCATCCGGGACGGATACTTTGATCACTCGGAAGGGCCCTTCCAAGCTGGGGGAAAGTTTGTTTAACCCTTCTCTGGATTGTATTCTCCGTAGCACTAGATCGCCTTCCTCGAGCTGTCGGCTGTGAACATGCTATTGGTGATAGCGCCAAATAGCTTGGCGGTATCGGGCATTCCGAACAGCTGCTCGACTCCTTTCCTCTTCAAGGAGGTCAAGGTCTTCACGCCGGAGCTGGTCCTGCGTGGCATCGTCGAAGGTCCAGACCCGGAGCGACCCCAAGGTGATTTTCGGAGGAAGGACTGCTTTAGCTCCGTAAACCAGGAAGAAGGGTGTCTCTCCAGTTGACCGGTTCGGAGTTGTCCTGTTGGCCCATAGAGTGGGCGGAAGCTCTTCGATCCAGTTGGCTCCATGTTTTTTCAGGCGCTCATATGTCCGTGTCTTGAGTCCTTTTAGGATTTCTGCATTTGCTCTCTCAGCTTGGCTGTTGCTTGCCGGGTGAGCTATGGAGGCATAGCTGACCTGAATGCCGAGGTATTCGCAATATCTTTGGAATGCAAAGCTTGTGAACTGGTCCCATTATCAGTTATGATCTTGTTTGAGACTCCAAATCTGCATACGATTGACTGCAAGAAGTTGATAGCTGATTGCTTGTTAATTGTCACAACTGGCGTTGCTTCTGGCCATTTGGTGAATTTGTCAATGGCAACATACAGGAACTTGTAACCTCTGACAACTCTTGGGAAAGGTCCCAAGATATCCACCCCCCACACAGCGAAAGGCCATGTAGGAGGTATCATTTGTAGAGGCTGAGCTGGTGTGTGAATTTGCTTTGCATGGAACTGTCATGCTTCGCATTTCTTCACTAGCTCAGTTGCATCCTGGAGCGCTATAGGCCAGTAGAAGCCATGCCGGAAGGCTTTACCGACCAGCGTGTAGGAAGACGCGTGGTTCCCACACTCGCCTCCATGGATTTCCGCGAGGAGCTCACAGTCTTCTTCCCTTGTAATGCACTGCATTAGGACGCCGTTGGCACCACGCCGATAGAGATCCCCTTCTACCAGCGTGTATCTTTTAGCCAATTTGACTATCCGATCAGCGGATACATTATCTTTAGGAAGGAAATTGTCTTTCAAGTAGCTCTGGATCTCCGAGATCCATGCATCGGAGCTAGCTTGAGGATTTGAGTCTTGCATGCTGGGTTGCTCGGAGCTTCCTGCAGCACCTAAGACCCTTGATGGACGCCATGGTAACAGGGCCATTGGGACCGCCAGCTTCGAGGTGCTGGTCTCGCCCCCTTCGCTCAGTTCGGCAAGCTGAGCTATAGGTTTAGACAACCTCCGGACGAAGGTTCCGTCGGGAGCCGGAGCCCCGGTTGAAGCTTTCGTCCAGAGTTCGTCGGCTTCAGCGTTGTTGAGACGCTAGACATGGCAAAGATCCATGACGTCGAAGTCCTTCTGAAGCTTCTGGACTTCAAGTAGGTATGCGGCTAGTTGAGGGTTGTTGCAGCAACATTCACCTTTGACTTGTTTTACAACATGTTGTGAATCACCCTTTACCAACAGCTGCTTGACACCATACGATAGTGCCACCTTAAGTCCATAAATTAGTGCTTCATACTCCGCCATGTTGTGTGACACCCGGTTCCGAAAATGAACCAAGTGAATGCATATGTGTGCCCAGGACGTTCAACACACATACAGGAGTGCAATCACAAACAATATACAGATAATTACCACAACAAAAGATTAATTATCAAACTTTATTGCACAAACCATATTATCCTCGAACACAAGCTCTAATGAATATCAATGACAAGTACAACTAATGCAGCGGAAGTAAACTGAAATAAGCAAACTAAACAGCTAGGCAGCATAAGCGATATGGTATAGCACAACTCCATGCAACACCACAGGCAAAGATGATGGTAGACATGGCCTAGAACTCCGCATTATCATCATTAAACTCCCAATCCTGACCTGCAACTGTTGGGGGGGATTACAAGAGTGAGTACATGTCGTACTCAGCAAGTGTGGAATGTATGACATGTATCTAATTCAAATGACGACAATAATAATGGCTAAGTGCTGAAAAGTACATTAAAACATTTGAAAAGCAATATATTATATGTAAGTGAAATAAACCCATCATATCCCAAAACGAATATATAAGTCCATAATCCATATCCATCATCATTAACCCAGGCTTCACCATTACCATTAACCACATCTAATACCATAATTAATCCATAACCAGCCATAACCAATACCAAACCATAATCATCCCAAATCCCAATTTCCCTCTAATCATGTAGGTCATCCAGGTGCTCTTAACCGGGAGCACGACTATCATGATAGTTTTAATACTCTGCAGAGTTTGTACCACTTTACCCACGTGTTTGTGATTTCATCACCCGTTGGCGACTATAGAACCTCCCTTATGCCAATTACACTTTCTTTGGTGTATGGCCAAGAGATCACAAAATAGCCTTTACAAAGGGACTACTAGCATGTACGGACCCACTGAGGTTTCACCGGTGGCGATGTCTCCTACAGAGCACGTCTTCAACAAGAGCCCCCTCT
The DNA here is from genome assembly GCA_036927565.1 of Tuctoria greenei. Lineage (NCBI taxonomy): Eukaryota > Viridiplantae > Streptophyta > Magnoliopsida > Poales > Poaceae > Tuctoria > Tuctoria greenei. The sequence goes on along the minus strand of JAYESD010000005.1, from coordinate 169,199,736 downwards.
TGTTTCATTCGGATCCCAGGGAGTCCCTGCCACAAATCCAAACCCAATCCGACTCCCCTTCCCCGGTGCGCAAAATGATCCGTGCAATACTAGCAATACCCTAATTAATCAGCTACGCTGCACCCATACTTGGCCTCTTGGTGGCACTGTAGTCCTGGCCTCGCATAAACTGGTCCTTAGATCTAAAGCAAGCAAACCACCATAACATCCAACCCATCCACATACCAGGCTTGCTTAGATCACCCATTACCATGTCATATTAACCAGTTTATGTTAACCAGAATATCATTAATGCATAATTAAATGTGTAGTGTTGTTTTCCCATCCCAATTAATTAAGCAAAGCAAAAAGGTCAAAAAGCCCATCCCGACTCTCTACCATAATTCCAGGTGACAAGGGTGGTTAAACAAAGCTAGTCAACTTCCTATCACGGGATTCCCATTAAATTGACACAAGCATGCAATTTTGCAAACAAAACATTTATTTTCAAACTAGATCAATATGCTTCAAGGACACTTGCCTTGCTCCGGCGGATAGGGTTGCTCAAGCGCTTCGAAGTCTTATGGTTCTATATATAGGCGTAGGCTAGGGCACATGCGGCACCGTGGCCGATTCGGCCCGGGCGAGCGCGCGGGGCTGGCGCTAGGCGCACTGGCGCGGGAGCTAGGGCCGGTCGGGCGGGGCGCGCTGGGCGCGTGGGGCCAGCTAGCGGGCGGTGCGGGGCGCCGCGCGTGGGAGCTGGCGCACGCGCTGGCTGGGCCATCGGCCTAGCCCGCAGTGTTGGTATGTTTTTATTTTTATACTTTCTTTTCTTTTATTATTTTATTATTATTATATATTTTATTATTTATATTATTATTATATATATTATTTATTTATATATATATATATTTATTTGTTTCTTTAGGTTTCACAAATATATTTATTTTATATATATATATATATATTATTATTATATTTATTCCCTAATACATGTTATACACTATTATTTTCTTTTTCTTCTTTTGCTACACATATTTTGTATATATGCTCCATCTTTTTTTTTTATTATTATTCATCTTCTAAAATTTTCTTTTCCAATTACTTTTCTACTGTATAAAATTTCTATTTTGATTTTAATAGATCTTGATACTCAGTTTATATCTAAATATGAATGCATGTGTATAGACAATTTAGTTCTTTTTCTTTTCTTTTTATTTCTTTTCTTCCATATCGTTATGCTAATTTAATTTATTTTAATGTACTTAGTCTGGTAAATAAATTTCTTTTAGCTTATTTATTTTTGTAATAAATTTTCAATACATGAAGATGAATGCAAAATGCAATGTGAGATGCATATATTTTATATTTTTATTTATAAAAAAATTCCTCCCATTGTTAACTCTAAATTCCCATTTAAATTTTAAATTTGCCGAAACTCAAAAATCAGGGTGTTCCATGTTGTTGGTTGCCTTGAAGTCAAGGTGCACCATGTATTTAACCTTTTCCCCGGTCGGAGCGAGGAGAAGGACTCCAGCTCCGGCCCCCTGCTTCTGCACGGAGCCGTCGAAGTAGAGAGTCCAGTGAGGCTCAGTGAAGACCGGAACCTTGGGTTCTGACTTCTGCTCACTGGGGCCCCTAGGATTTGATGGAGAGGGGGTCCATTCCGCCACGAAGTCCGCCAATGCTTGACTCTTGATCGCCTGTCTTGGAACGAATTCAAGGTCGAACTCGGCTAATTCCACTGCCCAATTTGCAATGTTCCCAGTGGAATTGGGGTTATGCAAGATTGCACGTAGTGGATAAAAAGTTACCACTGAAATCTTGTGAGCTTGGAAGTAGTGTCAGAGCTTCCTAGAGGCAATAAGAACTGCGTAGAGCAGCTTAGGCACCTCCAGGTACCGAGTCTTGGCATCATGGAGTACTTTGCTGATGAAGTACACTGGGCACTAGACCGTCTGGACCCTCCCGAAGGGGCCCAGAGCTTCCTCCTCATCTACCCGGACCCTCCCGGAGGGGTTCATACCTCGTTCGGGCACCTCCGGGTTCCGGTTGGAGGAACCCGTAGCTTCTTCTGAAGTGACCCGGACCTTCCTGAAGGGGTCCGGATCTTGTTGCTCAGTAGCAGTGACTCCTTCATTTGAAGGAGATGGATCCTCCGGAGTCTCTCCTTGAGGATACAGGTCTGGGAGCTGGGACCCAGACTCGACTTCAGGTAGCTCCGGACCCTCCCGAAGGGGTCTGGATTCCTAAACTGGAGATGGTTCTAGCCTTTTCGCAACCAGGACCATGCTGGCAACTTTCTCAGTTGCCGAAATGTAAAGCATGAGTGGCTCACCAGGGTTCGGAGCTACCAAGGTTGGTAGGGTGGTGAGGACCTGCTTCAGCTCCTGGAATGCCTTCTCTGCTTCTTCAGACCATTGGAATGGTCCGGACATCCTAAACAGCTTGAAGAAGGGTAGCGCCCGTTCCGCCAGCCTTGAGATGAACCGACTAAGGGCAGCTAGACATCCAGTTAGCTTCTGGACGTCCTTGATGCGGGCTGGTGGCTGCATGTCTTCAATAGCTTTTATCTTCGCCGGGTTTGCTTCTATTCCTCGGTGATTTACCAAGAAACCGAGAAGTTTTCCGAAACTAACCCCGAAGACACACTTGTCCGGGTTCATCTTCGTGCGAGTGACTCGCAACTTGTCGAAGACAGCTTGCAAGGTGTTAAGGAATGACTCCTTGTTCTTGATCTTGACGACGATGTCATCGACATACACTTCCACTACGTCTCTGATGAGCTCTCCAAAAGTTTTGTACATAGCTCTTACAAATGTTGAAGCAATGTTCTTGAGACCAAATGGCATGGCAGTGTAACAATATAATCCATCTACTGTGATGAAGGAGGTATGCTCTTCATCTTCCCTAGACATTCTGATTTGATGGTACCCAGAATATGCGTCTAGGAAACACAGTAATTCACACCCGAAGGTGGAATCCACTATCTGATCTATTCTATATAGTGGGAATGGATCTTTCGGACATGCCTTATTTAGTGTAGTGTAGTCGATACACATCCGAAGCTTCTCGCCAACCTTGGGTACAATGGCTGGGTTTACGAGCCATTTTGGGTGGAAGACTTCTCGGATTAATCCATCTTCGAGCAACTTCTTCACTTCTTGACGTATGAATTTTTGTCGCTCTACAGATTTCTTCCAAGGCTTCTGGTGTACAGGCCGAGCATTGGGATAGATCTTCAGATTGTGCTCGATCACTTCCCTAGGGATCCCAGGCATATGTGACGGTTGTCAGGCAAACACGTCGATATTAGCCTGGAGGAAAGTGATGAGCGCGAGTTCCTATTTGTCATTCAGACCTCCCGATATACGGGTGGTCTGAGCGCCATTGGAACCGATTTGGATGACTTTGACAGGAATGTCGGTGTCGCCGCTTGGTTGCACACGAGGTGCGGAGGTTGAGTCTCGATGACGAATGCTCGGGGGTTTCAGAGCTTGCTCCTTTCCGGATTCTTCCTCCTGCGCTGTCGCAAGCACATGGAGTTCTTCCAGAGCTATCACTCTGACGGTGCGATCTCCACGGATCCGGAGAACACCGACTGGTGTTGGCATCTTCAATACCAAGTAACCATAATGAGCAGCAGCCATGAACTTGTATAAGGCTGGCCTGCCCAAAATGGTGTTGAATGGTAAGTTGATCTGCGCCACGTCGAAGACCAACTTCTCAGTGCGGTAATTCTCCTGGGTCTCGAAGGTCACCGGAAGAGTAATTGCTCCGAGTGAGGTTATGGCCCCTGGACCTACTCCGGAGAAAGATCGAGAGGGGCGAAGGTCCGAAGGTCGGAGCTGAAGCTTGACGAAAGCTTCAAAGATTATGAGGTTCAGCCCCGAACCTCCGTCCACCATTACATGCTGGGGTTGGATGTTGTTGATGGTCAGAGATACCATCAGTGGGAGTTAGCCAGCTCCGATCATATTCCGAGGGCAGTCGGATGCATCGAAAGTGATGGCAGTGTCCATCCACTTCCGGTGCGGCTCCACCCTGGCGGTGGGAGCTACTGAGGCCATGTCCCGCCGCATGGTCTTGAGGACACGATGGGAGGTGATCTCCCACAAACCACCAAAGATGGTGTTCATGGTTTTCCGATGTTCGTTGTTGGAGACATCAGAGTCATCGCCGACAGAGGTGTAAACAACCTTCAAGACCTTTTTAGGGCCCTGAAAGCCTAACTCCTCCTCAGCTGGATCTTTGTTGACTTTCTGTTTCCCTTCCCTTTGACGGAAAGGAACTTCTTAACGGCGCTTGTTGTAGCACTCGGCAATCCTTCTAGATTATGGATGTTCAACTTGTGTATAGGACACAACATCTTAGAGATGCCTCCATCTTCAGACGACGGTCGAGGTTGTTTTTCGGGGCGTGACCCCCGGCCACCAAGAGTTGCAGCAGCTGCAGCAGTTGGGTGTCGGCCGATGGCTTTTTCTTGCCGTTGGACTTTTTCTTCTTTTTACCACTCCCGGAGGTAGTGGCTTCACCCTTGGAGGATTGTTTTTGTCCTTCGGAGGTGGTTGGGAGTGCATTTCATGGCCCTCCACAGCTTTGGCACATTTATCTGCCAAGCTGAAGAGTTCCGTGACGCTGGTGATCTCCTTGGTCGCTAGCTTCTCCAGCATCTTCTTGTCTCGTACGCCCTGTCTAAATGCCACAATAACATAGGTGTAAGGATCGAATGCCCAAGAGAGGGGGGGGGGTGAATTGGGCTTCTTTTAAAAAATCTAAGCAATAAAACTTAATCCCTAAAAGACCAATTCCCTACGCAAACAATCTATGCATTGAAGTAAATAGCAACTTCGCGGAATATAAAATGCATAAACGTAAGGGAGAGGAAGAGGATGCAAACTCCCGAGGAGACACAAGGATTTATCCCGTGGTTCGGCAGGATCGTCAAGATCTTCCTACATCCACGTTGTGGCACCTATCAAAGGGTATAGCCACACCCAAGTCACCGAGACGAGGGATCTCCACTATTCTTCTCCGTTTGCCAACCTCGGCAAGGTGGAGCTCAAGCCTTGTACAACTTCGACCCTCCGGGCTTCCACAAATGCCTTGGCAAGCTCCAGAAGTCTCTCACAGTTACAAACACCAAGGGACACTCCCTTGAGGCTCTCACTATCCTAGAGATTCCACTCACCCAGAATGGAGGCACACAAGCTCTCTCTCTAGCTAGTTCTAGCCTATCTCTTGGTGTGTAGGTGGTCGAAATGATGTATAAGTGATGGCTCTTGGTCTTGAACGCTTGTGGATGTGTTGAGAATGTCTGGTGATCAAGACTTGTCGAAATGACCGGTTTAAAGAGTATTTATAGCCAGCCTCCACGAAATAGCCGTTGGAAAAGTAGGCTGACATGACTTTTCTGCGAACATCGGATGATCCGATGTCTCCCCTTTAGTTATCATCGGTCAAGTTTACTTTAGCTGATGTCATTGTGTCAGATATGACCGTTGTTAGACCGATGTTGCACTTGTCTTCTCATCAGATGATCCGGTGGCTCTTCCTCCAGAATTGACTCAAACTTGATGCTTACTGGAGTGATTGACCGATGTGTATATTTCTATACATCGGTTGATCCGGTGCTACACTTGGTCCAAGGATATTACAAACTGTACTGATGGACCGATGTAGCTGAGCCCTTAACATCGGACGATCTGGTGTGTGCTTTGTTCTGAGGTCTTCTTCTTCTGCTGAACAAACTCGACCAACGTGTTGTTCTCTGGAATCATCGGTTGATCTGGTGAGTTGATTTTGTTTGCTTCGAGTTGTTTCTAAGTGATTCTTTTGTGTCTTGCTCGATTGACCTCTTAGACTTTTGTTGGAAATGTGCTTTTGATGGTTGTCAAGCATTAAGTGTCATCAATTGTGGTTGAATGACTTTGACATAAGAGCTTTCACTTCTTGTCTTCATATCATTGATTTGATCTCATAAAGTGATTGTATATGGGTCTCCAATGACATATAGATTTCATTTGATTGAGTGATTATGGGGACCTTGCATTCACAAATTCATTAGTAAAATCCAATGGTTGTCATTAATCACCGAAACCGTACCTCCTGGGCGCCTAGATGCATTCAATCTCCCCCTTTTTGGTGATTGATGACAACACAACAATTAAAGCACAATGGTAATGAATTTGATAGTACGAAAACTTAAGAGGATATGCAATGAATACAAGATTATTACACTTAAAATTTGAAAGATCAATCAAAGAATAACTCAAGTGAATAAGTGATCATAAGATAGGCACCAAATAAGATCAATAAATTAATAAAATAAGAGTACTCAATAAACACCAAATGAGTAGCAAAAGCATCGAATTACAAAAGATAAGCACCAAATTACAAAAGATAGAGAAACAGACTCCCCCTGAGACTAAGCAACCCCCCCCCCCCTGACTCTCTAACTCTTCTCCCCCTTTGGCATCAAGACACCAAAAAGGGATCCGAGTGCCTAAGGACCCTGAGTACTAGGCGCGATGACGAACTGGTCACCGTCTCTGTCGTTGGAGCTGCTGCCTGGAGTAGAGGTGGAAGGGGCTGTCGGAGTCGTAGGAGCCGTCGTTGGTGCCTGCTGGGTAGGAGCTGCTGGAACAGGGGCACTGACGACGGATGCCAGCGTCTGCTGGAACAACGTCGTAGCCGGCATCGGAGAGTGAATTGGTGCGCCGGGAGCCAGCAATGGAGACATGTTGATCGAAGGGATCGGCGTAGTCGGCACCGGAGCGGCAGTTGGAGCAAGGACAGGCGGTGGTGGAGCAACGCCTGGCAGCTACGACGGGAGGGCAATCCCGGTCTGGGTGTAGAGGTTGGTGATCAACCCCAGGATGCCCATCATCGCCTGCTGCGTCTGCTGCTGCTGGTCGAGGGAGCGCTGGTGCATCTGGTCTATCAGCCCAATCAGCCTGTTAGTGTCCTCACGCCTCTCACGGGCGATCTGGCGCTGCATCTCCTGCTGCTGCTGCTGGAGCTCCAGAAGACGTGCTGGCACTGCTGCTCAACCATCTGCTGTAGGAGTGAGGTGAGCTCGGACGGCTGAGAGTCCTGTGCCTCTAATACGGGAGGTGGAGTAGGTGGTGGCACTGTAGAGCCTCCAGCCTCCACGTCGTGCTGCCTGGGTGAGGGAGGAGGAGGGAAGTACTCCTCAACACTGTCATCCGTGTCGCTCTTGGACCATATGTGCTGCAAGTCCTCACCCTAAGCCTCTGCCTCGGCCAGCCTCTCATCCTCCTTCTCCAGATCCGACCAGTCATCCTCGGATAGTCGAGCCCGAACCTGACGCTCGACTGGACGGCCAAGGCAGTGGTCTCTAGGAGCTGGAGCACGGTAGTGGCTGAACCGTGTGACACTCTCGTCAGTGAGACGATCACGCATGACAGACTCCTCAGGAACCATCATAGAGAGCAGGTAGCTGATCCAGTGTCCATACACGAGCTGCCTCACCATGCCCACTCCGTCAGTGATCACATCCTCCATCTCGCATATGAGAACGTCCACTATATCGAACTCCATCCTGTTCATGATGTAGAACAGGAGGGTCTGCTGTAGACTGGTGAACCCCTCTAGATACCCGGACCTCGGCAGGAGTGTGCGGTGCAAGGCAAGGTGCACTGCGCGCGCAGCTGGAGTCAGCAGTGCCGGTACCCTCGGCTGGTCTGGAGAGAAGGTCGGTCTGAACAAAGAGCGGATCTCCTCCAGTGGTGGTGCCACTCCTCCAGTGAGCGGCCTCCTCAGTGGATCTGCCTGACCATACACCCTCTCATGCACGCAACTGTCGTGCAGGTCCACTCCCAGCAGTTGTGCAAGCGTCTGTCTCATCACGTGAAGGTGTTGTCCCATGAACATGAAGTCAATCGACCTGCGTCCCTCAGAGACGTAGAGGGTAGCGTAGAACACGCGGACCCAATCTTCCACATATGCACTCTTCTCATAGGACATCAGCTGGACCAGCCCTCTGTACCTCTCAAAGTAGGGGCGAATCTCTGTCTCTGCTGCTAGGGCAAGCTGATCCCAATCCAGAAAGTTATGTTGGAATAACTTGTGGCCTCGGCGTCTATAGGTCTCATAGAGTGACGCCTGCGCCACAGTCCAGAAACGACTGTCCACCAGAGCCTCTCTGGGCTGCGGGTACCACTCCTCAAGCAACACACTCCATCTGAGTCTTCGAAGTTGCTTGGCCTTCATCTTCCGGTAATCTGTCAACCGGACTCCTTCACCGACGTGGACGGTGGTGTCCATCTCGTAGATGGCTCTCTGGGCCTCCCTGTCCTCGCGACGATCGGCAACCTTCGGTCTCGGACATGGTGCTGCCGCGGGATGCCCCGCACGGGTTCGGGCTGAGCACCGGCGGACATGTGGCTCTTCTGGCTGTTCTTCGGCCTCAGACTCATCGATCACGGGAGGCTGCCTCGAACGAGCCTCGCGGATCCTCAGTGATCCTCCTAGGCCACGCTCTCGCTCCTCGGCGGCGCGAGCGGCCATCAACGCCTTCTTTTCCTCCTTCGAGAGCTTATGCTTCTTCGCGGCCGGCTGCACAATGGCTTTGCCCTTGTTCTTCTTGTCACGAGCCATTGCGATGCGCGAGAATGAGGTCGACGACGTCGAATGCACGAAACAGTGACACGGAGATCGACGGGGCCAGGAAATCCTAGCGACGTGGTGGTGGCCGTAGAGGGAGGCACCACGGTGGTGAGGCTGTTGTGGTGGAGAGAGGCGGCATCGGCGCTTGGGTGGAGCGGCGGTAGCTATGGTGGAGGCGAGTGGCGGCAGCGGTTGCGATGGTGCAGCGGCGGCGGCCGGAGGGCTGCGGTGGCGGCGCTCGGGCGAGAGGATTGGCAGCGAATGAGTCGGGATCGGGGAGAGAGAAACGACGGAGGCGAAGCGCCGTTTAAATAGTGGGTCCCAAACCCTAGCCAAAACTTTAACACCGGATAGACCGATGTAGAAACGATAGAATCATCGGTCGAATGGCACAGTAAGGGTATTCAAAAAAGGTATCGTTGACATCGGATGGACCGACATGCAAAGAGATAGCATCGGTCGAATTCAACACAGTTCCAGAAGTGTGAACACCGGATCGACCGATGTTTTTCAGAATGAACTCGTCGGATGATTTGAGGTACTGACTGAACTGGCCCTTAGCTTTTGAACACCAACTGATCCGATGATGGTCTGACCTAAGCATCAGATAATCCGATGACTACTAAACAGCAACATCCCATATATGTCCTTTGACCAAACAAACAAAAAATGAAAAACACATGTCTTAGGACTTTTTGGGCAACCCCTCACCCCTCAAAAAGCTAATATGCCAATAACTTGGCTAAGCCTAAAGAAAATGGAACACCGAGAAAAATGGGAGGAAATTATCCAAATAAAGTGTAAGGCCCATGCTTTGTGAGCTAGAGTATGAAGACTTCTATCTCTTTAAAGCATGTTCCTCTAGGCATTAACGCACCTAACATTTTGTTCTTTCCACCACATATGAGTTGAGATATTGCATTTCAAACAAGTCTCTTTCTCATGAGGTGGGTTCCCCTTTGTGACAATCTACCGTATGCAATGCCAAACATTTTATAATGCAAGAAATTACAAATCTATATGGCAGGCATCATGCAAGACATAAAGTAAATCTATCTTGCCAAATTTGAACCTTTCAAAGGCTTCTTCAGGGAGAGCCACTCTCCAAGCCTTGGGAAAACCCAAAAGAACCTCCATCCCAAGCTAACCCTTGCTCACCCTATCCTTTGAGAGTTAGGCAAGACCTATATGAGATGCATTCTTACATGACGTTTGTTGCATCTAGCACATTTAATTCACTTCTTAGCCTAGAAAAAGTTTTCTCATCAAGTGGTTTAGTGAAGATATCCACCAATTGTTCTTCGGACCTAACACCTCGCAATGAGATGTCTCCCTTAGCTTCATGGTCCCTTAAGAAATGATGGCGAATATCAATGTGCTTAGTGTGGGAGTGTTGAACGGGGTTTTTAGCTATCTTAACTGCACTTTCATTGTCACAAAGGAGAGGCACACAACCAAGTTTAATACCAAAGTCCAAAAGGGTTTGCTTCATATAAAGAATTTGGGCACAACATGCACCGGCCGCAATATATTTCGCTTCCGCCGTGGACAAGGCGACGGAATTTTGCTTCTTGCTAGACCAAGATACTAGGGAACGCCCAAGCAAGTGGCACCCACCGGAGGTACTCTTGCGATCCACGCGGCATCCGACAAAGTCCGAATCTGAGTATCCCAAGAGGTGGAATTTTGCACCTTTAGGGTACCACAAGCCCATACTAGGGGTATGCTTAAGATACCTAAGTATCCTAAAGACCGCCTTCCGATGCGATTATTTAGGTGCCGCTTGGAAGCGAGCACATAAGCATACACTAAACATGATATCGGGCCTAGATGCGGTAAGATAAAGTAATGAACCAATCATAGAACGGTAGTTAGATTGATCAATAGGTTTACCGTCCTTATCCACGTCGAGATGACAATTTGTTGCCATTGGAGTGCTTCTTGAGCTACAATCTCCCATCTCAAATTTCTTCAAGAGGTCCTTGGTGTACTTCTCTTGATATACGAAGGTCCCCTCTTGAAGTTGCTTGATTTGGAATCCAAGGAAGAAGTTGAGCTCTCCAATCATTGACATCTCTAATTCCCTAGACATCATTTTGCCAAACTCATGGCTAAGAGCTTCGTTAGTTGAACCAAAAAATATCATCAACATAAATTTGACAAATAAACAAATCTCCGTTGATGTCTTTGGTGAAGAGTGTAGTGTCCACTCTCCCGATCTTGAATCCTTGCATGATAAGGAAATCCCGTAGTCGTTCATACCACGCCCTAGGTGCTTGCTTGAGCCCGTAGAGCGCCTTGTGCAATCTATACACATGATTAGGATTCCTCGGATCTTCAAACCCGGGAGGTTGTTCAACATAAACAAGCTCGTTAATGTAACCATTAAGAAAGGCACTTTTCACATCCATTTGATAAAGTCTAATATTATGATGTGAAGCAAAAGCAATGAGTATACGGATGGCTTCTAGCCGGGCGACCGGAGCAAATGTCTCCCCAAAGTCTAGTTCTTCAACTTGTGAGAACCCTTTGGCCACAAGTCTTGCCTTGTTGCGGACCACAACGCCATTCTCGTCTTGTTTGTTGCGGTACACCCACTTTGTTCCGATGATGTTCTTGTCCTTGGGTCGCTCCTCCAACACCCAAACTTCATTGCAGATGAAGTTGTTGAGTTCTTCTTGCATGGCCATCACCCAATTTGGGTCTTGGAGTTCTTCCTCAATATGAGTGGGTTCTACACATGAAACAAACGAGTAGTGCTCACAAAATGAAGCGAAATGGCGAGAACGTGTACTTACACCCCTTGACGGACTTCCAATGATTTGGTCCATCGGATGCGCCTTGGAGATGCGTCCATGCCTCATAAGTGGTTGTGAAGCACTTGGCGATGGTGATGCGTGTTGCTCCTCTTGTGGTTGGACTTGATCATGGACTTCTTCTTCTTCTTGATGTTGTGTAGCTTGTGAGTCTTGAATCGGCAATGGATCATCCTTCTCTTCTTCGTCAACTTGAGGCGCCATGGAGGTGTCGATGTTGGAACTTCAAGCTCCCCCTTGATCATAGCTCTCCTCAACTTTAGGCTTGACATCTCCAATGGTCATGTTCTTCATGGCTTCTCGTAGAGGCTCATCATCTATTTCATCATGACCAAAACTCTCCTCTTGGGAGCCATTAGATTCATCAAACTCAACATCACAAATTTCCTCAACTAAACAGGAGGTTTGGTTGAATACTCAATATGCTTTTGAGTTTGATGCATAACCAAGGAATATACCAACATCACATCTTCTTTCAAACTTACCGAGCCTTTTCTTGCGGTAGATTTAGCACTTGCACCCAAAGACTTGAAAGTAGGAGATGTTGGGCTTTCTCCCAATGAGAAGCTCGTACGAGGTCTTTTGAAGTAGTCGATGGAGGTAGACCCTATTTGCGGCATGGCACGCCGTGTTGATTGCTTCGGCCCAAAACTTCTCCGACGTGCCATAGTCATCAAGCATTGCTCGCGCAAGAGTGATGAGTGTCTTGTTCTTCCTTTCAACGACACCATTTTGTTAAGGAGTGTATGTGGCCGAAAACTCATGTTTTACTCCTTCACGGTCACACCACTCCCCAATGTTGTAGTTCTTGAATTCGGTGCCATTGTCACTCCGGACCTTGATGATGGGAAGTTGAAATTCCCTTTGAGCGCGGTTAGCGAAGGTCTTGAACACTTCTGGAGTTTCACTCTTGTCACCTAGAAACAAAGTCCAAGCATAGCGAGAGTAGTCATTAACAATAACAAGACAATAGAGGTTACCGCCAAGGCTTTGATATGTGGACGGTCCGAAGAGGTCCATGTGGAGTATCTCAAGTGGCTTGGAGGTTGACACCATTGTCTTCATTGGGTGGTGAGAAGCAACTTGCTTCCCGGCTTGACAAGCGCTACAAAGCTTGTTCTTCTCAAATGTGACATCCTTCACGCCGGTCACCATCCCAAGCTTGAATGACTTCTTGAGTTTGCTCATCCCTATGTGCACTATGCGTCGGTGCCATAGCCATCCCAAACTTGTCTTAGTGAAAAGGCAAGTGGTCAAGCTAGCATTCTTGTTGGAGAAGTCTACTAGGTAGAGATGTCCATGCCGAAATCCTTTGAAGACTATGTCTTGGCTTGTTTCACTACTCACAACAACATCATTTTTGCTAAATTTGCATGTTAGTCCAAGATCACATAGTTGTGCAATAGAAAGTAAATTAAAACTAAGTGACTTAATGTACAAAACATTTGAAATAGATAAGTCATTTGAAATAGCAATTTTACCTAACCCAATTACCTTTCCCTTAGAGTTATCACCAAAGGTGACTTGTTCATGATTTCCGGGGTTTCCTATGGTGGTGAACATACCATCATTGCCGGTCATATGTTGAGTGCACCCGCTATCGAGTACCCAATGCTTTCCTCCAGCTTTGTAGTTCACCTACACACATGAATTCAATTTTTGACTTTAGGCACCCAAGCCAACTTAGGTCCTTGTATGTGTGATACAAGTGTTTTTGGGACCCAGAGTTGCTTGGGGAGCTTCCCCTTCATGCCATTCATGTCTTTGCCAATGAACATTGCCTTCACCTTGCCATGTACTTTACTCAAGAGATAATAATGATCATTGATGGTAGATTTGTAGTTAGTAGGCAATTTTGGAGAAGGTCGGTTAGGAAGAGGACACTCCCTTGTGTTGTGACCGGTGACCTCACAATGTTGGCAATAAGAACCAACTTCCTTGATGAAGCTTGTTCTAAGCTCCGGTGACGGCACCTTTCCTTTGTTAGGCACCGAGAAGGATCCAAGTCCTCTCTTGTTGAAGGCCTTTGCTTGTTGGAAGAGTATTTCCTTGTGCTTGACTTATCCTTTTGAAAGTCTAGCCACACTAGTGCGGAGACTCTCAATTTCTTCCAACAAGTCCTTCTCCCTAGCATTTTCTTTCAAAGGCAAAGACTTGTGCAAGACATTAGTGGCATGAGAAGTAATGGATATCTTATCATTAAGAGTTTGTTTCTTCATAGTTTTTAACTCTTGATCAAGCACTTCATAAGCAAGGTTAAGTGCTTGTTGCTCTTGGATTAACTCATTGTGCTTTCCCAAGAGTGCTTGGTGGGCTAAGTCAAGCTCATGATGATCTAGCTTGATTTGAGCCTTATCCTCCTCAAGTTGCTTGACATGGGACTTGAGCGTGTCATGCTCTTTGAGTATGCTTTCATACTTGTCAAGCAAATCAAGGTTAGCACTCTCAAGCTTAGCACGAGTTCCTTCAAGAGCCTTAACCTTACTCTTTTCCCTCTTAATGATAGTGTGATATTCATTTATTAAAGAAGTTAAATCATCGGGGGAAAGCTCATCATCGCTAGATTCCTCACATACCTTGGTGTTACCTTTTGCCATGAGGCACATGGGCAGTGGATGAAGAGGTGAGTCATCATTGTTGGCAATGGCAAGGCCGGCCAAACTCTCTTCTTCCACTTCACTCTCTTCATCACTTGTTTCTTCGTCGGTGACCCATTCATTTGCCTCACACATGAACACCTTTTGTGGGCCATTTCTCTTCTTTGGGAAGAGTCTTGCCTTCTTTCCCTTGTCATGTTTCCTCTTCCCAAAGGATCTTGGTTTGGGTTTGGCCTCTTCTTCATCATCATCACTTTCTTCAAGCTTGCGATGCTTGCTCTTGTGGTTCTCTCTTCTTTTGTCCGGTTTTGGACAATCATAGGAAATGTGGCCTTGATCAACACAATTGTAGCAAGTCTTGTGATCATCTCTCCTTGGTAGAAACACTTTCTTCTTGGGATCAAATGTGTATCCCTTCATAGTAATCTTGGAGTTCAAGCGTGAGAACTTTCTCATCATTAGTGCAAGCTCATCATCATCATCTTCACTTGATGCTTGCTCTTCTTCACTTGAGCTAGGCTCAACCACCTTCTTCTTCTTGAGGCTTGTTTTCTTGGTGGAGGCCTTTAGAGCAATTGTTTTTGAAGATGATTGCTCCATCATCCCAAGTACACTCATCTCATGAGCGTGTATTTCTCCAATGAGCTCCGAAACTTCAATGTGGTCAAGAGAATCTTTTTGGAGCATGGAGTTGATGATGTTGTACTTTGGCTTGGGAAGGAGCATGAGGATCTTGCGGTTGATAAGTCCCTTGCCAAGAGAAGCAATGTCAAGAGCATTAATTTCTTCAATAAGTACATTCAAGCGAGAGAACATCTCATTGACATTTTCATGAGGTAGCATCTTAAATTCATCATTTTTTGCTTTAAGCATGTGATATTTAAGTTCCTTGACTCGAGAAGAACCCTCATGAATCTCTATTAAGCAAGCCCAAATTTCACAAGCTTTTTCTTTACTAGCAATTCTAGCAAACACATGTTGACTAATACATTCATAGATTTCATTCCTAGCTTTAGAATCCCATTTAATTTGATCACCAACATAGTTGTGTTCTCCAAACCCCGCGTGGGTCGCTTCCCATAATTCGGGAGCAATAGCCTCTAGATAAGCGCGCATGCGTGCTTTCCAATAGGCAAAGTTCTTGCCCTCGAAGATAGGAACCGAACCCCCAACCTTGGCCATTTTAGCTCTCTAGCGGTGAAGCTAGAATGATCCTATGAGCAACCTTGCTCTGATACCAATTGTAAGGATCGAATGCCCAAGAGAGGGGGGGGGGTGAATTGGGCTTCTTTTAAAAAATCTAAGCAATAAAACTTAATCCCTAAAAGCCCAATTCCCTATGCAAACAATCTATGCATTGAAGTAAATAGCAACTTCGCGGAATATAAAATGCATAAACGTAAGGGAGAGGAAGAGGATGCAAACTCCCAAGGAGACACAAGGATTTATCCCGTGGTTCGGCAAGATCGTCAAGATCTTCCTACATCCACGTTGTGGCACCCACCAAAGGGTATAGCCACACCCAAGTCACCGAGACGGATCTCCACTATTCTTCTCCGTTTGCCAACCTCGGCAAGGTGGAGCTCAAGCCTTGTACAACTTCGACCCTCCGGGCTTCCACAAACGCCTTGGCAAGCTCCAGAAGTCTCTCACAGTTACAAACACCAAGGGGCAATCCCTTGAGGCTCTCACTATCCTAGAGATTCCACTCACCCAGAATGGAGGCACACAAGCTCTCTCTCTAGCTAGTTCTAGCCTATCTCTTGGTGTGTAGGTGGTCGAAACGATGTAGAAGTGATGGCTCTTGGTCTTGAACGCTTGTGGATGTGTTGAGAATGTCTGGTGATCAAGACTTGTCGAAATGACCAGTTTAGGGGGTATTTATAGCCAGCCTCCACGAAATAGCCGTTGGAAAAGTAGGCTGACAGAACTTTTCTGCGAACATCGGATGATCCGATGTCTCCCCTTTAGTTATCATCGGTCAAGTTTACTTTAGCTGACGTCATTGTGTCAGATATGACCGTTGTTAGACCGATGTTGCACTTGTCTTCTCATCAGATGATCCGGTGGCTCTTCCTCCAGAATTGACTCAAACTTGATGCTTACTGGAGTGGTTGACCGATGTGTATATTTCTGTACATCGGTTGATCCGGTGCTACACTTGATCCAAGGATATTACAAACTGTACTGATGGACCGATGTAGCTGAGCCCTTAACATCGGATGATCTGGTGAGTGCTTTGTTCTGAGGTCTTCTTCTTCTGCTGAACCAACTCGACCGACGTGTTGTTCTCTGGAATCATCGGTTGATCTGGTGAGTTGATTTTGTTTGCTTTGAGTTTTTTCTAAGTGATTCTTTTGTGTCTTGCTCGATTGACGTCTTAGACTTTTGTTGAAAATGTGCTTTTGATGGTTGTCAAGCATTAAGTGTCATCAATTGTGGTTGAATGACTTTGACATAAGAGCTTTCACTTCTTGTCTTCATATAATTGATTTGATCTCATAAAGTGATTTTTATATGGGTCTCCAATGACATATAGATTTCATTTTATTGAGTGATTATGGGGACCTTGCATTCACAAATTCATTTGTAAAATCCAATGGTTGTCATTAATCACCGAAACCATACCTCATGGGGGCCTAGATGCTTTCAAGAGGTGCTGGAGATAGAAGGAATAGTGTTTCGTACCTGAGAGAACCTCTGGATGAAGGATCGCAGGGACTCTCCCCCCTTCTTCTTGACAGCAAAAAGGTCTAGTTCGGTGCCTGGTCGGGTGTATGAACTCCCGAAATTGGCGGTGAACTGTTTGCACAGTTCCGCCCAACTGTTGATGGAGTCAGGCGGATGGCTCATGAACCAGGACCTGGCGGTCCCAGTCAAAGTCACAGGGAAATAGTTGGCCATTACAGCCTCGTTGCCTCTGGCCGCAAGGATTGCGATGCAGTAGATTTGGAGAAACTCAGCGGGATTAACAGTCCCGTCAAATTTCTCCGACAAGTCAGGCCGAAACTTTTGTGGCCATCTGACCATGCGTAGGTGCATGGCCAGGGTAGAACATCCCCCTCCTACCCCCTCGGGAGCAGGACTGTCTCGAGCCTCTCGCCTTTCGCGAGCGCGCTCGATATGGACGCGGCCATCCTGTTGACGGTAATGGCGATCAAGCTCTGCCCGGAGGTCGTGAGTTGAAAGCCTAGTTACCGTATGGGTGCATCGCGCCCCGGGCGGCAGCGATGTCGCTTGTTGAGACGCAGCACGCCTCCTATGCTGGGAAGCGTGCGGACCATGTCTGCCCGACACGGTGCGATGCTGCAATGGGGCCCGCCCCAAGGGGGGAGGACCTTGGTTGCTGATGCGATCGGCTGCTGCTGCAACCAAATATTCCACATCAGCCCCCCACTGCTCCATTGCACCCTGGGATGCACCTGGAGGTGGTGGGCAATGGAGAAGAGCACGCGCGGCATGGAGTGTGTGTTCAGGGTTGTTGTTCGCCGATGTCGTGACCGACGCAGATGCTCCATCCCGCTGTCCAGCTTGATTTGCCGGTGCGGACGATGGCGGCGGTGGCACGACTCCTACTGGAGCCACAGCACCTGCTGGCGGCTGCATGTTGGAGGGATTGCCTCCAGCTGGTTGCGTTGTAGGGTTGCTGTTGGACGATCCAGCAGCGGAGTTCACCATGTTTGAATCTCAGGCGCCCCTACCTGGAGCGCCAACTGTCGGAGTGTTGATCTGGCAATTCTCCTGGTACTACTGTTGGTAGCCCACAGAGTTTGTAGTTCGGTATTGGGCGCACAGAGATTCAGAACACGTTGGCAAGTAGACACGGGGATTTACGTGGTTCGGGCCGCCTGAGCGTAATACCCAACTCCACGTGTTGTGTAGTTGTTGTATTGAGCGTCTGAGCACTTTAGAGTACGTGTCAGAGGAGTCGAGAGAAGAGTCCCCCTGTGTATCGTCGACCAGTACTTTTATAGTACATGGACTGGTCGTTACACCATTAGCCTGGCCCGACATGTGGCCCTGACGGTTACTGATGCTTAATACACAATGAATGAGGTTAATTACCCTTAATAGAGTGGTAACGGGCCTTGACAATGCCGTTACTGGTATTAAGAGCCTTCCGATCGATTGTCATCAATATGGTATTAATGACACTTAATTGGGTCTTGAAGTCTTTGATTGACCCTTGAAGATCCGAGCTGTTGGGGGGGTCCACCAGTCTGATTGTTGAGGCCGAAGGTCCGGCGGTTGGACACGTGGTAGCTTTGGAGCTTTCTGTCTGGGACGGGTAGGTCCGGTGTAGATGTACACGTGTCGGGCCCGGAGCTTCCCTTGGGGGTTAGGTCTGGGGGTGTTGCACAAGTGTTTAGCCCGGAGCTATCCCATGTGTGGGATGTAGGTCCGATTGCTGTATACACGTGGCAGCACCAGGACTAACCATAGATGGGAAGCAGGTTGGGTCCCGTTTGACACGTGGGGCCTTCGCAGGTCTTCAACTCAGACTTGTGAAGTTCCTTTGGTCCCAAGGGGTATAAGGTATGTAGGGTACTGACAAAGTCGGGTTTGCAGTATTTTGAGATGCGACGGGGCTAGAAATTGGCTCATCGTCCAACACGATATTGCGTCGGTGCCAAAGGATTAATTGGTTGACAGCCCACCCAGAGTCGTGATCCCCTCATGTGTGATGTGGTCTATTTCATAATCTTCATAATCATCATCATTATCTGAAGAACTTGCACCACAGCATAATACAACGGAAGTGGATTGCCTTTGAAGTCACGATAAGGCTTTGCCATAGCAGTAACAACCTATTTGGTTTTGTTCCCTGCTCTGCCGATCGGGACAAGAAGACGACAAGATTTGTCCTTAGCAATATCATCGACAGCGAACTTATGGGTTGACCCTGAGCCTGGCATAGAACCTACACTGCTAGGGTAGGCAGTTGGAGATACCAGTTGCTCCTTTGGCACGGGAACCATCGATGTACTCGGTGCTACTAATTGTCTACATTGTCTAAGTTGTTCCATTATTTCTTGCAAATTTTCTTTGACCTTTTGAGAAATCGTTTCATCAAGTGTTTTCTTGAACTTCTCACGTCTTCTATATGTGTCTTTATTTTTAGAGAAACCATCTAGCCAAGACATTTGAGAAGAGACTGCTCAAACCCGTCCACTGTGTTTAGGGTTTCCTAGGTAGCGGTAAGTTGGTCATTCTATGAGACCTATGTGTGCTGAATACATTGGCTTTGAAAATAAAAGTTTTGAATGCTGCCATCACATCTTTTTAGCAAGATCCGACTCTAGCTCCGAGCTTCTACAAGGTCCTACAATAGGTTTGACTTTCTTTGTCTAGGTTCGACATGTTTTTTGGTAGCTCTGGTGAGCTTTATCTTTAGCTCCGGCATGTCTTTGATAGCTCTAGCATGTCTTTTTTAAGGTCCGATATGTATTGATAGGTCTAACTTATGTTGGTTAGCTCCGACATGTTTTTCAAGCTCTGGCGCTAGGTTGTACTAGCTTTGGTAAGCTTCGGCTCAAGCTCCGGTTAGCTTTGGCAAGGTTCGGAGCTTGATCGCAATGTTCCTGCTTTTATTGTGAAATGTTTTGAACTTGCTTTACATTGAAGGAAATATTGCTTAGTATTCATTTTCTATGTTTTTGGTGTGTTTTGGTTGATATGGCTGATATCGTTTTACTGTGGTTTTGCAACATGCTTATGTGAGGTGCTCACGTAAGGTGTTGTGTTCGGAACTAATTTGAGTCAAGTCGTGGACTTGGGCTTGTACATATTGGTTGTTTATTCATGTGCAGGTGTTGCCTGAGTTCAAGACATGGCTGGTGATGGGATCCATTGAACTAGTCTTAGGGAAAAGATGAGGTTCAACAACCAAGTTCGGGAGGAATTGTGGTAGAGTTGATCGGGAGGTCGCGCAGCATGTATGAATCAAGAACGATGAATCTGAAGGTATTGTGGGCGTCGTTGGAAGATGTTTGCACATATGCAAGGAGTGCATGGATGTGGCTACATGGATACGAGGCGTGATGAAGAGATGTGGACGTAAAGAATTGGTCGAAAAGGTCCAACCGACTAGGTTATGGACTCAAGCTGCGGCTGAGTCGTGTTTGACTTAAATATAGAAAGATTTGAGTTGGTTATGATAGGATTTCGTGTGGGTCATGAATTTGAGTTGTTTAGGAATGTGGGATACGTTCCTAAGGTGTTTGGATGTCTTAAGATTGCTTCTATCTGCGTATAGAAGAGTCCTAAGCAGTTATGGAAAGTTTCGATTCGTAATTTGAGTAGGATTAGAGTCCTAGTTGAGATTGGGTTGGCCTAAGGGATGGTTATATAAGCAAGGGAGGCCAGAGCTCGTGGTGCACGACTTTGGGGCTGTTTCTCTTGTGTTATATTGAATAAAATTCGTAGTTGAAAGGAATTTTTGTGCCTTGTTCGTCCGACTTGTTCCAGACAAGTTTTTCTTGTCGAGTTTTCTGCACAGCACCACCTTTCTTTGGTGGTTTTATCATAACTCGAGTTTTACAGATCTAATTGATGTGATTCTTTTTGGGTTGTCTTCAAAACTTGATTATTTATCATCTGTCAAAATTTCAAGGTCATTGGATTTGTGGTTTTAGACCTACACGAGTTTCTTTGCAATATTACAGATCTGTTTTTTCTCGGGTAGGACAGATTGACCTTTGTTCGATCTTTCAATCGTAACTTGAGTTTCTCTCGACGGATTTGACTGATTCTTGTTGTGCCTTCTTCGTGACTTGATTCTCTCTGATATCTATCACTTTTTTCATGGTGAAACATGTTTAGATTAGTATCACACATGATTTCTTTAACAGATGGTTTTTCTGCCAAAGGGGTTGAGATTTAATTGTTTCTGTTGCGTAAGATTTTTTAATCTACCATTCACCCCCTCTGCTAGCTTTTCACGTGCTCTTCGATCCTACAATTGGTATCAGAGCCACTGTGCTCTAATATTTGTGATTTGCACGTGTTTTGACTAATCATTATGGAGAAATACTCCGCCAAACCTTGTGTATTTAGTGGTATTATTTTTCAGGTTTGGAAGGCACGTATGGAAGCCTTCATCCAGGCGCAAGGCTTCGCCATATGGGAAAAGGTGTACAAGCCT
The DNA here is from genome assembly GCA_036927565.1 of Tuctoria greenei. Classification (NCBI taxonomy): domain Eukaryota; kingdom Viridiplantae; phylum Streptophyta; class Magnoliopsida; order Poales; family Poaceae; genus Tuctoria; species Tuctoria greenei. The sequence goes on along the minus strand of JAYESD010000005.1, from coordinate 169,178,569 downwards.
TACGAAGTGCTATCAAACGATCAAGTTACGGCTGCGAACCTACAGGACGTTGACAACAACAACAAAGCCCGCAACTTGATTATTCAAGGACTAACTCAAAGCGACTTCGATCGTGTTGCACACCTCCGATCTGCATACAATGTGTGGAAAGCACTTTGTGACTACCAAGAAGGATCCAACACGATCAAGGAGGTAAGGCAAGACATGTTCAAGAAAGAATAAATGCGCTTTGAGATGCAACCCGGTGAGTCTATTGATAACCTTTTTGCTCGCTTTAATAAAATTTTCAGCAACTTGCGTACTGTCAATGTTAATTTTTCAGATGCTGAAAATGCTAGGAAATTGTTAAGTGCATTAGATATGTCAATTTGGGAGATGAAAGTCACATATATTCGTGAATCTTCTATTATGAGTACACTTACTTTATATGTGCTATATTCCAAGTTAAAAACTCATGAAATTGACATAACATCACGTAGGAACCCCAACAAGTCTATTGCTTTTGTTTCTCAACGTGACATGCCTAGCTCTGGCCAATCTTCATCTTGTGGTACACTTGCTTTGTTGTCCTCTCTAACCCTTGAACAGATTGAGGAATTTCCAGAGGAGGAGTTAGTACTTCTCTCTACTAGGTTCTCAAAAGCATTGCAAAATGTTAGAACTAGAAGGAGAGGAAGCTCCGGACCTCAACGATATTTCAAATGTGGTAAAACATAACATTTTTGTTTAGATTGCCCTAACCTTTCAGGTCCTACTTCCCAGGATGAAAAGCAAACAAGGACAAAGCACTCCTCTGCAAACGATAAGAAGAAAAAGAAGAGTTTTACAGGACGTCAATTGCTGAGCATTTTTATCTCCGCACTTCAAGAACTTGGCTCAAATGATGTGGACATTGGAAGTGACGAAGACGAAGATGATTTGGCAAACTTGTGCTTCATGGCGGGCAAATCAAGATCAAGTATGGAGGATGCAGAACACAACAGTGACAATGAAGATATATGCCCTACTTGCGAAGAAATGTGTGATGCTATTTCTCGTGCCACTATTATAGTTAAGAAAAAGGACAAAAAGCTTAGGGATAGTGCTGCTAAAATTGAATCACTAGAATTTGAAATCAACCGTTTAAAAACTTTGATTCCTAGTGATGATGCATGTCCCTCATGTGATTTAATATATAAACAATTGTCCTCATTAAGAAGTGTGCACACCTCCACACTTAATAAACCTGAGTTAGAAATTGAAAAGAATAGAGAGCGCTTGTTGCACTTAATGATAAAAACTTGAAAGATGCTAGCTGTTCTACTTGTGATGATCTTGATAAGAAACTACAAGATGCTATGAATGAAATTTCTATATTGAACAATGCTTTACGTTCTCATGAAGTTAAATTTTGTTCCAATTGCAAATTAAAAAGAAAAACTTCATGTGCAAATTGCTTTGATCTTTCCAATAAACTTGATAACATGCATAGGACATTAGATCGATTTTGTAATGGGAATAAGAACCTAAACTTGCTGCTGAAATCTTCCAAGTCTTGCAATGATAAAACTGATTTAGGTTTTGATTCTCATGCTCATGCTAAGGCACATCCACCTAAAATTGTAAAGTCATTAGGAAGTGGTTTGATTCAAACAGTTCCTAAACAAAAAGAAGTGGTTTTCAAATCTGCAGGAGTGTTGTCTCATTTGGTTTCAAATAAAAATGTTGCTTGCTCATCTAGACATGAACACAAAGTTAAATTTCATTGTACCTATTGTGGTAGAGATGGTCATGTCATAGATTTTTGTTATAGACTAGCTAAACAACAGAAAAAGGAAAGAATAATTGCTAGATCTCATAACTTTCATGCAAAATTTGCTGCACTTGCTAAACCGAATGATAGGAACATGCAATCTGTTGTAATGAGTCAAAAACATGCAAAGTTTGCTCCCAAACCTACTGTTTTTCGTGCTACACATGTAACATCTCGTAGGACAGCAGTTGGGTACAAAAATCCTCAAGCTTTGGCTCATAAACCTGCTGTTTTATCTCAGCTTTCGCGTGTTATTCCTGCTGGATGTTGTGTGACTCAGTATTGGATTCCTAAATGCCTTTTGACTAAGCCCAGTATTAAGTCATCGGCGTATTGTGCTTCTATGTAGGTTACACACTTGAGGAAGGAGAACTTTTGGATTGTGGATTCAGGTTGCTCACGCCACATGACCTATAACAAAGAATGGTTCTCCTCCCTCTCTTTTGTGTTACGTGTAGAGAATGTTACTTTTGCCGATAATTCTTCAACTCCTATAATTTCTAAGGGTTCAGTTAGAGTAGATGATAACTACACTTTGAAGGATGTGGCACTTGTTAAAAATTTGAAGTACAACTTTCTTTCTGTTTCACAACTGCTAGATGAAAATTGTAAATTCAAACAGTGAGCTTATTTTTAACATGTCACGGTTTGGAAGAGTTTTTAAAGCTGATTTTGATATGTCTTCCTCTAAGGATAGGTGTCTAGTTGCTAATGATTCAAAGGACTTATATTTTTAGCATCGTAGACTTGGTCACGTAGTCTTTGATCATCTAACGCGTGTTAGTGCTTTTGATCGCATACGTGGGCTGCCTAAGCTTAAAGGGGACAAAGAAATTGTGTGCTCTTCTTGTAGACATGCTAAGATGGTTGCAGGTTCACATACTCCTCTCACAATGATCATGACAACTGAACCGGGTCAACTTTTGCACCTTGACACCTTAGGACCTTCACGTGTTCAATCCTTCGGAGGTAAATGGTATGTTCTTGTGATTGTTGATGATTATTCTAGATACTCTTGGGTTTACTTTCTGGCTTCTAAGAATGAAGCTTTTAGTAACTTTAGAACTTTATTTCTTAGATTATCAATTGATCACCCAAGATCTTTAAAAGCAATTAGAAGTGATAACGGAACCGAATTAAGAAATCAATCTTTTGATCACTTTTGTGCTGAAAATGGAATAGATCATCAATTTTCTTCACCATATGTACCTCAACAAAATGGTGTTGTAGAAAGAAAGAATAGAACCTTAGTTGAGATGGCTAGGACTATGCTTGATGAATATCAAACTCCTAGGAAATTTTGGGCTGATGCAATTGCCACTGCTTGTTATGTCTGAAATCGTGTTTTTTTTTTTGCGCGCTAAGCTAGGTAAAACACCATATGAGATCCGGTATGGACATAGGCCTAGTGTTACACACTTTCGGGTCTTTGGTTGCAAATGCTTTGTTAAGAAACATGGTAATCTTGATAAATTTGAACCTAGATCTTTTGATGGCATGTTTCTTGGTTATCCATCTCATACTAGAAGCTACCGTGTGCTTTTACTTGACACTAACAAAATTGTGGAGACTTGTGAGGTGTCTTTTGATGAAGCTAGCCCAGGTACAAGCTCAAACATTGTAGGTCCAGATCCATATCCGCAGGGGGGAAACATTTTCGTTGAAGATGAGGAAGAGATGGAGCTGCTGCCCCAAAATTCAGCAGCTAATGACATTGTTCCAGCTCCTGATTTTGATTCACAACCAGCACCGACGACCACCATTGCTGGTCCAGATCCTCCTCAAGTCACAAGCTCATTGATTTGTGATGAACATGAAGAATAAGAAGCTTGTGAAGTGTCCACTCCCCTTCGGGTTCTCAAAAGTCATTCTCCACAACAAATTATTTGAAGCTTGCACGAACGAGTCACACAGTCCAGGTTTTGCGATCGAAACTCTCATGCTCATTCTGCTTTTGTTGCTTCTTGTGAACCCAAAGGTATATCACACGCACTCACTAATGAATCTTGGATTATTGCCATGCAAGAAGAGTTAGAAAATTTTGAAAGAAATAATGTTTGGAAACTTGTACCTCCACCTCAAGATCACACTTTAATTGGAACTAAATGGGCGTTTAAAAATAAACAAAGTGAGGATGGGGTTGTGGTTAGGAATAAGGCTAGGTTGGTTGCTCAAGGTTTCACTCAAGTTGAAGTTCTAGATTTTGATGAAACTTTTGCTCCTGTTGCTAGATTAGAAGCCATAAGAATTTTGTTAGCTTTTGCTGCATCTAAAGGTTTTAAGCTTTATCAAATGGATGTTAAAAGTGCTTTTCTTAAAGGCTACATAGATGAGGAGGTTTATGTCAAACAACCACCGGGTTTTTGAAAATCCAGATTTTCCTAATCATGTTTACAAACTGTCCAAAGCCTTGTACGGTCTCAAACAAGCCCCTAGAGCATGGTATGATAGGTTAAAAACATTCTTACTTGAAAATGGGTTTACCATGGGCAAGGTTGATAAAACTCTTTTTGTGCTTAAGCATGACAATGGCTCATTATTCATTCAAGTGTATGTGGATGATATTATCTTTGGTTGTGCATCTCATGATCTCGTGTCCAAGTTTTTAGCTATGATGAGTTCAGAATTTGAGATGAGTATGATGGGAGAACTCACGTACTTTTTGGGGCTGCAAATCAAGCAAACCAAGGAGGGTACCTTTGTGCATCAAACTAAGTATACAGAAGACCTCCTAAGGCGCTTCAGCATGGACAAAAGCAAGCCTCTCCGGACACCAATGGGAACAGCAACAACACTTGAACTTGATGAAGATGGTGAACCCATGGATCAAAGAGAATATAGAAGCATGCTCGGATCACTTTTGTACCTCACGGCATCAAGACCAGATATACAATTCAGCGTATGTCTTTGTGCACGGTTTCAAGCCTCCCCACGTGCTTCACATCGTCAATCTGTCAAAAGGATTCTTAGGTACTTACATGGAACTCAAGAATTTGACATTTTTCTTCCTTCTTCCTCAACCATCACTTTGAAACATTTTTCGGATGCTGATTTTGGGGGTTGTAGGATTGATAGGAAAAGTACTTCCGGTGCTTGTCGTTTTCTTGGTAATTCACTTGTTGCTTGGTCCTCTAGAAAACAAAACTTAGTTGCACAATCCACAGTTGAATCTGAATATGTAGCTACTGCTAGTGTTTGCTCACAAATTCTTTGGATTGTTCAAACACTTATGGACTATGGGGTTGATCTAGATAGTGTTCCACTGTTTTGTGATAACACTAGTGCCATTTGCATTGCTAAAAACCCCGTGCAACATTCTACAACTAAGCACATTGACATTAGGTATCACTTTCTCCGTGATAATGTTGGAAAAGGAAACATTGCGCTTCATCATATAGATACCGAACAACAATTGACTGATATTTTTACAAAACCTTTGGATTTCACCCGTTTTTGTTTTATTCATAGTGAAATAGGGGTTATGCATCCTCATGGCTTACATTGAGGGGGAGTTTTGAAACTTGAGAAGTCTATGTGTGAATCTGAAATTAAAATCATATGAGCATAGCATTACGTACATATATGACTTTGTGATTCTTTTTACATGCTGAAAGTTCTTACTACATTACTCGTGTTATATATTTTGTAGTTTTTGCCGTGTCTAGTAATTGGAATAATTACTTACACTAAATTTGGTTCTGGTCGAACTTTCTTGCCGTTTTGAACTTGTTGCATGCTCACAAGTGCTTTTAATCATAGAGAATTAATCAAGTAATCAACTCACATGTTGAGTTTTTATGAACAAATATAAGTTGAGAAAAGATCAAGAGAATATGCATGCATCGCACTTCTTCTTTTGAGATGGCTTATCATTGCACTTAGATATGAACTTGGAAGAAGTTGTGTATGACTAAAACCATGTCCTTAAGCTTCTAATTGTCAAATGACATAGGCTTGGCTTGGTTGTTTAGAATAAGGCATATGCGCATATAATCTCTTGCAAATACCATATGATCAAAATTTGTGCTTTGAAAAATAATAAAATGCAGCAACAAGTGTCAAGCTTTCAGGTCTTGAAATAGTTAAGTTTGTGAGATCATGACTTGCTTAAATTGAAAATTACATTTGATCTCTAGCATGTCTTACACTACTTTATGTATCTCATTGATGTGATAGTGTAAGTTACTTGATAGTATGACTTGGATGAGCTTTGTTTTATATGTATGTGTTATAATATGCTCATAACAATTAGAATTTCTCTTTTTAACCTTGCTGAATACATTGTCAATGGGGGAGAGATAATATGGTGAATTTTTAAAGATAAGTATGCATGGGGGAGAAATATGTAGGGGGAGAAATTTACTTCTATCTCATTTGATTTTCAAAAAGGGGGAGTGTCGGTACCATGCGTACCGGATACCCCTTGGAACTGCAAAGAGTGTGAAGGAACTACACCTGTCTGAGTTGAAGACCTCCGAAGGCCCCACGTGTCACTTGGAACAAGACCTGCCTCCCTTCTATGGTTAGTCCCAGTGCCGTCACATGTATCATAAAACCAGAGCTACATTCCATACATGGAAAAGCTCTGGACTAGATACTTGTGTGGCACCCTCGGACCTAACCCCTGACAGAGGGAAGCTCCAGTACCGACATGTGTACAACAGCACTGGACCTACTCGTCCAAGACGGTAAGCTCTGGAGCTGCCACGCGTCCAACCGTCGGACCTTCAACCTCAACAGGCAGATTGGTGGACCTCCATCAGCTCGAACCTTCAAGGAACATTAAAGACTCCAAGACATGATTATGTTTCATTAATGCTATCTTAATGACATACGATCAGAGGACCCTTAATATCAGTAACGCCACTATCAAGGCACGTTACCACGCTGTTAAGGGGAATTAAGTACATTAACTGTGTATTAAGCTTCAGTAACCGCCAGGGCCACATGTCGGGCCAAGCTGATGATGTAACGGCCAGTCCTTGTACTATAAAAGGACTGGCCGAGCGATACACGGGGGGACTCTCTGGTCTGGGGGTGGCTTCCAGACACTCTGGTCTCTCACACACAAGCGCTCAGACGCTCAAAACAACAACAACACACACCCATGGAGTAGGGTATTATGCTCAGGCGGACCGAACCACGTAAATCCTCATGTCAAATCACCATCTTGTTCTGAATTTCCGCGCGCCCCAACCGATGTAAGAAACTCCACAGGATGCTAGCGGTAGTACCGGGAGAATTGCCGAAATCAGACTCCGACAGTTGGCGCACCAGGAAGGGGGCGCCTGAGATTCAAAGATGGGGAATTCTGCTGCTGGATCGTCCAACGGTAACCATGGTGTGCAACCTGCTGGAGGCAATCCCTCCAACATGCAGCAGCCAGTTGGTGCCGTAGCCCCAGCAGGAGTCATGCCACCACTGCCACCGTCCGCTCCGATGAATCAACCCGAACAACGAGATGGGGCGTCCGCGTCGATCACTGCATCAGCGAACAACAACCCCAAAAACACGCTTAATGCTGCACGTGATCTTCTCCAACGTCCACCACCTCCATGGGAACCCAAGTGTGCGATGGAGGAGTGGAGAGCTGATGTGGATCATCTGGTTGCAGCAGCAGCCGATTGCATCAGCAATCAAGGTCCTCCCACCTCGGGGTGGGCCCCTTCACAACATCAGACCTTGTCGGGTAGACTTGGTCTGCAAGCTTTGCAGCACAGGAGGCGTGCTACCTCTCAATAGCCAACGTCGCTGCCTTCCGGGGTGCGACGTACTCACACGATAACAAGGATTTTGACTCATGACCTCCGAGCGGAGCTCGATCGTCGTTACCGACAGCAGGACGGCCGCGTCCACATCGAGCGTGCTCGCGAGAGGCGAGAGGCTCAAGACAGTCCTGCTCCTGAGGGAGTAGGAGGAGGATGTTCTGCCTTGGCCATGCACTTACGCATGGTCAGATGGCCGCATAAGTTCCGGCCTCACTTGTCGGAGAAATTTGATGGGACTGTTAATCCCGCCGAATTTCTTTAAATCTACTCCACCGCTATCCTTGCGGCTAGGGGGAAATGAGGCTGTGATAGCCAATTATTTCCCTGTGGTTTTCACTGGGACCACCAGGTCTTGGTTCATGAGCCTCCCGCCTGACTCCATCAATAGTTGGGCGGAGTTGTGCCAACAGTCCACCGCCAATTTTGCGAGCTCGTACACCTTACCAGGCACAGAACTGGATCTTTTTGATGTCAAGCAAAAAGGGGGAGAGTCCTTGTGATCTTTCATCCAGAGGTTCTCCCAGGTATTAAATACCATTCCTTCTATCTCAAGCGCTTCTGTTATTGTAGCATTCAAACAGGGCGTTCGAGACAAGAAAATGTCGGAGAAGCTGGCGACCAAGGAAGTCACCAGCGTCACGGAACTCTTCAGCTTGGCAGACAAGTGCGCCAAGGCTGCGGAGGGCCGTGAAATGCACTCCCAACCACCTCCGGAGGTCAACAAAAATTCCTCCAAGAGTGAAGCCATTACCTCCGGGAGTGGCACAAAGAAGAAAAAGTCCAACGGAAAGAAGAAGTCGTCGGTCGGCACACCTATTGCCGCAGCTGCTGCAGCTCTGAGTGGCCGGGGGCCACGCCCCGAGAAACAACCTCGGTCGTCGTCTGAAGACGCTGGCAGCTCCAAGATGTGGTGTCCCATACACAAGACGGACAACCACAACCTGGAAAACTACTGAGAGGTCCAGAACCTCGCCGATCGCTACAACAAGCGCCGGGAAGAAGCTCCTTTCCGTCAAAGGGAAGGAAAACAAAAAGTCGACGAAGCTCCAGCTGAAGAGGAGTTAGGCTTTCAGGACCCCGAAAAGTTCTTGAAGGCTGTTTACACCTCCATTGACAATGACTCTGACGTCTCCGACAACGAGCGTCAGAAGACCATGAAAACCATCTTTTTTGATTTGTGGGACATCACCTCCTGCCGTGTCCTCAAGACAATGCGTCGGGACATGGCCTCTGTAGCTCCCACCGTGTGACGCCCGGTTCCGAAAACTGAACCAAGCTAACGCATATGTGTGCCCAGGATGTTCAACACACATACACGAGTGCAATCACAAAAGAGTATACAGAAAATTACCACAGAACAAGATTAATTATCAAATTTTATTACACCAACCATATTATCTTCGAATACAAGCTCTAATGAATATTAATGACAAGTTCAACTAATGCAGCGGAAATAAACTAATTAAGCAACTAAGCAAACTAAGCAAAAGGGATAGTGCAGCTCCATGCAACACCACAGGCAAAGTTGACGGTAGACATGGCCTAGAACTCCGCATTATCACCATTAAACTCACAATCCTGACCTGCAACTGTTGGGGGGGATTGCAAGAGTGAGTACATATCGTACTCAGCAAGTGTGGAAAGTATGACATGTGGCTGATTCAAATGACGAATGTAGTAATGGCAAAGTGCTGAAAAGTACAGTAAGACCATTTGGAAAAGCAATGTATCATATTTATGTGAAGTAAACCCATCATAAACCATGTAACCATAATAATACCAGTCGATAAATCACCATTACCAATAACCATAATCAATGTCATAAACCATAATTCCATCCCATAACCATAATCATAATATCAACCATAACCATCACCAAAACATAACCATTATCAAACCATAACCATCCCAAATCCCAATTTCCCTCTAATCATGTAGGTCATCCAGGCGCTCATAACCGGGAGCACGGCTATCATGATAGTTTTAATACTCTGCAGAGTTTGTACCACTTTACCCACGTGTTTGTGATTTCATCACCCGTTGGCGACTAAAGAACCTCCCTTATGCCAATTACACTTCCTTTGGTGTATGGCCAAGAGATCACAAAATAGCCTTTACGAAGGGATTACTAGTCTATTCAGACCCCACTGAGGTTTCACCGGTGGTGATGCCTCCAACTGAGCACATCTTCAACCAAGGGCCCCCTCTGGAGCCATGCAGATCCCAGGGTAGTCCCACCAATCATCAACAAACCCAATCCGACTACCCCTTCCCCGAGCATCCACAATGGTCCCAACAGCACTAGCAAAGCCCCAATTAATCAGCTACACCGCACCCATACTTGGCCTCGTGGTGGCACTGTAGTCCTGGCTTATTCTCGCATGAACCGGTCCTTAGATCTAAAGCAAGCAAACCACCATAACATCCAACCCATCCACATACCAGGCTTGCTTGTATCACCCATCGTATTGACCAATTCACATTAACCAGAATATCATTGATGCATAATTAAATGTGTAGTGTTGTTTGCCATCCCAATTAATTAAGCGAAGCGAAAAGGTAAAAACCCTTTCCGACTCTCTACCATATATTTCAGGTGACAAGGGTGGTTAAACAAATCTAGTAAACATCCTACCATAGGATTCCCATCAAATTGACACAAGCATGCAGTTTGCAAACAAAACATTTATTTTAAAAACCGGATCAATATGCTTCAAGGACACTTGCCTTGCTCCGTCGGATAGGGTTGCTCAATTGCTTCGAAGTCTTATTTCTGAAAATCCTCGTACACGATCTCTTGAGCACTTCCCTCTACTCGTGATCACACATACAAGAAAATACATACAAATCAACATGATGCACACACATTAATCAACATGCGATGATATGCATGCATGCAAAGTACAATAATTGATTAACTACGGTTGTTTATTAATTAGATGCAACTAGTTCATATGTGTTCATATGAGTTTACGGCGGTTTTAGTGAGAATTAATGCTGCTGAAAATAAAAAGAAGACGCAACTACGATCAATTTACGTCTATTAGATTCAATATGGTCGCTAAAATTCGCATCAAAAACATGGCCTACCGTAGATGCGATGGCTTCGATGATCGCGGGATGGGGACGATGCGTAGAAGAAGTAGATGCGCAAGGTCCTCCGGCGGCATGACGATGGCGACGCGATGGCGACGACGATCTCCGACGGACGGCGGCGCCCTCCTCTTTTTCTTCCTCTTCCTCCTCTTTTCTCCTCTCTTTTCTTCTCTGGCGGCGCAGCCCTCTGGTGCTTTTTGCTTCTGTACCGGCGCTAGGGTTTTTTTATCGTGGATGGCGGCGGCGTTTTCTGCGGCTGGGAAAAACCTACGGAGCTTGGCTCCTTTTATAGGCGGCGGAACGGTCGATCCAGGGGACCGAGTCGGGTGCAGCCGGGCGACTCGCGACATGCGAGCGCGTCGGGTGGGCGTGCGGGGCCCAGGCGCGGGATCGCGCGGGAGTCGGGCGATTCGCGGGGTCGGGCGTGCGGTTCGGCACGGGAGTCAACGCTGGGCATCGGGCGATTCGCGGGGTGGGGCCCAACGGTCGCGCGAGAGCGGAAGCGCGGTCGCGCGCGGGGGCTGCGTGGGCGGCGCGCTCGGGCGCTGGCGGGAGCGGGGCCCAGCGGTGGGGTCGGTCGGCCGCTGCGCTGCGGGAGGGCGGCGGGGCGTGGCTGGCTGGGCCGGCTCGGCCGCCTGGCCAGCGGAGCCCTTTTTCTTTTTTTTTCTTTCTTTTTTATATAAATATTATTATTTTATTTTATTTGTTTTATTTTTATATAATTATTATATATATTATTACTATTATTTTTTATACTTATTCCCTAATGCAAGTTTTACGCTATTATTATTATTTTCTTTTTCTTCTTTTTGTTACACCAGATATGTATGTTTTATCTTTTATTATCTTTCTTTTATCCTACTAATGTTTAATGCATGATCATGTATGCGATGCATAATGCGAAAATTTAGGGTGTCACAAACCTACCCCCCTTAAAGTGAATCTCGCCCTCGAGATTCGATAGCATGGAGAAAAGATGAGGGAATTCTGCCTTCAAGTCTTCTTCACGTTCCCACGTAGCTTCAGCTTCCGTATGGTGTTTCCATTGCACTTTGCACCAACGGATCCTCTTATTTCTCGTGACCCTTTCCTTCACGTCCAGGATCTTGATAGGTTGCTCGACATAAGACAAATCCTCCTGAAGTTCTAACTCGTCCATTGGCACTTGTTCTTCCGGCACCCTGAGACACTTCTTGAGTTGAGAGACGTGAAATACGTCATGTACATCGGAGAGATACGTCGGCAGCTCAAGTCGATATGCCACTTCTCCTCGTTTGTCCAAAATCTTGAACGGTCCGATGTAACGTGGTGCCAGCTTGCCTCTTATGTTAAACCTCTTATGACCTCTCATAGGTGACACCTTGAGGTAAACAAAATCTCCTATTTCAAAGGCTAATTCCCTTCTCCTATTGTCCGCATAGCGTTTTTGTCTTGATTGGGCGGCCCTCAAGTTTTCACGAATTATCTGGACTTGCTTTTCGGCTTCTTGCAACACATCCGGACCAAATACTTGAGTTTCTCCTGCCTCATTCCAGAATAAAGGTGTCCTACACTTCCTTCCGTATAGTGCTTCATAGGGTGACATTTTCAAGCTGGCTTGGTAACTATTGTTGTACGAGAATTCAGCATACGGCAAACTTTTATCCCAACTTTTCCCATGCTTTAAAGCACAAGCTCTTAACATGTCTTCCAAATTTTGATTGGTCCTCTCATTTTGTCCATCCGTTTGAGGGTGATATGCTGAGCTGAAATTCAACCTCGTACCCATAGCTTCATGCAGCTTCTGCCAAAACCTAGAGGTGAACTGAGAACCTCTATCCGAGACTATCTTCTTCGGTACTCCGTGTCGACACACAATATGCTCCATATACAATTCTTCTAGCTTCGCGGTGGTATATGTGGTCTTGACAGGGATGAAGTGAGATTATTTTGTCAACCGATCCACAATAACCCATATTGAATCATAGCCAGACTGAGTTCGCGGTAATCCCACTATAAAGTCCATACCAATCTCTTCCCACTTCCACTCCGGGATCTTCAATTGTTGTAACAATCCGGCTGGCCTTTGATGTTCAGCTTTCACTCGTCGGCACACATCACAAAGTGCAACATATTCGGCTATGTCCTTTTCCATGCTGGCCCACCAATAGCATGTCTTTAAGTCCTTGTACATCTTTGTACAACCAGGATGAATTGAGTAAGGCGAGTCATGTGCCTCCTTCAATATTGTTTCCCGAATATGCCTCACATTAGGTACCACAATCCTCTTTCCAAGCCATAAGGTACCATGTTCATCCTCATCAAATCTGAATTCTCTCCCTTCTTTGGTCCTTTCCTTGATTTCCTTGATCTCCTAATTTGTGGTTTGTGCTTCTCGAATTTCTTGCTCCAAGGTTGGGTTTAATTCCATCATCTCCATCTCATTTACAAACCCGAGGTTCAACCGTTCAAACTCCTTACATAGCTCAGATGGCAATTCTCGAACCGTGAGTTGATTACTTACTCCTTTCCGACTCAAGGCATCGGCCACTACATTGGCCTTTCCTGGATGATAGTTGATCCCCAAATCATAATCTTTGATGAGCTCCAACCATCTTTGCTGCCTCAAATTAAGATCCGTTTGTGTGAAAATATACTTAAGACTCTTGTGATCCGTATAAATTTCACACCTATGTCCAAGAATATAGTGTCTCCAAATCTTCAATGCATGTACCACGGCTGCAAGTTCTAGATCATGTGTTGGGTAATTATGCTCATGTTTCTTCAATTGTCTTGATGCATAGGCGACCACTTGACCTTCTTGCATAAGCACGCATCCAAGTCCTTGTCTTGATGTGTCACAATAAATATCAAAACTCTTGCTTACATCCGGCAATACCAAAACTGGGGTTGTTGTTAACCTCTTCTTCAACTCCTCAAAACTGTTTTGACAAGCTTCAGTCCATTGGAAAGCCTTCCCCTTCATTAGCAATTCCGTCATGGGCTTGGCTATCTTGGAAAAGTCCTTGATGAATCGACGGTAATATCCAGCCATCCCAAGAAAACTCCTTATTTCCTTGACGTTTTGCGGTGGTTCCCACTTCAACACATCCCTCACTTTACCGGGGTCAACCGATACTCCTCCTCCTGAGATGATATGACCCAAAAATGGCACCTCTTTCAACCAAAACTGACACTTGTTGAACTTGGCATACAATTTATGCTCCCTCAATTTCTGCAACGTAAGCCTCAAGTGTTCCTCATGTTCTTTCTCATCCTTCGAGTAGATCATAATATCATCAATAAATACCACAACAAACTTATCCAAGTACTCCATGAAGACTTATTCACGAGGTACATAAAGTAAGCAGGTGCGTTTGTTAATCCAAAAGACATCACGGTGTACTCATAAGATCCATACCGTGTCCTAAAAGCTGTCTTGGGTATGTCCGACGGTCTAATCTTCATTTGAAAGTACCCTGACCTCAAATCAATCTTGGAAAACACACAGGCACCTTTCATCTGATCAAACAAATCCTCTATACGAGGCAAGGTGTACTTGTTCTTGATGGTCACCTCGTTGAGAGCTCGGTAATCCACACACATCCTTTGCGTTCCATCCTTCTTGTCCACAAATAGAACGGGCGCTCCCCAAGGTGAAGAGCTTGGGCGAATAAAACCTTTCTCTAATTGTTCTTCAATCTGCTTCTTGAGCTCCGCTAATTCCATAGGAGGCATCCATTACGGCCTCTTAGCTATAAGTGCAGTTCTAGGTATTAAATCAATAACAAACTCAATGTCTCGATCAGGTGGCATACCTGGCAACTCATCTGGAAACACATCCAAAAATTCACACACTACCGGAATATCCTCAATTGCGGCACCGTCCATATGATTCAACTCCAATTGCTTCGGTGCGGTTTGAGATGCTTCAAATTCTACGGTGATCCCTTCCTCATTAGTCAACTTCACTGTCTTTGTGGCACACTCAATAACTCCATTGTGCTTCCTCAACCAGTCCATACCAAGTATAATGTCCAATCCTTGAGAATCCAAAACAATGAGGTTGGCGGAGAAGTCTACCCCCTTATTCTAAGGCTTACTTTTGGACATACTATATTTGTCCTCATCTCTCCTCCAGGAGACTTAACCAACAGAGTGAACTTCATATGAGAGATAGGCAAATTATACTTGGTAACATACTTTGATGCAATGAATGAATGCAATGCTCCAGAATCAAATAACATAGTCGCGGGGTTGGAGTTGGCGAGAAACATACCAATGACCACGTCATCCGCTTGTTGAGCATCCTCCGTAGAGACATGGTTCATGTTGCCACGAGCAAAATTCTGCTGTCCACGGCTTCCTTGTGGTTGTCCTCCATTAGGTCTTGGGTTTTGCCTCGGTGCATTGCTTCCTTGACCAAGGCCTGACTTAGGACATTGATGCGCAAAGTGTCCAGCTTCTCCAAAAGTATAACACATCTTAACCCAACCAGAATTATTGGGACGAGCTTGGTTTTGAACATTAGCACCAGTAAAATTAGCACGAGGTGCATAAGGCATTGGAGGTCTAGGTGCTTGCATGACAGGGCGCTGCTGCACAAACTGAGTTGGGCGCGGAGCATAACCAGGGCGCTGAGCAGGAATAGAGGAGCTGTAATAGGGTGCATTGGATGGTGCGAGGCGAGGGCGCACATTACTTCCTTGTTGCTGTCCTTGATATGGCGCCTTCCTCTTGTTGTCTTGCTCCATCTCACGAACCTTGTTCTCCACCACAATTGCTTTGTCCACAAGCTTCTGGAAATTGAGATAATCACAGTTGGGCAATTGCACTTGGGTCTCATTGTTCAAGCCCCTCATGAACAAGTATTGTTTCCGGCTGTCCCGACTCACATCCTCAGGTGCATACCTTGAGAGTTGAGTGAACTTATTGAGATATTCACTCACGCTTGATTTTCCCTGTCTCAAGTTCTCAAATTATTGCCTCTTCAAGATCATAACACCTCCCGGCACATAATGAGAATGAAAATTCTCCTTAAATTCGGCCCAAGTGATTCTTTCTTGGTTCTCATGAGCATTGCAATAAGCATCCCACCAATCTGCAGCTGCTCCAACGAGTTGATGAGAAGCAAATAGGACCTTCTCTCGGTCACTGCATTGGACAATAGCAAGTTTCTTCTCCACGGACTTGAGCCAATCATCCGCATCCATAGGGTCAGCAGCTTGAGCAAAGGTTGACGGCCTAGTCCTCATAAACTCTCCCAATCGGTTATGAGGAGGCGGGGGTGGTGGTGGAGGCACGTGGGGCTGATTGTTGATGTTACTGCCAGCCTGCAGCTGTCTCATAGTTTGTATCATGGTCTGCATGAGCTGGTTCTGCATAGCTAGTAGCTGCTCGATATTGATGGCTCCATGAGTAGGTCCTTGTCCAGTATTGTTCTGGGGTACTCCATGGTTCTCCTCCTCACCATTGACATCCCTCTGATTGCGAGTCCTCACCATCTGAAGGAGAGCAATAGGTAAGAATTTAGAAACGTCCCCAACTAAATGCATCAAGGGATATGAAATTAACCAGCTAGCTACACTAGCCTAGGTGGACATGATAATGCTAAGGCATCCCAAAATCCTCTATTAAGCACACAAGCAAACAATATATATAGCAAACAGCACTCCAAGCAAAAACACATCAATACCTGAGTGCTCCTATGTGCTCTAAAGTGTCCATTCTATCTAGGTTGTGTCCTACGGTCAACCTGGCTCTGATACCAATCTGTGATGCCTGGTTCTGAAAACTGAACCAAGCTAACGCATATGTGTGCCCAGGATGTTCAACACACAGACACGAGTGCAATCACAAAAGAGTATACAGAAAATTACCACAGAACAAGTTTAATTATCAAATTTTATTACACAAACCATATTATCCTCGAATACAAGCTCTAATTAATATTAATGAAAAGTTCAACTAATGCAGCGGAAATAAACTAATTAAGCAACTAAGCAAACTAAGCAAAAGGGATAGCGCAGCTCCATGCAACACCACAGGCAAAGTTGACGGTAGACACGGCCTAGAACTCCGTATTATCACCATTAAACCCACAATCCTGACCTGCAACTGTTGTGGGAGGATTGCAAGAGTGAGTACATGTCGTACTCAGCAAGTGTGGAAAGTATGACATGTGGCTGATTCAAATGACGAATGTAGTAATGGCAAAGTGCTGAAAAGTACAGTAAGACCATTTGGAAAAGCAATGTATCATATTTATGTGAAGTAAACCCATCATAAACCATGTGACCATAATAATACCAGTCCATAAATCACCATTACCAATAACCATAATCAATGTCATAAACCATAATTCCATCCCATAACCATAATCATAATATCAACCTTAACCATCACCAAACCATAACCATTATCAAACCATAACCATCCCAAATCCCAATTTCCCTCTAATCATGTAGGTCATCCAGGCGCTCATAATCGGGAGCACGGCTATCATGATAGTTTTAATACTCTGCAGAGTTTGTACCACTTTACCCACGTGTTTGTGATTTCATCACCCGTCGGCGACTAAAGAACCTCACTTAGGCCAATTACACTTCCTTTGGTGTATGGCCAAGAGATCACAAAATAGCCTTTACAAAGGGATTACTAGTCTATTCAGACCCCACTGAGGTTTCACCGGTGGCGATGCCTCCAATTGAGCACATCTTCAACCAAGGGCCCCCTCTTGAGCCATTCGAATCCCAGGGTAGTCCCACCAATCATCAACAAACCCAATCCGACTACCCCTTCCCCGAGCATCCACAATGGTCCCAACAGCACTAGCAAAGCCCCAATTAATCAGCTAAGCCGCACCCATTCTTGGCCTCATGGTGGCATTGTAGTCCTGGCTTATTCTCGCATGAACCGATCCTTAGATCTAAAGCAAGCAAACCACCATAACATCCAACCCATCCACATACCAGGCTTGCTTAGATCACCCATCGTATTGACCAGTTCACATTAACCAGAATATCATTGATGCATAATTAAATGTGTAGTGTTGTTTGCCATCCCAATTAATTAAGTGAAGCGAAAAGGTAAAAACCCTTTCCGACTCTCTACCATATATTTCAGGTGACAAGGGTAGTTAAACAAATCTAGTAAACTTCCTACCATAGGATTCCCATCAAATTGACACAAGAATGCAATTTGCAAACAAAACATTTATTTTAAAAACAGGATCAATATGCTTCAAGGACACTTGCCTTGCTCCGGCGGATAGGGTTGCTCAAGTGCTTCGAAGTCTTGATTCTGAAAATCCTCGTACACGATCTCTTGAGCACTTCCCTCTACTCATGATCACACATACAAGAAAATACATACAAATCAACATGATGCACACACATTAATCAACATGCGATGATATGCATGCATGCAAAGTACAATAATTGATTAACTACGGTTGTTTATTAATTAGATGCAACTAGTTCATACGTGTTCATATGAGTTTACGGGGGTTTTAGCGAGAATTAATGCTGCTGAAAATAAAAAGACGACGCAACTACGATCAATTTACGTCTATTAGATTCAATATGGTCGCTAAAATTCGCATCGGAAACATGGCCTACCGTAGGTGTGATGGCTTCGATGATCGCGGGATGGGGACGATGCGTAGACGAAGTAGATGCGCAAGGTCCTCCGGCGGCACGACGACGGCGACGCAATGGCGATGACGATCTCCGGCGGACGGCGGCGCCCTCCTCTTTTTCTTCCTCTTCCTCCTCTTTTCTCCTCTCTTTTCTTCCCTGGCGGCGCAGCCCTCTGGTGCTTTTTCCTGGTGTACCAGTGCTAGGGTTTTTTTATCGTCGATGGCAGCGGCGTTTTCTGCCGCTGGGAAAAACCTACGGAGCTTGGCTCCTTTTATAGGCGGCGGTACGGTCGATCCAGGGGACCGAGTCGGGTGCGGCCGAGAGACTCGCGGCACGCGAGCGCGTCGGGTGGGCGTGCGGGGCCCAGGCGCGGGATCGCGCGGGAGTCGGGCGATTCGCAGGGTCGGGCGTGCGGTTCGGCGCGGGAGTCGGCACTGGGTGTCAGGCGATTCGCGGGGTGGGGCCCAGCGGGCGCGTGGGAGCGGGAGCGCGGTCGCGCGCGGGGGCTGCGTGGGCGGCGCGCTCGGGTGCTGGCGGGAGCGGGGCCCAGCGGCGGGGTCGGTCGGCCGCTGCGCTGCGGGAGGGCTGCGGGGCGTGGCTGGCTGGGCCGGCTCGGCCGCCTGGCCAGCGGAGCCCTTTTTCTTTTTTTTCATTCTTTTTTTATATAAATATTATTATTTTATTTATTTTATTTTATTTGTTTTATTTTTATATTATTATTATATATATTATTACTATTATTTTTTATACTTATTCCCTAATACAAGTTTTACGCTATTATTATTATTTTCTTTTTCTTCTTTTTGCTACACCATATATGTATGTTTTATCTTTTATTATCTTTCTTTTATCCTACTAATGTTTAATGCATGATCATGTATGCGATGCATGATGCGAAAATTTAAGGTGTTACACACCGCCAAGGCAGAGCCTCATCGGAAGTGGATGGATATTGCCATCACCTTCGATGCTTCGGACTGCCCTCGGAACATGATCGGAGCTGGCCAACTTCCACTGATGGTACCTCTGACCATCAATAGCATCCAGCTCCACCACGTAATGGTGGACGGAGGTTCGGGGCTGAACCTCACAAGCTTCAAAGCCTTCGTCAAGCTTCAGCTCCGACCTTCGAATCTTCGCTCCTCTCGACCTTTCTCCAGAGTAGGTTCGGGGCCCATAACTCCCCTCAGTGCCATTACTCTCCCGGTGACCTTCGGAACTCGGGAGAATTATAGGACCGAGAAGTTGGTCTTCGACGTGGCGTAGATCAACTTACCATTCAACGCCATCTTGGGCAGGCCAGCTTTATACAAATTCATGGCTGCTGCACATTATGGCTACCTGTTGTTGAAGATGCCAACACCCTCAGGGCGTTCTCCAGATCCGCGGAGACCGCACCGCCGGAGTTACTGCTCTGGAAGAACTCCACGCGCTTGCTACAACGCAGGAGGAAGAATCCGGAAAGGAGCAAGCTCCGAAACCCCCAAGCATTCTTCGTCGAGGCTCAACCTCTGAACCTCATGTGCAACCAAGCGGCGACACCAAAATTCCCGTCAAAGTCGTCCAAATTGGTTCCAACGCTGCTCAGACCACCCGTATATCGGGAGGTCTGAATGACAAATAGGAACTCGCGCTCATCACTTTCCTCCGGGCTAATGTCGACGTGTTTTCCTGACAACCGTCAAAAATGCCTAGGATCCCTACGGAGGTGATTGAGCACAATCTGAAGATTTATCCCGACGCTCGACCTGTACATCAGAAGCCTCAGAAGCAATCAATAGATCAACACATCTTCATACATCAAGAAGTGAAGAAGTTGCTCAAAGCTGGATTCATCCGGGAAGTCTTTCACCCAAAATGGCTAGCAAACCCAGTCGTTGTACCCAAGGCCGGCGAGAAGCTTCGGATGTGTATCGATTACACAACACTGAATAAGGCATGCCCAAAAGATCCATTCCCACTACCTAGAATAGATCAGATAGTGGATTCCACCCCCGGGCGTGAATTACTGTGTTTCCTAGACACATATTCTGGGTATCATCAAATCAGAATGTCTAGGGAAGATGAAGAGCATACTGCCTTCATCATAGTAGATGGATTATATTGCTACACTGCCATGCCATTTGGTCTGAAAAACGCTGCTTCAACGTTTGTGCGATCTATGTACAAAACTTTTGGAGAGCTCATCAGAGATGTAGTGGAAGTGTACGTTGATGACATCGTCGTCAAGATCAAGAACAAGGAGTCATTTCTTGACACCTTGCAAGCTGTCTTTGACAAGTTATGAATCACACGCACAAAGATGAATCCAGACAAGTGTGTCTTCGGGGTTAGCTCCGGAAAACTTCTTGGATTCTTGGTGAAGCACCGAGGAATAGAGGCGAATTTGGCGAAGATTAAAGCTATTGAAGACATGCGGCCACCAGCTGGCATCAAGGATGTCTAGAAGCTAACTGGGTGTCTAGCTGCCCTCAGCCGGTTCATCTCACGACTGGCGAAACGGGCGCTACCTTTCTTCAAATTATTGAGGATGTCTGGACCATTCCAATGGTCTGAAGAAGCAGAAAAGGCTTTCCAAGAGATAAAGCAGCTTCTCACCATTCTACCAACTTTGGTAGCTCCAAATCCTGGTGAGCCACCTCTGCTTTACATTTCAGCAACTGACGAAGTTGTCAGCATGGTCCTGGTTGCGGGAAGACCAGAACCATCTCCAGTTCAGGAAGCCAGACCCCTCCGGGAAGCTCCGGAGCTACCTGAAGGCGAGTCTGGGTCCCAGCCCCCAGACCCGGATCCTCGAGGCAAGACGCCAGAGGATCAACCTCCTTCAAATGAAGGAACTACTGTTGCTGAACAAAAAGATCTGGACCCTTCCGGGAAGGTCCGGGTCACTCTAGAAGAAGCTCCGGGTTCCTCTAGCAAGAACTTGGAGGTCCCCGAAGAAGGTCCGGACCTCTTTGGGAGGGTCCGGGTTGATGAGGAGGAAGCTTCGGGCCCCTCTGGGAGGGTCCGGACCATCCAGCACCCAGTGTACTTCATCAATGAAGTACTTCATGATGCCAAGGCTCGGTACCTAGAGGTGCATAAGCTGGTCTACGCAGTTCTTATCGCTTCTAGGAAGCTTCGTCACTACTTCTAGGCTCACAAGATTTCGGTGGTAACCTCTTATCCACTGCGTGCAATCTTGCATAACCCCAACTCTACTGGCAACATTGCAAAGTGGGCAGTAGAATTGGTTGAGTTCGATCTTGAATTTGTCCCAAGACAAGCTATCAAGAGTCAAGCGTTGGCAGACTTTGTGGCGGAATGGACCCCCTCTACATCAAATCCTGGGGGCCCCAGTGAGCAGAAGCCGGAACCCAAGGTTCCGGTCTTCACTGAGCCTCACTAGACTCTCTACTTCGACGGCTCCGAGCAGAAGCAGGGGGCAGGTCAGATCGGGGAGAAGGTCAAATACATGGTTCACCTTGACTTCAAGGCGACCAACAACATGGCGAAGTATGAAGCACTAATCTATGGGCTCAAGGAGGCACTATCATATGGTGTCAAGCAGTTGTTTGTAAAGGGTGATTCACATCTCATAATAAAACAAGTCAAAGGTGAATGCTACTGCAACAACCCTCAACTAGCTGCATATCTACTTGAAGTCCAGAAGCTTCAGAAGGATTTCGAAGTCCTGGATCTTTGCCATGTCCAGCGTCTCAACAACGCTGAAGCTGACGAACTCTCGACGAAAGCTTCAACCGGAGCTTCGGTTCCCGACGGAACCTTCGTCTGGAGATTGTCAAGACCGACAGCTCAGCCTACCGAACTGAGCGAAGGGAGCAAGACCAGCACCTCAAAGCTGGTGGTCCCGATGGCCCTGTTACCATGGCGTCTATCAAGGGTCGTAGGTGCTGCAGGAAGCTCCGAGCAACCCAGCACGCAAGACTCAGAAGTTCAAGTTAGCTCCAATGCATGGATCTCGGAGATATGGAGCTACTTGAAAGATGACATCCTTCCTGAAGATAATATATCTGCTGACCGGATAGTCAGATTTGCTAAAAGATACACACTGGTAGAAGGGGATCTCTATCGACGTGGTGCCAACGACGTCCTAATGCGGTGCATTACAAGGGAAGAAGGCCACGAGCTCCTCACGGAAATCCATGGAGGCGAGTGTGGGAACCACGCGTCTTCCCGCACGTTGGTCGGTAAAGCCTTCCGACATGGTTTTTAATAGCCTACAACACTCCAGGATGCAACCGAGCTAGTGAAGAAATGTGAAGCATGCAAGTTTCATGCGGAGCAAATTCACACACCAACTCAACCTCTACAAATGATATCCCCGACATGGACATTCACTGTGTGGGGTATGGATATCTTGGGACCTTTCCCGAAAGCCCTCGGAGGTTACAAGTTCCTGTATGTCGCCATCGACAAGTTCACTAAGTGGCCGAAAGCAACTCCAGTTGTGACAATAAACAAGCAATCAGCTATCAATTTCTTGCAGTCCATAGTATGCAGATTTGGAGTCCCAAAGAAGATTATAACTGACAACGGGACCCAATTCACAAGCTCTGCATTCCAAGGATATTGCTAAGACCTCAACATTCAAGTCAGCTATGTTTCTGTAGCTCACCCGGCAAGCAATGGCCAAGCTGGGAGAGCAAATGCAAAAATCCTAAAAGGACTCAAGACACGCACATATGAGCGCCTGAAGAAACCTGGAGCCAACTAGATTGAAGAGCTTCCGCCCACCTTGTGGGCAAACAGGACAGCTCCAAATCAGTCAACTGGAGAGACACCCTTCTTCCTGGTGTACGGAGCTGAAGCAGTCCTTCCTCCGGAAATAACCTTGGGGTCGCTCCGGGTCCGGACCTTCAACGAAGCCACGCGGGACCAGCTCTGGTGTGAAGACCTTGACCTTGTTGAAGAGGGAAGGTGTCGAGCAGCTGTTCGAAATGCACGATACCGCCAAGCGCTCTGGCGCCATCACTAAAGGCATGTGCATAACCGACAACTCGAGGAAGGCGATCTGGTGCTACGGAGAATACAAACTCAAGAAGGGTTAAAAAAACTTTCCCCCAGCTGGGAAGGACCCTTTCGAGTGATCAAAGTACCCCGTCCCAGATGCGTTTGCTTGGCAACCGAGGATTGGACACCGCTCCATAATCCACGGAACATTGAGTACCTCCGTAAGTTCTACGCTTAATATCACGGAGGTGAGTCTGTAATTACATATGATGTATGTTATAGCGTCATTGTACAGAGTAGGGTAATTCCTCCGGGAGAACAGCCGGACCTTTCCCAGAAGGTCCACAAAGTTCAAGCAACACTTGGCACAGTCTCAGAACTAAAAGTGTAGCTAGTTACCTTGGGTCAAACAAGAAATGCAACACACTTAGCCTGGTTCCGTACCCTAAGAGTGTACTTGTTTCCCCTGTACCCCAGACCTATAATGAAAGATATCATTATGTGAAAACAGACTCCACGTGCATTTATTTTGTACAGGCTCATTATTTTTTATTTTTCTCTTTCTTGTCTATAACAAAGTTGTGCAATTCTCAAGAAACTTTAGCTCGAACAATTCATATATAATTCAAGTTGCATTGTTAATTCTTTCGGGTCATAACATTGTTGAATGGCCTACTCGCCTGAACGCCAAGCCAATCTAGGTCCGGAGTGTGCTATCGACTTAGCCCGGTCCTGCACCCTAAGTACGCCATTCTACCTAAACCCCGGCAGGCCTGAATAAGGTGAGTCCAGAAAATGATCAGACCTGGAGAAAACAAGCAAATGCACTTGATTATATATAGAATTACGGTCGACCTAAAATTTCTTTCAGGGATAGTAATCCACAAATGATTTATAGATAAGAAACGAATTTTACTATTTTTTATGACTTCAGTGTGCAGGAAAAATAAAAATCTCATGATGATGGTGGATGATGCCGGAGCTATCAAAGCTTCGACATCCCCTAAGGTGGCCCGCTGTCGATGTTTTAAACATTGGTACTAGGATTCACCGGAGCTATCAAGCTCCGACAAATCCAGGGAGCCAGCCATCAACGTGAAGAAAAGAAGGTAGAAGGACACCCCAATGGGCGATGCTCTACGTGTTGACAGTGGTCGCTGCCGGAGCTACAAAGCTCCGACAACCCCAGCGGACCAGGTGTCGACACTCTACGTGTTGACAATGGTCACTGTCGGAGCTACAAAGCTTCGACAACCTCAGGGGGCCCTGCTGTCGACGACTTCGGACCTATACTCTACAAGTTTGAAGCACTCAAGTCTTCAACAAAATGCTACATCCTTTTGGTACATGTTCACAATCAAATTGTGCACATCTACTAGGGGGGCCAAGTGATACGAAGGTTGAAGACAAAAAATGAAGTTCATAAATTTCTTAGATTTCATTCATCAGAAGACAAGAGATTACAAACATGGGGAAAAGAAGAGAAGAAACAAGTGGGAGCTACAAGGAGAAAGTCCTAAATCCTACAAAAGAACGAGGCAACCTTCTGGGCAACCTCCGACACGCTGGCCTTGGCGGCATCTCCCTCTCCATCGATGGGACCTGCAAGCACAGGATCTAGTGGGAAATGAGGATCCTGGCTTGTGTAGCACGTCAGCATGTATTCTGCAACGTTCTGCGCAAGGGATTTTCCTTCCGTTTCCAACTGATCCATGATGACATCGCCCATCTTGTTGAGTTTGTTGCCAGCCGAGCTCAACGCCTTCAACGCATGGTCCAGCTCCAGACGCACGCGACTAAAGCCCAGCGGCGTCAGCGCGTCATTTGCTTTGCCCAAGAAGTCCCATACTTGTTGGGACTCCACAGCCCTTGAGCCTCGCATCTCTTCCAAGGACCTCTTGGTCGTCGCAAGCTCCGAACCTTCCCGGGCAAGGCGCTCAACCTCTTTGGCGTGCTGCTGAATCCTTTCATCAACTTGCCTTTTGAGGTTGGCAAGCTCCTCTTCCCGGACGTTGATCTTGTTTCGGCGATCAACCAGGTATTTCTCTCAGCCCCGCACCTTCTTCTCCCTGGCAGCGACTTCGTTCTCCCTTTTGGTGAGGTACTATCCCCGCTGCCAGGCCTTCTTCTCCTCGCTCTCGCAGAGCTCCTATAGCTTCTTGATGTGCTCTGCAAGGCTCTTGTCACCCAGAGTTAGCCTTTGGGCGAGCTCCTCCTCCCTCTTCATGAGGTCATCCCTCAGCTCCAGGAGTTTTTGCTCTTCATCTTCGAGCTTTTTCACTCGATCCTCAAGAGCCTCCCGGCGCTTGACAAGGCTCTCGTGGATGGTACTGAGCTTCTCCTGGCGATCATTCGCTGCTTCATTAGCAGCCACGGCCTGTTCGTGTATAGCCCGAGACTGATTGTCGAGGGATTGCACCATGCTTTCCCTCTCGTCCAGCAACTGGCCCCAGTACACCATCCGGGCCTTCTCCCTCTTGACCCTCTCCTTGAGGTCGGCCAGCCTTGTTTGCGCCATCTTGGTCTCGAATTGGAGCTGGTTGCGCCACCTCCTAAGGGTTTGGCGCTCCTCCTCGAGGGCCTTGCTGTCGTGATAAAAGGCGAGTTGGACCTGACGAAGGCTAAAGCAGGCGTTGTCGATGGATAACGACAGGGGGATCGGCTTCGGACCTACCGGGGTCCTCTCCGCTGACTCCAGCGGGTTCTCCATAACAAAAAATTGGGTCCCACTCTACAAGAGTGGTCCCCTGAGCTTCCGCAGCACTAGGGCCACCCTCCGGGAGTGCCTCAGCCGTCGCCGAGGAAGGTCCGGTAATGGAAGCTTCTACCTCCGGAGTCAGCTCCGAAGGTCCTGCCACCAGGTCATCGGCAACTAGTCCCTCTGGCAGAGGACCAACCACTTCATCTTGGCACCCTGGCTCAGGCACGGGTGCCTACGGAACTACCACCTCCGGGGCAGGCATTGAAGATTCGGCCGGAGCTGAGGCCACCTCCGGCTCCAGTTCTGGTGCCTCCTCCACTGCCGGCTCAGGCGCTGGTGCTTCGACCTCCACCGGTTCGGGTGCCGGCACCTCCGCGACAACCGGCTCTGACGCTAGAACTTCATCAACCACCGGCTCCGCTGCCGGGGCTTCAATAACATCTGGCCCTAAGGCTGGAACTTCAGCTACCACTGGCTCAGAGGCCGGAGCGTCCATCATCACAACATCCAAAACTGGATCTTCATCCTCCAGAGCTGGTGCCGCTGGTACATCTTCATTCCCGTGGTCCGGAGCTACCACGGGAGCTTCGGGAGATGAGTCGAGGTCCAGAACCTCGACAGCTGGCGCCGGAGCTGCCGAGACCTCAGCCACCACCTGGGGCGGCGCTGGAATTGGAGCCGGAGCCTCCGCCTGCACAACATTAGCTACTGTCACAGGAACCGGAGCTTCAGCCCTTTTTTTTTGGAGACCCTGTGGATGAAGGACAAAAAAAACTCAAAATATGGTTGCAACAAAAATAACCAACTGAGGTAAAACAGCCAATTTACCTTAGAAGGCTTCTGCTCCAGCTAGCGCGGAACCTCTTTGCCGGACGCTCAGAGCCCGACCCAGTCGCAACTGGGGTAGTAGCTCCGGAAGGCCCTTCAGAGCTTACTGCCTCCGTCAGCGACGTCTTGGTTGGGGCCCCCCTCGACTGAGAAGGACCCTCGGACCAGGAGCCCTTAGCTGGTGTTGACGGCTCCTAAGATATACTAACAAATCATCCCCGGCAACGGCGCCAGAAATGCTTGTTGGTATTTCTTATGCACCATTAACTAAACATCTCCAACTGATGTGTCAGAAATGCTTGTTAATGGTTCTATTGGATCACAGAGTGAATTCCGCAAGCGCACGGAGGTATCACTATAGCATTTCCCCTTAAGAGTATTCCCAAGGGTGTCATTTATTTGATCCCAAAGGATGGCAGGGAAGAGATATAACAATCATCAAGTGGAAAGGGTAGAAAGGTCTAGGGAAGAATCTAGTAAGGATGGATAAAATAATAATGGAGGTAGTGTGACACACACAAAAGCTTTCAAGTCTAATGGGGATAAGAGGATCCTAGAGGTTAGTTAAGGTTGAGAGTTATGGAGGTTCTCCTACTATGCTCTATTGTACTTATACATAGTCTAAACTAATTATCCATAAGCTAGATCAATAGTGAATACTTATGCTATGTGGTTCAACACATCGGGCACGAGCTTACCCCTAGCAATACTAGGGCGACTCCCGCCAAGAGCCTGTGGCATAGCCGAACATGGAGGATTACAAAGGACAGATAGGGCTGTCACCACCTACTGCCTACCTCTTCAATCCGTAGGTCTACGAGACATCCAATGCAACTTAGCTATCCTAGCACCATGCTAGCATATTAAGTAATTACCTTAAGAGCCTAGGCACAATCCATCCTAAGGCAATGAATTGAATCATCATTGAACCAATGTTGATACACAACATAATTATCCATACTAACCTAGTTATGTTATAAGTAACTAGACTATAGTGGGGGTCTATAGGTTCTATGATAATGAGTTATGTTCATGATGAAACAGTCATAGAAGCTATACCTTCCACATACATGGACTCCACAATCAAACAAGAAACGCTTTGCCAAGGTATATGTATAAGTAGAGACTAAAGATACTATCTTTATTATGCATAATGTCACAAATACAAGAAAGAATACATGAGCCATACCTTTCCCAATGCAGGATTGGGAAGAGAGAGACTCCTTACTCCTTTCCAATTTTGGACTTGGGACTAGAGACTCTCCTCTCTACAACCTAAATCCTCTAAGACTATGGATGATAGTGTATACAATAGAGATGAAGCTCAAGTGGTGTGTTTTGAAGTGAGGGGTAGGGGGGGTCCTATTTATACTAGTGTTGAGGTCGGTTCCCGCCACCAAAAGCGTGCGAATCAGTCACCATTGACTCCAGGGAGCCGGGAGGAGCCAACACGTGGAGGATGACCGAGTTTGGGCAAAGACCAGGTCGGCCGACCCCCTGGTTCGGCCGACCTGGTCATTGCACCGTTTCTCGTGTACTTTCTCTAAGTGGCTACCAGGTGGGTCCCATTGATGTATATGGGGATACACCGTTGGATCTCCTCGGATACTTCTGTTTGTGGGCCATTTGATCCATGGGATGCCATGTGTCGTCGCCTGATTGGCTGGGATGATATTTTGTAGGATTGGTCCCTCTACATTTCCTCATTTCCTGTATAAAATGCTGCATACACATATTTCTCCAAGTCCAAGTGGAATTGGGTTAGATAGAAAGGTGATGTGTGCAAGAAATGACAAATCCTTCACATAATTGAGTTAAATTGACGGACGAAATTGGTATATAACAGCCGTCAACAAACTCCCCCAAGCTTATCCTTTGCTCGTCCCGAGCAAAGTCAAGACTTTAGGTTGATGATCAGGAGTTGCTACAATGTCTTATTTTCGAAAGTATCTAATGCACAACAAGATACTCTACCTAGTATTGCAAAAATTGGCTATGATACTCTACCTTTCTTAACTTATCATGGGGCTTGTGCTTTTTCATATTCATAAGTAGTTGAAAGGCAAAATAGCAAATGGAGCAAACATAGCCTAGAAATCAAGTTCCACTTAAATCTCGGAGAATTCAATTTAGATATTAAGTGCCTAAATTTGATTCTCTCAATCACTCCTTTGTGGATAGTGGAAATATTTCCTCACCAAAGCATTGTGCCTCTACTATTCCTACTCATTGAATATGACTTGTATGTGGAGCTTGGTAAGGAAAGTAAGTAGGCATATTTGCATCACATATATTGCTAAGTCAAAAGAGTAAGCCTTAGGAGAATTCAAATCAAAACTTTTTGATTCAATACTAGTGCATGTGTGATGAAGTGGAAGTGGATGTGGATACTTGAGATAACTCCTTTTTGGTATAATCTCTCTTTCTTTTGCAGGTATGAAACATGGCTACTTTTCTTTTCTCTCTCTTTTTTTCATGCTTATGATGTAAGCATGCCCCTTTTTTCATTTTCTTTTTGTAGCCATGTCTAATACTCCCTTTTTTTGCAATGAATTTTGAAGAGAGTGCTAAACATGAATAACATGGAGTTTCTCTTTTTGTTGTGGTATGGTGGATATGATGGACGTTTTGCTTACTTCTAGTGTAGAAGTATAGCATGTGCAAGTGAAGTCTTGAATTCAAAAAGAGTTGAATGATTTCTCACATAGGTCTATACTAGTTTGACTAGGCTCAATGTGAAAGCAAATAGCATATGCATAAGGTTTTGTCTATGTATAAGCATCATATGGCTTTGGTATGTATTTCCAATCAATTGAGGGAAACTTAAATCTTTTTAGAATTTATCCGGAAATCTAAGTTTTACTTTGAAACTAGGACTAGCAGCCCTATTACAAATTCTAATCTCGCAACAACCTAGAATTAGATTAAACTTTTGCTACCCACAACTTCCAAATTAAGGTAAAAGTATTTCAAAACAATAAAAGTAATATTCGGAGAGTAGCAAGTTGTAAACTAGAGACTTAGGAAAATAAAATAGAGCAACTATTCATCATTTCATCTATGTGAATTCTAAATCATTCTTACCGCACATCTTTATTTGATGAAGGAAAATCTAACCTCTCTCTCTCTCTCTATATATATATATATATATATATTAAATGCAAGGTGGATGATGGATAAATAAATATGCAAGGAATGTGATACATGTTACCTCAAGTGGGGGTCCTCCCCCAAGCTCGTTCTTCAACTACCTCCGTGATAAGGGTTGAACCCTTGATGACGGAAGTACGCTGCAAGATCGGCTTGTTGTTGTTGCAGCGCCGTGTTGAAGTTAGTGAATTGAGCATCCATGTGTTGTTGCCAATCCTGGGTACCTTGAACATGCTCTTGGAGTGTGTTGTAGATGTCACCCGTTCTCACTTCAAGTTCTCCCATACGTCTAGTGAGGTCCGTCATTCCTTGTCTATAGTCATGATGACTTCTGGCCAAAAAGGAACAACGTCCTCTCATGGACGTTGGGGGCAAGCTGCTAGAGCTTGAAGTGGATAAGGGTGGATCCCTTTGCCATTCTTGCCAAATGATCCCCCAGTCTCATACGTCAGAGGTTGAGTCCATCCGGGCGCATAACCCGTTGGGTTCTCTTCCTCTTTGTATTCATGGACCGGAGAGATTATCGGTGGCATGCCTGTGACTGCAGCCCTCGCACGATTCCTTGTTACCCTACCAGAGACATTACTTCTTCTTGCTTCCTCAAGGGTAAGAAGATTAATAGTTAGCCTCCGGCATTTGTACAAATGAAAATCCGGGTTAGGTAACCGAATTTCATTGACAAAGCCGGGATAGAAAAATATCAAGGAGCCATCATGATCATGCTTAAGGGTATGTCCTTGCACTAAATAGTCTTCATCAATTAATTCTCTTTTAGTTTCAATATATTAAAATGAAGAGTATTTAAGTGCTTCTACCCTATCAGTAATATGAGTAATTAATGAAGTGCGTTCAATTGGTCCTAATTTTGAAATGTAATCTAATCATTGTGTCATCATGGCTTTGACCGGAGCAACTTTTATCTTTTTAGTCATGGCAAAAAAATTTTTTAATTCATCATTTCGCACAACCCTAACATCTCCCCTAGGGAACATAGTCATAGCCACCCATCGATGCATGAAGCGTAAGGTAGGGTTTTGGATGTGGCTATTCCAAGGAGCCCTACATGTGACCTCACTAGTTAGCTCATGCCAAAAACTTTGTTTGTTAAACTTAGGCAAATTGTCTAAATCTAGCAAACACCGTTTATGGAAGCCTAGGATGCTACCTAATTTTTTGCATAGGATGTTGTATTCTTTTTTGAAATAATCTAAAAGGAATACCATCAAATCCTATTCTTAGCGTGCAAAGGAATTGGGTAGTGAGAAGGTGTGAACCTTTCTCCTCTATGTGAGCAAAGTCATGAAATCCAATTGCATGCCAAATGGAAAGAAATTCGGAGTCCATACCTATTTTGGAGATCAAATGTGGATCGTAAGCCTTGGTGTGGCGGAACTCACGATCTTGGAGAAGCCTGCGTGCTTGATCTTCAACTTCCCTTTGTATTTCGAGGTTGTTGTCATGAAGAAGTTGGTGTGGGTTTCTTCTCTCTTCCATGGGAGTGTCCTCACACACACTTCTCCTCCTTGGGCTTGTACCCATGGAAGAGAGGCATGCGTGCACTAGAACCTTCACCATGGCTTGAGCTTGCAGCCTCCTTCCTCTTTCCGAACAACCTCTTCATGTCTTTTTGAGTTCAACAAGCAAGAACAAACACAAGGCAAGAAAAATCTGAAAAGAAGCGATGTTTGGAAAACAAAACTCTCAACGAATTTTATCCTCTTGAAAGCTTGAGTGTAAAATGCAAATGCAAACAAAAGAAAATCTTTTTGGGGATGGATTTGAGCAAGAGTGTTGCAATGAAGAGCAAGAAAAACATGGTGAGCTAGAGTGTGACTTGGGGAGGTGTAAAATGATGTGGTGTGTGAAGAGAAGTGCTCCTCACGGCCACAATTTATAGGGTGCACCCTCCAACAGTCACTTGAGATTCAAAATATAGCCATTGGAGGAAGGGGAGCCAATTTGGCTCCACTCCCTATTCGGCCGACCAGGGGGTTTGGCCGACCTGACAGGTAGCCCCCCTGGTTCCCCTCTTGGCAAATGGCTCCCCAACGGCTATAAAGTTAGCACGTTGGTGAAATGCCACATGTGCAGCTCAGAAAAAATTGTTTTTCAAATAAAAAACTTTTCTCAAATCCAATAAAAAAAATTCCCTTTGAAAAGAAAGAAAGAAAAAATGATAGCTGAGAATATAAGATTCTCAACTTGCTAGGAAAAATCAAATATGCAACGGGAAAAATCCAAATGGGGTGGAAAAAGAAAGAAATAAAAATAAAGTGGGATAACTACAAATTTAACCTATTGGCGTAGGTCTCACCATCGTCCGATGAGATGGAAATTCCTCCGTCTTCATTTCATATCCGAGCCAGGAGGGATTGGCTCGGACCGCTTGTTTTGCTTCTTCCACCATTCCTTCTTTGGTGGTTTGGTGGACTTGGGCCTTCGAGAAGGTCCAGATGATTCCGTCGCCTTTGGATATCGGCGTGGTCGAAATGACGGATTAATCTTCATATGAATGCAATGAGTGAGTCCATCATTGGAGGTGTGACTTCGACCTCTCTGGTGTGTTTATTATTCGGCCCATACTTGATTCGAATCATGGAGCATTGTTCTGATTTTGGCCAAAAGTTAAACCTTTCCTCCTTGCCATTGATATGGAAGTGGATTTCTCCAGCTCCCACATCTATGCGAGCTTTTGCAGTGCTTAGGGATGGACGCCCAAGAATGACTGGTGTATCTTTCTCAGTGTCCATGTCTAGCACCACAAAATCCACGGGTATGATGCAGTTTCGGATCTTCATCGGGACGTCTTCAGCAATACCCGCTGGATAACAGACTAAAGAGTCAGCCAGTTGTAGCTGCATTGGTGTTGGAGTCAGCTCTGTGAAGTTCTGCTGGTCGAACACATCCTTAGGCATCACACTAACACTTGCTCCCAGATCACAAAGTGCCTTGTCAAAGTGGTGAGCTCCAATTGAGCATGAAATGGTAGGACATCTGGGGTCCTTCTGCCGGTTGCTCTCTCGTACGGAAATCATGTTGACATTTTCCATCAGAGGTTCTGGCTGGCTTGACATATTGCCATTCTCCATCGGAGGAATAGCAGCTGCCATCTGAGCCAACTGAGTCTCGAGCATCTTGTTGAAGCTCAGTTGATTCATGAAGGCTGAGGATAGTCCTTCCATTTTTGCATTGATATTCTCTAGGGTCTTGTCATTAGCTGACAGCTTCTTGGATAGGGCATCGTTGATCTTGAGCTGCCTAATGTCAAGTTCTCTCAAGTTGGGCTGATTTCTAGGGTTGCCATTGTGGTTGTACCCTCCTTGAAAGAATGGACGTTGTTGACCCCACACTTGACCTCCTCGACGATAGCCATTGTTGTTGTTGAAATTTCCGTTGTTGGCGAGGTATAAGGCATCCTCACAAGTTTCTGGGAAATCATTGCCCATATGACCCGTGTCGCCACAGACTTCGCACGTGATGTGAGAGTCTAGGGAATAGGCATTGCCAGACACTTCACCACCGGCTTTTCCATCAATTTTCTTCATTAGGAGGTCCAATTTTGCAGCGATCATGTCCACCTCCTTCAAGGTGTGCATGCCTCGCTGTCGGGTATGGAGACGCTCATTGTTCCATCCCATGTTGGACACCATCTTCTCAATAAAATCTTTAGCTTTTGGCACCGTCAATGAGAAGAAAGCTCCTCCGGTAGCTGCATCCAAATGGTCACGAGCTGATGGGATCAGCCCATTATAGAAATTCTGAATAAGGAGCCAGTCATCCATCCCATGGTGGGGGCAGGCTAGGATGTACTCCTGAAGCCTTTCCCATGCCTCGGGAATTGATTCATTGGGCTCTAGCTGAAAGCTGGAAATCCTTCCACGTAGGGCATTGGTTTTGCCCAATGGGAAGAATTTGGCGAGGAATGTCATAGAACACTTCTCCCAAGTGTCTATAGCACTTCGGTTCGCGTAGAACCACTATTTCGCTCTCCCAAGGAGAGAGAATGAGAACAGTCTCAGACGGACCGTATCCGGAGACACGTCCTTGATCTTAAAAGTGCTACAGATCTCGAGGAATTGTTGCAGGTGAGCACTTGCATCCTCGTTAGCCTTCCCATAGAATGGGTTGGCTTGCACCATAGTGATAAGGCCAATTTTGATCTCGAGGTTCACATCTCCCGTGTTAACAGTGGGCCCAATAGACACATTGTTAGCAGAGGGAGCTGAGAACTCACAAGGGTCTTCTGAGCTATTGGCGTTTGGATTGTTGGTGCAAAAATGCTGGCTTGCTTTGCTGCTTGAATCTTCTAAGGAGTAACGACACGGGGTCGGTCTCTCAGAAGAGATTCGGGATCTTCAACAAAGTTTTTCGGCAGGCGGAAACTAGACATACACTACACTGTTTTCACATTAAAAATGTAAAAACAAAGAATGGTTATCCTACTACAGTCCTACCCAGGGTTCTATCATATTCACTCAGTCATGTTATATATCTATTTGCCTTCCCCAACAATGGCACCAAAAATGCTTGTTGACGGCTCCTAAGATATACTAATAAATCATCCCCAGCAACGGCGCCAAAAATGCTTGTTGGTATTTCTTATGCACCATTAACTAAACATCTCCAACTGATGTGTCAGAAATGCTTGTTAATGGTTGTATTGGATCACAGAGTGAATTCTGCAAGTGCACGGAGGTATCATTGTAGCATTTCCCCTTAAGAGTATCCCAAGGGTGTCATTTATTTGATCGCAAAGGAAGGCAGGGAAGAGATATAACAATAATCAAGTGGAAAGGGTAGAAAGGTCTAGGTAACAATCTAGTAAGGATGGATAAAATAATAATAGAGGTAGTGTGACACACACAGAAGCTTTCAAGTCTAAGGGGGATAAGAGGATCCTAGAGGTTAGTTAAGGTTGAGAGTTATGGAGGTACTCCTACTATGCTCTATTGTACATATACATAGTCTAAACTATTTATCCATAAGCTAGATCAATAGTGAATACTTACGCTATGTGGTTCAACACATCGGACACGGGCTTACCCCTAGCAATACTAGGGCGACTCCTGCCAAGAGCCTGTGGCATAGCCGAACGTGGAGGGTTACAAAGGACAGATAGGGCTGTCATCACCTACTGCCTACCTCTTCAATCCGTGGGTCTACGAGACATCCAATGCTACTTAGCTATCCTAGCACCATGCTAGCATATTAAGTAATTACCTTAAGAGCCTAGGCACAATCCATCCTAAGGCAATGAATTGAATCATCATTGAACCAATGTTGATACACAACATAATTATCCATACTAACCTAGTTATGTTATAATTAACTAGACTATAGTGGGGGTCTATAGGTTCTATGATAATGAGATATGTTCATGATGAAACAGTCATAGAAGATATACCTTCCACATACATGGACTCCAAAATCAAACAAGAAACGCTTTGCTCAAGTATATGTATAAGTAGAGACTAAAGATACTATCTTCATTACGCATAAAGTCACAAATACAAGAAAGAATACATGAGCCATACCTTTCCCAATGTAGGATTGGGAAGAGAGAGAGTCCTTACTCCTTACCCAATTTGGACATGGGACTAGAGACTCTCCTCTCTACAACCTAACTCCTCTAAGACTATGGATGATAGTGTATACAATAGAGATGAAGCTCAAGTGGTGTGTGTTGAAGTTAGGAGTAGGGGGTCCTATTTATACTAGTGTTGAGGTCGGTTCCTGCCACCAAAAGCGCGCGAATCAGTCACCATTGACTCCAGGGAGCCGGGAGGAGCCAACACGTGGAGGCTGACCGAGTTTGGTGCAAAGACCAGGTCGGCCAACCCCCTGGTTCGGCCGACCTGGTCATTGCACCGTTTCTCGTGTGCTTTCTCTAGGTGGCTGCCAGGTGGGTCCCATTGATGTATATGGGTGATACACCGTTGGATCTCCTAGGATACTTCTGTTTGTGGGCCATTTGATCCATGGGATGCCACGTGTCGTCACCTGATTGACTGGGATGATATTTTATAGGATTGGTCCCTCTACATTTCCTCATTTCCTGCATAAAATGTTGCATACACATATTTCTCCAAGTCCAAGTGGAATTGGGTTAGATAGAAAGGTGATGTGTGCAAGAAAGGACAAATCCTTCACATAATTGAGTTAAATTAACAGATGAAATTGGTATATAATAGCCATCAACAGCTGGCCCTGGTGCCGGAGTCACTCGGTCAGAGCTGGCGTCCCAAGGAGACGCCGATGCTGGAGTTGTCATCGCCGTCGAAGACCTACCCCGCCGGGAAGAAGGAGCTGTTGTGGAAGAAGTAGGTCTGACGGGCCTCCTGTCAGAGTTCTTCAACTTCCTCTTTCGACTGGAGGGCTCAACCAACTCTTTGCCCTTGCCTACGACTTCAGCTCTTTCTCTCGGGGCAGAAACAGGGCCACCCTCGGAAGCTCCGGGGATCACCAATCTGGTGGTCAAACGCCTCTCTACTTCATCGAGATCATCAAGCACCGGCATCCTCCTCCGGAGCTCCCTGCTGAACTCCACCTCCATGTTCAGAGGGAGGAAAGCCGCCGGCGGAGTTAAGTCATCGCCCTCGACGTTGATGCCATGCTGTAACTTCTTGAGATGAAGCTCCAAAGTTGCGCCTTCCAAATTGGACTTCAAACCGATTTCAATCCGGTCATCGTCCATCACGCTGTTGGGGGCCCAGGCGAGCTTCTCCCTCTTCTTTAGCGGAGCCCACCTGTTGACTAGGAAGTTGCCGAAGAACGTCTGGGGAGTCATCCCTCCTTCCACACATTGGCGGATCCTGGTCAAGGCGGGGTAGAAGGCCTCCGACAGCACCGGAGCCTCGCTCCAGGCGTCAGTGACAACATTGGGAAGACCTTCAGACGGCTCCACCTTCTCGTCCTCCTCTGTTGTGACGACAATCCAATCCTTCTTCCAGTCCTCCCACTTGCCAGAAAGGAACGACCTCAAGTACTTGTAGGGGCATTTCTTGCGCTTCACAAAATAGTAGAAGCCAAGATACTCGTCACTCTTGCCGGTAGTGTGTATGGTGAAAAAGGTACGAAAAAGCTCGACGCAGGGGGGAATACCCACCCACATCTCGCAGAAGTGGATGAATGTTGACACAAGAAGAATGAAGTGGGGGCCAAGGTAGTACAACTGCAGACCATAGAAGTCTAACAGCATCAAGAGAAAAGTTGAGAAAGGTGGGATCAGTCCCACCATGGTGTACGCAGAAAAGTACACCATGTCGTTGGTGCGCTTATTCTTGAACGAGAGCTTGCCGGCGCGGACCAGGTGGTTGAAGGAGTCACTGGACCACCGCATGTAGGTCCGGACCTTCTTCAAATCGTCGCCAGTCGTGAGATGGCTCTTGCGGAGACCCAACTCAATCGCAGCACGGCGGGGCAAGAGAGGAAAAGCAAGTGAAGGTTTGGATGATTCAAGCGCAAGTTCAAATGAAGGTGTGAGGAATCCCCAAACCGTGCACGCTTTCCTTCTTATGTAAGCCCCCACAAAGCAGGATGGAAACCGCAAAAGGCCAAGGATACAGTTCAAAAATTTCACCCTGCCAATGACAAGGGGGCCCAGGGCCACCCAGACGATCAAGTCGAGGTCCTTGCCCCAGGCGAATAGTTTTCATGATGAGAGGCGAGAAACCCGAGGGCGGCGGCCTGACAGGGCGCGCGGAACCGATATGGTTTTCGTATTGGGAACCGACGACCTTCAATTGCATGAGATCCGCACGCGCAGATCTCACCTGCCGCATCCTGAAGGTGTCATACGGCGATGGTTTAACTGCGAACAACCGCCTCAACGGCACATTCAAAAACGCTTGAAGAAACGGCGCAGAAATCGAAAGATGGACCCACCTCCAGCAGAATGACTTAATCCAAAAGGTCTCTCCCAGAGGTGGGCCTAGGGGGCCATTGTCGGTACCCTGCGTACCGGACACCCCTTGGAACTGCAAAGAGTGCAAAGGAACTCCACCTGTCTGAGTTGAAGACCTCCGAAGGCCCCACGTGTCACTCGGAACCAGACCTGCCTCCCTTCTATGGTTAGTCCCAGTGCCGTCACGTGTATCATAAAACCAGAGCTACATTCCATACATGGGAAAGCTCCGGACTAGATACCCGTGTGGCACCCCCGGACCTAACCCCCGACAGAAGGAAGCTCCAGTACCGACACGTGTACAACAGCACCGGACCTACTCGTCTAAGACGGTAAGCTCCGGAGCTGCCACGTGTCCAACCGCCGGACCTTCAACCTCAACAGGCAGATTGGTGGACCTTCAACAGCTCAGACCATCAAGGAACATTAAAGACTTCAAGACCTGATTATGTGTCATTAATGCTATCTTAATGACACACGATCAGAGGACCCTTAATACCTGTAACGCCACTATCAAGGCGTGTTACCACGTTGTTAAGGGGAATTAACTACATTAACTATGTATTAAGCATCAGTAACCGCCAGGGCCACATGTCGGGTCAGGCAGATGATGTAACGGTCAGTCCTTGTACTATAAAAGGATTGGCCGAGCGATACACGGGGGGGGACTCTCTGGTCTGGGGGAGGCTTCCAAACACTCTGGTCTCTCACACACAAGCGCTCAGACGCTCAATACAACAGGTATTATGCTCAGGCAGCCCGAACCACGTAAATCCTGGTGTCAAATCACCATCTTGTTCTGAATTTCCACGCGCCCCAACCGAACTAAGAAACTCCGCGGGCTGCCAGCGGTAGTACCGGGAGAATTGCCGGAATCAGACTCTGACAGGGAGAAATTGTTCTCAAAACTTTTCATGCCAATGTTCTTGTTCTAAGGTAGAGGAGATCCCCCTAGCTAGGAGGACGAACAAAAGCATCCTTAAGTGTTGGTCGCCCTGGTGTAGATCTGCTGGCTTGAGTGCTCCGACACCATCCGGATGAGGCCACGAGACATCAGCTCCTTGATAGCCCTCCGAACCAGGGATCCATTGATCATAAAAGACAGACACAAAACATCAGTTGCAGAGACATTTCCAAGGTATGTGTATGTTTACAACTTGGTTGGGACATGTATAGAATCACTAGCCTTTGAAATGAATATACAAAAGCATGGACAAGTATTACAACATACAGATCATGGTATGAAAACAAAAGGTACTTGCACAAGATTCGTGAAAAACTGAATTCCAATAGAAGTACTAGCAACCAAATGACTAACACGATGAGACGGTCAGCAGTCAAAGCAACATGCAAACGCTCCAACAGGAGCCTAGTACGTACGGGTTACTGTATAAGACCTCTCGTGCAATTAACATAAAGCAAACTTCAACAATTAACCGTGGTACAATATCTATTTAAATAGCTACAAGTATGTTCTCAAAACTATGCACTAAGATATGAACTTGGAAGAAGTTGTGTACGACTAAAACCATGTCCTTAAGATTCTGATTGTCAAATGACATAGGCTTGGCTTGGTTGGTTAGAATAAGTCAGATGCACATATAATCTCTTGCAAATATCATATGATCTAAATTTGTGCTTTGAAAAATTATAAAATGCAACAACAAGTGTCATGCTTTTAGGTTTTGAAATAGTTAAGTTTGTGAGATCATGACTTGCTAAATTCGAAATTACATTTGATCTCTAGCATGGCTTACACTACTTTATGTATTTCATTGATGTGATAGTGTAAGTTACTTGATAGTATGACTTGGTGTAACACCCTCAATTTTCGCATCATGCATTGCATACATGTTCATGCATTAAGTATTAATTGAATAAAAGAAAAATGATAAACCATACATATATGGTGTAGCAAAAAGAAGAAATAGAAAATAATAATTATAGCCTAAAACTTGTAATAGGGAATAAGTATAAAAATAATAATAAATATATATATATATGTAAATATATATATAAATATATCTATAAATAATATATATAATAATTATATATATAAAAAAATAATATAAAGAATCATAAATAATAATATATAAAAAAAGAAAAAGAAAAAAACAAAAACGCCGCTGCTGGCCAGGCCGACGGCCCAGCCAGCCACGCCCCGACGCATGCGCCGCCCCGGCCTCGCCCGACCCCGCCGCCTGGGCCCTGCAGCGCTCGACCCCCGAGCCGCCTGCCCGCTCCCGCGTAACGCACCACGCACGTGCCCCGACACCCGCCTGCCGTGCGTTGACCCACGCGCCCCACGCATCCACCCCGCGCGACCCGCGCGTCGCCCGCGCGCCAGAGACCGAGCCGGTCTCTGGATCGATGCCCGCCTATATATAAGTACGAAGGTTATCATATTTTCTCGATCCCAAGAACCCTAGCCGCCGGATAGAAAAAAAAGGGGAGCACCAGAGGCTGCGCCGCAGGGAAGAAAAGGAAGAAGAAGGAGGGGAGGAAGAGGAGGAAAAAGAAGAGGGCGCCGTCGTCCACCGGAATTCATCGTCGTCGTGCCGCCGGAGGACCGTTGCGTTGTCCACCTCGTCTACGCGTCATCCTCATCCTGCGATCTTCGAAGCCGTCGTATCTACGGTAGGATTCATTTTTCCGATGCGAATTTTAGCGACGTATTAGATCTAATAGACGTAATTTAATTGTAGTTGCACCATGAATTTATTTTCAGCAGTATTAATTCCCGTTAAAACCCCCATAAACTCGTATGAACACGTATGAACTAGTTGCATCTAATTAATAAACAACCGTAGTTAATTAATTATTTGACTTTGCATGCATGCATATCATCGCATGTTGATTAATGTGTGTGCATCATGTTGATTTGTATGTATATTCTTGTATTTGTGATCACGAGTAGAGGGAAGTGCTCAAGAGATCGTGTACGAGGATTTTCAGAATCAAGATTTCAAAGCGCTTGAGCAACCCTATTCGTCGGAACAAGGCAAGTGTCCTTGAAGCATATTGATCCAGTTTTTAAAATAAATGTTTTGTTTGTAAAACTGCATGCTTGTGTCAATTTTGATGGGAATCCTATGGTTGGAAGTTTACTAGACTTGCTAAACCATCCTTGTCACCTGGAATTTATGGTAGGGCGTCGGGATGGACTTTTTACCTTTTGCTTCGCTTAATCAACTGGGATGGGAATAACTATACCACTCAATTTATTTATGCATGGATGAGATTATGGATAACATGAACTGGTTAATACGGTATTGTGATGGGTGATCTAAGCAAGCCTAGTATGTGGATGGGTTGGATGTTATGGTGGTTTGCTTGATTTAGATCTAAGGACCGGTTCATGCGAGAATAAGCCAGGACTACAGTGCCACCACGAGGACAAGTATGGGTGCGGGGTAGCTGATTAATTAGGGCTTTGTTAGTACTGTTTGGACAATTTTGGATGCTCGGGGAAGGGGTAGTCGGATTGGGTTTGTTGATGATTGGTGGGACTACCCTAGGATCCGAATGGCTCAAGAGGGGGCCCTTGGTTGAAGATGTGCTCAGTTGGAGGCATCGCCACAGGTTAAACGTCAGTAGGGTCTAAATAGGCTAGTAATCCCTTTGTAAAGGCTATTTTGTGATCTCTTGGCCACACACCAACGGAAGTGTGTAATGTGACCGACGGTCATGGGCATAAGGGAGGTTCTTAGTCGCCGAAAGGTGATGAAATCACGAACACTTGGGTAAAGAGGTACAAACTCTGTAGAGTCAAATAAAACTATCATGATAGCCGTGCTCCCGGTTATGAGCACCTGGACAACTTCCATGATTAGAGGGAATTTGGTATTGGAATGGTTATGGTTTGGTAACGGTTATGGATTTAATTTCTGGTATTGAATATGGTTATTGGAAATGGTGAAATCTGGAATCATGGATGATGGTAGTAAATTCAGTTTGGTATTATGGTATTACTTATGATTATGATGGGTTTGATTCATATAATTATAATATATTGCTTTTCAAATGTTTTAATGTACTTTTCAGCACTTTGCCATAATTATTGTCGTCATTTGAATCAGCCACATGTCATACTTTCCACACTTGCTGAGTACAACATGTACTCACTCTTGCAATCCCCCCAACAGTTGCAGGTCAGGATTGTGAGTTTAATGGCGACAATACGGAGTTCTAGGCCGTGTCTACCGTCAACTTTGCCTGTGGTGTTGCATGGAGCTGCGCATACATACCCTATCGCTTGTGCTGCTTAGTTGCTTATTAGTTTATTTCCGCTGCATTAGTTCAAACTTGTCATTAATATCTATTAGAGCTTGTATTCGAGGATATAATGAATTATGTAATAAGAGTACTTATTTAATAATTTGAGCTGTGGTAATTATCTGTTTATCATTTGTGAGTCACTCGTGTATGTGTGTTGAACATCCTGGGCACACATATGTGTTAGCTTGGTTCATTTTCGGAACTGGGCGTCACAGATTGGTATCAGAGCCAGGTTGACCTTAAGACGCAACCTAGATAGAATGGACACTTTAGAGCACATAGGAGCACTCAGGAATCGATGTGTTTTTGATTAGTGTGTTGTTTTCTATATATTGTTTGCTTGTGTGCTTAATAGAGGATTTTGGGATGCTTTAGCATTTCCATGTCCACCTAGGCTAGTATAGCTAGTTGGTTAGCTTCATATCCCTTGATGCATATAGTTGGGGATATTTCTAAATTCTTACCTATTGCTTTTCTTCAGATGGTGAGGACTCGCAATCAGAGGGATGTCAATGGTGAGGAGGAGAACCATGGAGTACCTCAAAACAACAATGGACAAGGACCTGCTCATGGAGCTATCAATATTGAGCAGCTACTGGCCATGCAAAACCAGCTCATGCAGACCATGATACAAACTATGGGACAGCTGCAGGCTGGCAATAACATTAGCAATCAGCCCACATGCCTCCACCGCCACCCCCGACTCCTCATAACCGATTGGGAGAGTTTATGAGGACTAGACCGCCGACATTTGCTCAAGCTGCTGACCCTATGGATGCTGATGATTGGCTCAAGTCCATGGAGAAGAAACTTGTTATTGTCCAATGCAGTGACCGAGAGAAGGTCCTATTTGCTACTCATCAAGTAGTTGGAGCAGCTGCAGATTGGTGGCATGCTTATTGCAATGCTCATGAGAATCAAGAGAGGATCACTTGGGCGGAATTCAAGGAGAGTTTTCGTTCCCATTATGTGTTGGAAGGTGTTATGATCTTGAAGAGGCAAGAATTTGAGAACTTGAGACAAGGAAAATCAAGTGTGGGTGAATATCTCAATAAGTTCACTCAACTCTCAAGGTATGCGCCTGAGGACGTTAGTCGGGACAGCCGGAAACAATACTTGTTTATGAGGGGCTTGAACAATGAGATCCAAGTGCAATTGCTCAATTGTGACTATGCCAACTTCCAGAAGCTTGTGGAAAAAGCAATTGTTGTGGAGAAGAAGGTCCGTGAGATGGAGCAAGACAACAAGAGGAAGGCGCCATATGAAGGACAACAACAAGGAAGTAATGTGCGCCCTCGCCTTGCGCCTCCTAATGCGCCATACTACAGCTCCTCTGCTCCTGTACAGCGCCCTGGTTATGCATCGTGCCCAACTCAGTTTGTGCAGCAGCGCCCTGTTATGCAAGCACCTAGGTCTCCAATGCCTTATGCACCTCGTGCTAATTTCCCAAATGCAAATGCTCAAAACCAAGCTCGTCCTAATAATTCTGGTGGAGTTAAGAAGTGCTATACTTGTGGAGAAGCTGGACACTTTGCGCACCAATGTCCTAAGTCAGGCCTTGATCAAGGAACCAATGCACCGAGGCAAAACCCAAGACCTAATGGAGGACAACCACAAGGGAACCGTAGACAGCAAAATTTTGCTCGTGGCAACGTGAACCATGTCTCTATGGAGGATGCTCAACAAGCAGATAACGTGGTCATTGGTATGTTTCTCGCCAACTCCAACCCCGCGACTATGTTATTTGATTCTGGAGCATCGCATTCATTCATTGCATCGAAGTATGTTGCCAAGTATAGTTTGCCTATCTCTCATATGAAGTTTACTCTATTGGTTAAGTCTCCTGGAGGAGAGATGAGGACAAATATAGTATGTCCAAAAGTAAGCCTTAGAATAAGGGGGGTAGACTTCTCCGCCAACCTCATTGTTTTGGATTCTCAAA
Source organism: Tuctoria greenei (assembly GCA_036927565.1). Lineage (NCBI taxonomy): Eukaryota > Viridiplantae > Streptophyta > Magnoliopsida > Poales > Poaceae > Tuctoria > Tuctoria greenei. The sequence continues at coordinate 169,134,539 of JAYESD010000005.1, read as the reverse complement.
GATTGGACATTATACTTGGTATGGACTGGTTGAGGAAGCACAATGGAGTTATTGAGTGTGCCACGAAGATGGTGAAGTTGACCAACAAAGAAGGGATCACCGTAGAATTTGAAGCATCTCAAACCGCACCGAAGCAATTGGAGCTGAATCATATGGACGGTGCCGCAATTGAGGAGATTCCGGTAGTGTGTGAATTTTTTGATGTGTTTCCGGATGAGTTGCCAGGTATGCCACCTGATCAAGACATTGAGTTTGTCATTGATTTAATACCTGGAACTGCACCTATAGCTAAGAGTCCGTACCGGATGCCTCCTATGGAATTAGCGGAGCTCAAGAAGCAGATTCAAGAACAACTAGAGAAAGGTTTTATTCGCCCAAGCTCTTCACCTTGGGGAGTGCCGTTCTATTTGTGGACAAGAAGGATGGAACGCAAAGGATGTGTGTGGATTACCGAGCTCTCAACGAGGTGACCATCAAGAACAAGTACACCTTGCCCCGCATAGGAGACTTGTTTGATCATATGAAATGCGCCTGTGTGTTTTCCAAGATTGATTTGAGGTTGGGATACTTTCAAATGAAGATTAGACCATCGGACATACCCAAAACAGCTTTTAGGACACGGTATGGATCTTATGATTACACCGTGATGTCTTTTGGATTGACAAATGCGCCTGCCTACTTTATGTACCTCATGAATAAGGTCTTCATGGAGTACTTGGATAAGTTCGTTGTGGTGTTTATTGACGATATTATGATCTACTCGAAGGATGAGAAAGAGCATGAGGAACACTTGAGGCTTATGTTGCAGAAATTGAGGGAGCAACGATTGTATGCCAAGTTCAACAAGTGCCAGTTTTGGTTGAAAGAGGTGCCATTTTTGGGTCATATCATCTCAGGAGGAGGAGTATCGGTTGACCCCGGAAAAGTGAGAGACGTGTTGAAGTGGGAACCGCCACAAAATGTCAAGGAAATAAGGAGTTTTCTTGGGATGCCTGGATATTACCGTAGATTCATCAAGGACTTTTCCAAGATAGCCAAACCTATGATGGAGTTGCTAATGAAGGGAAAGGGATTCCAATGGACTGAAGCTTGTCAAAATAGTTTTGAGGAGTTGAAGAAGAGGTTGACAACAACCCCAATTTCGATACTACCGGATGTGAGCAAGAGTTTTGATATTTATTGCGATGCATCAAGACAAGGACTTGGATGTGTATTGATGCAAGAATGTCAAGTGGTCGCCTATGCATCAAGACAACTGAAGAAACATGAGCATAATTATCCTACACATGATCTTGAACTAGCAGCCGTGGTGCATGCATTGAAAATTTGGAGACACTACATTCTTGGACATAGGTGTGAAATTTACATGGATCATAAGAGTTTGAAGTATATTTTCACACAAATGGATCTGAACTTGAGGCAACGAAGATGGTTGGAGCTCATCAAGGATTATGATTTGGGGATCAACTATCATCCGGGAAAAGCCAATGTAGTGGCCGATGCTTTGAGTAGGAAAGGAGTAAGTCATCAACTCACAGTTCGAGAGTTACCATTCGAGTTATGTAAGGAGTTTGAACGGTTGAACCTCGGGTTTGTAAATGAGATGGAGATGATGGAGTTAAACCCAACCTTGGAGCAAGAAATTCGAGAAGCACAAACCATGGATGAGGAGATCAGGGAAATCAAGGAAAGGATCGAGGAAGGGAGAGAATTCAGATTTGATGAAGATGAACATGGTACCTTATGGCTTGGAAAGAGGATCGTTGTGCCTAATGTAAAGCATATTCGGGAGACAATATTAAAGGAGGCACATGACTCGCCTTACTCAATTCGCCCTGGTTGTACAAAGATGTACAAAGACTTGAAGACTTGCTATTGGTGGGATAGCATGAAGAAGGACATAGCTGAATACGTAGCATTGTGTGATGTGTGCCAACGAGTCAAGGCGGAACATCAAAGGCCAGCCTGATTATTGCAACCGTTGAAGATTCCGGAATGGAAGTGGGAAGAAATTGGAATGGACTTCATAGTTGGGTTACCACGTACTCAGTCCGGGTATGACTCAATTTGGGTAATTGTGGATCGCTTAACCAAGTCAGCTCATTTTGTCCCTGTGAAGACCAAGTATACAGCTGCACGTTTGGTCGAAATATACATGGAGCATATTGTGTGTCGACACGGAGTACCGAAGAAGATAGTCTCGGATAGAGGTTCTCAATTTACCTCCAGATTTTGGCAAAAATTGCATGAAGCTTTGGGAACAAGGTTGAATTTTAGTTCAGCATATCATCCTCAAACGGATGGACAAACCGAGAGGACCAATCAGATTTTGGAGGACATGTTAAGAGCTTGTGCTTTAAAGCATGGGAAAAGTTGGGACAAAAGCTTGCCATACGCGGAATTTTCATACAACAATAGTTACCAAGCAAGCTTGAAAATGTCACCATATGAAGCGCTTTATGTTAGGAAGTGCAGGACACTTTTATTCTGGAATAAAACCGGAGAGAATCAAGTGTTTGGTCCTGACGTGTTACAAGATGCTGAAAGGCAAGTCCAAATAATACGAGAAAACTTAAAGGCTGCCCAGTCTCGACAGAAAGGTTATGATGATAATAGGTGAAGGAGTCTGACTTTTGAAGTTGGAGATTTCGTATACCTCAATGTGTCACCTATCAGAGGTCAGCAACAGTTTAACGTCAAAGGAAAACTGGCATCACATTACATCGGACCATTCAAGATTTTGGACAAACGAGGAGAAGTAGCATATCGACTTGAGCTGTCGACGTATCTCTCCGATGTACACGACGTGTTTCACGTGTCTCAACTGAAGAAGTGTCTCAGGGTACCGGAAGAACAAGTGCCGATGGACGAGTTAGAACTTCAAGAGGATTTGTCCTATGTCGAGCAACCTATCAAGATCTTGGACGTAAAGGAAAGTGTCACGAGAAATAAGAGGATCTGTTGGTGCAAATTGCAATGGAAACACCATACGGAAGCCGAAGCTACGTGGGAACGTGAAGAAGACTTGAAGGCAGAATTCCCTTATCTTTTCTCCACGCTATCGAATCTCGAGAGCGAGATTCACTTTAAGGGGGGTAGGTTTGTAACACCCTCAATTATCGCATCATGCATTGCATACATGTTTATGCATTAAGTATTAATAGAATAAAAGAAAAATTATAAACCATACATATATGGTGTAGCAAAAAGAAGAAATAGAAAATAATAATTATAGCCTAAAACTTGTAATAGGGAATAAGTATAAAAATAATATATATATATATGTAAATATATATATAAATATATCTATAAATAATATATATAATAATTATATATGTAAAAAAATAATATAAAGAATCATAAATAATAATTTATAAAAAAAAAAGAAAAATAAAAATAAAAACAAAAACGCCGCTGCTGGCCAGGCCGACGGCCCAGCCAGCCACGCCCCGACGCACGCGCCGCCCCGGCCTCGCCCGACCCCGCCGCCTGGGCCCCGCAGCGCGCGACCCCCGAGCTGCCTGCCCGCTCCCGCGCGACGCACCACGCGCGTGCCCCGACACCCGCCTGCCACGCATTGACCCACACGCCCCGCGCGTCCACCCCGCGCGACCGGCGCGTCGCCCGCGCGCCAGAGACCGAGCCAGTCTCTGGATCGATGCCTGCCTATATATACGTACGAAGGTTATCGTATTTTCCCGATCCCAGGAACCCTAGCTGCCGGATAGAAAAAAAAGGGGAGCACCAGAGGCTGCGCCGCAGGGAAGAAAAGGAAGAAAAAGGAGGGGAGGAAGAGGAGGAAAAAGAAGAGGGCGCCGTCGTCCACCGGAGATCGTCGTCGTCGTCGTGCCGCCAGAGGACTGTTGCATTGTCCACCTCGTCTACGTGTCATCCTCATCCTGCGATCTTCAAAGCCGTCGTATCTACGGTAGGATTCGTTTTTCCGATGCGAATTTAAGCGACGTATTAGATCTAATAGACGTAATTTAATCGTAGTTGCACCATGAATTTATTTTCAGCAGTATTAATTCCCGTTAAAACCCCCATAAACTCGTATGAACACGTATGAACTAGTTGCATCTAATTAATAAACAACCGTAGTTAATTAATTATTTGACTTTGCATGCATGCATATCATCGCATGTTGATTAATGTGTGTGCATCATGTTGATTTGTATGTATATTCTTGTATGTGTGATCACGAGTAGAGGGAAGTGCTCAAGAGATCGTGTACGAGGATTTTCAGAATCAATATTTTGAAGCGCTTGAGCAACCCTATCCGTCGGAACAAGGCAGGTGTCCTTGAAGCTTATTGATCCTGTTTTTAAAATAAATGTTTTCTTTGTAAAACTGCATGCTTGTGTCAATTTTGATGGGAATCCTATGGTAGGAAGTTTACTAGACTTGCTAAACCATCCTTGTCACCTGGAATTTATGGTAGGCCGTCGGGATGGACTTTTTACCTTTTGCTTCGCTTAATCAACTGGGATGGGAATAACTATACCACTCAATTTATTTATGCATGGATGAGATTATGGATAACATGAAATGGTTAATACAGTATTGCGATGGGTGATCTAAGCAAGCCTGGTATGTGGATGGGTTGGATGTTATGGTGGTTTGCTTGCTTTAGATCTAAGGACCGGTTCATGCGAGAATAAGCCAGGACTATAGTGCCACCACGAGGCCAAGTATGGGTGCATCATAGCTGATTAATTAGGGCTTTGCTAGTGCTGTTAGGACCATTGTGGACGCTCAGGGAAGGGGTAGTCGGATTGGGTTTGTTGATAATTGGTGGGACTACCCTGGGATCCGAATGGCTCAAGAGGGGGCCCTTGGTTGAAGATGTGCTTAGTTGGAGGCATCGCCACCGGTGAAACCTCAGTGGGGTCTAAATAGGCTAGTAATCCCTTTGTAAAGGCTATTTTGTGATCTCTTGGCCACACACCAACGGAAGTGTGTAATGTCATCGACGGGTCATGGGCATAAGGGAGGTTCTTAGTCGACGAAAGGTGATGAAATCACGAACACGTAGGTAAAGAGGTACAAACTCTGCAGAGTCAAATAAAACTATCATGATAGCCGTGCTCCCGGTTATGAGCACCAGGACAACTTCCATGATTAGAGGGAATTTGGTATTGGAATGGTTATGGTTTGGTAACGGTTATGGATTTAATTTCTGGTATTGAATATGGTTATTGGAAATGGTGAAATCTGGAATCATGGATGATGGTAGTAAATTCAGTTTGGTATTATGGTATTACTTATGATTATGATGGGTTTGTTTCATATAATTATAATATATTGCTTTTCAAATGTTTTAATGTACTTTTCAACACTTCGCCATTATTATTGTCGTCATTTGAATCAGCCACATGTCATACTTTCCACACTTGCTGAGTACGACATGTACTCACTCTTGCAATCCCCCCCCCCCAACAGTTGCAGGTCAGGATTGTGAGTTTAATGGCGATAATACGGAGTTCTAGGCCGTGTCTACCGTCAACTTTGCCTGTGGTGTTGCATGGAGCTACGCATACATACCCTATCGCTTGTGTTGCTTAGTTGCTTATTAGTTTATTTTCGCTGCATTAGTTCAAACTTGTCATTAATATCTATTAGAGCTTGTATTCGAGGATATAATGAATTATGTAATAAGAGTACTTATTTAATAATTTGAGCTATGGTAATTATCTGTTTATCATTTGTGAATCACTCGTGTATGTGTGTTGAACATCCTGCGCACACATATGCGTTAGCTTGGTTCATTTTCGGAACCGGGCGTCACACTTGGATGAGCTTTGTTTTATATGTATATGTTATAATATGCTCATAACTATTAAAATTTGTCTTATAAACCTTGTTGAATACATTGTCAAAGAGGGAGAGATAATATGTGAATTTTTAAAGATAAGTATGCAAGGGGGAGAAATTGATTACACATTGAACATATTCACAATTGTTTTTGGCACGATTCTTCTCAGGGGGGAATTTTTTTCTCCATTTTATTTCTTTTTTACAAAGGGGGGGAAATTGTTTTCAAAACTTTTAGTGTGAATAAGCCAATGTTCGGATTTTAAATGGTGTTGCCAATGCATTCATCAATGGGGAGATTGTGAGAATATGTGTACTGAATACATTGGCTTTGACGATAAAAGTTTTGAATGCTGCCATAACATCTTTTTATCAAGATCCGACAGTAGCTCCGAGCTTCTGCTAGGTCCTACAATAGGTCCGACATTCTTTGTCTAGGTCCGACATGTTTTTGGGTAGCTCCGGTGAGCTTTGTCTTTAGCTCTGGCATGTCTTTGATAACTCTGGCATGTCTTTGTTAAGATCCGATATGTTCTGATAGGTCTGACCTATGTTGGTTAGCTACGACATGTTTTTCAAGCTCCGACGCTAGGTTGTACTAGCTTTGGTAAGCTCCAGCTCAAGCTTCGGTTATCTTTGGCAAGATTTGGAGCTTGATTGCAATGTTCCTACTTTTACTGTGAAATGTTTCGAACTTTCTTTACGTTGATGGAAAGATTGCTTAGTATTCATTTGCTAAGCTTTTGGTGTGTTTTGGTTGATATGGCTGATATCGTTTTACTGTGGTTTTGCAACATGCTTATGTGAGGTGCTCACGTAAGGTGTTGTGTTCGAAACTAATTTGAGTCAAGTCATGGACTTGGGCTCGTATGGATTTGTTGTTTATTCATGTGCAGGTGTTTACTGAGTTCAAGACATGGCTGGTGATGGGATCCATTGAACTAGTCTTAGGGAGAAGATGAGGTTCAACAACCAAGTTCGGGAGGAATTGTGGTTGAGTTGATCGGGAAGTCGCGCAGCATGTATGAATCAAGAACAATGCATATGAAGGTATCGTGGACGTTGTTGGAAGATGTTTGCACATATGCAAGGAGTGCATGGACATGGGTACATGGTTCCGAGGCGTGATTAAGATATGTGGACGTAAAGAACTGGTCGGAAAGGTCCAACCAACTAGGTTATGGACTCAAGCTGCGGCCGAGTCGTGTTTGACTCAAATATGGAAATATTTGAGTTGGTTATGATAGGATTTCGTGTGGGTCACGAATTTGAGTTGTTTAGGTATGTGGGATACGTTCCTAAGGTGTTTAGAAGTCTTAAGATTGCTTCTATCTGCGTATAGAAAAGTCCTAAGCAGTTATGGAAAGTTTCGATTCGTGATTTGAGTAGGATTAGAGTCCTAGTTGAGATTGTGTTGGCCTAAGGGATGGTTATATAAGCAAGGGAGGCCAGATCTCGTGGTGCACGACTTTGGGGTTGTTCCTCTTGTGTTCTATTGAATAAAATTCATAGTTGAAAGGAACTTTTGTGCCTTGTTCGTCTGACTTGTTCCAGATAAGTTTTTCTTGTCGAGTTTTCTGCACAACACTACCTTTCTTCGGTGGTTTATCATAACTTGAGTTTTAAAGATACAATTGATGTGATTCTTTTTGGGTTGTCTTCACAACTTGATTATTTATCATCTGTAAAAATTTCACCGTCATTGATTTGTGGTTTTTGATCTACACGAGTTTCTTTGCAATATTACAGATCTGTTTTTTCTTGGGTAGGACGGATTGACCTTTGCTCGATCTTTCAATCGTAACTTGAGTTTCTCTCGACGGATTTTAGTGATTCTTGTTGTGTATTCTTCATGACTTGATTCTCTCAAATATCTATCACTTTTTTCATGGTGAAACACGTTTATATTAGTCTCACACAATTTCTTTAACAGATCGTTTTTCTACCGAAGGGGTTGGGATTTAATTGTTTCCGCTGCGTAAGATTTTTTAATATGCCATTCACCCCTCCCCCTCTGGTAGCTTTTCACGTGCTCTTCGATCCTACACATTCTCCCTCTTCGGCTTGAAGAGACCCTTTTGTTGCTTTTTAATTACTTCTTTCATTTTTTCCTCTACTTCATTCACAGAGTGGGGCTTTTCAAGTTTGCCCTCGCTGGTCAAACCTGACCGAGCAAAGACCCACCGCTGAGTTCTCTCATCGCAGCCTTCTAACGGGTGAGGATTGCCCTTACTGGTAATTTCGTCTAATATCTTATTCCATTTCTGGACTTTGGGGGCATATTCGGCAGACCCCAAGCGATGATGATATTTGTTCTTTTTTGCAAGCTCTGACCTAGTTGCACTTAGGGCTTTAGCATCAGGTGTGGACATTTGATGAACAAATTCTTGCCACTGAGCTTGTGTGATTTTTCCCATCTTCCCCGGGCTAGGGACCTTATCGGCCTTAACATAAGCATTCATTTCACTCTTCCAGCCACGACACTTCTTGCCGTAAGAGACCAATGTTTCTTTCTTTACAGCTTCTTCCGTGCCTTTCAGGATCTTGAATTGTTTCTTTATCCCTTCCCACAACTCATTCTTGGTCTCCTCAGGTAATTTTCTCCAATTCTCGGTTGTGATCGGCACGAGCTCTCTAACAAGAAAATTGCATGCATTTCAGTACTTGGTAACTGAAGCCAGTGGTTCTTATGGAAGCCCACCTGGACTGACCCTTGTTATGTACATGATGCGGTCCAAGGGACCCTTATTGGGACCTCGTTGCCCTCATTTCCGCTGGAGTGAACCTGAGGATTCATCCATTGGAGAACCTTATGCAGTTTTAGGAGACGAAGTCACCTCGTTGTCTTCACGATTAATCTAGGTAGAAAAGAATTATAAGACTTCATATACTTGACAACCAACATTAACTTGAACTGTTGAAGTTAAGATTCATGATCCATACCTCATCGGCAGAATCATATTCCGGGTCAGATCCTCTGAAGTCTTTTTAATTTTTATATTCACAAAAAGATCCGATGGACTTTGAAAGAATCCTGAACTGCTGAGTCAATAAACTTCATATTCTCTTCTTTATTGTTACTACTAGCACCAGTCTTCTTAGGGCTTTCCATGCTAGAACTAATAAGACAAAAAATATAATGAATTGCATATTAACTCTACAAGAAGTGTTGCATGAAGAAAAAAGATGGAAGCATTCAAGGGTTTGATAAGGCATTCTAGGGTTTAAGGCGACTGACCATGGTGATTGACCAAGTTCCATTCTAGGGTTTGAGGCGACTGGCCAAGGTATTAGCTAGTCATGTGTATTGCTTGTATCAAAAGCTGACAAGAACAATTATATCAAAAATTAAACAATAACAATTCACAATGTTTTCAAGTCGCCTAGTTGACCCTAGTCACCTACACACCGACTAGGTCGACTAGGATGACTAATCGTTGACTAGGGCGACTAATCGATCCTAGTCGACCCTAGTCGGTCCTCTAATCATCCAGGCCATTTTTTTCCTCTCAATCATCTCATGATCACAACATAGCAGCCGACAACATTGCATATATCACAAGCACACAAATAAACCATAAATTTAGAATTACATGTTTAAATAGTGCATACAAGAATTGGTAAGTTTTTTTAAAATATATACAAGTCTATTAAGTAATGATGCGATTAAACTTGCAAGGAACACATCTTCCACTAAAGGTTCAAGTTCACATTAAACTAGCACTATGCAGCAAAAATCGACATTTGAAAACAACAAGAGTCTAACAATGCCTACCCACGACACCATCGACACTAGTAATGTCATGTGAAAATAACATATTACAAACCCGTTCCCATGAGGGGTGATAATCTTCATCACAAGGAGTAATATTATCCCATATCCAAGTATATTATGCCCTAAGCTCATTAAAAGTGGTGGCCTTGCCACACAATTCAACTTTTACCGGTATAAGCATGGCTAAGCTTGACACTTCGCAAAATAAAAACTAACCTAGACCTTCGTGGGACGGCTAGGGTTCAAAAACTTGAGTAAATCTATGCACCTAGGGCGACACAGTTCATCTTCTTGAGGCGACTGACCAATGCACCTAGGGTTCCAAAACTTTGATTAAGGAAATCTATGCAAGGCACCATTTGAATCGGCCGGCGGCGAGGGTGAGGATTGCCGGTGGCGAGGGCGAGGAGGGAGGTGGCACGGGGACGGAGGAGGGAAGGTCGAAGGTCGGCAGCGACGGCGAGGGCAAAATCGTCGTACCTGGAAGTGGAGAGGGCGAAGCACGGCGGCGATGGCGAAGCTCGGCGTACCTGGAAACGGCGATAGCAAAGATCGGTGGCGACGGGCGAAGCTCGACAGCAAGAGCGGTGAAGACTTGGCGGCAAACGAAATTTTGGCAGCCTGACGGCGTCTAAGTGATTTTGCCCGTGTTAGGTTTCTCCAACGCAGCCTAGAGCTATATATAAATGCCTATCTTCTCAAGTGGTTATTAAGTACCAACCGCCTGAGAAGATTCACTTATCTCAGGCGGTTGGTAAGTAATAACCGCCTGAGATAACCTTCTTCTTAGGTGGTTATTCAGTACCAACCGCCTGAGAAGAACTTTATGTAAGGTTAATTAATATTCTTTATTAAATGTGGGGCCTTTCAAAAGACCAAATTTCACTTTCTTGTAATATGATAGAGTATAAAGGTTACCATTAAATTTCACTTAATAAAGCCTTTTAAATTGGTCAGAACATAAAAAACATATAGCAATTGATATTTGTCATTTTTCTATCTTGATGAATATAATGATTTTTCCATTTAGTTTCTCAATGGACCTTTTTAGTCATCATACCAACCTCTATGATTTTTTTAGATTTTTTTAATATTTTTTGAATCTTTGTGTGTTCAAAATTTGATGAATGCCTCATATGTATATGAACATTTTTGTTAGAATGATGGATAATTTGAATTTTGACATGTTGGAATGCTTTAAAAAGTTTATAAAATTCATACATGTATAAATAATACAAATATGTTTATACAATCCAATTTCAGTGAAGGATCCCTTTTTTTAGGAGATACACAAATGTGAATAATATGTGAGTATAAATTAATTTGATATTTACCAAACATTAAAATGTTAGCTATACAAGTTTTAAAATATTTGGTTCAGGTGGTAGATGTTAATTTTTGAAAAATATAGAAGAAAGAATCATCGAATTTGGACTCAATTTGCAGAATCTATACATGTTTGAGTATTTATATCGGAATCTAAATAAAAAATAAGCAAGAGAAAAGAAAACTGAAGAACAGGCTCGGGCAATTATCTCAGGCGGTTGTTAAGTAATAACCGTCGAGATAACCTTCTTCTCAGGCAGTTATTCAGTACCAACCGTCTGAGAAGAACTTTATGTAAGCTCAATTAATATTCTTAATTAAATGTGGGGCCTTTCAAAAGCCCAAATTCCACTTGCTTGTAATATGATTGAGTATTAAAGGTTACCATTAAATTTCACTTTATAAAGCCTTTTAAGTTGGTCAAAACATAAAAAACATAATGCAATTGCTATTTCCCATTTTTCTATCTTGATGAATATAATGATTTTTCCATTTAGTTTTTCAATGGTTATTTTTAGTCATCATACCAACCTATATGAATTTTTTCAGATTTTTTAAATTTTTTTTTAATCTATGTGTGTTCAAAATTTGATGAATGCCTCATATGTATATGTGCATTTTGGTTAGAATGATGGATAATTTGAACTTTGACATGTTGGAATGCTTTAAAAAGATTAAGAAAATTCATACATGTATAAATACTACAAATATGTTCATACAATTCAATTTCAGTGAAGGGTCCCTTTTTTTAGGAGATACACAAAAGTGAATAATATGTGAGTATAAATTAATTTGATATTTACCAAAATATTACAATGTTAGATATACAAGTTTTAAAATATTTGGTCCAGGTGGTAGATGTAAATTTTTGAAAAATATAGAAGAAAGAATCATCGAATTTGGACTCAATTTGCAGAATCTATACATGTTTGAGTATTTATATTAGAATCTAAATAAAAAAGAAGCAAGGGAAAAGAAAACTGAAGAACAGGCTCGGGCATTTATCTCACGCCGTTGTTAAGTAATAACCGCCTGAGATAACCTTCCTCTCAGGCGGTTATTCAGTACCAAGCGCCTGAGAAGAACTTTAAGAACACCCTAAAAAAAGCCTAAACTTTATTGATTTTTATCCCATGCGCTTTTTTCATTAAAAACTGCATGTTAAAACCAACGCCTATATAATGACCCCTCGGACACAACAGAAAACCTAACCCTGGAGATTTTCCAACGACGCCACCAGGCTGCCAAAATTTTCCACCATGCGCCGGCCGATACTGCATTCATCAGTTGATCAAGCTTCAAACAGAGAAAAGATTAGAAGAGACTTCTTCTTCACTATCATGTTTTAAATTTGTTCTGTTTTCAGTTTCCTTTTGTTGTGTTTGCATATGCCTCCATCCCCCCCCCCCAACCATCACCACCACTTGAGATTTGTAGTAAATTTGAATGATTAAAGGTTGAAAGATGTAGTTTAGTCTCCCCTTGAGCTCACCCATAAATTTTTGCAGAACAAGAAGTAGATTTGAAAGATTAAAGGTTGAAGATGAATACAAGCACATCACGTTTTCGATGAAACGTTTCAATGAACAAGCCTAACATCAAAAATCCATTATGGCCACTAGGAAGCTTATAAAATTATGAAACAAATTTTCTTGGAACTCTTATGAACAGACCTACATGATACCAGTATACACATATGATACATGCTTGTTATGTCTCTGTAATTCATTTTATAGAAGACCTTTAGATCATATATGTGGTCAAATTTTGTAAATCTTTTAAAAAATCTGTTATTGAAGCATGGACCGTCGAGCGTGGATGTATAACATGCCAAGACCCGATCCTATGTACATTCATAATGTTGCAAATTTTATTGAAGCATCCAAGAGACATGCGAAGTTGCAAAAGATAGATGACATATTATGTCCATGTATCGACGACGAAAATAAGATTGCTTGGATAGATACTATAGTAATCCAATCTCATTTGGTGAAAAGAGGTTTAAAAAAACTACACAATATGGACAGAGCATGGTGAGTTCGATTGTGAGGAGATGTTGCATCACATTGAACCATATGTATTGACTTCTCTGCGAGGAAGTAAAGGTTTAAGTAAAATGGAGACATTGCAGAATGTGGCGATAGAGCTTTTATATGATGAATCAAACGGTTGTGATAAAGAGTTTACTACATTGCGTGCAGTCCTAGAACTACTAAAGTTGAAAGCCACACACGGATGGTCCGATTGTAGTTTCTCTGATCTTTTGAGTCTTATGGAAGAAATTCTTCCAAATCCAAATAAACTACCCAGAAGCACTTATAAAGCGAAGAAACTTCTTTGCCCGATGGCACTAGGTGTGACAAAAATACACGCCTGTGTGAACCATTGTATTCTGTATCGCAAAGAGCATGAGCTCGCAACTAGATGACCCATCAGTGGTGTCAGTAGATATAAGAAGGACTACAATCAACAGTATGTTACCAACATGAAAAAGTCTCAGAAGAATAAGAAGTTTATTATTGGTCCTGAAGGTGACGATGACGATACTTCTGGCGATGCAGACGGGAAGAACAAGAGAAAAATTTCTACCTTGGTGATGTGGTACCTCCTAGTAATTGATTGCTTGATCCGTTTGTTCTCAAACCATAGGGAGGCTGAACTTACGCATTGGCGTTTCGAGTAGCGCAAGAAGAATGAAAAACATATACGACACCTTGGTGATGCAACCCAGTGGAACATTTTTGATATTCAATATCCAGAATTTGCAAAAGAAATCAGAAATGTAAGGTTTTCCTTGGGTACAGATGGAATGAATCCGTTTGGTGAAAAAGGAGGATACACAGCACATGGCCCGTGGTCTTAACGATGTATAACCTACCGACGTGGTTGTGTCACAAAAGGAAATATATCTTGTTATATGTTCTTATCCAAGGTCCGAAACAACCTGACATCTAAATTGATGTGTTCTTGGAACCTTTAATGGAATATATGGAGAAATTATGGAATGAAGGGGTACGTACATGGGATGAGTACAAGCGGGAGTATTTCACGCTAAGAGCGATGATATTCATTACCGTGCATGATTATCTCGGACTGTTTAAATTATTGGGACAAATGAAAGCAAAGAAAGATTGTGTAAGGTGCGTGGATAGAACTCGATTTCTATACCTCACATCATCCAGAAAGATGGTGTACATGTGACACTGGCGGTTCTTGACAGATACACATAAGTATAGGAAGATGAAAGAACAATATGATAACAAAATGGAAAAAGATACTGCAGCAAAACCTTACAGTGGAAAACTTGTTTTCGAAATGGTCAAGAACATTCATATTGCTTTCGGTAAGAGCAAAAAATGTAAAGGAATAAAGAGAAAGAAAAGTATATCTTCGGGTGATACAACTGACATGGCTTTCAAGATACAATCAATTTTTTTCAAGTATCTTGCATATTGGAAGAATCTGGAATTTTGCCATAGTATTGATTTGATGCACGTTACAAAGAATGTATTTGACAGCATCATTGAGACCTTGCTAGACATGCCGAGGAAAACAAAGGACAGATTAAATTCACGTATGGACCTAGTAAATATTGATTTGAGACCAGAGCTTCATCCAGTAGAAAAGGCGAACGGGAAGCATTACCTTCCCCCAGCCAGCTACAACTTGACACTAGAAGAGAAAAAACAATTTTAGAATGCTTGCTTGGGATCAATGTGCCCATGAGTTTCTCATCCAATATCCGCAAAGTAGTCTCGATGAAAGACTTGTCTTTATTCGGCTATAATTCTCATGACTGTCACATGATGATGACAGTGTTCCTTGCCATTGCAAGAAGAGTCATCAAACCTGAGCATATAAAAGTTGTCATCACACGTTTGTCTTACTTCTTCAATGCAGTATCGCAAAAGATGATAGCACGTGAAGATTAAGACTATCTGAAAACATACATCGTCAAGACTATGTGCAAGCTTAAGATGTGTTTCCCACCATCCTTTTTTATATGCAAGTACACCTAATCATACATCTTGTTGATCATATAAAGCATTAGGGCCACTATATTTACATCATATGTTTTCGTTGGAGAGATATTTAGGAGTATTAAAAGGTTATGTGCAGAACCGTGCTCACCCAGAGGGCTCAATTATGGAAGGATACACCACTGATGAAGTGATTGAGGGTTGCGCTGATTACATCAAACATGGAAAACCAATAGGTGTGCATATACCAGTACATGAGGGTAGACTACATGGGAGAGGCAAAGTGGGTAAGAAAACTTTTCTCATTCAAGATTACAAGAATGTACACCGTGCACATTTTGGTGTACTACAACAGCTCGCAATAGCTGAGTCGTACATCGAGGAAGACCAAATTGAGCTTCGCGGAAAAAACCAAGACCGCACAGAGGACTAGAGCACAAAACATGTTTCACTGAATGGTTAATGGACAAAAATATGCCATACGGAAACTCTATAGAAGAGGCAACAATGAAGAAGTTACCTTCTGGCCCATCTTCTTTGGTGACATCATGGCAAGCCTATGACATCAATGGCTACACATTTTACACTAAGGAAAAAGATGGTAAGAGTGTTGCACAAAATAGTGGTGTTCGTATTGACTCTTCTTTTAAGTGCCAATGGGTCAAACATCCCGCTCCTAGCTAGGGCAGAAGACCACATACTTCAGGTTCATAGAGAAAATATGGGAACTTGATTATGGTGAAAGAATGGTAATGCCCGTATTTAAGCGCCAATGGGTCAAACATCCTGATGTTGTGAAAGTGGACAATTACGGGCTGACACTAGTAGACTTGAATAAAGTGGGTTATAAAGATGACCTGTGGGTTCTCGCCGATAGTGTTGCACAAGTTTTTTATGTACAAGATCTAGAAACTGAGAAGATGCACGTAGTTGTTTCTGGAAAGCAAAATATTGTTGGGGTTGAGAATGTGAGAGTTAATGAAGAGGAATATAATCAGTATGAAGATATGTACCTTTTTACCGAACCAGAAAACATCAAGCGCGTAGAGAGAAGCATTAAAAAAGATTTGAAACCCTATATGAGAGAAAATGTCAATGCTGAAAAAATGTATTATATATATTGTATATATTTGTATCCTCTGAAATCAACTTAAAACAGGGTTCTATTTAAGCTTTAGATAGCATGTTTCGAACATTATTAAATTCAGCTTTTGTAGAGAAGACTAATTTGGACAACTGATCCTTTTCAGCTTGTTGACTATCATATTTATCACCTTCACCTGTTCCACAAGTTATCAAATTGTATGTGTATATAAATTTATTCTGACCAATGATGATCAGGCTTGCCTTCCAATAGCTTGGATCCAAATAACATCTAGAAGCACAACTTTTGAAGCTCCTGTCAAGCTAATCCCTTCACAACAAACTCTTATAGATGCAAGTAACATCTAAGACTCATCATTTGGATTGTTAAAAGCTTCAATGGAAGTCTGACGATACTTCTCATCCATTTGAGGGCTTGTTTGGATAGGAGTGGATCCACTTCAATATAAGTGGTTTGAGGTGGATTGAGGAGAAAATTAGTTCATTCTTCACTCCAATCCACTTCAATCCAATTAGATTGAGTACACCCAAACAAGCCATGAAAGATTTCTCTCTTCTCTACATTTTAAAAACTTACGAAGATGCTACTTTATAAGTTCTAATGGTTGAACATATTGACTACAATTCAGTACCATCTATATTAGTGCTTCACACAAGCGACGAAGCGAACAACTTCAATCAAAAATCTTGTTTTTACCTTTTTCATAGGAATTTGACCTTAATCTTTCAAGCATAGATTTATCAATAAGTGAAGCTTCCTCATCAGACATGTTAATGATAGTTACAAGTGAAGGGCGTGTCAAAGCTAACGAAATCTCAACGGGATTGAAGACAAAGAGATGTTGCATATGAGTGACAATGTCAAAACGCATGTTGTGAGGGCATAACACTTGTTGGAGCATCACGGTTATGCTTGCTCCAACAAGTGTTATACCCTCACAACATGCCTTGGTTGATGCAAGCATAATCTTAACATCACTTTTCATGTTGTTGAAGGTTGCCATCATGGCTTCATGTTGTCTAACCTGGATATTACCACTCATATGCAGGATCTCTTTATCTTCTATCCGATTCAGATTTTGTTAGCTTTGGCACATCCTTCACTTATAACTGCCATTAACATGTGTGATAAGGAAGCTTCACTTATTGATAAAATCTATGCTTGAAAGATTATGGTTAAATCCCTATGAAAGTGTAAAAACGAGATTTGTGATTGAAGTTGTTCGCTTCCTCGCTTTTGTGAATCACTAAGAGAGTAGGTACTGATTTTTAGTCAATATATTTAGGCATTGAAACTGAGAAAGGAGCATCTTCCCAAGTTTTCAAATGGATAGGAAGGAAATAAATTCTTCAAATGGATGGGAAAATTCTTCCAAGGATCGCCAGGCTTCAAATTGATGCTTTCAACAATCCAAATGATGAGCCATGGGTGTTACTTGCATCTACAAGAGCTTGTTGTGCAGGGATTAGCTTGACAGGAGCTCATCAGCATCATAGGCGGTTCTTAATTAACAAGCAGCTTGTGAAAACAATGACTTTTCCCAGACGGTTCTTCAATAAAAACCGCTTGTGATGATTGAACCAGTACATACGGTTCTTAAACAATGGCCGCCCGTGAAAATCATGTATTTACCCAGACGTTGGTTAATTAAAAACCGCCTGTGAAGTTTTTCACATCACAGGCGGTTCTTAATTAATAACCGCCTGAGAAAATAATGTATTTACCCAGGCGGTTGTTTCTTAAAATCTGTCTGTGATGTTCGGTCATCACAGGCGGTTATTATATCATTCGTCATCACAGTCGCATTTTTTTACAGACCGCCTGTGTTTGAAAAATCGAGGCGCCTGTAAAAATGCATTTTGTAGTAGTGATGTAAGCATGCAAGCCTTTGTACTTTCCTTTTGATAAGCTCCAGTTCAGGTGTATTTCCTCACGTATGCATGCATGAACGGAGCCTCTGTTCTTAATGATCCATACGTCCAACTCTGATACTTTTCTGTGCGCGTGATTTACCAGCAAACAGGCCATGGATCTGCACTTTCGCAACCACGAGGACTCCATGAACAGTATGGCAGTCTGTCTTGTCTTGCGCCTACACAAACACTGTCGGAAATTTGCTACGACCGTCTCGTCAACCATCCTTTCATGTTTCATGTGCTGCTACATCCCGCACCTGCTAGCACACGACTCTGATGCAACATCACGTTCCCATACACCTCCAGTGCACGAGAGTGTCACATCATGGCCGCCCGTATCGCCGACATAGTCTGCTTCCATGCTATGACACCTTTTTTTTGCAACACCAATCACACTGTCTTATCGTGATTTTTTCACGCTTCAATCTCTCCGGCCTTCACCACGTCTAATCGCTGGTCTGATAGCATGTTGAAGCCGCTGCCGTCATCACAACGTCTTCAACAATCGTCTATACCGGTTTGATCTCCACGTCTGGACGATCCTCGCCGGTTGCAGCCCATCGGACAGTCTAGGCCGCTTGCTTAGAGTGTCTGATAACACCGATCAGATCACTGCTACACTAAGAATCATCTTAGGCGGCTCCAAACATATTATCACACGCGGTTTTCAAAACCGCCTGAAATGAAGAGTATGTGATAATCTGCAATTACACAGGCAGAAAGTAAAACCGCCTGTGATAATGGGTTTATACAGGTGGTTTTTTACCTATTACTAGACGCTTGTAAAGACACTTTATCACAAGTGGTTTGTACAGTATAAGTAACCATCTATGATAATGTTGTTATCACATGCGGATTTTTACCTATTACTAGCCGGGTGTGGAGACAATTTATCATAGCCGGTTTTACTGTAAATGTAGTCGCCTGTGATAATGGAGTTATCACAGGTGGTTCTTTACCATCCACTAGCTTCCTGTGATAATATAATTTCACAGGCAGGTCCAGTCGTAGGTAAAGAACAGCCCGTGATAAAGTGTACCCTATGCAGCACTACCTGTTGTTATTTCTAATTTCGAGGTCAATTTCACTAAATCAACACAAAAGTCATCTCTTAGTTTACACTAAAATAATATAATCACAAAAGTCATCTCACAGAAGTTAATTTCACTAAAATAATATACATATGTACAAGTTACACTTTCAATTGACATACAAGTCATCTCATAGTTTACAAGTTTCACTAAAAACTTTTTCTATTGTCACTGTCGATACCTTGCATACTGGGTACCCTCGCACACAAGCTAGAGCTGCCTAGGTACCCTGCCTCCCAGCAGAGGCAGGGTCCGAGGGCACCACGTGTTCAGTAGACTCGGACTTGTCTGCCCTAGATGGGTAGTCCAGGTTACCCGCAAGAAACTCCGAAGGAGAAGCTCAACTCCCACTTGGAGAAGCTCCCAGGCAACCACGTGTCCACCAGGTAAGGATCCCTCCTCCCCATGAGACAGGGCTCCAGAGCTGCCACGTGGACCAAGACATCAGACAGGCCACTTCCCATATGGGCGGGCTCCGGCGCTGCCACATGTCTTGCAGGACGGGACCCGTCCTCCTCCACAACGGTGAGCTCCCCGACTGCCACGTGGTCAGTCCACTTGCCCTGGGCAGAGAGTGCAGAAGTTAAGAGGGAGGTGCGCCTTGTCCCCATCAAGCATTGAAGATACACGGCTTCCCCAAACGCATGGCGCGGCGCACGCTTAATGTCAGGTACCGCTACGACCAATCGCATCGCAGTGAAGACACCGCAGGCCTATCCCACTCCTCCAAGTGGGTAGCTTACAGCAAAAAAGATAGTTGGACGCAACATAACCTGCCAATGTCAGCAATGGTGCATGGGCTACTGATGACTCAGGCGGCAAGACGATGAGTCTTCAAAGCTGCGGTCAGAGGAAGCTTATGCGAGAAGCCTTAGATCTTTAGGATAAGATCGCCCCGGGACCACCTATCGGGCCTCGGGACCCCACTTGTAAGGCATCTGACCTTGTCTATAAAAGGCCCGGACAGCCGCCGTTACAAAGGACCAGACATCCATTCCCTGATACACACACGCATACACACTCACTAACAATACAATCCACCGTGGAGTAGGGTGTTACGCTCCTTGCGGCGTGAACCACGTAAAAACCACCGAGTCATACCCTCTTCTACTAGAACACTAGATTGAGGCCTAAGCCCCGCCGAACAAGAACCTCCGCGGGCTGCTCCTTAGCAGATCTGGAGAAAGTGTGGCATTAACACTTCGACATTTGGCGCGCCAGGTAGGGGCTTTTTACCTCAAAAAAGTGGTAGTGTTTTCACCATCATGGTGTTCATCAGGCCCGTGGAAGGCGGATTTTGCGGCCGTCGTCAGGTGACCAGATCCGTCGCTCGAGCGGCACTCTCTGGGTTTGTCACGCACCCGTGTAGGTACCGCTGGCCAAGACGGTACGTTGGGACACATCCCAGCTCAGTCGGCTCCCCCAACACAGCCGACAACAAGCCCGGAGAACGCTTTGGCAGCGGCCAGGGCTCTTCTCCACCACCCATCGTCGCTGAATGCTTCCTAGGGAGCGGCTCAGCAGTGGGTCCAAGACATCGAACACTTTGTCGTCACGGCCATCACCTCTCCCAACAGAGAGAGACATCATGTGTCGCTATCGCGCACGCCGTCCATCGACCATCGTACCACCGACTCTAGATCTACCAGGCTTAACAGCGCTGGCATGATCCCCACAGAGGACCCTAGGGCTGAGCTTGGTTAGTGTCAAGCTCAGTTAGATGGCCACGTCATCATCGAGCGGCAACGGGAGAAACGACGCAACCTTGACGCCGAGTACTGGCTTCGAGGGTCTGAGCAGGAGGAGTCCTCCGTCCGAGGAGCATCTCAGGTAAACCCTCCATTGCCGCCATCGGACCAGGACTATGTTGGATCGACTGCACCCCTACACTGCCGTGTACATCAGGTTCTGCTGCAGTACTTGCAGCAGCAGCAGGTCCCACAACAGCCGCACGTGATGCAGCAAACCTCCCTAGCATATGTTGTCCCCTACGCCTCTTCGGTGAAGCCTGTCGGAGGGTGCTTGGCCTTGGATCCATACCTCCGACTGGCAATGTGGCCGCGCAAGTTCGATGGGAATGTCAACCCAACAGAGTTCCTGGAGATCTACACCACGACGCTCCTAGCTGCAGGAGCAGATGAGCCAGTCCTGGCAAACTACTTCCCCGTCGCCCTGGTTGGCTCATCCCGATCATGGCTGATGAACCTGCCCGAGGGTCCATAACCTCTTGGGATGAGCTTTGCCGACAGCTCACGACGAACTTCGGCAGCTCCTACATGTGGCCCGGCACCAAGCTCGACCTCCACGCCGTGCGCCATCAACCCAAGGGGACGCTGAGGTCATTCATCCAGCACTTCTCCCAGGTACACAACCCCATCCCCAACATCCTGAATGCTTCTGTCATAGTACCATTCTGACAGGGAGTGCATGACTGGAAGATGCTCAAAAAGCTAGCCACACACAACGTGCAAGATGTCTCTGAGCTCTTCTCCATCACCGACCGGTGTGCCCGCACGGCTGAAGGTCGTGACTGGCACACCAAGACCTCCCCTGGAATAGGAGGAGTCGACCAGGCCTGTGACAGTGTTGTTACCCCAGGTTGTGGCAAGAAGAAGAACCGGGGCGGCAGCCAGAACAAGCCGCTGCATGGATCTCCCATCGCGGCAGCAGCGGCAACCAGTGGAGGAAAACCCCCACACTCCGACAAGCGCCCACATCAGCCACGTACCAGAAGCAAGAGCGGGCCATCAAAGTGGTCCACCAAGATGAGGAGTCCGATGCTAGCAGTGACCATGAGCATCACAAGACACTCCATGTCATCTTCGGAGGATCTTGGGATCCCGCGTCCCAAAACGCAGTCAAGACCCTCCGATGTGCAGTGGATTCAATAACCCTTGCACCCACCACGGCGCGGCACCACCGGTGGAAGGAGACGCCGATCAGCTTTGATACCTCCGACTGCCCCAAGAACATGGCTGGGGATGGGGTTCTACCACTCCTGGTCGCCGCCACCATTGCCAACGTCAAGCTCCACTACGTCTTGATATATGGTGGGGCTGGCCTCAACCACCTCAGCCGCACAGCCTTGGAGCAGCTGTAGATCCCGTGTCCAAGCTCACCCCCTCGAGCCCATTCTCGGGGATGGGACCAGTCAGCATCATCTCATATGGCAACATCCATCTCCGGGTGACCATCGGGACACTCGACAACTACAGGATGGAGAGCATCCTCTTCGATGTCGCTGATGTCAGCCTCCCCTTCAACGCCATCATCAGTAGGCCTGCCCTGTATCGATTCATGGCGTAGCCCACTACGGCTACCTCGTCCTGATGATGCCAACCCCCTCCGGCGTCCTCAGGATCCTCAGAGACCGCACCAGCACGGTGTTAGCCTTGGAGCAGCTCCAAGCCCTCTCAGTAGACCCGACACCTATCCTGGGCGGTGCTGGATCAAGTCAGCCTCCGTCGAGCTCACATAAGCGTGGGGCACCCACTGCGCCCCGACTGCAGCCCTCCAGCAGCACCGACACCCCCGTCAAAGCTGCCGAGCTCAGTCCCAGCTCTACTCAAACCACTCGTAAGACAGGCGGTCCAGGCAGGAAGTATGGATGCTCGCTCATGCCCTTCTAGTAGCTGCAGACAACAAGGTTGCCCGCAATCGTCACAGCTATCCTTGGAGCCTTGGGCACCCCTATTGTAAATATTAAGCTTAGTAGAACAGTGTAAAGGTGTTCATAGGACCTAGGAGCAGCACTAAGGACAACCAAGCATCGAGAGGATCATGTCCAGAGTGTGCAGTCAGCTTAGCTTGGTTCCGAACCCTAAGCTTGTACACCCTGCCTCCCTCATCATCCGGAGGCTAGCTGTTGCCCTATTTTGTAAAAGCCTATCTCCCCTATGAACTCTGATAAAAAAGAATCACTATTTTACTTAATGATTTCTTAAAAACATTGTTCATTTAATTACGCATTAATTTTGTGAACATGCCATACTAGACTCGTTTATTGCATATTACCTTTATATGCATGGTCGTACGTCCTGTAACTCAACCATGAAGAAGTCATCAGCCCTGATGCAGGCGGGTTCGCTTGAGGTACCTACAGTGTATGAGGGGTTCTTGCGGCTGATCTCATCATTAGGGTTTTGTGGTGCCAGAAGGCTTCCCAGGAAAGGCCTGTGCCGAGCAGGAGGTCCAGGTTTTGTGAACTGCTTAGCCTGGTCCCATACCCTAGGCATGCACACCCTACCTCCCAGCACTACGGCCAAGTACCGGAGCCAGAAAGCTCACACCCTAAGGATGGTGGGAGCCGGACCTTGGAGCACCAATGCATCGAATTACCCAAGCCCCGTGTGTTGGTCTAGAACAGTAACGCATGACAAAGCCAAGGGAGTGGAACAGGTAAACCAGCGAGCAGACTAGTACACGCTCTTTCTATCATATGTGTAGGACAACCAGCTCCGGCACCCTACCGTCGACGTCTCCACGATGATGGTGGACGACGCTAGAGCATCCAGCTCCAGCACCTCCCAAGGGGCCTGTGGTCGACGTCTTCGCGATGATGGTAGGCGATGTCGGAGCATCTAGCTCTGGCACCTCCCAAGGGGCCTGCCGTCGGCGTATCTACGAAGATGGCGGACGACGCGAGAGCATCCATATTCGGCACCTCGCAAGGGGACTATCGTCAATGTCTGAGCACGTCAACAACAAGTGCGGACAAATGAGTAAAGTCTCCTACCTCGCTTTTGTTGCTAACAGGGGTTCTCTTGTGATAGCCTGTAATCCAAGGAGTCTGTCGTCGACATCTCCACGACGATGGTGGGCGACGCCAGAGCATCCAGCTCCGGCACCTCCTGAGGGGTCTGCCGTCGATGTCTCCACGACGATGGTGGGCAACGCCGGAGCATCCAGCTCCGGCAGCTCCCAAGGGGTCCGCTGTCGACGTATATACGAAGATGGCGGACGACGCTGGAACATTCAGCTCCGGCACATTGCAAAGGGCCTGCCGTCGATGTCCCAGCACGTCAATGACAGCAACAAGCGCGGACAAATGAGTAAACTCTCCTGCCTCGCTTTTGTTGATAACAGGGTTCTCTTATGATAGCCTGTAAACCAGGGGCTGTCGTTGACGTCTCCATGATGATGGTGGGCAATGCCGGAGCATCCAGCTCAGGCACCTCCCAAGGTCCCTACGTTGACGAAACTACGAAGATGGCGGATTACGCTAGAGCATCCAGCTTCGGCACCTCGCAAGGGGCCTGCTGTTGACGTCCCAACACATCAATGACAGCAACAAGTGCGAACAAATGAGTAAACTCTCCTGGCTCACTTTTGTTGCTAGGGTTCTCTTGTTATAGCCTAGAAACCAGGGGCGTGCCGTCGATGTCTCCACAATGATGGCGGGCGAAATCGAAGCATCTCGCTTCGGCACCTCCCAAGGGGTCTACCATCGACGTCTCCACGACGATGGTGGGCAACGCTGGAGCATCCAACTCCGGCACCTCACAAGGGGTCTGCCATCAACGTATTTACGAAGATGGTGGACGACACTGGAACATCCAGCTCTGACACCTCGCGAGGGGCCTGCTGTCGACGTCCCAGCACGTCTATGACAGCAACAAGCACGGACAAATGAGTAAAACTCTCCTGCCTCACTTTTATTGCTAATAGGGTTCTCTTGTGATCGCCTATAAAACAGGGGTCTGCAGTCGACGTCTCCACGACGAGGGTGGACGATGTCGGAGCATCCAGCTCTGCCACCTCTCGAGGGGCCTGCCATCAATGTCTCCACGACGATGGCAGACGACGCCGGAGCATTCAGCTGCGACACCTCGCAAGGGCCCTACCGTCAATGTCCCAGCACATCAACGACAGCAACAAGGGCGGAGAAATGAGTAAACTCTCCTGCCTCGCTTTTGTTGCTAACTGGGTTCTCTTGTGATAGCCTGTAAACCAGGGGTATGCCATCGACGTCTCCACGACGATGGTGGGCGACGCCGGAGCATCCACCTCCGGCACCACCCGAGGGGCCTACCGTCGACGTCTCCACGATGATGGTGGGCAATGCCGGAGCATCCAGCTCCGGCACCTCCCAGGGGGTCTGCCGTCGACGTATCTACAAAGATGGTGGACAACGCTAGAACATCCAACTCTGGCACCTCGCAAGGGGCCTGTCGTCGACGTCCCATCATGTCAATGACAGCAACAAGCATGGACAAATGAGTAAACTCTCCTGCCTCGCTTTTGGTGCTAACAGGGTTCTCTTGCGATAGCCTGTAAACCAGGGGCTTGCCATCGATGTCTCCACGACGATGGTGGGCGACATCGGAGCATCCAGCTCCAGCACCTCCCAAGGGGCCCGCCATAGATGTCTCCACGATGATGGTGTGCGACGCTGGAGCATCCATCTCCGACACATCCCAAGGGGCCTGCTATCGACGTATCTACGAAGATGGCAAATGGCGCCAGAACATCCAGCTTCGACACCTCACAAGGGGCCTGCCGTCGACGTCCCAACACGTCAACAACGGCTAAAAGCGCGAACAAATGAGTAAACTCTCCTGCCTCGCTTTTGTTGCTAACAGGGTTCTCTTGTGATAGCCTCTAAACCAGGGGCTTGCCGTCGACGTCTCCACGACGAGGGCGAATGATGCTGGATCATCCAGCTTCGGCACCTCCCAAGGGGCCTGCCGTCGACGTATCCACAACGATGGTGGATGACGCCGGAGCATCCAACTCTAGCACCTCCCAAGGGGCCTGTCGTCAACGTCTCCATGACAATGGTGGACGACGCCGGAGCATCCAAACTCCGGCATCTGGTGGCGCTCCGACACTCCAACCCCCTTGCTCCGCTGGGGGCACGTTGAAGACATCCTGCAATCAAATGGTAGATGTGCCCAGCCAACTAACCACACCTACCAAATGGCCTCTATGGGGGTTCCATAGGCAGGAAGTCAGCGGACAACACCTCGACCATATCAATTGTGCAATCGTTGGTCCCCAAAAGCTAACGGGCTCAGCGAAGGTTCTACAAACCCTTACGCAACTAAGGACTCAGAGCAACAATTGAGAATAATAAAGACAAGACAAGAAGCCAAACACCAATTCAAATTCATTAAGAAATTTTTACAAGGGGGTGAACCGGGATACAAAGACGAGCTACCAGCCTCAGCCCCGGCTGAATTGCACTACGACATGTTTTGAGGCATCCTTAAACTCCGCCACTGTTGTCGCCTTGCGCTCCTCGATAGGGCCTTCAAAAACTGGCTCTAATGGCAGATCGGGATACCAGCTCCGGTAGCACACCAAGACATGGGATGGCACCATCTTCGCCGTCACCCTACCCTCGACTTCTAGACACTGAGCCAGCTGACGCTCCTGTAGATCAAGCTCCCGGGCACGGCGCTCTGCTGTGTGCTCTCGGGCTTGGACATCGAGATCATGCCGGAGGAGTTCCCGACACTCAGCTAAGTGTTGCGCCCGATCTCACGCCAAGTCACTCTCCTAGAGCTCAAAGTCTTCGAGGCGGGACTGCAGCCTGTCCCAATCAGCCTCAGCCTGGACCATCAACACCTGAGCTGCCACCTCTTCTTCAGCGACAGCAGCCTCCCTCTCAGCAGCAGCGACTTCATGGCGACTCATGGCATGTCGACCTTCTTCAAAGGCGCGCAGGCAGGCGTCAGCAGTGTCCTTGGCTACCTTGCCGTCAGCCAGAATCCTCTAGGATAGGGCGTTTGTGGCCTTCACCAAGCGGTGCCTCAGCTCTAGCTCCTTGCTCTCCTTCTAGTACTTCACCTTTGCCTCGGTGATCCTGGACCTCAAAAGGTCCTCCCAGCCTCGGAGGTGCTCGCCCTCGGCACACAACTTCTCCCACTCCGAGCCGATAGCCCCCTGCACCCAGCGGAGGTTGGATTGCTCCTGAAGGATGCTGGACTGCATCAAGTCCATGATGTCAGAGAGGCACTCTAGCTGTGCCAAAGTTAGGGAAGGTCACCTAGCGATCATCTTGGGGACCTCTTCCCCCCGTAGCGGTGAAGGTGAGGCCACCAGTATAGGGGATCTTGCCCCTGGAGACTGAGTGGAAGTTGCGGTGCCACCTGAAGCAACATCGACATCATCGCTCAAGGAACCGCCTGCCGGATCAGCGGTAGTGGAGGCCGGTTGTCGGTGTTTGGATCCGGCAGATCTCCCGACACTACCTTTGGTAGATCGAGGAGTTGTAGTTCGGTAATGGGCGCGCAGAGATTCAAGAAGGTGAAGGACAAGTGGACACAGAGAGTTACGTGGTTCGGGCCGCCTGAGCGTAATACCCTACTACACGGAGTGTGTTGGTGTTGTAATAAGCGTGTGAGTCTAGAAGAAGCTCCAGAAGAAGAAGCTCGTCTAGGTCAGGGAGTCCAGTAGTGGTCTGGAGCTGTCCCTTGTGTATCGCCGACCAGTCCTTTTATAGTACAAGGACTGGTCGTTACACTGTTAGCCTGGCCCGACATGTGGCCCCAGCAGTTACACATGCTTGATACACAATTAATGAGGTTAATTACCCTTAACAGTCTGGTAACGGTCCTTAACAGTGCCTTTACCAGTATTAAGGGCCATCCGATCGTGTGTCATTAATATGGCATTAATGACACTTAATCAGGTCTTGAAGTCTTTGATTGCTCCTTGAAGGTCCAGAGCTGTTGGGGGTCCACCAGTCTGATTGTTGAAGTTGAAGGTCCGGCGGTTCAGCAAAGTGGCAGCTCCGGAGCTTACAGTTGTGGATGGGTAGGTCTGGTGCTGCTGGACACGTGTCAGTACCGGAGCTTCCCTATGTCTGGGGTTAGGTCCGGGGATGCCATACTGGTATCTAGTCCGGAGCTTTCCCATGTGTGGGCAATAGTTCTGGTCTTATGATACACGTGGCGGCCCTGGGACTAACCATGTCGAGGAAGCAGGTCCAGTTACACCTGACATGTGGGGCCTTAAAAGGTCTTCAAATCTGGTAGATGGAGTTTCCTTGTGATCTTTGCAATCTCAAGGGGTATCCGGTATGTAGGGTACCGACAGTGGCCCCCTGGGCCCACCTATGGGAGCGACCTTTTGGATGAAATCATTCCGCCGGAGGTGGGTCCATTCTTCGGTTTTTTAGCCGTGTCTTCAAGAGTCTTCGGACGTGCCGTTGGCGATAGTTCGTAGTTAAACCTCCACCGCGTGGCATATCCTGGAGGCAGAAGGTGAGATCCCAGCGTGCGGATCTCACGCAATTGAAGGTCGCCGGTTCCCGATACGAAAATCGTATCGGTTCCGCGCGCCCTGTCAGGCCGCCGCCTTCTGATTTCCCGCCTCTCATGATGACAACCGTTCGCCCAGGGTAAGGACCTCGACTTGATCGTCGCGGTGGCCCCGGGCCCCCTTGTCATTGGCAGGGTGAAGTTTTTGACTGGTATCGTCGGCTCCTCTGCGGTTTCCATCCAAGCGTTGTGGGGGCTTACTTAAGAAGGAAAGCACGCACCATTTGGGGTTCTTTACGCCTTTCATTCGAACTTATGCTCAAACCTTCCAAACTTTCGCTTGATTTTCCTCTCTTGCCTCGTTGTGCTGCGATGGAGTTGGGTCTCCGCCAGAGCCGACTGAAGACCGATGATGATTTGAAGAAGGTTCAGGCCCTCATGGGATGGTCCCCTGACTTCTTCAACCACTTGTTCTGCGCCATCAAGCTTCCGCTCGAGAACGAACACACCGGCAACATGGTGTACTTCTCCGCGTATGCCATGGTGGGGCTGATCCCACCTTTCTCCTCTTTCTTCTTGATGCTGCTAGACTTCTATGGTCTGCAGCTGTACCACCTTGGCCCCCACTCCATTCTTCTGTTGTCAATCTTTGTCCACTTCTGTGAGATGTGGGTGGGCGTTCCCCACTGCATTGAGCTCTACCGCACCTTCTTCACTGTCCAAACTACGGGCAGGAGTGACGAGTACCTTGGCTTCTACTATTTTGTGAAGCGCAAGAAGTGCTCGTACAAGTACTTGCGGTCGTTCCCTTCTGGGAAGTGGGATGACTAGAAGAAGGATTGGATTGTCATCAGGGTGGAGGAGCATGAGAAGCTGGAGCTGCCGGAAGGCCTCCCCAACATCGACACTGCAGTTTGGACTGAAGCTCCGGTGTTATTGGACGCCTTCAACCCTGCTCTAACCAGGATCCGCCTATGCGTGGAAGGAGGGGTGACTCCTCAGGCGGTGTTTTGCAACTTCCTGACCAACAGGTGGGCTCCGCTGAAGAGGAGGGAGAAGCTTGCTTGGGCCCTCAACAGTATGCTGGACGACGACCGGATCGAGACCGGTTTGAAGTCCCACATGGAGGGTGCAACTTTGGAGTTCCACCTCAAGAAGTTCCAGCACGGCATCGACGTCGAGGGTTACGACTTGGCTCTGCCAGCAGCTTTCCTCCCTCTGAACATGGAGGCAGACTTCAGAAGGGAGCTCCAGCAGATGATGCTGGTGCTTGACGACCTTGGTGTCGTTGAGAGGCGTTCGACCACCGGGTTGGCGATCTTCAAAGCTCCTGAAGGCGGCTCCGTTCCCGCCCCTAAGCCAAGAACCGAAGTCGTAAGCAAGGGCAAGGAGCTGGCTGAGCCCTCGAGCCGTAAGAGGAAGCATGTCGACAAAAGGTCCGTCAGGCCTGCTTCTTGCATGGTGGCTCCTTCTCCCCAGAGGGGGAGGTCTACAACGGTGACATCTACTCCAGCAGCGGCATCTTCCCGGGGTGCTAGCTCCGGCCATGTGACTCCAGAACTATTGCCAGCTGAGGGATCTAGGTCCGAAGGTCCTTCCCGGTCGAGGGGGGCCTCGACCAGGGAAATGCCGATAGCAGCGGCAAGCTCCAGGGGATTCTCTGGGACTACCACACCAGTGGCGGCTGGGGCCAGTCCGGAGCGTCCGGATAAGAGGTTCTGTGCTAACTGGTGCGGAAGCCTTCCGAGGTAATTTTTGATTTTTTACCTCAGTCAGTTGTTTTATTGTTATAACTGAATTTTGAGTTTCTTCATCCTTCATACACAGTGTGCCTAAGAAAAGGGCTGAAGCTCCGGTCCCTGCAGCAGCGGTTGAGGCTGTGCGGGCTGAAGCTCCGGCTCCGATTCCTGCGCCGCCCCAAGAGGTGGCTGAGGCTGCGGCAGCGCCGGCGCTGGCTGTCGTGGTCTTGGACCTCAACTCATCCCCAGAAGCTCCCGTGATAGCACCGGACCATGGGAATGAAGATGTACCAACGGCGCTAGCTCCAGAGGTTGAAGCTCCAGGCTTGGATGCTGAGATGTTGGACGCTCCGGCCACAGAGCCGGAGGTAGCTGTGATTCCGGCCCTAGAGCCGGATGTTGTTGAAGCCCCGGCAGTCGAGCCGGTGGTTGATGAGGTCCCGGCGGTGGAGCCAGCTGTTGATGAAGCTCTGGCACTTGAGACGGTTGTCGAGGAAGCTCCAGCGGTAGAGCTGGTTTCTGCAAAAGTGTTGGCTGTTGAGCCGATCGTTGAAGAGGTTCTGGCGTCTGAGCTAGTTGTTGCGGAGGTATCGGCGCCTGATCCTATGATGGTCGAAGCGCTAGCGCCTGAGCCCATGATGGTCGAAGCGCCAGCACCCTTGCTCTGAAAGTGGTGATCCCGGAGGTGCTTGCTGCCGAGCCAAGGTGCCAAGATGAAGCTGCTGGCCCCGCGCCTGAGGGGCCAGTTGTTGATGACCTGGCGGCAGAACCCTCAGAGTCAATTCTGGAGATCGGAACTTCTGCTGCAAGTACATCCTCGGTGGCGGCCAAGGCTATCCTGGAGGACGGCCCTAGTGCCATGGAAGCTCAGGGGACCGCTCTTGAAGAGTGGGACCAAATTTTTGTCACTGAAGATCCGCTGGAGCCAGCAGAGAGGACCCCGGCAGGTCCAGACCCGATCCCCCTATCATTGTCTATTGACAACGCCTGCTCCAGTCTTTGCCAGGTCCAGCTGGATTTCTACCACGACAGCAAGGCCCTCGAGGAGGAGCGCCAAACCCTTAGGAGGTGGCGCAATCGACTCCATTTCAAGACCAAGCTGGCGCAGTCGAGGCTGGCTGACGACAAGGAGTGCGTGCAAAGGGAGAAGGTCCGCCTGGAGTACAGGGGTAAGCTGTTGGATAACAGGGAAAGCATGACGCGATCCCTCGACAACTATTCCCGAGCCATCTATGAGCAGGCCAAGGCTGCAAATAGCGCTGCGGATGATCGCCAGGAAAGGCTCGCCGCCATCCACGATAGTCTCGTCAAGCGCTGGGAGGCTCTTGAAGCGCGGGAGAGAAGGCTCGAAGATGAAGAGAGAAAATTCCTGGAGCTGCGGGACGACCTCGTGAAGAGGGAGGAAGAGCTTGTCCAAAAGACAGCTCTGGCTGACAAGAGCCTCGAAGAACGCACCATGAAATTGAGGAGCGTTGCGAGGAGGAGGAGAAGAAGGCCTGGGAGCGAGGGCAAGATCTCTGCAAGCAGGAGAATGCCATCGCCGCCAGGGAGAAGAAAGTGCGGGGCCGAGAGAAGGATCTGGTCAACCGCCGGAATGAGATCCACCTCCGGGAGGAAGATCTCAGCAAACTCGAAAGGCAAGTTGCTGAAAAGATTAAGCAGAATGCCAAAGAGGTGGAGCGTCTTGCTCGAGAGAGCTCGGAGCTTGAGGCGACCAAAAGATCCTTGGGGCAGATGCGTACCGCAAGGGTTGCGAAGTTCCAACAAGTTTGGGACATCCTGGGCAAAGCCAACGATGCGCTGACGCCAATGGGCTTCAGTCCCGTGCGTCCGGATGATCCGGAGCCGGAGCTGGACCAAGCGTTGGAGGCGCTGAGTTCAGCAGGCAACAAGCTCACCAAGATGGGCGATGTCATCGCGGACCAATTGGAAACTGAGGGACAGTCCCTGGCGAAGCACGTCAGCACAAACTCTGCGATGTTCTTCGCCAGGGACTGTCCCTCAGTTTCCATCTGGTCCGCAATGACATCGACCATCTTGGTGAGCTTGTTGCCTGCTGAACTCAGCGCCTCCAACGCCTGGTCTAGCTCCGGCTCTGGATCATCCGGGCGCACGAAACTGAAGCCCGTTGGCGTCAGCGCGTTCTTGGCTTTGCCCAGGAAGTCCCAAACTTGTTGGGACTCTGCAACCCTTGCGCTACGCGTCTCTCCCAAGGATCTTTTGGCCGCCGCAAGCTCCGAGCTCTCCCAAGCAAGACGCTCTACCTCTTTGGCATTCTGCTGAATCTTTTTAGCAACTTGCCTTTCGAGTTTGCTGAGCTCTTCCTCCTGGAGGTGGATCTCATTCCGGCGGTTGACCAGATCCTTCTCTCGGCCCCGCACTTTCTTCTCCCTGGCAGCGATGTCATTCTCCTACTTGTAGAGATCTTGCCCTCGCTCCCAGGCCTTCTTCTCCTCCTCCTCGCAACGCTCCTCCAATTTCTTGGTGCGTTCTTCGAGGCTCTTGTCAGCCAGAGCTGTCTTTTGGACAAGCTCTTCCTCCCTCTTCACAAGGTCGTCCCGCAGCTCCAGGAATTCTTGCTCTTCATCTTCGAGCCTTCTCTCCCACGCTTCAAGAGCCTCCCAGCGCTTGACGAGATTATCGTGGATCGCAGCGAGCCTTTCCTGGTGATCAAAGACTTCAAGACCCGATTAAGTATCATTAATGCCATATTAATGACACACGATCAGATGGTCTTTAATACTGTTAACGACACTGTTAAGGCCCGTTACCAAGCTATTAAGGGTAATTAACCTCATTAATTGTGTATCAAGCATGTGTAACTGCCGGGGCCACATGTCAAGCCAGGCTAACAGTGTAATGACTAGTCCTTGTACTATAAAGGACTAGTCGGTGATACACAAGGGACGGCTATAGACCACTACTGGACTCCCTGACCTAGACGAGCTTCTTCTTCTGGAGCTTCTTCTAGACTCACACGCTTAATACAACACCAACACACCCCGTGGAGTAGGGTACTGCGCTCAGGCGGCCCGAACCACGTAAATCTCTATGTCCACTTGTCCTTCACCTTCTTGAATCTACGCACACCAATTACCGTACTACAACTCCTCGATCTACAAAAGGTAGTGTCGGGAGATCTGTCGGATCGAAACACCGACACTGGCCTTCAACCCCATGAGTTGACTCCGACATTGCCTCTGGCATGATGGCTGAAGGTGCCTCCGACGCGACAGCTTGAGACACAACAGGAGATGCTTCACTACCCATGTCGGGCACAGACGTAGGAGCAGATCCCCTGAACAAGCTTGGTGGGTTGCCCCGCCGGTGAAGCCATAGCCTCTTCGGACGCCTTCATAGCGCTCCGAGGCACTACCCCCGGCGGTAAGGTCATCACAATAGCTGACGTAGCCCTGCAAATCAAGATCAAGGCCTGAGCAAACAACAAAGGTAGGAGAGATAACAAAGCAAGCATTGGTAAGAATGCCCTACCGGTGTCCCCGAAAGCTCCAGTGGGCCTCCACCTTCGGTAGCCCAGGGGCTGCAGGTCGTAACGATGGCGTGGCAGGCGAGGTCACCCCTGTCGGACCTCCACCGAAACCACCGGCAACACTACCACCCTTTACTGGCATGTCTCCACCGACTCCAAAGAAGTCACTCCCGGAGCCTCCTCTCGAGCTATCGACGACGTCGGCCCGAGGCATTTTTGCCTGAGGCTCCATAGGCGTGACGCTCCTGGAGCCTACTGTGGCACATAGGACTGCGCTGATGGTGGGGACGCTGGATGATGTGCCGACCACTGACGTCAGCAGAGCCACCACTTGATAGGCCGAGTCTCCCCCCGAAGAACCACCGATGCCCAATGCTGAAGAGGGGCACGCCTGGGGACGTTGACTAGGAGCG
Source organism: Tuctoria greenei (assembly GCA_036927565.1). Taxonomy (NCBI): domain Eukaryota; kingdom Viridiplantae; phylum Streptophyta; class Magnoliopsida; order Poales; family Poaceae; genus Tuctoria; species Tuctoria greenei. Next base: position 169,100,684 of record JAYESD010000005.1, on the reverse strand, counting down.
AAGGCCACCTGCGGCGGCGCCCTCGGTGGCGACCGAGGGCGTTTCTCCCATGACCTCATCCATCTAGGCCTTCCTCTTGTCTGTGTTGGGGACCGATGTCTTCCCTTTACCTGCGTCAAGGACCGGCGCCTTTCCTTTCCCCCCAGCAGAGGGTGCCTCCTCTGGCCTGGAAGCTTTGGAGCCTGAAGAAGGTGCGAACACCTGCGGAGAGTCGACGATGTCAAGGCCTCGGCTCTCATCCCAACCTGCCGCGGTGCAAGGCCGATCGTGTCCACGTTGGGCATCTCCTTCAGACCCTTCGTCCGATGGTCCCGATCCGTGCAAAGCGGTGGGCAAGCCCGTGGGAGGTTGAAGACGTCTAGCAACAGCTGGTCATCACACGCCTTGGACATTATGTCAAACAGCTCTTGTTGGGTCGTCTCCATGTCGCGAGCCCTCAGCAACCTAGTGCCATCTTGGAGCCTAAAGTAGAGCCATGCAGGGCGGCAGTGGTGCTAGAGGGGGGCCAGACGGCGACGAACGAAGTACGTCATCACCACCAGCTCTGACAGGTCATGTTCTGCCAGGAATCGGATCCTCTCCATCACTAGAGTGTATGCCACCTCCATCTTTGGGTGCTCTTCCCAGGCCGCTTTCCTAACCACCGGCCAGCCAGTGGGTAGGACCATGCGATCATGGGCGTTGGTACGTACAATCACCTAGTCGCTCCTCCAGCTAAACCACTTCACCGAGGAGAGCAGAGTAATGTAGTTGGAGCGGTTGTGCGCCTGACGTTGGAAGTAGTAGGCGCCGAGGAATTCTACCTTGTTCCTCTTCCTGGTCTATCTCAGCACCAAGAACTGCCGGAACACCAGCATGCTCGGATGCACCCCAACGAACATCTCACAGAGATGCGAGAACACCACTGCCACCACCAGAGAGTTCGACGACAGATGATGAAGCAGGAGCCCGAGAACCTCCAGAAGCGTCACCAGGAAGGAGGAAACGGGAGGGACGAACCTGGAGTATGCGTACGCCTGGAAGAAGACGATCTCTCCCGCCTCCAACTCCAGAGGTAAGGAGCTGGGACAGATCAAATCCCGCTGCTCCTCATCCTCCCAGCCGAAAAGCCGCCGCACGGATGAGACATCCTCCACCTGGGAAGGAGGCAAGGCTGAGTCCATTGGTGCAGGAGTCGAGAACCTCGAAGCCGAGGAAGGAGTGGGTGCTCAAGAAGGAAGTTGAAGGCTCGAATGCTAGGGGCGTGCATAAGGGAGGAACCACCATTACCCACAGAGGTATCCTTTTAAGGCACCCTAGCGGTGTTTTAGCACACCTTGCAAATTTGGGCGGGATCGGAATCAGCAACTCATGCCCCAACATCCATAAAAAGCGGGCCCAGGTCCCCCGTTAGAGAAACTGGCCCAAGCATTTCTCCTCCTTGGAAGGCAACACGGAGGTTCCCATAAAGACAAAAGTGAAAGCAGCAGCCGCATTGGGAACCATCGCAATAATCTCGCAGTAAGCAAAGATCCTTTTGCCACGACCCCTCAACCAGAGAGGGACGCGTGGACACAGCGGCAGAGGCGCGCACCGCTTCAGCTGATCAAGACAAAATTAAAAGATTGTGCGGGAAAGCCAGATAGGGCTCCACCCTCAGGCTCATCGCCTGCCCCCAATGTGGACCCAAGGGCCACTGTCGGTACCCGACATATCGGGTACCCTCGCACATGAGCTAGAGCCGCCTAGGTACCCCGCCTCCCAGCAGAGGCAGGGTCTGAGGGAGCCACATGTTCAGGAGACCCAGACCTGTTTGCCCCAAATGGGTAGTCCAGGTTACCCGCAAGAAATGCTAAAGGAGAAGCTCAACTCCCCCTTGGAGACGAGCTCCTAGGCAACCACATGTCCAGCAGGTAAGGATCCCTCCTCCCTGTGATATAGGGCTATGGAGCTGCCACATGGACCAAGACATCATACGGGCCACCTCCCATATGGGCGGGCCCCGGTGCTGCCACGTGTCTCACAGGACGGGACCCGTCCTCCTCCACAACGGTGAGCTCCTCGGCTGCCACGTGGTCAGTCCACTTGCCCTGGGCGGAGAGTGCGGAAGTTAAGAGGGTGGTGCGCCTTGTCCCCGTCAAGCTTTGAAGATATGCGGCTTCCCCATACGTATGACGCGGCGCACGCCTAATGTCAGGTACCTCTACGACCAATCGAATCGCAGTGAATATGCCGTAGGCCTATCCCACTCTGCCTAGTGGGTAGCTTATGGCGATAGATACAGTTGGACAGGACATCCCCTGCCAATGTCAGTAATGGCACATGGGCTACTGACGACTCAGGCAGCAAGATGGCGAGTCTTCAAAGCCGCGGTCAGAGGAAGCTTATGCGAGAATCCTTAGATCTTTAGGATAAGATCACCCCAGGACCACCTATCAGGCCCCGGGACCCCACTTGTAAGGCATCTGGCCTTGTCTATAAAATGCCCGGACTGCCACCGTTACAATCCCTGATACACACACACACACACACACACACGCATACACATTCACTAACAATACAATTCACTGTGTAGTAGGGTGTTACACTCCTTTGGCCCGAACCATGTAAAAACCACCGAGTCATACTCTCTTTCGCTAGAACACTTGATTGAGGCCTAAGCCTTGCTGAACAAGAACCTCCGTGGGCTACTCCTTAGCAGATCTGGGGGAAGTGTCGCATTAACACTTCGACAATCATACTCACAAAGTTCTATCACATCAGCTATTACACCATCCTTATCAATGAACAACCTTTTTCGTTGGAAATTTTCACGACACATGAATTGACACGGTTCACTTGCAATCTTGTTGTCTCCTCCACCAGGAATACTTCTAGAAATTGGTCGTTCTTGGTACACATTCTTCGTGTGTTGCAATGAAACATATAACAAGGTTTAGAAAATGTTGGTATGAACTACCTCAAAGTAAAGATCAAAGTGAGTATACAGGAATTTATTTATTATTTTTGGAGTAGTTCTGCTGTGAGCAATTGAATTTTGAATTTGGAATCAAAATCTAAAAATAATGTTTTTGGTAATATTTAACAGCAGAGAAAATTTTGAATCTGGAAACTTTATACAAGTGAAATGGCTATGAACATTTTACAGGATGTGAGGAACACCTAACTTGAGATATGCATATAGGATTTCATGGCAAACCACTTGCACTACTGGAACTAGAGTTCAATACCTTTCTAAAAAAATAAAATAAGTATTAAAATATGCTAGTTACAATGAAAATGAAACTCAAAAGTAAAAAAATGCAATATCGACACTAAGGATAGCTTACATCCTCACGATTCACTCTATATTCACTGGCGGTCCGAAGATGCTCGCATAGATAATACCCGCATAAGACGCTCCCAGGAGGTTGCTTGGGACAATGATAATATGTTGATATGTGCAATGCATCCTTATTAGGCTGTCTCTGACTGCCAATCTTTTCCGCGTAAAACCGCCAAGCGTTGTCATACAAGAAATGTCATATAAAATTTGTCAACACATTCTAAATGTGTGTAAATTAAAAGCATTGAATAACCGTATAGTTTCAAAATGTTAAGGAAATCTTTGTAACGATCTGGTGGGTAATCGGCTAAGTCCAAGACCGTGCCAAAACCTACGTTGGCATATGAAGATCATTATGCAGTGTTAACTGCACACGTACAAACACATGTGCTAAGTCAACAATTAGCAATAATTGCTATTTCAATGTCACGTGTCAAACTTACTCGAAGTGGTATAGAGCCTTTACAAGGTCCTTGCCATCTCTGACAAAGTTAAACATGGCATGTCCTATGTAAGTTGCAGCCTCTATCCTTTTATCCTTCTTTTCTTTTTCAATTGACTTTTAAATTCTTTTTTTATGTGCTTGTACTCTTCTGAGTCTCGATCCACCTTAAAGTTGAATATTGTCTTTGCAATCGGTGTAGGGTCAAGGATACATGTCTTGATGTCCAACTTTTTATTATCCATGTATTGCATCCTATTGAAGATGTCCAAAATTGTTATAATCTCATGAAATGTGTATGCGTGTAGTAAGAAAAGCAAATACGAAATATTAGAGGCACTTACAAGCACCAGATGAGTAGCAGGGTGATTTCGAGCATGCCTCAATGGAAAAGGCTATAAAGATCTTCAAATAGAAGGGCTCGTTTATCTCTTCCAGTGCTCCAGAATGCTTCTTTTGGCACACGAAATGTGACATAACAAAGATCATATTTTGTGCTGGTAGTGATATACCACTCGTGCATTCTTTTGAGCGAGACAGGTTGTTTGCTAAGTTGTACTGATGTCATGAACGGCTTCTCATTCTTATATTCAGGAGGAACATACTTAATCTCTTATATTGGAACTCCTAGTTTAACTAAAGTCGTCTGCCGATTATATATGACACTGTCTTCTTCCCACTTCTCAATATCTTCTAATGTTGGCTCATGTGAAGAACGATATGAATTCAATTTTTTAATATTTTCCTTCAGATTTTCCAAATATTTTGACACTTCTTTAGAATGTTTCTTATTTTCGTATGAGCTAACTCTCATAGGCACTGATGACCGAGTAGTAGATGTCGGAAGTTGAACACTGGCTTGTTGTTGAACCTGTTTTTCAACTGATTGCTCTTTACTACCAGCAGCTTGCTCTAGTACTGCTTCAAGCTATTGCTCAACTGGTTGCTCTTTACTACTAGCAACTTGCTCTGGTACTGCTTCAAGCTATTGTTCAACCGGTTGCTCTTGGTTCTCTTTACTAGCATGGTTACTATCATCCTTGCTGAGACATAGGGAGAGTGGATTTTTCTGGACTTTCGGCTTAGAAGATGGGGTTGCAGTATTTTAAGATGCGACAGGGCTACAAATTGGCTCATCATCAAACACGATATTGCGTCGGTGCCGAAGGATTAATTGGTTGATAGCCTGCCCCAGAGTCGTGACCCCCTCATGTGTGATATGGTCTATTTTATAATCTTCATAATCATTATCAATGATATGATGAACTTGCACCACAGCATAATAAACGAAAGTGAATTGTCGTTGAAGTCACGATCAGGCTTTGCCATAGCAGTTTGGTTTTGCCACAGGCAACCTATTTGGTTTTGTTCCCTGCTCTGCCGATCAGGACAAGAAGAAGACAAGATCTATCCTTAACCATATCATTGATAGCGAACCTATGGGACCCTGAGCCTGGCATAGAACCTACGTTGCTAGGGTAGGCAGTTGGACATACCAACTACTCCTTTGCCACGGGATCCATCACTATACTTGGTGCAACTAATTGTCCCGATTGTCTAAGTTGATCCATTAATTCTTGCACATTTTCCTTGACCTTTTGAGCAATCATTTCATCAAGTGTTTTCCTGAACTTCTCACATCTTCTATATGCCTCTATATCTTTCGAGAAACCATCTCTCTAGGACATCTAAGATGAGATTGCTCGAACCAGTCCACTGTGTTCAGGGTTTCCTAGGATAGCGGTAAGTTGGTCATTCTCCCTCTTCGGCTTGAAGAGACCCTTCTATTGCTTTTCAATTGCTTCTTTCATTTTTGCTCTACTTCGTTCAAAGAGTTGGGCATTTCAAGTTTGCCCTCGCTAGTCAAACCTAACCGAGCAAAGACCCACTGCTGAGTTCTCTCATCGCAGCCTTCTAACGGGTGAGGATTGCCCTTACGAGTAATTTCCTCTAAAATCTTACTCCATTTATGAACTTTTGGGGCATACCCGACAGACCCCAAGCGATAATGGTATTTGTTTCTTTTGGCAAGCTCTGACCTAGATTCACTTACGACTTTAGCCTTTGGTGTGGTCTTTTGACTAACAAATTGTTGCCACTGAGCTTGTGTGATTTTTCCAATCTTCTTCGGGCTAGGGACCTTATTGGCCTTAACATAAGCATTCATTTCGCTCTTCCAGCCATGAATCTTCTTGCCGCAAGAGACCAAATATTGCTTTCGTTACAGCTTTTTCCTTGCCTTTCGGGAACTTGAATTGTTTCTTTATCCTCTCCCACAACTCATTCTTGATCTCCTAAGGTAATTTTCTCCAACTATCGGTTGTGATTGGCACGAGCTCTATAACAAGACAACTGGATGCATTTTGGTACTTCATAACTGAATCCAGTGGTTCTTGGGGAAGCCCACATGGACCGACACTTGTTATGTATAAGATGTCGTTCAATCGACCCTTATTGGGACCTCATTTCCCTCGTTTTCGCTTGAGTGAACCTGAGGATTCAACCATTGGAGAACCTACTACGATTTTAGGAGCCGAAGTCACCTCGTTGTCTTCGTGATTAAGCTAGGTAGAAAAGAATTATAAGACTTCATATACTTGACAACCAACATTAACTTGAATTGCTGGAGTTAAGATTTGTGATCCATACCTCGTTGGTAGGATCATATTCCAGGTCGAGATCCTCTGAAGTCTTTTTAATTATTATATTTGGAAAAGGATCCGATGGACTGTGAAAGGAGCCTGAACTGCTGGAGTCACTAAACTTCATATTGCATTCTTCATTGTTACTACCAACAACAGTCTTCTTAGGGCTTTCCATTCTAGAACTAATAAGACAAAAATTATGTCCCACTTCAATGAAAGCTACAAAAATAAATGCTCTAACACATAGCGGAAATATGTCCCAATTATATAGCATAAACCATGAGAAGAAGAGGCAAAATACTAATACATAGGGGAAATATTGTGATAGTAGATATTAAGTGAGGCACCACAATCAATTAACCATATATTTGTCAGTAAAGATCTGTGCAAGAGCACATTGAAATGACAACTCTTAAACCAACAAGGAAACAAAGTTGGGCTGATAATGATTCCATCTTCATGTTCTATTTCAAGTTGCATTGTATGGTTCTTTGCTTTATACTATAACTGTAAATTCTTTAAACAGGGGAAAGGTTAAAAGTTAAATTTTTTCGCAAAATAATCTTCCTGCTGTTTTTTTGTCAAAAAAGGGAACTACTCTCTAGGTAAGAGATAACATATGACCTTGCTAATCTTCATTTGACTTTTTTGCGTGTTCAAAAACTTTGATTAATGAAAATTAGATAGGAACCTAGGGTTTGAGGCGACTAACCAAGGCATTAGGCATGTGTATTGCTTGTATCAAAGGCAGCTAAAAAAATCTAGGGTGCGGCAGCGGCGAGGACATGACTCGGCAGGCGGTACGGGGATGGAGGAGGGAAGTAAGTGGCAGCGTACCTGACGGCAAGGTCGAAGCTTGGCGTACCTGGAAGGAAGGGAAGGAAGCGATGAGGGCGAAGCTCGGCGATGACGGCGAAGCTTGGCAGCGAGGGCGAAGCTCGGTGACAAGGGCGGCGAAGACTTAGCGGCAAACGAAATTTTGGCAGACTGACGGTGTCTAAGTGATTTCTCCCGAGTTAGGTTTTTCCAAGGAAGCCGAGCGCTATATATAGACGCCTATCTTCAGAAGCGGTTATTTAGCACCAACCGCCTGAGCAGAGGACTTCTCTCAGGTGGTCATTATGTACCAACCGTCTGAGGAGATGTCTTTATGTTAGTCGATTATTTAGTAATAACCGCCTGAGAAGATGACTTCTCTCAGGCGATAATCAATACCAACCATCTGAGAAGATCTTTATGTAGGCATAATTAATATTCTTGATTAATTTGAGGGCCTTAAAAGCCCAAATTCCACTTTCTTGTAATATGCTTTATTATTAAAGGTTCTGACTAAATTTCACTTGGGAAGCCTCTGAAATTAGTCAGAACATAAAAAACAAGTAACACTGGTTATTTGTCATTTTTATATCTTGATGAATATAATGATTTTTCATTTAATTTTTCAACGGGACTTTTTAGTCATCATACCAACCTCTATGATTTTTTTCAAATTTTTGTGAATCAACGTGTGTTCAAAATTTGATGAATGCCTCATATGTATATGAGCATTTCATTAGAATGATGGATAATTTGAATTTTAACATGTTGGAATGCTTTAAAAAATTAACAAAATTCATACATGTATAAATAAGACAATATGTTCATACAAACCAATTTCAGTGAAGGATCCTTTTTTTTAGGAGATACAAAAATGTGAATAATATGTGAGTCTAAATTAATTTGATACTTATAAAAATTTTACAATGTTAGCTATACAAGTTTTAAAATATTTCGTCCAGGTGGTAGATATTAAATTTTGAAGAATATAGAAAAAAATCATCGAATTTGGACTCAATTTGCAGAATCTATACATGTTTGAGTATTTATATTTGAATCTAAATAAAAAAAGAAGCAAGGGAAAAGAAAACTTAAGAACAGGCTCAAGCCATTATCACAGGCAGTTCTTTAGCAACAACCGCATGTGCAGTAGTTAAAAACCGTCTGAAAAAAATGTACTGAGTCTAGGCCCATTAATATTCTTTATCAAAATGAGGGGCCTTTTAAAAGCCCAAATTCCACTTTCTTGTAATATGCTTTAGTATTCAATATTCCTATTAAATTTCACTTGGGAAAGCCTTTGAAATTGGTGAGAACATAAAAAACAAATAACACAAGTAATTTGTCATTTTTCTATCATGATGAATATAATGATTTTTTTCATTTAATTTTTCAATGGAAATTTTTAGTCATCATACCAACCTCTGTGTTTTTTTTTTCAGATTTTTTTAAATTTTTTTTGAATAAATGTGTGTTCAAAATTTGATGAATGCCTCATATGTATATGAGCATTTCGTTAAAATGATGTATATTTTGAATTTTGACATGTTGGAATGCTTTAAAAAATTAACAAAATTCATACATTTATAAATAAGACAAATATGTTCATACAAATCAATTTCTTGAAGGATCCTTTTTTCAGGAGATACAAAAATGTGAATAATATGTGAGTATAAATTTAGTTCGATATTTACCAAAATATTACAATGCTAGCTATACAAGTTTTAAAATATTTGGTCCAGGTGGTAGATATTAATTTTTGAAGAATATAGGAAAAATCATCGAATTTGGACTCAATTTGCAGAATCTATACATGTTTGAGTATCTTATAGGAATCTAAATAAAAAAGAAGCAAGAGGAAAGAAAACTGAAGAACGGGCTCGGGCCATTATCACAGGCGGTTCTTTAGGAACAACCGCATGTGCAGTAGTTAAAAACCCCTAAAAAATATACTGAGTATAGGCTTTATTAATTTTCTTGATTAAAATGAGGGGCCTTTTAAAAGCCCAAATTCCACTTTCTTGTAATATGCTTTAGTATTGAAGTTTCCCATTAAATTTCACTTGGGAAAGCCTTTGAAATTGGTCAGAACATAAAAAACAAATAACATTGGTTATTTGTCATTTTTCTATCATGATGAATATAATGATTTTTTCATTTAATTTTTCAATGGAACTTTTTAGTCATCATACAAACCTCTATGAATGTTTTCAGATTTTTTTAATTTTTTTAATCAATGTGTGTTCAAAATTTGATGAATGCCTTATATGTATATGAGCATTTGCTTAGAATTATGGCTAATTTGAATTTTTACATGTTGGATAAATAAGAAAAAATAACAAAATTCATACATGTATAAATAAGATAAAAAAATTAACAAAATTCATACATGTATAAATAAGACAAATATGTTCATAAAAACCAATTCAGGGAATGATCCTTTTTTAGGAGATACAATAACGTAAATAATATGCGAGTATAAATTAATTCGATATTTACCAAAACATTACAATTTTAGCCATACAAGTTTTAAAATATTTGGTCCCGGTGGTAGATATTAATTTTTGAAGAATATAGAAAAAGGAATAATCGAATTTGGACTTAATTTGCAGAATCTATACATGTTTGAGTATTTATATTGGAATCTAAATAAAAAAGAAGCAAGGGAAGAGAAAATTGAAGAACAGACTCGAGCCATTATCACAGGCGGTTCTTAAGCCACAACCACCTGTGCAGTAGTTAAAAACCGCTTGAAAAAAATTGTACTGAGTCTAGGCTTAATTATTGTTTATCACAGGAGGTTTTGTCGTTAAAATCCGCCCATGAAAACGGACGCCTATATAAAGGGTCCCTCGGACACTGCAGAAAACCTAACCCGGGAGATTTTCCATTGACGCCGCCAGGCTACAAAAAAATTTTATCGTCCGCGCGCCGATCCTTTATTCATCAGTTGATCAAGTATCAAACAGAGAATAGGTTAGAAGAGGCTTCTTCTTTATTGTCATGTTTTCAGTTTGTTGTCCTATTTTCAGTTTCGTTTTGTTGAGTTTGACTCCAGCCCCCCCCCCCTCCACTTTATGTATTTGAGACAAACATACTTGTAGTTAAACAACTTCCATCGCAGAGAAGATGTAGTTGAGCCTCCCTCTGAGCTCCTCCATGAATTTTGTAGAAAAAGAAGTAGAATTGAAGGTTTAAATGTTGAAGATGAATACAAGCACATCACATGTTCGATGAAATGTTTCAATGAATAATCCCAACTTTAAAAATCCATTGTGGCCACTAGGAAGCATAGAAAATTATGAAACAAATTTTCATGGAACCCTTATAAACATACCTACATGATACTAGTCTTCAGTCATATGATACAGGTTGGTTATGTCTCTGTAAATTCATTTTAAAGAAGACCTTTAGGGAATATTTGTGGCCAAATTTTGTAAATCTTACGAAAATTCTATTATGATCTTTAGTGGTGCAAATTATCTGGTATGAAAATGCACAATAATTTCTTTAGGTTAATTGTTTTAGTATAAACACACCAAAAAAATTTGTTATTGAATTATAAATTGTGTTATTAAAGCATGGACCGTCGAGCGTGGATGTATAACATGCCAAGACCCGATCCTATGTACATTACAAATGTTGCAAATTTTATTGAAGCATTCAAGAGACATGCGAAGATGCAAAAGATAGATAACATATTATGTCATATACCGACTGTGAAAATAAGATTGTGTGAGACCTATGTTTGCTGAATACATTGGCTTTGAAGACAAAATTTTTAAATACTACCAAAAAATCTTTTTATAAAGATTTGACGATAGGTCCGACATGTTTTGGTTAGCTTTGGCAAGGTTCGAAGCTTGATTGCAGTGGTTCTGCTTTTATCTTGCAATATTTGTAACTTGCTTTACACTTATGAAAAGTTTGCTTAGTATTATTTTACTATATTTTTTGTGTGTTTTGGTGGTTACGACTGATATCATTTTGCTGTGGTTTGCAACATGCTTACGTGAGGTGCTCACGTAAGGTGTTGTGATTTTAGAACTAATGAGAGTCATGTCGAGGACTTGTGCTCAGAAGTATTGGTTGTTTATTCATGTGTAGGTGTTGCTTGAGTTCAAGACATGGCTGGTAACAGGATCCATTGAACTATTCTTAGGGAGAAGATGAGGTTCAACAACCAAGTTCGAGAGGAATTATGGTTGAGTTGATCGAGAGGTTGCGCAACATGTTTGAATCAAGAACAATACATATGAAGGTATCGTGTACGTTGTTGGAAGATGTTTGCACGTATGCAAGGAGTGCATGGATGTGGGTACATGGTTCCGAGGCATGATGAATAGATGTGGACATAAAGAATTGGTCGGAAATGTCCAACCGACTAGGTTATGAACTCAGGCTGCAGCCGAGTCGTGTTTGACTCAAATATGGAATGTTTTGAGTTGGTTCTAATAGGATTTTGTGTGGGTCATGAATTTCGGTTGTTTTAGGAATGTGGAATATGTTCCTAATGTGTTTGGAAGTCTTAAGATTGCTTCTATCTGCATATAGAAGAGTCTTGAGCAGTTATGGAATGTTTCGATTCGTGAATTGAGTAGGATTAGAGTCCTAGTTAGGTTTGGGTTGGCCTAAGGGCTGGTTATATAAGCATGGGAGGCCAGAGCTCGTGGTAGACGACTTTGTGGCTGTTCCTCTTGTTTTCTATTGAATAAAGATTGTAGTTTAAAGAAACTTTTGTGCCTTGTTCGTTTGACTTGTTCCAGACAAGTTTTTCTCATTGAGTTTCTGCACAGAACTACCTTTCTTTGGTGGTTTTATCATAACTCGAGTTCTACAGATCCGATTGATGTGATTCTTTTTGTATTGTCTTCATAACTTAATTTTCTATCATCTGTGAAAATTTCAAGGTCATTGGATTTTTGTTTTCTGTTCTACACGAGTTTATTTACAGTGTTCTAGAACTGTTTTCTCGGGTAGGATAGAGTGACCTTTGTTCGATCTTTCGATCGTAACTTGAATTTCTCTCGACGGATTTGAGTAATTCTTGTTGTGTCATCTTCGTGACTTTATTATCTCTGATATATATCGCTTTTCTCATGGTGAAACACAATTAGATTAGTCTCACAAACGATTTCTTTAACAGATCGTTTTTCTGCCGAGGGTTTTTCATTGCTTCCGCTGAAAAAGTTTTAATCTACCATTCACCCCCTCTGTTAGCTTTTCACGTGCTCTTCGATCCTACAATTGGTATCAGAGCCACGATGCTCTAATCTTTGTGATTTGCACGTGTTTTGACTAATCATCATGGATAAATATTCTGTAAAACCTTTTGTCTTTAGTGGTATGGATCTTTAGGTTTGGAAGGCACATATGGAAGCCTTCATCCAGGCTCAAGGCTTCGCAATATGGGAGAAGGTGTACAATCCTTACGAAGTGCCGTCAAACGATCAAGTTATAGCTACAAATCTAAGAGATGTCGACAACAACAACAAGGCTCAGAACTTGATCATGCAAGGATTAACTCAAAGCGACTTTGACCGTGTTGCACACCTACAATCTGTATACGATGTGTGGAAAGCACTTTGCGACTACCACGGAGGATCTAACACGATCAAGGAGGTAAAACAAAATATGTTCAAAAAGGAATACATGCGTTTTGAGATGCAACCCGGTGAGTCCATTGATGTCCTCTTTGCTCATTTTAATAAAATTCTCTGCAACTTGCGTAGCGTCAATGTTAATTTTTCAGATGCTGAAAATGCTAGGCAATTACTAAGTGCATTAGGCACGTCAATTTGGGAGATGAAAGTCACATCCATTCGTGAATCTACTATCATGAGTACACTTACATTAGATGTTCTTTATTCTAAATTGGAAACTCATAAAATTGACATAATCTCACGTAAGAACCCCAACAAGTCTCTTGCATTTGCAACGTGATATGCCTAGCTCCGGCCAATCTTCATCTTATGGTACACTTGCTTTGTTGTCCTCTCTAACCCTTGAACAGATTGAGGAGTTTCCAGAGGAGGAGCTAGTACTTCTCTCTACGAGGTTTTCGAAAGCTTTGCAAAGTGTGAGAACTAGAGGGAGAGGAAGCTCCAGACCTCAGCGATGTTTCGAATGTGATAAGACAGGACATTTTCGTTCAGATTGCCCAAACCTTTCAGGTCCTACTTCCCGGGATGAAAAGCAAACAAGGACGAAGCACTCCTCTGCAAAAGATACAAAGAAAAAGAAGGGTTTTACAGGACGTCAATTGGTGAGCAGTTTTATCTCCGCACTTCAAGAACTTGGCTCAAGCGATATGGACATTGGAAGTGACGAAGATGAAGATGATTTGGAAAACTTGTGCTTCATGGCGGGCAAGTCAAGATCAAGTATGGAGGAGGCTGAACACAACAGCGACAATGAAGAGTTATGTCCTACTTGCGAAGAAATGTGTGATGTTATTTCATGCCACTGTTATAGTTAAGAAAAAGGACAAAAAGCTTGGGGACAATGCTGTTAAAATTGAGTCACTAGAATCTAAAATTAATCGTTTGAAATCCTTGATTCCTAGTGATGATTCTTGTTCCTCATGTGATTTAATATATGAATAATTGTCCTCATTAAAAAGTGTGCACACCTCCACACTTGATAAACTTGAGTTACAAATTGAAAAGAACAGAGATCTTGCTGCACTTAATGATAAAACTTGAAAGATGCTAGTTGTTCTACAATTATTTTTCATTGTTCTACTTGTAATGATCTTTATAAGAAACTACAAGTTGCTATGAATGAAATTTCTATATTGAACAATGCTTTACGTTCTCATGAAGTTAAATATTGTTCCAATTATAAATTAAAAGGAAAAACTTCATGTGAAAATTGCCTTGATCTGTCCAATAAACTTGATGACATGCATAGGACATTAGATCGGTTTTGTAATAGGAATAAGAACCTAAACTTGCTGTTGAATTCTTCCAAGTCTTGCAATGATAAAATTGGTTTAGGTTTTGATTCTCATGCTCATGCTAAGTCGCATCCACCTAAAATTGTAAAGTCATTAGGAAGTGTTTTGATTCAAATAGTTCCTAAACAAAAAGAAGTGATTTTCAAATCTGCAGGAGTGTTGTCTCATTCGGTTTCAAATAAAAATGTTGCTTGCTCATCTAGACATGAACACAAAGTTAAATTTCATTGTACCTAATGTGGTAGAGATGGTCATGTCATAGATTTTTGTTATAGACTAGCTAAACAACAGAAAAAGGAAAGAATAATTGCTAAATCTCATAACTTTCATGCAAAATTTGCTGCACTTGCTAAACCGAATGATAGGATCATGCAATCTGCTGTAATGAGTCGAAAACATGCAAATTTTGCTCCAAAACCTACTTTTTTTTCCGGCTACACATGTAACATCTCGTAGGACAGTAGTTGGGTAAAAAAATCCTCAAGTTTTGGCTCATAAACCTACTGTTTTATCTCAGCTTTCGTGTGTTATTCCTGTTGGACGTCGTGTGACTCAGTAATGGATTCCTAAATGCCTTTTGACTAACCCCAGTATTGAGTCATTGACGTATTGTGCTTCTATGTAGGTTACACGCTTAATGAAGTAGAACATTTGGATTGTGGATTCAGGTTGCTCACGCCACATGACCGGTAACAAATAATGGTTCTCCTCCCTCTCTTTTGTGTCACGTGTAGAGAATGTTACTTTTGCCGATAATTCTTCAACTCCTATAATTGCTAAGGGTTTGGTTAGAGTAAATGATCACTACACTTTGGCACTTGTCAAAATTTTGAAATACAACTTACTTTCTGTTTCACAATTGCTAGATGAAAATATGGAACTTATTTTTAATAAAAACTGCTGCAAAGTTGTAGGTTCAAATAGTGAGCTTATTTTTAACATGTCTCGGTTTGGAAGAGTTTATAAATCTGATTTTGATATGTCTTCCTCTAAGCATAGGTGTCTAGTTCCTAATGATTCAAAGGACTTATATCTTCGGCATCGTAGACTTGGTCACGTAGGCTTTGATCATCTAACACGTGTTAGTACTCTTGATCGTATACGTGGGATGCCTAAGCTTAAAGGGGACAAAGAAATTGTGTGCTCTTCTTGTATACATGCTAAGATAGTTTCATGTTCACATACTCCTCTCACAATGATCATGACAACTGAATCGGGTCAACTTTTGCACCTTGACACCGTAGGACCTTCATGTGTTCAGTCCTTCGGAGGTAAATGGTATGTTCTTGTGATTGTTGATGTTTATTCTAGATACTCTTGGGTTACTTTATGGCATCTAAGAATGAAGCTTTGAGTCACTTTAGAACTTTATTTCTTAAATTATCAATTGATCACCCAGGATCTTTAAAAGCAATTAGAAGTGATAATGGAACCGCATTTAAAAATCAATCTTTTGATCACTTTTGTGCTGAAAATGGAATAGATCATCAATTTTCTTCACCATATGTACCTCAATAAAACGGTGTTGTAGAAAGAAAGAACAGAACCTTAGTTGAAATGGCTAGGGCTATGCTTGATGAATATCAAACTCCTAGGAAATTTTGGGCTGATGTGATTGCAACTGCTTGTTATGTCTCAAATCGTGTTTTCTTGCGCGCTAAGCTAGGTAAAACACCATATGAGCTCCGGTTTGGACATTGGCCTAGTGTTACACACTTTCGGGTCTTTGGTAGCTTTGTTAAGAAACATGGTAATCTTGATAAATTTGAACCTAGATCCATTGATGACATGTTTCTTGGTTAGCCATCTCATACTAGAGGCTATCGTGTGCTTTTACTTGACACTAACAAAATTTTGGAGACTTGTGAGGTGTCTTTTGATGAAGCTATCAAAGGTACTAGCTGAAACATTGCAGGTCCGGATCCATATACGAGGGGTGAGAGCATTTTTGTTGAAGATGAGGAAAAAGTAGTGCTGCTGCCCGAAAATTCAGCAGCTAATGACATTGTTCCAGCTCCTGGTTTTCATTCACAGCCAGCACCGGCGACCACCATTGCTGGTCCAGATCCTCCTCAAGTCACAAGCTCATCGATTTGTGATGAACATGAATAAGAAGAAGCTTGTGAAGTGTCCACTACCTTTTAGGTTCTCAAAAGTCATCCTCCACAACAAATTATTGGAAGCTTGCACGAACGAGTCACACGGTCTAGGTTTTGCGATCCAAACTCTCATGCTCACTCTGCTTTTGTTGTTGCTTTTGAACCCAAATATATATCACACGCAGTCACTAATGAATCTTGGATTATCTCCATGCAAGAAGAGTTAGAAAATTTTGAAAGAAATAATGTTTGGAAACGTGTACCTCCACCTCAAGGTCACACTTTAATTAGAAATAAATGGGTGTTTAAAAATAAACAAAGTGAGGATGGGGTTGTGGTTAGAAATAAGGCTAGGTTGGTTGCTCAAGATTTCACTCAAGTTGAAGGTCTAGATTTTGATGAAACTTTTGCTCCTGTTTCTAGATTAGAAGTCATAAGAATTTTGTTAGCTTTTGCTGCATCTAAAGGTTTTAAGCTCTATCAAATGGATGTTAAAAGTGCTTTTCTTAATGGCTACATAGATGAGGAGGTTTATGTCAAACAACTACCGGGTTTTTGAAAATCCAGATTTTCCTAATCATGTTTACAAACTGTCCAAAGCCTTGTATGGTCTCAAACAAGCCCCTAGAGCATGGTATGATAGGTTTAAAACATTATTACTCGAAAAGGGGTTTACCATGGGCAAGGTTGATAAAACTCTTTTTGTGCTTAAGCAAGGCAATGACTCATTATTGGTTCAAGTGTATGTGGATGATATTATCTTTGGTTGTGCTTCTCATGATCTTGTGTCTAAGTTTTCAGCTATGATGAGATGAGTATGATGGGAGAACTCACATACTTTTTGGGGCTGCAAATCAAGCAAACCAAGGAGGGTACCTTCATGCATCAAACGAAGTATACAAAAGACCTCCTAAGGCGCTTCAACATGGACAAAAGCAAGCCTCTTCGGACACCAATGGGAATAGCAACAACACTTGAACTTGATGAAGATGGTGAACCCGTGAATCAAGAGAAATATAGAATCATGATTAGATCACTATTGTACCTCACGGCATCAAGACCGGACATACAATTCAGGGTATGTCTTTGTGCACGGTTTCAAGCCTCCCACGTGCTACACATCGTCAAGCCCTCAAAAGGATTCTCAAGTACTTACATGGAACTCAAGAATTTAGCATTTTTCTTCCTTCTTCCTCAACCGTTACTTTGAAAGCTTTTTTGGATGCTGATTTTGTGAGTTGTAGGATTGAAAAATACTTCTGGTGCTTGTCATTTTCTTGGTAATTCACTTGTTGCTTGGTCCTCTAGAAAACAAAACTCAATTGCACAATCCACAGCTGAATCTGAATATGTAGCTGCTGCTAGTGCTTGCTCACAAATTCTTTGGATTGTTCAAATACTTAAGGACTATGAGGTTGATCTAGATAGTGTTCCACTATTTTGTCATAACACTAGTGCCATTTGCATTGCTAAAAACCCCATGCAACATTCTAGAACTAAGCACATTGACATTAGGTATCACTTTCTCCGTGATAATGCTGAAAAAGGAAACATTGTGCTTCACCATGTAGATACCGAACAACAATTGGCTGACATTTTACAAAACCTTTGGATTTCACTCGTTTTTGTTTCATTCGTAGTGAAATAGGTGTTATTCATCCTATGGCTTAAACTGAGGGGGAGTTTTGAAACTTGAGAAGTCTATGTGTGAATCTAAAATTAAAATAATGTGAGCATAGTATTTCATACATATATGACTTTGTGATTCCTTTTACATGCTGAAAGTTCTTACTACTATACATTTTGTAGTTTTTGCCATGTCTAGTAACTGGAATAATTACTTACACTAGATCTGGTCATGGTCACAAGTGCTTTTAATGATAAAGAATTAATCAAGTAATCAAATCACATGTTGAGTTTTTATGAACAAATATAAATTGAGAAAATATCAAGAGAATATGCATGTATCGCATTTCTTCTTTTGAGATGGCTTATCATTGCACTTAGATATGAACTTGGAAGAAGTTGTGTATGACTAAAATCATGTCCTTAGGCTTCTGATTGTCAAATGACATAGACTTGGTTTGGTTGGTTAGAATTAGGTAGATGCGGCATATAATCTCTTACAAATGTCATATGTTAAATATTTGTGCTTTAAAAAAAATTTCAGCAACAAGTGTCATGCTTTCAGGTATTGAAATAGTTAAGTTTGTGAGATCATGACTTGCTTAAATTGAAAATTACATTTGATCTATAACATCGCTTACACTACTTTATGTATCTCATTGTATTGATAGTGTAAGTTACTTGATAGTATGACTTGGATGAGCTTTGTTTTATATGTATATGTCATAATACACTCATAAAAATTAAAATTTCTCTTTTGTACCTTGCTGAATACATTGTTAAAGGGGAAGAAATTGATCACACCTTGCACATATTTACAAGTGTTTTTGGCACGATTCTTCTCAGGGGGAGAAGTATGCAAGGGGGAGAAATATGTATAAAGGAGATAAATTGTTTTCAAAACTTTTCATGCGGATAAGCCAAATATTCGGATTTTAAATTGTGTTGCCAATGCATTCATCAAGGGGGGGGATTGTGGGACCTATGTGTGCTGAATACATTGACTTTGACGATAAAAGTTTTGAATACTACCAAAACATCTTTTTATCAAGATTCGACAATAGGTCCGGCATGTTTTGGTTAGCTTTGGCAAGGTTCAAAGCTTGATTGCAGTGGTTCTGCTTTTATCTTGCAATATTTCTAACTTGTTTTACACTTACAGAAAGTTTGTTTAGTATTCTTATTCTATGTTTTTGGTGTGTTTTGGTGGTTATGACTGATATCATTTTTTTGTGTTTTGCAACATGCTTACGTGAGGTGCTCACGTAAGGTGTTGTGGTTTCAGAACTAATGAGAGTCAAGTCAAAGACTTGTGCTCGGAAGTATCGGTTGTTTATTCATGTGCAGGTGTTGCTTGAGTTCAAGACATGGCTAGTAACGGGATCCATTGAACTAGTCTTAGGGAGAAGATGAGGTTCAACAACCAAGTTCGGGAGGAATTGTGGTTGAGTTGATGGGGAGGTTGTGCAGCATGGTTGAATCAAGAACAATGCATATGAAGATATCGTGTACGTCGTTGGAAGATCTTTGCATGTATGCAAAAAGTGCATGGACGCGACTACATGGTTCCGAGGCGTGATGAAGAGATGTGGACATAAAGAATTGGTCAGAATGGTCCAACCGACTAGGTTATTTACTCAAGCTCCGACTGAGTCGTGTTTGACTCAAATATGGAAAGTTTTGAGTTGGTTATGATAGGATTTCATGTGGGTCACGAATTTGGGTTGTTTTAGGAATGTGGGATACGTTCTTAATATGTTTGGAAGTCTTAATATTGCTTCTATCTGCATATAGAAGAGTCTTGAGCAGTTATGAAAAGTTTCTATTCGTGAATTGAGTAGGATTAGAGTCCTAGTTAGGTTTGGGTTGGCCTAAGGGCTGGTTATATAAGCAAGGGTGGTCAGAGCTCATGGTAGACGACTTTGGGGCTATTCCTCTTATGTTCTATTGAATAAAACGTAGTTTAAAGGAACTTTTGTGCCTTGTTCGTTCGACTTGTTCCAGACAAGTTTTTCTCATCGAGTTTGTGCATAGCACTACCTTTCTTCGGTGGTTTTATCATAACTTGAGTTTTATAGATCCGATTGACATGATTCATTTTTTGGTTGGCTTCATAACTTAATTTTCTATCATCCGTAAAAATTAAATGGTCATTGGATTTGTGGTTTGTGGTTTCTGATCTACACGAGTTTCTTTGCAGTGTTCCAAAACTGTTTTTCTCGGGTAGGACAGAGTGACCTTTGTTCGATCTTTCGATCGTAACTTGAGTTTCTCTTGATGGATTTGAGTGATTCTTATTGTGTCGTATTCGTCACTTGATTGTCTCTGATATCTATTGCTTTTGTCACGGTGAAACACATTTAGATTAGTCTCGCACATGATTTCTTTAACAGTTTGTTTTTCTGCCGAGGAGTTCCATTGCTTCCGCTGAAAAAGTTTTAATCTACCATTCACCCCCCCCCCCCTCTGGTAGCTTTTCACGTGCTCTTCGATCCTACAGATTTCTTGGATAAATACTATAGTAATACAATCTCATTTGGTGAAAAGAGGTTTCAAAATAAACTACACAATAGAGACATAGCATGGTGAGTTAGATACACATGAAGTAGATACAGATGATAAGAGAGGTCCAGATGATGATAATGTTCATATCGATGATGGTAGTGACAATCAAGATGGTGATGATGATGATGAGTTTAATTGTGAGGAGATGTTGCATCACATTGAACCATATGTATTGACTTCTATGGGAGCAAGTAAAGGTTTAAGTAAAATGAAGACATTGCCGAATACAACGACAGAGTTGTTATATGATAAATAAAACGATTGTGATAAAGAGTTTACTACATTGTGTGCAGTCCTAGAACTACTAAAGTTGAAAGTTACACACGGAAGGTGCGATTGTAGTTTCTCTGATCTTTTGAATCTTTTAGCAGAAATTCTTCCAAATCCAAATGAATTGCCCAGAAGCACTTATAAAGTGAAGAAACTTCTTTGTCCGATGGCACTAGGTGTGACAAAAATACACGCTTGTGTGAACCGTTGTATTATGTATCGCAAAGAGCATGAGATCGCAACTAGATGCTCCATCTGCGGTGTCAGTAGATATAAGAAGGACTACAATCACTAGTATGTTACCAACATAAATAAGTCCCAAAAGAATAAGAAGTTTATTATTTGCTCTGAAGGTGATGATGACAATACTTCTGACGATGCAGACGGGAAGAATAAGAGAAAAATTCTAGCCTTGGCGATGTGGTACCTCCTAATAATTGATTGCTTGAACCGTTTGTTCTCAAACCATAGGGAGGCTGAACTTATGTGTTGGCATTTCGAGCATCGCAAGAAGGATGAAAAACATATACGACACCCTAGTGATGCAACCCAATAGAAAATTTTTGATATTCGTTATCCAGAATTTGCAAAGGAAATCAGAAATGTAAGGTTTGCCTTGGGTACAGACAGAATGAATCCATTTGGTGAAAAAAGGAGCGTACACATCACATGGCCCATGGTCTTAACGATGTACAACCTATTGACGTGGTTGTGTCACAAAAGGAAATATATTTTGTTATTTGTTCTTATCCATGGTCCGAAACAACCCGACATCGAAATTGATGTGTTCTTGGAATATTTAATGGAAGATATGATGAAATTGTTGAATGAAGGGGTACGTACATGGGATGACTACAAGCGGGAGTATTTCACGCTAAGAGCAATAATATTCGTTACCGTGCATGATTATCTAGGACTGTTTATATTATCGGGACAAGTGGAAGGGAAGAAAGGTTGTGTAAGGTGCGTGGATGGAACTGAATTTATATACCTCACTTCATCCAAAAAGACGGTGTACATGAGACACCGGCGTTTCTTGACAGATACACACAAGTATAGGAAGATGAAGAACAATTTAATAACAAAATTGAAAAATATATTGCACCAAAACCTTACAGTGGAAAACTCGTGTTCGAAATGGTCAAGAACATTCATACTGGTTTCGGTAAGGGCAAAAAATGTAAAGGAACTGTGACACCCGGTTCCGAAAATGAACCAAGCTAACGCATATGTGTGCCCAGGATGTTCATCACACATACACGAGTGAAATCACAAAAGAGTATACAGAAAATTACCACAAGACAAGATTAATTAACCAAATTTTATTACACAAACCAGATTATCCTCGAATAAAAGCTCTAATGAATATTAATGACAAGTTCAACTAATACAGCGGAAATAAACTAATTAAGCAAACTAAGCAACTATGCAGCATAAGCGACAGAGTATGTATGCGCAGCTCCAACCAACACCACAGGCAAAGCTGACGGTAGACACGGCCTAGAACTCCGCATTATCGCCATTAAACTCCCAATCCTGACCTGCAACTGTTGGGGTGGGGGATTGCAAGAGTGAGTACATGTCGTACTCAGCAAGTGTGGAAAGTATGACATGTGGCTGATTCAAATGACGACAATAATAATGGCAAAGTGCTGAAAAGTACAGTAAAACATTTGAAAAGCAATACATTACATGTATGTGTAATAAACCCATCATAATCATAAGTAATACCATAATACCAAACTGAATTCATTACCATCATCAATAATTCCAGATTTCACCATTGTCAATGACCATATTCAATACCAGAAATTAATTCATAACCATCCATAACCATTACCAAACCATAACCATAACCATATCCCAATTTCCCTCTAATCATGGAAGTTGTCCAGGCGCTCATAACCGGGAGCACGGCTATCATGATAGTTTTATTTAACACTCTGCAGAGTTTGTACCTCTTTACCCACGTGTTTGTGATTTCATCACCCTTCGGCGACTAAGAACCTCCCTTATGCCCATGACCCGTCGGTCACATTACACACTTCCGTTGGTGTGTGGCCAAGAGATCACAAAATAGCATTTACAAAGGGATTACTAGCCTATTTAGACCCCACTGAGGTTTCACCGGTGGCGATGTCTCCCGCAGAGCACATCTTCAACCAAGGGCCCCCTCTTGAGCCATTCGGATCCCAGGGTAGTCCCACCAATCATCAACAAACCCAAACCGACTACCCCTTCCCCGAGCATCCACAATGGTCCAAAAAGCACTAGCAAAGCCCTAATTAATCAGCTACGCCGCACCCATACTTGGCCTCGTGGTGGCACTGTAGTCCTGGCTTATTCTCGCATGAACCGGTCCTTAGATCTAAAGCAAGCAACCCACCATAACATCCAACCCATCCACATACCAGGCTTGCTTAGATCATCCATTACCATACCATGTTTAACCAGTTCATGTTAACCATAATCTCATCCATGCATAATTAAATTGAGTGATATAGTTGTTTCCCATCCCAGTTGATTAAGCGAAGCAAAAAGGTAAAACCCTTCCCGACTCTCTACCATAAATTCCAAGTGACAAGGGTGGTCAAACAAAACTAGTAAACTTCCTACCATAGGATTCCCATCAATTTTACACAAGCATGTAGTTTTGCAAACAAAACTTTTATTTTAAAAACAGGATCAATATGCTTCAAGGACACTTGCCTTGCTCTTGCTGTTGATTAGGGTCAAAGCCTTCAAACTCCTGATGCTGTAGATCCTCCGCGGCACTTTCTAGCGTAAATCCGTCTAATCCACACAATAAACATACAAGACAAGAAACACAATCAAAGAGTGCACAAATATTACTCAATATGACATGGCATGCATGATTGATGCAAATGCAAGGTAGAACTTGTTACTTCATTGCTTTTAATGATCACTAACTAGCTCTAGTAGATTTTAACAAGTTTATACAGGTTTGGGGTCGATTATATCAAATTTTAGAATTAATTCAACACAATTTAACCAGAAAGATCGGACTAGTCCGCCAGGAACCGGACAAGTCCGCACTCTGCGAGATCAGCGGATTAGGGTTTTCTAGATCGTCGTGAATTTGGAGATTAGGGGTTGAATTCTCGTAAGGAAAAGAGAATAGAAGGTATACCAGGTGTTTAGAACTCCAATGAACCAAGAAACTTGGAGGTAACACTTGGATCTTGATGATCTAGAGTTGGTGATGAACTTGAAGATGAATTGGTGGTGAAGGACGAAACTTGGTGGAGATCTTGATCCTCATTCGTTTCCTTCTCTTCTTCTTCTTGCTTGGGATCTTCTCCTCCCTCCTTAATGGTGGCTCCCCACGAACTAGGGTTTGGGTGGGTGGAAAAGTGGCAAATAGATGTCAAACCAAGGGGTGGGGTTGTTTATATAGACGTGGAGGCTAGGGTTAGATGGATTTCGAGTTTAGGATGAGTAGAGGCCGGTTTAGAGTCCCACATGGGCTCTAAAAGAGTTGGGCACGACGTCCCTAGGCCCACTTGACGTGAAACCCAAGAAACAAATCGTAAAACAAAAGGTCAATCTCGGAGTCACGAAATATCGAACAAGTCCGGACAGGACCGGACTAGTCCGAAGTCGTCCAGAGAGAAAATCGGACAAGTCTGGCCAAAAATCGGACAAGTCCGATCTTAGTCAGAAAGGAAAACGGACAAGTCTGCTGGGACACCGGACTAGTCCGGAAAAGTCCAGGGACTTAGCAATCTTTCAAGGATTCATGGAATACCGGACTAGTCCGCACAAAATCGGACAAGTCCGAAGTTGTCCAGAGGCAAATATCGGACTAATCCGCAGCAAAAACGGACAAGTCCATTTTTAGACAGAGAGAAATCGGACTAGTCCTCAGTAAAATCGGACTAGTCCGCACTTTCCTGCGTTTTAAGTGCGGTTTTGCTCCAAATCAATTTTAAACTTGTTCCTCTTGTTATGGGTTAATGTTAAACATGTATATGAGTGCATGTAGGGCATGATGCATGAAAATGAGGGTGTTACAAACCTACCCCCCTTAAAATGAATCTCGCCCTCGAGATTCGACGCGGAAGAGAAGAGATAGGGAAATTCCTTCTTGAGATCATCTTCTAGCTCCCAAGTTGCTTCTTTTTCGGTATGGTGCTTCCATTGGACTTTACACCATCGAATCACCTTGTTCCTTGTGACTCTCTCCTTGGTTTCCAAGATTTTGACCGGTTGCTCGGCATACGTCAAATCTTCCTCTAGTTCCAATTCTTCCATTGGCACTTGATCTTCCGGTACCCTGAGACACTTCTTGAGTTGGGAAACATGAAACACATCATGTACGTCTGAAAGATGAGCTGGCATCTCCAACTTATATGCTACTTCTCCCCTTTTGTCCAAAATCTTGAATGGTCCAATATAACGAGGTGCGAGCTTGCCTCTTATGTTAAACCTCTTATGACCTCTCATTGGTGACACCTTGAGGTAAACAAAATCTCCTATTTCAAAGGCTAATTTCCTTCTCCTATTATCCGCATAGCCTTTTTGCCTTGATTGGGCAGCCCTCAAGTTTCCACGAATTATTTGGACTTGCTTTTCGGCTTCTTGCAATACGTCCGGACCAAATACTTGAGTTTCTCCTGCCTCATTCCAGAATAAAGGTGTCCTACACTTCCTCCCATAAAGCGCTTCATATGGTGACATTTTCAAGCTTGCTTGGTAACTATTGTTGTATGAAAATTCCGCGTATGGCAAGCTTTTATCCCAACTTTTCCCATGCTTTAAAGCACAAGCTCTTAACATGTCCTCCAAAATCTGATTGGTCCTCTCGGTTTGTCCATCCGTCTGAGGATGATATGCTGAACTAAAATTCAACCTCGTTCCCAAAGCTTCGTGCAATTTTTGCCAAAATCTGGAGGTAAATTGAGAACCTCTATCCGAGACTATCTTCTTAGGGACTCCATGTCGACACACAATATGCTCCATGTATATTCCGGCCAATCGTGCAGCTGTATACTTGGTTTTCACAGGGACAAAATGAGCTGACTTGGTTAAGCGATCCACAATTACCCAAATTGAGTCATACCCGGACTGAGTACGTGGTAACCCAACTATGAAGTCCATACCAATTTCTTCCCACTTCCATTCCGGAATCTTCAACGGTTGCAATAATCCGGCTGGCCTTTGATGTTCCGCCTTGACTCGTTGGCACACATCACATAATGCTAGATATTCAGCTATGTCCTTTTTCATGCTATCCCACCAATAGCAAGTCTTCAAGTCCTTGTACATCTTCGTACAACCGGGGTGAATCGAGTAAGGCGAGTCATGTGCCTCCTTTAATATTGTCTCCCGAATATGCTTTACATTAGGCACACCGATCCTCTTTCCAAGCCATAAGGTACCATATTCGTCTTCATAAAATCTGAATTCTCTCCCTTCTTCGGTCCTTTCCTTGATTTCATTGATCCCTTCATCTGTGGTTTGGGCCTCTCGAATTTCCTGCTCCAAGGTTGGGTTTAACTCCATCATCTCCATCTCATTTACAAACCCGAGGTTCAGCCGTTCAAACTCCTTACATAACTCGAATGGTAACTCTCGAACCGTGAGTTGATGACTTACTCCCTTTCTACTCAAAGCATCGGCCACTACATTGGCTTTTCCCGGATGATAGTTGATTCCCACATCATAATCCTTGATGAGCTCCAACCATCTTCGTTGCCTCAAATTCAGATCTGTCTGTGTGAAAATATACTTAAGACTCTTATGATCCGTATAAATTTCACACCTATGTCCAAGAATATAGTGTCTCCAAATCTTCAATGCATGTACCACGGCTGCTAGCTCAAGATCATGTGTGGGGTAATTCTGCTCATGTTTCTTCAATTGTCTCGACGCATAGGCGACCACTTGACCTTCTTGCATCAATACACATCCAAGCCCTTGTCTTGATGCATCGCAATAAATGTCAAAACTCTTGCTTACATCCGGCAATACCAAAACCGGGGCTGTTGTCAACCTCTTCTTCAACTCCTCAAAACTGTTTTGACAAGCTTCAGTCCATTGGAACGCCTTTCCCTTCATTAGCAACTCCGTCATAGGCTTGGCTATCTTGGAAAAGTCCTTGATGAATCTACGGTAATATCCAGCCATCCCAAGAAAACTCCTTATTTCCTTGATATTTTGCGGCGATTCCCACTTCAACATATCCCTCACTTTACCGGGATCAACCGATACTCCTCCTCCGGAAATAATATGGCCTAAGAATGGCACCTCTTTCAACCAAAACTGGCACTTGTTGAACTTGGCATACAATTGATGCTCCCTCAATTTCTGCAGCGTAAGCCTCAAGTGTTCCTCATGTTCCTTCTCATCCTTCGAGTAGATCATAATATCATCAATAAACACCACAATGAACTTCTCCAAGTACTCCATGAAGACCTTATTCATGAGGTACATAAAGTAGGCAGGTGCATTTGTCAATCCAAAAGACATCACGGTGTACTCATAAGATCCATACCGTGTCCTAAAAGCTGTCTTGGGTATGTCCGATGGTCTAATCTTCATTTGAAAGTATCCCGACCTCAAGTCAATCTTAGAGAAGACACAAGCACCCTTCATCTGATCAAACAAGTCTTCTATGCGTGTCAAGGTGTACTTGTTCTTGATTGTTACCTCGTTGAGAGCTCGGTAATCCACGCACATCCTTTGGGATCCGTCCTTCTTGTCCACAAATAGAACAGGTGCTCCCCAAGGTGAAGAGCTAGGGCGAATGAAACCCTTTTCTAATTGCTCTTGAATCTGCTTCTTGAGCTCCGCTAATTCCATAGGAGGCATCCTATATGGCCTCTTAGCTATAGGTGCAGTTCCAGGTATTAAATCAATAACAAACTCAATGTCTCGATCGGGTGGCATACCTGGCAACTCATCCGGAAAAACATCCAAAAATTCACACACCACCGGAATCTCCTCAATTGCGACACTGTCCATATGATTCAATTCCAATTGCTTCGGTGCGGTTTGAGATGCTTCAAATTCTACGGTGATTCCTTCCTCATTGGTCAACTTCACTGTCTTTGTGGCACATTCAATAACTCCATTGTGCTTCCTCAACCAGTCCATACCAAGTATAATATCCAACCCTTGAGAATCTAAAACAATGAGGTTGGCGGAGAAGTCTACCCCCCTTATTCTAAGGCTTACTTTTGGACATACTATATTTGTCCTCATCTCTCCTCCAGGAGACTTAAGCAATAGAGTAAACTTCATATGAGAGATAGGCAAACTATACTTGGCAACATACTTTGATGCAATGAATGAATGCGATGCTCCAGAATCAAATAACATAGTCGCAGGGTTGGAGTTGGCGAGAAACATACCAATGACCACATCATCCGCTTGTTGAGCATCCTCCGTAGAGACATGGTTCACGTTGCCACGAGCAAAATTTTGCTGTCCACGGCTTCCTTGTGGCTGTCCTCCATTGGGTCTTGGGTTTTGCCTCGATGCATTGCTTCCTTGACCAAGGCCCGACTTAGGACATTGATGCGCAAAGTGTCCAGCTTCTCCACAGGTATAACACTTCTTAACTCCACCAGAATTATTGGGACGAGTTTGGTTTTGAACATTTGCAGCAGGAAAATCAGCACGAGGTGCATAAGGCATCGGAGGCCTAGGTGCTTGCATGACAGGGCGCTGCTGCACAAACTGAGTTGGGCGCGGTGCATAACCAGGGCGCTGAGCAGGAATAGAGGAGCTGTAATGAGGCGCATTGGGCGGCGCAAAGCGAGGGCGCACATTACTTCCTTGTTGCTGTCCTTGATATGGCGCCTTCCTCTTGATTTCTTGCTCCATCTCACGAATCTTGTTCTCAACCACAATTGCTTTGTCCACAAGCTTCTGAAAATTGACATAATCACAGTTGAGCAACTGCACTTGGATCGTATTGTTCAATCCCCTCATGAACAAGTATTGCTTCCGGCTGTCCCGGCTAACATCCTCAGGCGCATATCTTGAGAGTTGAGTGAATTTATTAAGATATTCACTCACGCTTGATCTTCCTTGCCTTAAATTCTCAAATTCTTGCCTCTTCAATATCATAACACCTTCCGGCACATAATGAGAACGGAAACTCTCCTTGAATTCTGCCCAGGTAATTCTCTCTTGGTTCTCATGAGCATTGCAATAAGAATCTCACCAATCAGCAGCTGCTCCAACGAGTTGATGAGAAGCAAATAGCACCTTCTCCCGGTCACTTGATTGGACAATGGCTAGTTTCTTCTCCACGGACTTGAGCCAATCATCCGCATCCATAGGGTCAGCAGCTTGAGCAAAGGTTGGCGGCCTAGTCCTCATAAACTCTCCCAGTCGGTTATGAGGAGGTGGGGGTGGCGCTGGAGGCACGTGGGGCTGATTGTTGATATTGCCAGCCTGCAGCTGTCCCATGGTCTGTATCATGGTCTGCATGAGCTGGTTTTGCATGGCCAATAGCTGCTCGATGTTGATAGCTCCCTGAGTAGATCCTTGCCCATTGTTGTTCTGAGGCACTCCATTGTTCTCCTCTTCATCATTGCCATCCCTCTGGTTGCGAGTCCTCACCATCTGAAGAAAAGCAGTAGGTAAGAATTAGAAAACGTCCCCAACTATATGCATCAAGGGATATGAAACTAAACAACTAGCTACACTAGCCTAGGTGGACATGGCAATGCTAAAGCATCCCAAAATCCTCTATTAAGCACACAAGCAAACAATATATATAGCAAACAACACTCCAAGCAAAAACACATCGATTCCTGAGTGCTCCTATGTGCTCTAAAGTGTCCATTCTATCTAGGCTGCATCCTACGGTCAACCTGTGGCTCTGATACCAATCTGTGACGCCCGGTTCCGAAAATAAACCAAGCTAACGCATATGTGTGCCGAGGATGTTCATCACACATACACGAGTGAAATCACAAAAGAGTATACAGAAAATTACCACAAGACAAGATTAATTAACCAAATTTTATTACACAAACCAGATTATCCTCGAATACAAGCTCTAATGAATATTAATGACAAGTTCAACTAATGCAGCGGAAATAAACTAATTAAGCAAAGTAAGCAACTATGCAGCATAAGCGACAGGGTATGTATGCGCAGCCCCAACCAACACCACAGGCAAAGCTGACGGTAGACACGGCCTAGAACTCCGCATTATCGCCATTAAACTCCCAATCCTGACCTGCAACTGTTGGGGTGGGGGATTGCAAGAGTGAGTACATGTCGTACTCAGCAAGTGTGGAAAGTATGACATGTGGCTGATTCAAATGACGACAATAATAATGGCAAAGTGCTGAAAAGTACAGTAAAACATTTGAAAAGCAATACATTACATGTATGTGTAATAAACCCATCATAATCATAAGTAATACCATAATACCAAACTGAATTCATTACCATCATCAATAATTCCAGATTTCACCATTGTCAATGACCATATTCAATACCAGAAATTAATTCATAACCATCCATAACCATTACCAAACCATAACCATAACCATATCCCAATTTCCCTCTAATCATGGAAGTTGTCCAGGCGCTCATAACCGGGAGCACGGCTATCATGATAGTTTTATTTAACACTCTGCAGAGTTTGTACCTCTTTACCCACGTGTTTGTGATTTCATCACCCTTCGGCGACTAAGAACCTCGCTTATGCCCATGACCCGTCGGTCACATTACACACTTCCGTTGGTGTGTGGCCAAGAGATCACAAAATAGCATTTACAAAGGGATTACTAGCCTATTTAGACCCCACTGAGGTTTCACCGGTGGCGATGTCTCCCGCAGAGCACATCTTCAACCAAGGGCCCCCTCTTGAGCCATCCGGATCCCAGGGTAGTCCCACCAATCATCAACAAACCCAAACCGACTACCCCTTCCCCGAGCATCCACAATGGTCCAAACAGCACTAGCAAAGCCCTAATTAATCAGCTACACCGCACCCATACTTGGCCTCGTGGTGGCACTATAGTCCTGGCTTATTCTCGCATGAACCGGTCCTTAGATCTAAAGCAAGCAACCCACCATAACATCCAACCCATCCACATACCAGGCTTTCTTAGATCATCCATTACCATACCATGTTTAACCAGTTCATGTTAACCATAATCTCATCCATGCATAATTAAATTGAGTGATATAGTTGTTTCCCATCCCAGTTGATTAAGCGAAGCAAAAAGGTAAAACCCTTCCCGACTCTCTACCATAAATTCCAAGTGACAAGGGTGGTCAAACAAAACTAGTAAACTTCCTACCATAGGATTCCCATCAATTTGACACAAGCATGCAGTTTTGCAAACAAAATCTTTATTTTAAAAACAGGATCAATATGCTTCAAGGACACTTGCCTTGCTCTTGCTGTTGATTAGGGTCAAAGCCTTCAAACTCCTGATGCTGTAGATCCTCCGCGGCACTTTCTAGCGCAAATCCGTCTAATCCACACAATAAACATACAAGACAAGAAACACAATCAAAGAGTGCACAAATATTACTCAATATGACATGGCATGCATGATTGATGCAAATGCAAGGTAGAACTTGTTACTTCATTGCTTTTAATGATCACTAACTAGCTCTAGTAGATTTTAAAAAGTTTATACAGGTTTGGGGTCGATTAGATCAAATTTTAGAATTAATTCAACACAATTTAACCAGAAAGATCGGACTAGTCCGCCAGGAACCGGACAAGTCCGCACTCTGCGAGATCAGCGGATTAGGGTTTTCTAGATCGTCGTGAATTTGGAGATTAGGGGTTGAATTCTCGTAAGGAAAAGAGAATAGAAGGTATACCAGGTGTTTAGAACTCCAATGAACCAAGAAACTTGGAGGTAACACTTGGATCTTGATGATCTAGGGTTGGTGATGAACTTGAAGATGAATTGGTGGTGAAGGACGAAACTTGGTGGAGATCTTGATCCTCCTTCATTTCCTTCTCTTCTTCTTCTTGCTTGGGATCTTCTCCTCCCTCCTTGATGGTGGCTCCCCACGATCTAGGGTTTGGGTGGGTGGAAAAGTGGCAAATAGATGTCAAACCAAGGGGTGGGGTTGTTTATATAGACGTGGAGGCTAGGGTTAGATGGATTTCGAGTTTAGGATGAGTAGAGGCCGGTTTAGAGTCCCACATGGGCTCTAAAAGAGTTGGGCACGACGTCCCTAGGCCCACTTGACGTGAAACCCAAGAAACAAATCGTAAAACAAAAGGTCAATCTCGGAGTCACGAAATATCGGACAAGTCCGGACAGGACCGGACTAGTCCAAAGTCGTCCAGAGAGAAAATCGGACAAGTCTGGCCAAAAATCGGACAAGTCCGATCTTAGTCAGAAAGGAAAACGGGCAAGTCCGCTGGGACACCGGACTAGTCCGGAAAAGTCCAGGGACTTAGCAATCTTTCAAGGATTCATGGAATACCGGACTAGTCTGCACAAAATCGGACAAGTCCGAAGTTGTCCAGAGGCAAATATCGGACTAATCCGCAGCAAAAACGGACAAGTCCGTTTTTAGACAGAGAGAAATCGGACTAGTCCTCAGTAAAATCGGACTAGTCCGCACTTTCCTGCGTTTTAAGTGTGGTTTTGCTCCAAATCAATTTTAAACTTGTTCCTCTTGTTATGGGTTAATGTTAAACATGTATATGAGTGCATGTAGGGCATGATGCATGAAAATGAGGGTGTTACAGGAACAAAGAGAAAGAAAAGTACATCTTCGGGTGATACAACTGACATGACTTTCAAGAAACAATCAATTTTTTCAAGTATCTTCCATATTGGAAGAACCTGGAATTTTGTCATATTATTAATTTGATGCACGTTACAAAGAATGTATTTGATAGCATCATTGGGACCTTGCTGGACATGCCGAGGAAAACAAAGGATAGATTAAAATCACGTATGGACTTAGTAAATATGGATGAGACCAGAGCTTTAGCCAGTAAAAATGGCGAACGGGAAGTATTACCTTCCCCCAGCCAGCTACAACTTGACACTACAAGAGAAAAAGTTGATGCAAGCATAACCTTAACATCACTTTTGATGTTGTTAAAAGTTGTCATCATAGCTTCACGCTGTGTAACTTGGACATTGCCACTCCTATGTAGGATCTCTTTGTCTTCAGTCCAATTCAGATTTTGCTAGCTTCAGCACACCCTTTGCTTATAACTGCCATTAACATGTCTGATAAGGAAGTTGTGTAACACCCTCATTTTCATGCATCATGCCCTACATGCACTCATATACATGTTTAACATTAGCCCACAACAAGAGGAACGAGTTTAAAATCGATTCGGAGCATTTAAAATTGATTTGGAGCAAAACCGCACTTAAAACGCAGGAAAGTGCGGACTAGTCCGATTTTACTGAGGACTAGTCCGATTTCTCTCTGACTAAAAACGGACTTGTCCGTTTTTGCTGCGAACTAGTCCGATTTTGGCTCTGGAAACTTTCGGACTTGTCCGATTTTGTGCGGACTAGTCCGATAGTCCATGAATCCTTGAAAATTTGCTATATCCCTGGACTTTTCCGGACTAGTCCGGTGTTCCAGCGGACTTGTCAGTTTTTCCTCTCTGTTCAAATTCGGACTTGTCCGATTTTTGGCTAGACTTGTCCGATTTTCTCTCTGGACGACTTCGGACTAGTCCGATCATGTTCGGACTTGTCCGATATTTCGCGACTCCGAGTTGATCTTTTGTTTTACGACTTGTTTCTTGGGTTTCACGTTAAGTGGGCCTAGGGACGTCGTGCCTAACTCTTTTAGAGCCCATGTGGGACTCTAAACCTGCCTCTACTCATCCCAAAACTCGAGATCCATCTAACCCTAGCCTCCACCTCTATATAAACAGCCCAACCCCTTGGTTTGACATCTATTTGCCACTTTTCCACCCACCCAAACCCTAGTTCGTGGGGAGCCACCATCAAGGAGGGAGGAGAAGATCCCAAGCAAGAGGAAGAAGAGGAGGAAACGAAGGAGGATCAAGATCTCCACCAAGTTTCGTCCTTCACCACCAATTCATCTCCAAGTTCATCACCAACCCTAGATCATCAAGATCCAAGTGTTACCTCCAAGTTTCTTGGTTCATTGAAGTTCTAAACACCTAGTATACCTTCTATTCTCTTTTCCTTACGTGAATTCAACCCCTAATCTCCAAATTCACGTCGATCTAGAAAACCCTAATCTGCTGATCTCGTCAAGTGCGGACTTGTCCGGTCCCTAGCGGACTAGTCCGATCTTTCTGGTTAAATTGAGTTGAATTAATTCTAAAATTTGATCTAATCGACCCCAAACCTGTATAAACTTGTTAAAATCTATTAGAGCTAGTTAGTGATCATTAAAAGCAATCTAGTAACAAGTTCTACCTTGCATTTGCATCAATCATGCATGTCATGTCATATTGAGTAATATTTGTGCACTCTTTGATTGTGTTTCTTGTCTTGTATGTTTATTGTGTGGATTAGACAGATTTGCGCTAGAGAGTGCCACGGAGGATCTACAACATCAAGAGTTTGAAGGCTTTGACCCTAATCAACAGCAAGAGCAAGGCAAGTGTCCTTGAAGCATATTGATCCTGTTTTTAAAATAAATGTTTTGTTTGTAAAACTGCATGCTATGTCAATTTGATGGGAATCCTATGGTAGGAAGTTTACTAGACTTGTTAAACCACCCTTGTCACCTGGAATTTATGGTAGAGAGTCGGGAAGGATTTTTACCTTTTTGCTTCGCTTAATTAATTGGGATGGAAAAACCAATACTACACATTTAATTATGTATTAATGATATTCTGGTTAATGTGAACTGGTCAATATGGTATGGTAATGGGTGATCTAAGCAAGCCTGGTATGTGGATGGGTTGGATGTTATGGTGGTTTGCTTGCTTTAGATCTAAGGACCGGTTCATGCGAGAATAAGCCAGGACTACAGTGCCACCATGAGGCCAAGTATGGGTGCGGCATAGCTGATTAATTAGGGCTTTGCTAGTGCTGTTTGGACCATTGTGGATGCTCGGGGAAGGGGTAGTTGGATTGGGTTTGTTGATGATTGGTGGGACTACCCTGGGATCCGAATGGCACAAGAGGGGGCCCTTGGTTGAAGATGTGCTCAGTTGGAGGCATCGCCACCGGTGAAACCTCAGTGGGGTCTAAATAGGCTAGTATTCCCTTTGTAAAGGCTATTTTGTGATCTCTTGGCCACACACCAACGGAAGTGTGTAATGTGACCAACGGGTCATGGGCATAAGGGAGGTTCTTAGTCGCCGAAGGGTGATGAAATCATGAACACGTGGGTAAAGAGGTACAAACTCTGCAGAGTTAATTAAAACTATCATGATAGTTGTGCTCCCGGTTATGAGCACCTGGACAACTTCCATGATTAGAGGGAATTTGGTATTGGAATGGTTATGGTTTGATAACAGTTATGGATTTAATTTCTGGTATTGAATATGGTTATTGGCAATGGTGAAATCTGGACTTATTGATGTTGGTAATGAATTCAGTTTGGTATTATGGTATTACTCGTGATTTTGATGGGATTACTTCACATACATATAATATACATATTGCTTTTCAAATGTTTTACTGTACTTTTCAGCACTTTGCCATTATTATTGTCGTCATTTGAATCAGCCACATGTCATACTTTCCACACTTGCTGAGTAAGACATGTACTAACTCTTGCAATCCCCCACCCCAACAGTTGCAGGTCAGGATTGGGAGTTTAATGGCGATAATGCGGAGTTCTAGGCCGTGTCTACCGTCAGCTTTGCCTGTGGTGTTGATTAGAGCTGCGCATACATACCCTGTCGCTTATGCTGCATAGTTGCTTTAGTTGCTTAATTAGTTTATTTCTGCTGCATTAGTTGAACACATCATTACTATTCATTAGAGCTTGTATTCGAGGATGATATGGTTTGTGTAATAAATCTGATAATTAATCTTGTTCTGTGGTAATTTTCTGTATACTCTTTTGTGATTGCACTCGTGTATGTGTGTTGAACATCCTCGGCACACATATGCGTTAGCTTGGTTCAGTTTTTGGAACCGGGCGTCACAGATTGGTATCAGAGCCACAGGTTGACCGTAGGATGCAGCCTAGATAGAATGGACACTTTAGGACACATAGGAGCACTGAGGAATCGATGTGTTTTTGCTTGGAGTGCTGTTTGCTATATATATTGGTTGCTTGTGTGCTTAATAGAGGATTTTGGGATGCTTTAGCATTGCCATGTCCACCTAGGCTAGTGTAGCTAGTTGTTTAGTTTCGTATCCCTTGATGCATATAGTTGGGGACGTTTTCTAATTCTTACCTACTGCTTTTCTTCAGATGGTGAGGACTCGCAACCAGAGGGATGGCAATGATGAGGAGGAGAACAATGGAGTACCTCAGACCAACATTGGACAAGGATCTACTCCGGGAGCTATCAACATCGAGCAGCTATTGGCCATACAAAACCAGCTCATGCAGACCATGAAACAGACTATGGGATAGCTGCAGGCTGGCAATATCAACAATCAGCCCCACATGCCTCCACCGCCACCCCCACCTCCTCATAACCGATTGGGAGAGTTTACGAGGACTAGGCCGCCAACCTTTTCTCAAGCCGCAGACCCTATGGATGCGGATGATTGGCTCACGTCCGTGGAGAAGAAGCTAGCCATTGTCCAATGCAGTGACCGGGAGAAGGTGCTATTTGCTTCTCATCAACTTGTTGGAGCAGCTGCAGATTGGTGGGATTCTTATTGCAATGCTCATGAGAACCAAGAGAGAATTACCTGGGCGGAATTCAAGGAGAGTTTCCATTCTCATTATGTGCCGGAAGGTGTTATGATCTTGAAGAGGCAATAATTTTAGAACTTGAGACAAGGAAAATCAAGCGTGAGTGAATATCTCAATAAGTTCACTCAACTCTCAAGATATGCGCCTGAGGATGTTAGCCGGGACAGCTGGAAGCAATACTTTTTCATGAGGGGATTGAACAATACGATCCAAGTGCAATTGCTCAACTGTGATTATGTCAACTTCCAGAAGCTTGTGGACAAAGCAATTGTGGTTGAGAACAAGATACGTGAGATGGAGCAAGAAATCAAGAGGAAGGCACCATATCAAGGACAGCAACAAGGAAGTAATGTGCGCCCTCGCTTTGCGCTGCCCAATGCGTCTCATTACAGCTCCTCTATTCCTGCTCAGCGCCCTGGTTATGCACCACGCCCAACTCAGTTTGTGCAGCAGCGCCCTGTTATGCAAGCACCTAGGCCTGCGATGCCTTATGCACCTCGTGCTGATTTTCCTGGAGCCAATGCTCAAAACCAAGCTCGTCCCAACAATTCTGGTGGGGTTAAGAAGTGTTATACTTGTGGAGAAGCTGGACACTTTGCGCATCAATGTCCTAAGTCGGGCCTTGGTCAAGGAAGCAATGCATCAAGGCAAAACCCAAGACCTAATGGAGGACAGCCACAAGGAAGCCGTGGACAGCAGAATTTTGCTCGTGGCAACGTGAACCATGTCTCTACGGAGGATGCTCAACAAGCGGATGACGTGGTCATCGGTATGTTTCTCGCCAACTCCAACCCCGCGACTATGTTATTTGATTCTGGAGCATCGCATTCATTCATTGCATCGAAGTATGTTGCCAAGTATAGTTTGCCTATCTCTCATATGAAGTTTACTCTGTTGGTTAAGTCTCCAGGAGGAGAGATGAGGACAAATATAGTATGTCCAAAAGTAAGCCTTAGAATAAGGGGGGTAGGCTTCTCCGCCAACCTCATTGTTTTGGATTCTCAAGGATTGGACATTATACTTGGTATGGACTGGTTGAGGAAGCACAGTGGAGTTATTGAGTGTGCCACAAAGACGGTGAAGTTGACTAATGAGGAAGGGATCACCGTAGAATTTGAAGCATCTCAAACCGCACCGAAGCAATTGGAGCTGAATCATGTGGACGGTGCCGCAATTGAGAAGATTCCGGTAGTGTGTGAGTTTTTGGATGTGTTTCCGGACGAGTTGCCAGGTATGCCACCCGATCGAGACATTGAGTTTGTTATTGATTTAATACCTGGAACTGCACCTATAGCTAAGAGGACGTATAGGATGCCTCCTATGGAATTAGCAGAGCTCAAGAAACAAATTCAAGAGCAATTAGAGAAGGGTTTTATTCGCCCTAGCTCTTCACCTTGGGGAGCGCCCATTCTATTCGTGGACAAGAAGGATGGATCCCAAAGGATGTGTGTGGATTACCGAGCTCTCAACGAGGTAACAATCAAGAACAAGTATACCTTGCCCCGTATAGAGGATTTGTTTGATCAGATGAAAGGTGCATGTGTGTTTTCCAAGATTGATTTGAGGTCAGGTTACTTTCAAATTAAGATTAGACCATCGGACATACCCAAGACAGCTTTTAAGACACGGTATGGATCTTATGAGTACACTGTGATGTCTTTTGGATTGACAAATGCGCCTTCCTACTTTATGTACCTCCTGAATAAAGTCTTCATGGAGTACTTGGACAAGTTCGTTGTGGTTTTTATTGATGAGATTATGATCTACTCGAAGGATGAGAAGGAACACGAGGAACACTTGAGGCTTACGTTGCAAAAATTGAGGGAGCATCGATTGTATGCCAAGTTCAACAAGTGCAGTTTTGGTTGAAAGAGGTGCCATTCTTGGGTCATATAATCTCAGGAGGAGGAGTATCGGTTGACCCCGGAAAAGTAAGAGATGTGTTGAAGTGGGAACCACCGCAAAACGTCAAGGAAATAAGGAGTTTTCTTGGGATGGCTGGATATTACCGTCGGTTTATCAAGGATTTTTCCAAGATAGCCAAGCCTATGACGGAGTTGCTAATGAAGGGAAAGGCGTTCCAATGGACTGAAGCTTGTCAAAACAGTTTTGAGGAGTTGAAGAAGAGGTTAACAACAGCCCCAATTTTGGTATTGCCGGATGTAAGCAAGAGTTTTGATATTTATTGTGACGCATCAAGACAAGGACTCGGATGCGTGCTTATGCAAGAAGGTCAAGTGGTCGCCTATGCGTCAAGACAATTGAAGAAACATGAGCAGAATTACCCAACACATGATTTAGAACTTGCAGCCGTGGTACATGTATTGAAGATTTGGAGACACTATATTCTGGGACATAGGTGTGAAATTTACACGGATCATAAGAGTTTGAAGTATATTTTCACACAAACGGATCTGACCTTAAGGCAACGAAGATGGGTGGAGCTCATCAAGGATTATGATTTGGGGATCAACTATCATCCAGGAAAAGCCAATGTAGTGGCCGATGCTTTGAGTAGAAAAGGAGTAAGTTATCAACTCACGGTTCGAGAGTTACCATTCGAGTTATGTAAGGAGTTTGAACGGTTGAACCTCGGGTTTGTAAATGAGATGGAGATGATGGAGTTAAACCCAACCCTGGAGCAAGAAAATCGAGAGGCCCAAACTGCAGATGAAGAGATCGATGAAATCAAGGAAAGGACCGAAGAAGGGAGATGTCGGTACCCTAAAAACCATACACCCCCTGAGTTTACAAAGATCTCAGGGGAAGGACGACTACTCGAGTTGAATACCCTCGGAGGCCCATTTGTCAGACATGACCGGACCAGCTTTTCCAACATTGTTAGTCCCTAGGTCGCCACGTGTATACTACCGAACCGGAACTACCACCCACAAAGGGGGAAGCACCGGACTGAGTACCGAAACGACACTTCCGGATCTAACCCCTGACCGAGAGAAGCTCCGGACCTGACACGTGTCAAGTAGCCCCGGAGCTTCTTGCTTCCCGCAGCAAGCTCCGGAGCTGCCACATGTCTAAACATCGGAGCAAGCCGCCTTTAACCTCCGAGAAACCTTGTAACTGCTCCGGATCTTCAAAGGAAAGCAGAGGGTTTCAAGACCCGTTTAAATGTCATTAATGCCATATTAATGACACTTAAACGGACGATCTTGATGCCTGTAACGGCACTATCAAAGCCCGTTACAGGCTCATTAACAACAATTAATCATGTATCAATACTAGTAACCGCCAGGGCCACATGTCGGGCCAGGTAGCTTGTAACGGCCTGTCTTTTTACTATAAAAGGACAGGCCGACGATACACAAAAGGGGGACAGACGGTAGATCATACGTGATAAGCCCATACAACATCAACAACCCCGTGGAGTAGGGTGTTACGCTCAGGCGGCCCGAACCACGTAAATCCTAGTGTCTCCAGTGTTATATCGCAATTCACCTTCTTGAGTCTCCGCGCGCCCACACCGAACTACGAACTCCTTCGACACTTTAGCTGTGTCAGGAGATCTACCGACTCCAACAGTCGACAGTTGGCGCGCCAGGTAGGGGGGCGCCTCAGATTTTCAAGAATGGTGAACTTCGCGGCTGGATCATCTAATGGCCAACCTGCTGTTCAAGCTGTTGAGGGCAATCCCTCCAACAGGCAACCACCAGCAGGAGCCACTCTCCCACCACCACCGTCTTCTCCGGCGAATCGTGCTGGACAACGCGATGGTGCTCCGGCGTCACTGACTGCGTCAGCAAGTCATGACAACCCGGAACATGCGCTCCATGCAGCGCGTGCTCTTCTCCAACGACCACCACCTCCGGACGCATCTCGAGATGCAATGGAGCAGTGGAGGGCCGATGTGGAGCATTTGGTCGCAGCAGCGGCCGAACGTCTCAACAACCACGGACCTCCTCCTTCCGGACGAGCCCCGTCGCAGCGACGGACTTTGTCTGGGAGACTTGGTCCGCACGTCTCCAACAATAGGAGACGTTCTGCGTCACAGCAGGTGACATCGTTGCCCTCCGGGGCACGACGTACTCATACGGTATCTAGGCTTTCAACTCATGACCTCCGGGCGGAGTTGGATCGCCGATACCGCCAACAGGATGGCCGTGTCCACATCGAGCGTGCTCGTGAAAGACGGGAAGCTCAGGACCTTTCTACTCTGGAAGGAGTAGGAGGAGGCTGTTCAGCCCTAGCCATGCACCTACGCATGGTTAGATGGCCACAGAAGTTCCGGCCACACCTGCTGGAAAAATTCGACGGGACTGTTAATCCCGCTGAATTCCTTCAGATATACTCCACTGAAATCTTGGCAGCTGGAGGAAACGAGGCTGTAATGGCCAACTACTTTCCAGTGGCCTTAACCGGGACTGCCAGGTCCTGGTTTATGAGCCTTCCACCCAACTTTATAAATAGTTGGGAAGAGTTGTGCCGTCAGTTCACTGCCAACTTCGGGAGTTCATACACCCGACCAGGCACTGAACTGGATCTTTTTGCTGTCGTGCAAAAAGGGGGAGAATCTTTGTGGTCCTTCATCCAGAGGTTCTCTCAGGTACGCAACACAATCCCTTCTATCTCAAGCGCTTCTGTCATCGTGGCATTCAGACAGGGCGTACGGGACAAGAAGATGTTGGAGAAGCTGGCGATCAAAGAGATCACCAGCGTCACGGAACTCTTCAGCCTGGCAGACAAATGTGCCAGAGCTGCGGAGGGCCGTGAAATGCACTCCAAACCAGCCTCGGAGGATCACAAGAAATCCTCTAAAGAAGAAGTTGCTACCTCCGAGGGTGGCAAGAAGAAAAAGAAGACCCACGGCAAGAAGAAGCCGTCGGCCGGCGCATCCAACGTTGCAGCTACTGCAACTCCTGGTGGCCGGGGGCCACGTCTTAAGAAGCGACCTCGACCGTCTCCCGAAGATGGTGGCAAACCCAAAGTGTGGTGTCCCATTCACAAAACGGGCAGCCACAGTTTGGAAGACTGCCGGGAGGTCCAAAACCTTGCCGAGCGCTACAGCAAGCGCCGGGAAGGATCTCCTTTCCGACAGAGGGAAGGAAAACAGAAGGTCGACGAAGCTCCGGCTGAAGAGGAGTTAGGGTTTCAGGATCCCAAAAAGGTCCTGAAGGCCGTCTATACCTCCGCCGACAACGACTCTGACGTCTCTGACAACGAGCGTCGGAAAACCATGAACACCATTTTTGGTGGGTCATGGGACATCACTTCCCGTCGCGTCATTAAGACTATGCGGCGGGATATGGCCGTTGTAGCTCCTACAGCTAGACCGGAGCCACATCGAAAGTGGATGGACATATCCATCACTTTTGATGCTTCGGACTGTCCTCGAAGCATGGTCGGAGCTGGACAGTTACCTTTGATGGTATCTCCTACCATTAATAAAATCCAGCTCCATCATGTTATGGTGGACGGAGGTTCGGGGCTGAACCTCATAAGCTTTGAAGCATTTACCAAGCTTCAGCTTCGACCTTCGGATTTCCAGCCCTCTCGACCTTTCTCCGGAGTAGGTCTGGGGGCCATTACTCCACTCGGAGCTATAACTCTCCCCGTTACCTTCGGGACACGGGAGAAGTACCGCACCGAGAAGTTGGTCTTCGACGTCGCTCAGATCAACTTACCATTCAACGCCATCTTGGGTAGACCTGCCTTATACAAATTTATGGCAGCTGCTCATTATGGATACTTGGTGTTGAAGATGCCAACACCAGTAGGCGTTCTCCGGATCCGCGGAGATCGCACCGCCGGGGTAACTGCTCTGGAGGAGCTCCACGCATTAACCACGGCACAAGAGGAGGACTCCAGACAGGAGCAAGCTCCAATACCCCCGAGCATTCGTCAACGGGGTTCAACCTCTGCACCACGTGTGCAGCCAAGCGGCGACACCGACATTCCTGTCAAGGTCGTCCAAATTGGTTCCGATGCTGCTCAAACCACCCGCATATCGGGAGGGTTGAACGACAAATAGGAATTTGCGCTCATCACTTTCCTCCGGGCTAATGTTGACGTGTTTGCCTGGCAACCGTCACAAATGCCTGGGATCCCTAGGGAAGTGATTGAGCACAATCTGAAGATTTACCCCGATGCTCGGCCTGTTCATCAGAAGCCTCGGAAGCAATCCGTAGAGCGACAGAACTTCATCCGACAAGAAGTGAAGAAGTTGCTTGAAGACGGATTCATCCGAGAAGTCTTCCATCCAAAATGGCTGGCAAACCCAGTCGTTGTGCCCAAGGCCGGCGGGAAGCTTCGGATGTGCATCGACTACACCACACTGAATAAGGCATGTCCAAAAGATCCATTTCCACTACCTAGAATAGATCAGATAGTGGATTCCACCTCTGGGTGTGAGTTACTGTGTTTCCTAGACGCATATTCTGGGTATCATCAAATCAGGATGTCTAGGGAGGATGAAGAGCGTACTTCCTTCATCACAGTAGATGGATTGTATTGTTACACAGCCATGCCATTTGGTCTCAAGAATGCAGCTTCAACTTTTGTACGAGCTATGTACAAAACTTTTGAAGAACTCATCAGAGATATAGTGGAAGTGTACGTCGATGACATCATGGTCAAGGTCAAGAATAAGGAGTCCCTATTGGACACCTTGCAGGCTGTCTTCGACAAGCTGCGGGCCACCCGCACGAAGCTAAACCCAGACAAGTGTGTCTTCGGGGTTAGCTCCGGAAAACTTCTGGGTTTCCTGGTAAGTCACCGGGGCATAGAAGCTAATCCGGCGAAGATAAAAGCCATTGAAGACATGCGGCCACCAACCCGCATCAAAGACGTCCAAAAGTTAACTAGGTGTCTAGCTGCCCTCAGTCGGTTCATATCAAGACTGGCGGAACGGGCGCTCCCCTTCTTCAAGTTGTTGAGGAAGTCTGGACCATTCCAATGGTCCGAAGAAGCAGAGAAGGCATTCCAGGAGCTGAAACAGTTCCTCACTACCCTACAAATTCTGGTAGCTCCAAACCCTGGTGAGCCCTTGCTACTTTACATTTCAGCTACTGACGAGGTTGTCAGTATGGTTCTGGTTGCGGAGAGACCAGAACTATCCCATAATCAGGAATCCAGACCCCTTCGGGAGGGTCCAGAGGTCCCTGAAAGTGAGTCTGGGTCCCAGCTCCCAGACTCAAATCCACAAGAAGTCACTTCAGAAGACTTAGACCCCTCCGAGAGGATCCAAGTCATTTCTGAAGAAGCTCCAGGTTCCTCCAGCCAGAACCCGGAGGTCCCTGAAGAGAATCTGGACTCCTCCGACAGGGTCCGGATCAATGGAGAGGAAGCTCCGGACCCCTCCGGGAGGGTCCGGACCATTCAACGTCCGGTATACTTCATTAGTGAAGTATTACATGATGCCAAGACTCGATACCTAGAGGTGCATAAGCTGCTTTATGCCGTTCTTATTGCCTCTAGGAAGCTCCGACACTACTTCCAAGCTCACAAAGTCTCGGTGGTGACCTCTTATCCACTTCGAGCGATCCTGCATAATCCCAATTCAACTGGGAATATTGCAAAGTGGGCAGCGGAATTGGCTGAATTCGATCTCGAATTCATTTCAAGACAAGCAATCAAGAGTCAAGCGTTGGCAGACTTCGTGGCGGAATGGACTCCCTCTCCATCAAACTCTGGGGGCCCCAGTGAGCAGAAGATGGAACATCAAGTTCCAACCTTCACCGAGCCCCATTGGACTCTTTACTTCGATGGCTCCATGCAGAAGCAGGGGGCCGGTGCTGGAATCCTTCTCCTTGCACCGACTGGGGAGAAGGTAAAATACATGGTACACCTTGACTTCAAGGCAACCAACAACATGGCGGAGTATGAAGCACTCATCTACGGGCTAAAGGTGGCACTGTCATACGGTGTCAAGCAACTGCTGGTCAAAGGAGATTCACAGCTCATCATCAAGCAGGTGAAGGGTGAATGCTCCTGCAATAATCTCCAATTAGCTGCTTACCTCCTTGAAGTCTAGAGGCTTCAGAAGGACTTTGAAGTCCTAGACCTCAACCATGTTCATCGTGCCCACAACGCTGAAGCTGACGAACTCTCGACCAAAGCGTCAACCAGAGCTCCAGCTCCTGACGGAATCTTTGTCCGGAGGTTGTCAAAACCCACAGTTCAGCCTGCCGAATT
Source organism: Tuctoria greenei (assembly GCA_036927565.1). NCBI lineage: Eukaryota > Viridiplantae > Streptophyta > Magnoliopsida > Poales > Poaceae > Tuctoria > Tuctoria greenei. The sequence goes on along the minus strand of JAYESD010000005.1, from coordinate 169,056,013 downwards.
GAACGAAGGGGGCGAGATCAGCATCCCGAAGCTGACGGTCCCGATGGCCCTGTTACCATGGCAGCCATCAAGGGTCGTAGGTGCTGCCGGAAGCTCCGAGCAACCCAGCACGCAAGACTCAAATACTCAAGTCAGTTCCGATGCATGGATCTCGGAGATCCGAAACTACTTGAAAGACAACATCCTTCCTGACGATGACGTATCCGCTGACCGGGTAGTCAGATTGGCTAAAAGATACACACTGGTAGAAGGGTATCTCTACCGGCGCGGTGCCAACGGCATCCTAATGCGGTGCATCACAAGGGAAGAAGATTGCGAGCTTCTCGCAGAAATCCATGGAGGCGAGTGTGGGAACCACGCATCTTCCCGCACGCTGGTCGGAAAAGCCTTCCGGCATGGCTTCTACTGGCCTACAGCACTCCAGGATGCCACTGAGCTGGTAAAGAAATGCGAAGCATGCCAATTTCATGCAAGGCAAATTCACACACCCGCTCAGCCCTTACAAATGATACCTCCTACATGGCCCTTCGCTGTGTGGGGGATGGACATCTTGGGACCCTTCCCAAGAGCCGTCGGAGGTTACAAGTTCCTGTACGTCGCCATCGACAAGTTCACCAAGTGGCCGGAAGCTACTCCAGTTGTGACGATCAACAAGCAATCTGCTATCAACTTTCTGCAATCCATTGTAAGCAGATTCGGAGTCCCAAACAAGATCATCACTGATAATGGGACTCAATTCACAAGCTCCGCATTCCAAGGGTATTGCGAAGACCTCGGCATACAGGTTTGCTACGCTTCCGTAGCTCATCCCGCCAGCAATGGCCAAGCTGAGAGAGCAAATGCAGAAATCCTTAAAGGACTCAAAACGCGCACCTATGAGCGTTTGAAAAAGCACGGAGCCAATTGGATCGAAGAGCTTCCGCCCACTCTATGGGCCAACAGGACTTCTCCAAACCGGTCAACCGGAGAAACACCCTTCTTTCTGGTGTACGGAGCTGAAGCAATCCTTCCTCCGGAAATCACCATGGGTTCGCTCCGAGTCCGGACCTTCGTCGAAGCCGTGCAGGACCAGCTCCGGCGTGAAGACCTAGACCTCCTCGAGGAGGGAAGGTGCCAAGCAGCTGTTCGGAATGCCAGATATCGCCAGGCTCTACGGCGTTATCACCAGCGGCATGTACACAACCGACAGCTCAAGGAAGGCGATCTGGTGCTACGGAGAATACTATCCAGAGAAGGGCTAAACAAACTTTCCCCTGGATGGGAGGGGCCCTTCCGAGTGATCAAAGTATCCCGTCCTGGAAGCGTTCGCTTGGCTGCTGAGGATGGGACACCTCTCCCAAATTCTTGGAACATCGAGCACCTCCGTAAGTTCTACACTTAATTTCACGGAGGTGAGTCTTGAGTAACTTGAGATGTATGTTATAGAGTCATTGTACAGAGTCGGGTAGTTCCTCCAGGAGAGCAGCCGAACCTTTTCCGAAAGGTCTGTAAAGTTCAAGCAGCACTTGTTACAATCCCCGGACTGAAAGTGTGGCTAACTACCCTGGGTTAAACGAGAAACCAAGCACACTTGGCCTGGTCCCGTACCCTGAGAATGTACTTGTTTCCCCTGTACCCCGGACCTATAATGAAAGACATCTTCATGTGAAATAGACTCCATGTGCATTCATTTTGTGCAGGCTCGATATTTTTATTTTTCTCTTTCTTGTCTATAACAATAACGTGCAATTCTTAGGAAATTTTAGTTTGACCAGTTTATATACAACTTGAGTTGAATTGTCAGAACTCTTGGATTTAAATATCGTTTATGGCCAACTCGCCTGAAAGCCGCCAAGCCAATCTAGGGCCGGAGTGTGCTATCGACTTAGCCTGGTCAAGCACCTTAAGTACGCCACTCTACCTACACCCCGGCAGGCCAAAGTAAGGCGGGTCCATGGACAGTTGGATCTAAGAGAAAAGACAACGCTTCCAGTTGTATTTAAAATCGTGTTCAATTTAAAATTTACTTGAGAATCGTAAGCCGCGATGAAATTATAGACAAGGAACAAATTTTATCGTTTTTCTTGGCTTAAGTATGCAGGAAAAACAAAATGTACGTTGATGGAGAAAAGCCGGAGCTAACCAAGCTCCGACCCCCTCAAGGGGGTCTACCATCGGCGCTGAGTAAAAGATGGTGAGAAGACCCCGTACATGGAGTCCGTTGCCAACTTACCAAGTGATGCTAAAGGTCATTGCCGAAGCTACTAAGCTCCGACACCTTGGAGTACTAACTATCGACGCTCTAAGTGTTGATAGAAGCTATTGCCGGAGCTACTAACCTCCAGCGATGGACAGTACCGGAGCTTCTAAGCTCCGACAACTTCAGGGGACCTTCACTATCAAAGACTTCGGAACCAAATTCTACAAGTTCGAAGCAAATTCGTCTTCAACAAAACTCAGTATTCTTTTGGTACATGTTCACAATCAAATTGTGTACATCTACCAGGGGCCAAGAGAAGATAAAGATGTTGAAGACAAAAAATGAAATTCGCAAAAATTTGGGGATTTCATTTATCTGGAGACAGGAGATTACATCTGGAGACAAGGGAGTACAAAATTGAGGAAAAAGAGAAAATACAAGCGGAAGCTAAAGAAATGATCCTAGACCCTATGGAAGAACTCGGCGACCTTCTGGGCGACCTCCGATACGCTGGCTCGGGTAGCTTCGCCTTCTCCTTCGACGGGGCCTTCAAGCACCGGGTCCAGAGGAAATTGAGGGTTCCGGCTGGTATAGCACGTCAACACGTATTCTGTGACGTTCCTCGCCAGGGATTGCCCCTCGACCTCCAGTTGGTCCGCGATGACGTCGCCCACCTTGGAGAGCTTGCTGCCTGCTGCGCTCAACGCTTGCAGCGCGAGGTCCGGCTCCGGCTCCGGATCATCCGGGCGCACGGGGCTGAAACCCATCGGCGTCAGCGCATCATTGGCCTTACCCAGGAACTCCCAAATCTGCAGGGAGTCCACTGTCCTCAGGCTCTTCACTTCTTCCAAGGATCTCTTGGCCGCCGTCAGTTCGGAATTCTCACGGGCGAGGCGCTCAACTTCTTTGGCGTTTTGCTGAATCTTTGCAGCAACCCGCCTCTCAAGTCTTCCGAGCTCCTCCTCCCGGAGGTGGATCTTGTTCCGACGGTCGACCAGGTCTTTCTCCCTAGCCTCCACTTTCTTCTCCCGGGCAACAAGGGCACACTCGTATTCGTAGAGTTCCTGCACTCGCACCCAGGTCTTCTCCTCTTCCTCGAGGCAGCGCTCTTCCAACTTCTTAGTGCGCTCCTCGAGACCCTTGTCCGCCAGAGCTGTTTTCTCGGCAAGCTCCTCTTCCCTTCTCAGGATGTCATCCCGCAGCTCCAGGAGTTTTTGCTCTTCGTCTTCGAGCCGTCTCTCCCTCCCTTCGAGCGCCTCTCGGCGCTTGATGAGAGCTGCGTTGATGGCTTCAAGCTGCTCGAACCGAGCATTGGCCGCGTCATTGGCAGCCTTGGCCTGATCATGGAACTCCCGAGAATGAGCGTCGAGGGCATGGGTCATGTTCTCCCTCTCATCCAGCAGCTTCTCCCAACACTCCAGGCGGATCCTCTCCCGCTTGATCCACTCCTTGTCAGCCGCATGCCTCGACTGCGCCAGCTTAGTCTCGAAGTGGAGCCGATTACGCCACCGCCTAAGGGTTTGGCGCTCCTCTTCAAGAGCCTTGCAGTCGTGGAAGAAGGCCAGTTGGACCTGACGTAGACTGGAGCAGGCGTTGTCGATAGACATCGACAGTGGGATGGGCTCCGGACCTGCTGGGGTCTCCTCCGCTGGTTCCAGCGGGTCTTCACGTACAAAAATTGGGTCCCACTCTACGAGAGTGGAACCCTGAGCTTCCAAAGCGCTAGGGCCTTCCTCCGGGATGGCCTCAGTCGCCATCGAAGAAGGCCCCGCCGCCAAGTCTTCATTCGCCCCCTCAGGCAGGGGGTCGGCGACTTCGTTTAGGCACTCTGGCTCTGCCACAGGTTCCATCGATGTCATCGCCCTCGGAGCAGGAGCTACTGTTGGCTCCGATCGGGGCACCTCTTCTGAGGGAGACCCGAGCTCCCTCGCCTCTTCAACCGCCGGCTCTGCGACCGGCGCTCCAACAATAACGGGCTCAGCGACCGGAGCATCGGAGGTAACCAACTCAACTGTCGGAACTACCTCGACTTCCGGCTCGCACGCCGGAGCTTCAATCACCTCCGGTTCAATCGCCGGAGCTTCAACAAGTTCCGACTCTAAGACCGGGACTATCACTTCTTCCGGCTCTACAACCGGAGCTTCCATTACTGCAGCACAAGGACCCGGAGCTTCAATCTCCGAGACAAGTGCCGCCGGCATGTCTTCACTCTTGTGGTCCGACGCTACCACGGGAAGTTCTGGGGACGAGTCAAGGTTCATAACCACGACAGCCGGCGCCGGAGCTGTCGCAACCTCAGCCACCATTTGGGGCGGAGCCGGGACAGGAGCGGAAGCTCCCACGGCTTCAGAAACTGTGGCCGAGGGTGGAGCTTCACCCCCTTTCTTACGGACGCTGCAGAGGATGGATAAAGAGAATTAACAAACAATCACTACAACTAAAAAGTTAACCAGGGTGAACATCAAAAATTACCTTGGAAGGCTCCCGCACCAGCTTGCGCGGAACCATTTACCCGGACGTTCCGGGCTGGCCAGAGTCGGCGTAGGAGCTCTAGGAGGCCCCCCAGAACTCGCCACAGCCACGGGAGATTTCCTAGTTGAGGCTCTCCTCGATCGGGAGGAACCCCTGGACCTAGAGACTCCAACCGCCCCGGGGGCCGGAGCCGTACACCCGGAGCTAGCACCACCGGAGGGCTCTACCATGGAGACGGAAGCGCTTCGGGAGGATCCCACTGCAGTAACAGTCTCGTTCCGGGAGGACCCCACCTCGTGGACAGTTGCCACGGCACCAGAAGATCTTCCCCCTTGTGGAGAAGGAGCCAAGGTAGAAGCAGCGGGCATGACGGACCTTCCGTCGACATGCCGCAACTTCCTCTTCCGACTCTCCGGCTCCTCCGCCAGCTCCTTGCCCTTGCCGATGACTTCAACCCTCGGCTGTGGAGTAGGGACTGAGCCATCTTCGGGCACCCCAGGGATCGCCACCCGGGTGGTTGGTCTCCTCTCGACGACGCCAAGGTCGTCAAGCGCAGGCATCTTCCGCCGGAGCTCTCTGCTGAACTCCACTTCCACGTTCAGAGGGAGAAAGGCCGGCGGCGGAGTCAAGTAATCTCCGTCGACGTCGATGCCGTGCTGGAATTTCTTAAGGTGGAACTCCACGGTCTTCCCCACCATGTCAGACTTCAACCCGGTCCTCATCCATCACGCTGTTGAGGGCCCAGGCGAGCTTCTCCCTCCTCTTCAGCGGCGCCCACCTGTTGGTCAGGAAGTTGCAGAATACCGCCTGGGGAGTCAATCCTCCCTCCACACATCGGCGGATCCTGGTCAGGACAGGGTCGAAAACTTCCGCCAGCACCGGGACTTCACTCCATATCGACGTGTCGATGCCGGGCAGACTGTCTGGCAGTTCCAACCGCTCATTCTCTTCCACCCTGACGACAATCCAATCTTTCTTCCAGTCATCCCACTTCTCGGAAGGGAACGACCGGAGGTACTTGAACGGGCACTTCTTGCGCTTCACGAAATAGTAGAAGCCAAGATACTTGTTGCTCCGGCCGGTGGTGTGAACGGTGGAGAAGGTTCGGAAGAGCTCGACGCAGGGGGGATGCCCACCCACATTTCGCAGAAGTGGACAAAGATGGACACAAGGAGAATGGAGTGAGGACCAAGGTGGTATAGCTGCAGACCATAGAAGTCTAGCAGCATCAAGAATAAAGAAGAAAATGGTAGGATCAGTCCCACCATGGCGTATGAAGAAAAGTACACCATCTCGCCAGTGCGCTCCTTCTCAAAGGGGAGCTCTCCGCCGGCGCGAACCAAGCGGCTGAAGAAGTCCGAGGACCACCCCATAAGGGCCCGGACCTTCTTCAAATCGTTGTCGGTCTTCAGGCGACTCTCGCACAGACCCAACTCCATCGCAGCACAGCTAGGCAACAGAGGAAGAGCAAAGTATGAGTCGGGAGTTTGAGAGCAAGATCAGATGGGAGGCGTAAAGAACTCCCGACGGTACGCCCTTTCCTTCTTAAGTAAGCCCTCGCAACGCTTGGATGGAAACCGCAGGGGAGTCGAAAATACTACTCAAGAGTTCAATTTAGCCGATGACAAGGGGGCCCGGGACCACCCCGACGATCAAGTCGAGGTTCTCACCTAGGCGAACGGTTGTCATCACGAGGTGGGAAACCCAAAGGCGGCGGCCTGACAAGGCGCGCGGAACCGATACGGTTTTTGTATCGGAAACCGGCGACCTTCAATTGCGTGAGATCCGCACGCCAAAGATCTTATCTGCCGCCTGAGGTGTGCCACGCATCGGGATTAACTGTAAAATCCTGTCAACGGCACCTCCGAAGACCTTTGAAGACCCAGTTCAAGAGTCACAAAGGTGGACCCACCTCCGATGGAACGACTTCACCCCGGTGACCTTCCTCGGAGGTAGGTCCAGGGGGCCACTGTCGGTACCCTAAAAACCATACACCCCCTGAGTTTACAAAGATCTCAGGGGAAGGACGACTACTCGAGTTGAATACCCTCGGAGGCCCACTTGTCAGACATGACCGGACCAGCTTTTCCAACATTGTTAGTCCCTAGGTCACCACGTGTATACTACCGAACCGGAACTACCACCCACAAAGGGGGAAGCACCGGACTGAGTACCGAAACGACACCTCCGGATCTAACCCCTGACCGAGAGAAGCTCCGGACCTGACATGTGTCAAGTAGCCCCGGAGCTTCTTGCTTCCCGCAGCAAGCTCCGGAGCTGCCACATGTCCAAACATCGGAGCAAGCCGCCTTTAACCTCCGGGAAACCTTGTAACTGCTCCGGATCTTCAAAGGAAAGCAGAGGGTTTCAAGACCCGTTTAAATGTCATTAATGCCATATTAATGACACTTAAACGGACGATCTTAATGCCTGTAATGGCACTGTCAAAGCCCGTTACAGGCTCATTAACAACAATTAATCATGTATCAATACTAGTAACCGCCAGGGCCACATGTCGGGCCAGGTAGCTTGTAACGGCCTGTCTTTGTACTATAAAAGGACAGGCCGACGATACACAAAAGGGGGACAGACGGTAGATCATACGTGATAAGCCAATACAACATCAACAACCCCGTGGAGTAGGGTGTTACGCTCAGGCGGCCCGAACCACGTAAATCCTAGTGTCTCCAGTGTTATATCGCAATTCACCTTCTTGAGTCTCTGCGCGCCCACACCGAACTACGAACTCCTTCGACACTTTAGCTGTGTCAGGAGATCTGCTGACTCCAACAGTCGACAGGAGAGAATTCAGATTTGATGAAGACGAATATGGTACCTTATGGCTTGGAAAGAGAATCGTTGTGCCTCATGTAAAACATATTCGGGAGACAATATTAAAGGAGGCACATGACTCGCCTTACTCGATTCACCCCGGTTGTACGAAGATGTACAAGGACTTGAAGACTTGCTATTGGTGGGATAGCATGAAAAAGGACATAGCCGAATATGTTGCATTGTGTGATGTGTGTCAACGAGTCAAGGCGGAACATCAAAGGCCAGCCGGATTATTGCAACCGTTGAAGATTCCGGAATGGAAGTGGGAAGAAATTGGTATGGACTTCATAGTTGGGTTACCGCGTACTCAGTCCGGGTATGACTCAATTTGGGTAATTATGGATCGCTTAACCAAGTCAGCTCATTTTGTCCCTGTGAATACCAAGTATACAGCTGCACGATTGGCCGAAATATACATGGAGCATATTGTGTGTCGACATGGAGTCCCTAAGAAGATAGTCTCGGATAGAGGTTCTCAATTTACCTCCAGATTTTGGCAAATATTGCATGAAGCTTTGGGAACGAGGTTGAATTTTAGTTCAGCATATCATCCTCAAACGGATGGACAAACCGAGAGGACCAATCAGATTTTGGAGGACATGTTAAGAGCTTGTGCTTTAAAGCATGGGAAAAGTTGGGACAAAAGCTTGCCATACGCGGAATTTTCATACAACAATAGTTACCAAGCAACCTTGAAAATGTCACCATATGAAGCGCTTTATGGGAGGAAGTGTAGGACACCTTTATTCTGGAATGAGGCAGGAGAAGCTCAAGTATTTGGTCTGGACATGTTGCAAGAAGCCGAAAAGCAAGTCCAAATAATTCGTGAAAACTTGAGGGCTGCCCAATCAAGGAAAAAAGGCTATGCAGATAATAGGAGAAGGAAATTAGCCTTTGAAATAGGTGATTTTGTTTACCTCAAGGTGTCACCAATGAGAGGTCATAAGAGGTTTAACATAAGAGGCAAGCTCGCACCTCGTTATATTAGACCATTCAAGATTTTGGACAAAAGAGGAGAAGTAGCATATAAGTTGGAGATGCCAGCTCATCTTTCAGACGTACATGATGTGTTTCATGTTTCCCAACTCAAGAAGTGTCTCAGGGTACTAGAAGATCAAGTGCCAATGGAAGAATTGGAACTAGAGGAAGATTTGACGTATGCCGAGCAACCGGTCAAAATCTTGGAAACCAAGGAGAGAGTCACAAGGAACAAGGTGATTCGATGGTGTAAAGTCCAATGGAAGCACCATACCAAAAAAGAAGCAACTTGGGAGCTAGAAGATGATCTCAAGAAGGAATTTCCCTATCTCTTCTCTTCCGCATCGAATATCGAGGGCGAGATTCATTTTAAGGGGGGTAGGTTTGTAACACCCTCATTTTCATGCATCATGCCCTACATGCACTCATATACATGTTTAACATTAGCCCACAACAAGAGCAACGAGTTTAAAATCAATTCGGAGCATTTAAAATTGATTTGGAGCAAAACCGCACTTAAAACGCAGGAAAGTGCGGACTAGTCCGATTTCACTGAGGACTAGTCTGATTTCTCTCTGACTAAAAATGGACTTGTCCGTTTTTGCTGCGGACTAGTCCGATTTTGGCTCTGGAAACTTTCGGACTTGTCCGATTTTGTGCGGACTAGTCCGATAGTCCATGAATCCTTAAAAATATGCTAAGTCCCTGGACTTTTCCGGACTAGTCCGGTGTTCCAGCGGACTTGTCCGTTTTTCCTCTCTGTTCAAATTTGAACTTGTCCGATTTTTCGCCAGACTTGTCCGATTTTCTCTCTGGACGACTTCGGACTAGTCCGGTCCTGTCCGGACATGTTCGATATTTCGCGACTCCAAGTTGATCTTTTGTTTTACAACTTGTTTCTTGGGTTTCACGTTAAGTGGGCCTAGGGACGTCATGCCTAACTCTTTTAGAGCCCATGTGGGACTCTAAACCGGCCTCTACTCATCCCAAAACTCGAGATCCATCTAACCCTAGCCTCCACCTCTATATAAACAGCCCAACCCCTTGGTTTGACATCTATTTGCCACTTTTCCACCCACCCAAACCCTAGTTCGTGGGGAGCCACCATCAAGGAGGGAGGAGAAGATCCCAAGCAAGAGGAAGAAGAGGAGGAAGCGAAGGAGGATCAAGATCTCCACCAAGTTTCGTCCTTCACCACCAATTCATCTCCAAGTTCATCACCAACCCTAGATCATCAAGATCCAAGTGTTACCTCCAAGTTTCTTGGTTCATTGGAGTTCTAAACACCTGGTATACCTTCTATCCTCTTTTCCTTACGTGAATTCAACCCCTAATCTCCAAATTCACGTCGATCTAGAAAACCCTAATCTGCTGATCTCGTCAAGTGCGGACTTGTCCGGTCCCTAGCGGACTGGTCCGATCTATCTGGTTAAATTGTGTTGAATTAATTCTAAAATTTGATCTAATCGACCCCAAACCTGTATAAACTTGTTAAAATCTATTAGAGCTAGTTAGTGATCATTAAAAGCAATCTAGTAACAAGTTCTACCTTGCATTTGCATTAATCATGCATGTCATGTCATATTCAGTAATATTTGTGCACTCTCTGATTATGTTTCGTGTCTTGTATGTTTATTGTGTGGATTAGACGGATTTGCGCTAGAGAGTGCCACGGAGGATCTACAACATCAAGAGTTTGAAGGCTTTGACCCTAATCAACAGCAAGAGCAAGGCAAGTGTCCTTGAAACATATTGATCCTGTTTTAAAATAAATGTTTTGTTTGTAAAACTGCATGCTATGTCAATTTGATGGGAATCCTATGGTAGGAAGTTTACTAGACTTGTTAAACCACCCTTGTCACCTGGAATTTATGGTAGAGAGTCGGGAAGGATTTTTACCTTTTTGCTTCGCTTAATTAATTGGGATGGAAAAACCAATACTACACATTTAATTATGTATTAATGATATTCTGGTTAATGTGAACTGGTCAATATGGTATGGTAATGGGTGATCTAAGCAAGCCTGGTATGTTGATGGGTTGGATGTTATGGTGGTTTGCTTGCTTTAGATCTAAGGACTGGTTCATGCGAGAATAAGCCAGGACTACAGTGCCACCACTAGGCCAAGTATGGGTGCGGCGTAGCTCATTAATTAGGGCTTTGCTAGTGCTGTTTGGACCATTGTGGATGCTCGGGGAAGGGGTAGTCGGATTGGGTTTGTTGATGATTGGTAGGACTACACTGGGATCCAAATGGCTCAAGAGGGGGCCCTTGGTTGAAGATGTGCTCAGTTGGAGGCATCGCCACCGGTGAAACCTCAGTGGGGTCTAAATAGGCTAGTAATCCCTTTATAAAGGCTATTTTGTGATCTCTTGGCCACACACCAACGGAAGTTTGTAATGTGACCGACGGGTCATGGGCATAAGGGAGGTTCTTAGTCGCCGAAGGGTGATGAAATCACGAACACGTGGGTAAAGAGGTACAAACTCAGCAGAGTTAATTAAAACTATCATGATAGTCGTGCTCCCGGTTATGAGCACCTGGACAACTTCCATGATTAGAGGGAATTTGGTATTGGAATGGTTATGGTTTGATAACAGTTATGGATTTAATTTCTGGTATTGAATATGGTTATTGGCAATGGTGAAATCTGGACTTATTGATGATGGTAATGAATTCAGTTTGGTATTATGGTATTACTCGTGATTATGATGGGATTACTTCACATACATATAATATACATATTGCTTTTCAAATGTTTTACTGTACTTTTCAGCACTTTGCCATTATTATTGTCGTTATTTGAATCAGCCACATGTCATACTTTCCACACTTGCTGAGTACGACATGTACTCACTCTTGCAATCCCCCACCCCAACAGTTGCAGGTCAGGATTGGGAGTTTAATGGCGATAATGTGGAGTTCTAGGCCGTGTCTACCGTCAGCTTTGCCTTTGGTGTTGATTGGAGTTGCGCATACATACCCTGTCGCTTATGCTGCATAGTTGCTTTAGTTGCTTAATTAGTTTATTTCCGCTGCATTAGTTGAACTCGTCATTAATATTCATTAGAGCTTGTATTCGAGGATGATATGGTTTGTGTAATAAATCTGATAATTAATCTTGTTCTGTGGTAATTTTCTGTATACTCTTTTGTGATTGCACTCGTGTATGTGTGTTGAACATCCTGGGCACACATATGCGTTAGCTTGGTTCAGTTTTTGGAACCGGGCGTCACAAGATGTAAGTGTAAAGTTTTATTGGAAGCTCTAGTTTAAACCTATCATTATTTTTGGAACCAGCTAAGCCTAAATTCTAAACATTCTTGAATCATAAATTTAAAAAACCTAAAATTATGCGCTTTGATTATAAGGGAAAAATCAAAAGAAATAAAACAAACATGTGTGAATAAAAGTATATATGGAAATGTACAAAATATTCAAATCAATGATGCAGGTACAAAAACATATTCTCCATTTGATCACGTTAGGCAATTAAAAGCATAGGACATTATATACATTAATATTGGGGGAAAGAATTAAATGACATGCATTATAAAAATTTAATTCGAATCTAATTCAAATTTGCAGGAAACCAAACATGTTATATGTGGAATAGAAATATATTCAAATTAAGTGTTCAATTTCAAATCTGCAGAGGACTAATTATTGAGCACATTATTGGAAACCCATGGCCATTTCAAAAAGGCAATAATTGACGAAGATTAAAATACATACATAAAACATATAAATATGAATTTGAATCTAATTCAGATTTCAAATTGGCCAATTCGGATATTCAAATTGTCAAACCATTCAAATATAACAGGACCAATTCTCTTCTGAATTTGGAGTCCTTATCACATCTAGGCTTGGGTAACAAAAAGAAATAAAAGTAAGGGGATAAGAGCAGAGTGGGGCCCACCTGTAAGAGGAGCCCAAAGGTTGTTTGCTCTGTCTCACCTCACGCGCGTGCGCCAGCGCTAAGCTGCAGCGGCAAGCAACTCTCCTGCGCGATCTACAGCACGATGGCTTGCCGCATGCATGCGCGCCACGGAGGGCCACGACACCATCTGCTCCGCTCCGTCGGATGGCGTGTAAAAGGGACCGAGCGCTTGCTCTTCTTTCTTCCGCATCGCTCCCATCGGTCACCCTGTTCAGCCGCCCCACGCTCCAGCGTCACTCCACTTAGCCGCCCAAAGTACAGCAGCCCCCGCTCAAGCAAAGCCACATTTTGGTGCGCACTCATACCCTCTCGACCTCCCGGAACCAAGGCTGCCGCCGGACCTAGCATCCCGGAGGGAATCGCGGTTTCTTCTTCCGGTGCGCTGTCGACCTACCTCTGTTCCAACGTGAAGCTTTTCCTCCTTGGTGAGTATCTTCACAATTCCAGCCGCCCCCAGCTTCTACACTTGCGTGCGCTCCTTCTTGAGGCGTTAGATAGCCATATCCCCGCTCGGGCTAACCGGAATTTCAAATCTCTCCGCTGCCTAGAATCGGTTCCATGGTGCCCCCATACTCCGACCAATTTTTGAGCAATTGGGATGTAGGCCGATGCTCAGGGCAGCACCACGAAGCTTCCAGAGCAAGAATCAGCTTCTCCCATGCCTTGTACACCGAGAACGCCGTCGCCGATCGTCAAGCTCCGCCGGTCGCCGGTATAGGCAGTTTCTGTGACGTTTCAGTTGAAATGGAGGCCACCAGTGAATTCCTGAGGGTCGAAACCCCCCGGGTGGCAAGTCCCAGCCACGGGGAAGATGGCACGGCACGCTCCGGCGAGTCGCCTGCCGGCCTCTGGCCATGGCGCCGCCACGGGTCGTCGGGGAAGAAGACCCCCCCCCCCCCCCATGGGATTTTCTATGGTGCAGGGATTTCCATGTGGCAACACGATTAAACTCTGTGGCCCTGGTGTGGCATCGGCTGGGTGGGAAGATTTAGAGGCCACGTGTCAGTTGATTAAAGGGTTGTCCTTTTCCATTCAAAAAGAATTCCAGAAAAATGCCTAAACTTTGAAATGCTATAACTTTGGCTAGGATGCTCCAAATTAGATAAAAAAAAATTTTAATTCTCCTTAGGATCTGTACTTTCCAGTGGTTCATCACAATCTTCATGAAAAGACCTAGAGAATATTCTATAAATCAATTAGTATAATACATTGTGGAAAATATAGAAAATAGGATTCTATTCAGATAATTCTGGAAATTTACCCAACTAATCATTTTGTTATTTAGAAGCTCCAGTAAAAGTTTCAGGCATGACAAAGTTGTTTAAGAGGGTTTAATTCAAAATCTTTGCCTAGGTTAATTAAAATACCAGAAAATAACAAATTAAATCCAGAAATTCATAAGGACTTGTAAATTCAATATCTTCCTGTGGGAAGCTTGAAAAATTGTGAAACCAATTTTGGTAGCTTCCTTTTGATCAGTACTATCTAGCTGTGCCATTTATGGACAGGATAAAACCTCAGGTTTTATCTGCAAATTTCTAAATGATGAAAGATTGATAGAATTTTGTAGATCAATTTCTCCCATCAAATTCTCTGAAATTTTTATGAGAGTTTCTTCATCACATCTGTATACCAGATATAAATTATCAGAGCCAATGGAACTCATCTGCATAGGAAATAATTCTGTATAGTTTCCTTATATCCATGACTATATAGAATTTTCTTATGTACATTCTTATAATATGAAGTAATATCAAATTAACCTACCCAAATCCAATTTAATACCCAACAGTACACCTTAGTCATTCTTGATTTACAAACATACTTCCTTTATGAGTATGACATTGCATAATGTGTGCATATTCATTAGTTAAGTTATTAAAGTATATTATGTGTTATATGCATAACCATTGTGATAGACGCTGTGACCGAAAGGAGTCGAAGAGGACCTGTTCTTGAAGCATCAAGCCACTGCCTCTTTGACTTAGCGCAAACTAAGGCAAGCCCCAGTTTGCATTTAAAAGCTTTACAGAGTTTTGCAGTATTTCTCACACTAAGTCTTCATATGATATTGTGCATTACGTATAAGGTGTTTGATACAACACTTGCATATCCATAAATCCTATGGGAAGGTTGAGAAGGTTTACAGTTTGACCTGTAGTAACTGCTTTGCTAATGTATAGGAAATCCGGTAGAAGTCGAGTAGTTGGAATCTACTCGCGAGAGGGTCACATTTTATTGACCACAAGTCAAGTAGTTTATTCTACTTGCGAGAGGAGTCGAGTAGGGGAATCTACTCGCGAGATGTTACGAACAATGTTCACTCTTAATAATTGGAGATGTGGACAGGGATGTTCCTGTAGGATGGGACACGCAAGGTTGTCTGATCCCGGATGAGGGGGACAATGCTTGCGACCACATTTGGGCCTGGGCCGGTAAGGGTAAGGCAAATGTGGAGGTTGGTTGTAGCCCCGTCTGTGTCGGTTAAGGACCATCTCGTGTGCGGCCCTGTTGAGCAAGTTTGAACAGTACCGGTTACATAATGGATTAATGGGGTCCATTAAACTGATGTAGTCCAGGCACCCTCGTGTCGAAACTTATTTCGCCGTCCTTCGGGGGAAGATGATCGTAAGGTGGGAACCTCTAAGGAGCAACTTCGGCGTGCTCGGTTAGGGACCTTACTTTTGGGACAATAGAACTGGTTCAACATCGGGATGACGGGTGAAAGGTGGCCACATACGACGTGGTAGAGGAGTACAGTGAAAGGTACTTCCGAGCGGGCGTATGTGTCGTGTATTCCAGGTGTGTCCTGATTGCAATCACCGTGTCGGTGGTTTGGATCTGGCAGATCTCCCGACACTACTAAAGTGTTTGAGGAGATTGATGTTCGGTGTGGGCGCACAGAGATTCAAGAACGTGAATTGTAATTAGCACAGGAGACACGGAGATTTACGTGGTTCGAGCCACCTGTGCGTAATACCCTACTCCACGGGTGTGTTGGTGTTGTATTAGCTGTATGAGCTTGTGTTCAGCCTATATGGAACGTGTATAGCCTATCGGACCGTGTAGAGTCCGTCGTCGGCCTGTCCTTTTATAGTACAAGGGCAGGCTGTTACAAGTTAGCCTGGCCCGACATGTGGCCCCGGCAGTTACTAGTATTGATACTCATTCAACACATTTAATTGCCCTTAATGACCGGGTAATGGGCTTTGACAGCACTGTTACTGGTAATTAAGGTCGTCCGATCGTGTGTCATTAATATGGTATTAATGACACTTAATCGGGTCTTGAAGTCCTTGATTCCCCTTTGATGATCTGGAGCCGTTGTGGAGTCTTCTGGAGGTTAGAGGCTGAAGGTCCGACGGTTGGACACGTGGCAGCTCCGGAGCATACTGTGGGAAACAGGTAGCTCCGGAGCTACCTGACACGTGTCAGATCCAGAGCTTCCCTCAGTCTGGGGTTAGGTCCGGGAGTGCCATTTCGGTACATGGCCCGGAGCTTCCCCCTTGTGGGCGGTAGCTCCGGTTTGATAGTACACGTGGCAACCTTGGGATTAACCATGTTGGAGAAGCGGGTCGGGTTATATCTGACATGTGGGCCTCCGAAGGTCTTCAAATCAAGTAGATGACTTTCCTTTGAGATCTTTGTAACCTCAAGGGGTGTACGGTTTCCAGGGTACCGACAGTGGCCCCCTGGGCCCACCTCTGGGGAAGACCCCTGGGGTGAAGTCATTCCGCCGGAGGTGGGTCCATCCTCGCGACTTTTGAACTAAGTCTTCAAAGGTCTTCGGATGTGCCATTGGTGATGGTTGGGAGTTAAATCCTCGTCGTGTGGCGTATCCCGCGTGCGTCAGATGAGATCTTTGGCGTGCGGATCTCACGCAATTGAAGGGCGCCGGTTCTTGATACGAAAACCGTATCGATTCTGCACGCCTTGTCAGGTCACCGCCTTCGGGCTTCTCTCCTCATGATGACAACCGTTCGCCTGGGTAAGAACCTCGACTTGATCGTCGGGGTGGTCCCGGGCCCTTTTGTCATCGGCTGGATGGAATTTTTGAGTGGTATCTTCGACTTCCTTGCGGTTTCCATCCAAGCATTGCGAGGGCTTACTTAAGAAGGAAAGCGCGCACCGTCTGGAGTTCTTTATGCCTCTCATCTGTTCTTGCGCTCAAACTCCCAACTTGTGCTTTGCTTTCCCTCTCTTGCCTTGCTGTGCTGCGATGGAGTTGGGTCTCCGCGAGAGCCGTTTGAAGACCGACGGGGACCTGAAGAAGGTCCGGACCCTCATGGGATGGTCCTCGGACTTCTTCAACCGCTCGGTCCACACTGGGGGAGAGCTCCCATTTGAGAAGGAGCACGCCGGCGAAATGGTGTACTTCTCCTCGTACGCCATGGTGGGGTTGATCCCACCTTTTTCCTCCTTTTTCTTGATGCTGCTAGACTTTTATGGTCTGCAGTTATACCACCTTGGCCCTCACTCCATTCTCCTCGTGTCTATCTTCGTCCACTTCTGTGAGATGTGGGTGGGCATCTCCCCTACATTGAACTCTTTCGGACCTTCTTCACCGTCCATACCACTGGTAGGAGCAATGAGTACCTTGGCTTCTACTACTTCGTGAAGCGCAAGAAGTGCCCATTCCAGTACCTCCGGTCGTTTCCCTCTGGGAAGTGGGATGACTGAAAGAAGGACTGGATAGTCATCCTGGTGGAGGAGCACGAGAGGCTGGAGCTGCCCGAAGGCCTCCCTAACATTGAAACGACGATCTGGAATGAAGCTCCGGTGTTGGCGAACGCCTTCAACCCCGTTCTGACCAGGATCCGCCAGTGTGTGGAGGGAGGATTAACTCCTCAGGCGGTGTTTTGTAACTTCCTAGTCAACAGGTGGGCACCGCTGAAGAGGAGAGAAAAACTCGCTTGGGCCCTCAACGGTGTGATGGACGACGACCGGGTCGAGACCGGGCTGAAGTCCAACATGGTGGGGACAACCTTGGAGTTCCACCTCAAGAAGTTTCAGCACGGCATCGACGTCGAGGGTGACGACATGACTCCGCCATCGGCTTTTCCTCCTCTGAACGTGGAAGTTGAGTTTAGTAGGGAGCTCCGGCGGAAGATGCCCGTGCCTGACGACCTTGGTGTCGTCGAGAGAAGATCAACCTCCAGGGTGGCGATCCCTGGAGTGTCCGAAGGTGGCTCCGACCCTGCCCCGAAGCCGAGGGTCGAGGTCGTCGGCAAGGGCAAGGAGCCGGCGGACGAACCCTTGAGCCAGAAGAGGAAGCTGCAGCATGGCGACGGAAGGTCCGTCAGGCCTGCCACCTCTGCATCGGCTCCTTCTCCCCGGAGGGGGAGGTCTTCTGCGACCACGGCGACCGTACCCGCAGTGGGGTCCTCCCGGGGAGCTAGCTCCGGGCATGCGACTCCAGCACTAGGGCCGATTGAGGCCTCTAGGTCTGGAGGTTCTTCCTGATCGAGGGGGGCCTCGACTAGGGAAACGCCCGTGGTTGCAGCGAGTTCTGGGGGGCCTTCCAGAGCTTCCACGCCGGCTATGACCAGCCCAGAACGCCCGGGAAAGAGGTTCCATGCAAGCTGGTGCGGAAGCCTCCCAAGGTAATTTTTAATCTTTACCTTGGACAGTTGTTTTGTTATAGTGACTGCTTTTTTAAGTTTATTCGTCCATCATCTACAGCGTTCCCAAGAAGAGGAGTGAGGCTCCACCCTCAGCCACAGCAGCTGAAGCTGTGAGGGCGGAAACTTCTGCTCCTGTCCTGATGCCGCCCCAAGTGGTGGCTGAAGCTGCGACAGATCCGGCGCCAGCTGTCGTGGTCATGGACCTCGACTCATCCCCAGAGACACCCGTGGTAGCGCCGGACTGCGGGAGAGAAGATGCGCCAGCGGCACCCGTCCCAGAGGTTGAAGCTCCGGGTCCTAGTGCTGAGATGATGGAAGCTCCGGCTGTTGAGCCGAAGGAAGCAGTAATTCCGGCCCAGAGCCGGAAATTATCGAAGCCCCAGCAGTTGAGCCGGAGGTGATTGAAGTCTCGTTGTGCGCGCCGGAAGCTGAGGAAGTTTCGGCAGTTGGGCCGCCTACTTCTGAAGCACCGGCTGCAGAGCCGGTCATTGTTGGAGCTCCGGTAGCAGGGTCGGTCGATGTTGAAGATCTTCCGGCTCCCGAGCCGGTTGTTGCAGAGTCGTCGGAGCTCGAGCCCCCATCGGAGGAGGTGCCTAGGCCAGAGCCAGAAGCGGCCCCTGCTCCGGAAGTGACGACGTCGGAGGTACCCGCGGCTGAGCCGGAGTGCCCTGGTGAAGTCGTTGGCCCCCTGCCTGAGGGGGTGAATGAAGACCTGGTGGCGGGGCCTTCCTCGATGGCGACTGAGGTCATCTCAGAGGACGGCCCTAGTGCCATGGAGACCCAGGGGACCACTCTTGTGGAGTGGGACCCAATTTTTGTATCTGAAAACCCGCTGGAACCAGCAGAGGAGACCCCAGCAGGTCCAGAACCTATCCCGTTGTCACTGTCTATTGACAACGCATGTTCCTGTCTGCGTCAAGTCCAACTGGCCTTCTTCCACGACAGCAAGGCTCTTGAAGTGGAGCGCCAAACCCTTAGGCGGTGGCATAACTGGCTCTACTTCGAGACCAAGCTGGCGCCGTCGAGGCTAGCAGATGACAAAGAGTGGATCAAGCGAGAGAAGGTCCGCCTGGAATGCCGGGGTAAATTATTGGATGACAGGGAGAGTATGACTCGTGCGCTCGACGCTCAATCCCGGGAGATCTACGAGCAGACCAAAGCAGCTAACAGTGCGGCCGATGAACGCCAAGAGAGGCTTGAGGCCATTAACACTACACTCATCAAGCGCCGTGAGGCACTTGAAGAGAGGGAGAAACGGCTCGAAGATGAAGAGCAGAAACTCCTAGAGCTGCGGGATGACGTCCTGAGGAGGGAAGAGGAGCTCACCGAAAAGGTGGCTCTGGCTGACAAGGTCCTAGAGGAGCGCGCCAAGAAATTGGAAGAGCGCTGCCATGAGGAAGAGGAGAAGGCCTGGGTGCGAGGGTAGGAGCTCTATGAACAATAGTGTGCCCTTGCTGCCAGGGAGAAGAAAGTGAGAGGCAGGGAGAAGGACCTGGTCGACCGATGGAACAAGATTCACCTCCGGGAAGAGGAGCTCGGAAAACTCGAAAAGCGGGTTGCTGAAAAGATTCAGCAAAACGCCAAAGACGTTGAGCGCCTTGCTCGCGAGAATTCTGAACTGGTGGCGGCCAGGAGATCCTTGGAAGAAATAAAGGGCTTGAGGACTGCGGACTCCCTACAGATTTGGGAGTTCCTGGGCAAGGCCAACGACACGTTGACACCGATGGGCTTCAGCCCCGTGCGCCCAGATGATCCGGAGCCGGAGCCGGACCTGGCGTTGCAGGCATTGAGCTCAGCGGGCAGTAAACTCTCCAAGGTGGGCGATGTCATCGTGGACCAATTGGAGGTTGAGGGGCAATCCCTGGCGAAGCACGTCGCGGAATATGTGCTGATGTGCTACACCAGCCGGAACTCCCAATTTCCTCTGGACCCGGTGCTTGAAGGCCTCGTTGAAGGAGAAGGCAAAGCTGCCCAAGCCAACGTGTCGGAGGTTGCCCAGAAGGTCGCCCAATTCTTCCATAGGGTCTAGGACCATCTATGTAGTTCTCGCTTGTATTTTCTCTTCTTCTTCCTCAATTTTTTAATCCCTTGTCTCTAGATGTAATCCCTTGTCTCCATATGAATGAAATCCCCAAATTTTTGTGAATTTCATTTTTTGTCATCAACACTTTTGTCTTCACTTGGCCCCCTGGTAGATGTACACAATTTGATTGTGAACATGTACCAAGAGGATATTGTGTTTTGTTGAAGACTCATTTGCTCCAAACTTGTAAAGTGTAGGTCCGAAGTCTTCGATAGTGAAGGCCCCCTGAGGTTGTCGAAGCTTAGAAGATCTGGCATTGTCTATCATCAGGGCTTAGTAGCTCCGGCAATAGTCCCTATCAACGCGTAGATCATCGATAGCTAATCCTCCGTGGTGTCGAGGCTTAGTAGCTCCGGCAGTGACCTTTGCCAACACTTAGTTTGTTGGCAGCAGACTCCGTTTGCGGGGTCTTCTCACCATCTTTTATTTAGCGTCGACGGCTGGCCCCCCTAGCTCTACCAGAGCTTGATTGCTCCGGTGATGCTTGTTTTCAATGCGTAACATCGATTACAAGCCACCTAGGGGAGTCAGAGCTTTGTTAGCTCCTGCTTTTCTCCATCAACGTAGATTTTATTTTTCCTGCACACTGAAGCCAAGAAAAATAGTAAAATTCGTTTCTCGCCTATAACTTCATCGCGGCTTACGATTCTCAAGAAAATTTTAAGTCAAACGCGATTCTAAATACAACCGAATGCGTTGCCTTTTCTTTTGGATCCAATTGCACTTGGATCTGCCTTACTTCGGCCTGCCGCGGTGTAGGTAGAGTGGCGTACTTAGGGTGCTTGACCAGGCAAGCCGATAGCACACTCCGGCCCTAGATTGGCTTGGCGGCATCCAGGCGAGTGGGCCATGAACAATATTTGAATCCAAAAGGATCGACAATACAATTTGAAACGTATATGAACCGGTCGAACTGAAATTTCTTAAGAATTGCACGTCTTTGTTATGGACAAGAAAGAGAAAAATAAAAAATGTTGAGCCTGTACTAAATAAATGCACGTGGAGTCTGTTTCATATGAAGATGTCTTTCATTATAGGTCCAGGGTACAGGGGAAACAAGTACACTCTTAGGGTACGGAACCAGGCTAAGCGTGTTTTATTTCTCGTTTGACCCTGGGTAGCTAGCCACACTTTTAGTCCTGAGACTGTGACAAGTGTTGCATAAACTTTGCGGACCTTCCAAGAAAGGTCCGGCTGTTCTCCCGGAGGAACTATCCGACTCTGTACAATGACTCTATAACATACACCTTAAGTTACTACAGACTCACCTCCGTGATATTAAGCGTAGAACTTACGGAGGTGCTCAATGTTCCAAGGATTTGGGAGAGGCGTCCCATCCTCGGTAGCCAAGCGAACGCTCCCGGGACGGGATACTTTAATCACTCGGAAGGGTCCAAGCTGGGGGAGAGTTTGTTTAACCCTTCTCTAGATTGTATTCTCTGTAGCACCAGGTCGCCTTCCTCGAGCTGTCGGTTATGTACATGCCGCTGATGATAGCGCCGAAGGGCTTGGCGGTATCGGGCATTCCAAACAGCTGCTTGGCACCTTCCCTCCTCGAGGAGGTCTAGGTCTTCACGCCGGAGCTGGTCCTGCGTGGCTTCGTCGAAGGTTCGGACCCAGAGTGACCCCAAGGTGACTTCTGGAGGAAGGATTGCTTCAGCTCCATACACCAGGAAGAAGGGTGTCTCTCCAGTTGACTGGTTTGGAGATGTCCTATTAGCCCATAAGGTGGGCGGAAGCTCTTCAATCCAGTTGGCTCCATGTTTTTTCAAGCGCTCATAGGTGCACGTTTTGAGTCCTTTAAGGATTTCAGCATTTGCTCTCTCGGCTTGGCCATTGCTTGCTGGGTGAGCTACGGAGGCGTAGCAAACTTGAATGTCGTGGTCTTCGCAATATCCTTGAAATGCAGAGCTTGTGAATTGGGTCCCATTATCAGTGATGATTTTGTTTGGGACTCCAAATCTGCATACAATGGACTACAAAAAGTTGATAGCAGATTGCTTGTTGATTGTCACAACTGGAGTTGCTTCCGGCCACATAGTGAACTTGTCAATGGCAACGTACAGGAACTTGTAACCTCCGACGGCTCTTGGGAAAGGTCCCAAGATGTCCATCCCCCACACAGCGAAAGGTCATGTAGGAGGTATCATTTGTAGAGGCTGAGCCGGTGTGTGAATTTGCTTTGCATGAAATTGACATGCTTCACATTTCTTCACCATCTCAGCTGCATCCTGGAGTGTTGTAGGCCAGTAGAAGCCATGCCGAAAGGCTTTACCAACCAGCGTGCGGGAAGACGCGTGGTTTCCACATTCGCCTCAATGGATTTCTGCGAGGAGCTCGCAACCTTCTTCCCTTGTGATGCACCGCATTAGGATGCCGTTGGCACCGCGCCGGTAGAGATCCCCTTCTACCAACGTGTATCTTTTAGCCAATCTGACTACCCGGTCAACGGATACATCATCGACAGGAAGGATGTTGTCTTTCAAGTAGTTCCGGATCTCCGAGATCCATGCATCAGAACTAACTTGAGCATTTGAGTCTTGCGTGCTGGGTTGCTCGGAGCTTCCGGTAGCACCTACGACCCTTGATGGCTGCCATGGTAACAGGGCCATCGGGACCGTCAGCTTCGGGATGCTGATCTCGCCCCCTTCGCTCAGTTCGGCAGGCTGAGCTGTGGGTTTTGACAACCTCCGGACAAAAGTTCCGTCAGGAGCCGGAGCTCCGGTTGACGCTTTCGTCGAGAGTTCGTCGGCTTCAGCGTTGTGAGCACGCTGGACATGGTGGAGATCTAGGACTTCGAAGTCCTTCTGAAGCTTCTGGACTTCAAGGAGGTAAGCAGCTAGCTGGAGATTGTTGCAGGAGCATTCACCCTTCACTTGATTAATGATGAGCTGTGAATCTCCCTTGACCAGCAGTTGCTTGACACCGTATGACAGTGCCACCTTTAGTCCATAAATGAGTGCTTCGTACTCCGCCATGTTGTTGGTCGCCTTGAAGTCAAGGTGTACCATGTATTTCACCTTCTCCCCGGTTGGTGCAAGGAGAAGGATTCCAGCTCCGGGCCCTTGCTTTTGCATGGAGCCATCGAAGTAGAGGGTCCAATGAGGCTCAGTGAAGACCGGAGCTTCGTGTTCTGGCTTCTGCTCACTGGGGCCCCCAGGGTTTGATGGAGAGGGAGTCCATTCCGCCACGAAGTCCGCTAATGCTTGACTCTTGACTGCTTGCCTTGAAATGAATTCAAGATCAAATTCAGCTAATTTCGTTGCCCACTTTGCAATATTCCCATTTGAGTTAGGATTATGCAAGATTGCTCGAAGTGGGTAAGAGGTCACCACTGAGATCTTGTGAGCTTGGAAATAATGGCAAAGCTTCCTGGAGGCGATAAGAACTGCATAGAGCAGTTTATGCACCTCTAGGTATCGAGTCTTGGCATCATGTAGTACTTCACTGATGAAGTACACTGGGCGCTAAATGGTCCGGACCCTCCCGGAGGGGCCCAGAGCTTCCTCTTCACTGACCCGGATCCTCCCTGAGGGATCCGGATTTTCTTCGGGGACCTCCGGGTTCTGGCTGGAGGAACCCGGAGCTTCTTCAGCAGCGACCTGGACCCCCCCGGAGGGGTCTGGGTCTTCTGAAGTGTCTTCTTGTGGGTTCGAGTCTGGGAGCTGGGACCCAGACTCGTTTTCAGGGACCTCCGGACCCTCCCGAAGGGGTCTGGATTCCTGAGTATGGGGTAGCTCTGGTCTCTCCGCAACCAGAACCATACTGACGACTTCGTCAGTCGCTGAAATGTAAAGCAACGAAGGCTCACCAGGGTTCGGAGCTACCAAAGTTGGTAGGGTGGTGAGGAATTGTTTTAGCTCCTGGAACGCCTTTTCTGCTTCTTCAGACCATTGGAATGGTCCGGACTTCCTCAATAACTTGAAGAAGGGGAGTGCCTGTTCCGCCAGTCTTGAAATAAACTGGCTGAGGGCTGCTAGACATCCAGTTAGCTTTTGGACATCTTTGATGCGGGCTGGTGGCCGCATGTCTTCAATGGATTTGATCTTCGCCGGATTAGCTTCTATGCCCCAGTGACTTACCAGGAAACCAAGAAGTTTTTTGGAGCTAACCCCGAAGACACACTTGTCTGGGTTTAGCTTTGTGCGGGTGACCCGCAGCTTGTCGAAGACAGCATGTAAGGTGTCAAGAAGTGACTCCTTGTTCTTGACCTTGACCACGATGTCACCAACGTACACTTCCACTATGTCTCTAATGAGGTCTTCAAAGGTTTTGTACATAGCTCGTACAAAGGTTGAAGCTGCATTCTTGAGACCAAATGGCATGGCTGTATAACAGTATAATCCATCTACTGTGATGAAAGAGGTATGCTCTTCATCTTCCCTAGACATTATGATTTGATGATACCCAGAATATGTGTCTAGGAAACACAGTAATTCACACCCGGAGGTGGAATCCACTATCTGATCTATTCTAGGTAGTGGGAATGGATCTTTTGGACATGCCTTATTTAGTGTTGTGTAGTCGATACACATCCGAAGCTTCCCGCCGGCCTTGGGCACAACGACTAGGTTTGGCAGCCATTTTGGGTGGAAGACTTCTCAGATGAATCCAACTTCGAGCAACTTCTTCACTTCTTGTCGAATAAAGTTCTGTCACTCTACAGATTTCTTCTGAGGCTTCTGGTGCACTGGTCGGGCGTCAGGGTAGATCTTCAGATTGTGCTCAATCACTTCCCTGGGGATCCCAGGCATTTGTGACAGTTGCCAGACAAACACGTCGACATTAGCCCGGAGGAAAGCGATGAGCGCGAGTTCCTATTTTTCGTTCAATCCTCCCGATATACTGGTGGTCTGAGCGGCATCAGAACCGATTTGGACGACTTTGACAGGGATGTCGGTGTTGCCGCTTGGCTGCACACGAGGTGCAGATGTCGAGCCTCGTTGATGAATGCTCGGGGGTTTTGGAGCTTGATCCTGCGTGGAGTCCTCCTCTTGCGCCGTGGTAAGTGCATGGAGCTCTTCCAAAGCAGTTACTCCGGCAGTACGATCTCCGCGGATCCGGAGAACGCCTACTGGTGTTGGCATCTTTAACACCAGGTAGCCATAATGAGCAGCTGCCATGAATTTGTATAAGGCAGGTCTACCCAAGATGGCATTGAAGGGTAAGTTGATCTGAGCAACGTCAAAGACCAACTTCTCAGTGCGATACTTCTCCCTTGTCCCGAAGGTAATGGGGAGAGTAATAGCTCCGAGTGGGGTAATGGCTCCCGGACCTACTCCGGAGAAAGGTCGGGAGGGGTGGAGATCCGAAGGTTGGAGCTGAAGCTTGGTAAAAGCTTCGAAGCTTATGAGGTTAAGCCCTGAACCTCCGTCTATCATGACATGGTGGAGCTGGATGTTATTGATGGTAGGAGATACCATCAAAGGTAGCTGACCTGCTCCAACCATGCTTTGAGGGCAGTCCGAAGCATCAAAAGTGATGGCTGTGTCCATCCACTTCCGATGAGGTTCCGCCCTGGCTGTAGGAGCAACAGCAGCCATGTCCTGACGCATAGTCTTGATGACGCGGCGGGAGGTGATGTCCCATGATCCACCAAAGATGGTGTTCATGGTCTTCCGACGCTCGTTGTCAGAGACGTCGGAATCATAGTCGACGGAGGTGTAGACGGCCTTCAGGACCTTTTTGGGATCCTAAAAACCTAACTCCTCTTCAGCCGAATCTTCGTCGACTTTTTGTTTTCCTTCCCTCTGTCAGAAAGGAGATTCTTCCCGACGCTTGTTGTAGCACTCGGCAAGGTTTTGGACCTCCCGGCAGTCTTCCAAACTGTGGCTGCCCATTTTGTGAATTGGACATCACACCTTGGGTTTTCCACCATCTTCAGAAGACGGTCGAGGTCACTTCTTGGGGCGTGGCCCCCGGCCACCCAGAGCTGCAGCAGCTGCAACATTGGATGTACTGGCCGACGGCTTCTTCTTGCCGTTGGTCTTCTTCTTCTTCTTGCCACTCCCAGAGGTAGTGGCTTCTCCTTTGGAGGATTTCTTGTGATCCTCCGGAGTTGGTTTAGAGTGCATCTCACGGCCCTCCGCAGCTCTGGCACATTTGTCGGCCAAACTGAAGAGTTCCGTGACACTGGTGATCTCCTTGATCGCCAGTTTCTCCAGCATCTTCTTATCCCGTACACCCTGTCTGAATGCCACAATGACAGAGGCACTAGAGATAGAAGGGATAGTGTTTCATACCAGAGAGAACCTCTGGATGAATGATTGCAGGGATTCTCCCCCTTTTTGCACGACTGCAAAAAGGTCTAGTTCAGTGCCTGGTCGGGTGTATGAACTCCCGAAGTTGGCGGTGAACTGCTGGTACAACTCCTCCCAACTGTTGATGGAGTTGGGTGGAAGGCTCATAAACCAGGACCTGGCGGTCCCAGTTAAAGCCACTGGAATGTAATTGGCCATTACGGGCTCATTTCCTCCAGCTGCCAAGATAGCAGTGGAGTAGATTTGAAGAAATTCGACAGGATTGACGGTCCCATCGAACTTCTCCGGCAGGTGAGGCCGGAACTTCTGTGGCCACCTGACAATACGCAGATGCATGGCCAGGGCTGAACAGCCTCCTCCCACTCCTTGAGGAGCAAGAACGTCTTGAGCTTCTCGTCTTTCACGAGCACGCTCAATATGGACTCGGCCGTCCTGTTGGTAGTATCAGCGATCAAGCTCCGCTCGAAGGTCATGAGTTGAAATCCTGGATACCGTGTGAGTACATCATGCCCCGGAAGGCAACGACGTCACTTGTTGTGATGCAGCACGTCTCTTGTTGTTGGAAACGTGCGGACCAAGTCTGCCAGACAAGGTCCTTCGCTGCGACGGGGCCCGTCCTGAAGGAGGAGGACCCTGATTGCTGATGCGGTCGGCTGCTACTGCAACCAAATGTTCCACATTGGCCCTCCACTGCTCCAGTGCATCCCGAGATGCATCCGGAGGTGGTGGGCATTGTAGAAGAGCATGTGCTGCATGGAACGCGTGTTCCGGGTTGTCATGATTTCCCGACGCAGTGACTGACGCCGGTGCACCATCGCGTTGTCCAGCTTGATTTGCTGGTGGAGGCGGCGGTGGTGGCTGTGTGACTCCTGCTAGCGCTGAGGCCCCTGCTGTTGGCTGCATATTGGAGGGATTGCCCCAACAGCTTGAACAGCAGGGTGACCGTTGGATGATCCAGCAGCTGAGTTCACCATTCTCGAAATCTCAGGCGCCCCTTCCTGGCGCGCCAACTGTCGGTGGTTTGGATCCGGCAGATCTCCCGACACTACTAAAGTGTTAGAGGAGTTTGATTTTCGGTGTGGGGGCGTGGAGATTCAAGAAGGTGAATTGTAATTAGCACAGGAGACACGGAGATTTACGTGGTTCGGGCCGCCTGTGCGTAATACCCTACTCCACGGGTGTGTTGGTGTTGTATTAGCTGTATGATCTTGTGTTCAGCCTATATGGAACGTGTGTAGCCTATCTGAACGTGTAGAGTCCGTCGTCGGCCTGTCCTTTTATAGTACAAGGGAAGGCCGTTAAAAGTTAGCCTGGCCCGACATGTGGCCCCGGCAGTTACTAGTATTGATACTCATTCAACACGTTTAATTGCCCTTAATGACCGGGTAATGGGCTTTGACAGCACCGTTATTGGTAATTAAGGTCATCCGATCGTGTGTCATTAATATGGTATTAATGACACTTAATCGGGTCTTGAAGTCCTTGATTCCCCTTTGAAGATCCGGAGCCGTTGTGGAGTCTTCCGGAGGTTAGAGGCTGAAGGTCCGACGGTTGGACACGTGGCAGCTTCGGAGCATACTGTGGGAAATAGGTAGCTCCGGAGCTAACTGACACGTGTTAGATCTGGAGCTTCCCTCGGTCTGGGGTTAGGTTCGGGAGTGCCATTTCGGTACATGGCCCGGAGCTTCCCCCTTGTGGGCGGTAGCTCTGGTTTGATAGTACACGTGGCAACCCTGGGATTAACCATGTTGGAGAAGCGGGTCCAGTTATATCTGACATGTGGGCCTCCGAAGGTCTTCAAATCAATTAGATGACTTTCCTTTGAGATCTTTGTAACCTCAAGGGGTGTACGATTTCCAAGGTACCGACACACCGTCCCTCGCGGTAATAGAGTACCACTTGTTCACTGAGTTGTGACGTAGTAAATACTAAAGAAGTCAGATGAATATGATATATTGGTTTACAAATTGCTTGAACAACCTTGTTTGGCTTAGAGACAGTACAATTAAAAGTTGACAGTTTCCCCATACTTTAGCTGTAATAGCATTATGTGCTTTGGGCATGTCATATCATCAGCAAAGCGTTTCTTGTTTGATTGTGGAGTCTATGATGTGCTGTGCCTGAAGAATGTCATTTGCTACTTAAAACACGATTATAAGGAACCATTTGTAGGCGAGTCTATTTGTGCAATTCCTTACTTATGCTTAGTACTTACCCCTGCATATGTCTAGTGATACGAGTTAGTCTTGCTGAGCCTTATGCTCACGTTTGCGCTTTAACGATTTTTCGCAGGTATTCGTTTTATTTCTGGTGTTCAGGTTGTACATGAGACTCAAGGTATCGAGATAAATCTAATGTGAACCACGCCGCTACTGAATGATCGTCATGTTGCTAGTGATAAGCGTCCTAGGGCATGGACGTCTTCTCTTATGCTTAGATAGGTGAGAATATGAGTATGTAGTTCTGCTGCGTGTGTACTTTTGATGTACACTGTTTTGTAAACTCTGAATATATATTTATGAAATGAAAACTCTGTTTATTTTGGTATTCTTTTTGTGTGTGTTGTTAGGTGCCGCATCGCATGGCACCACCCAATGAGATCCTCGGATGTGTGGACTCCGGTCCCCACAGACATGGTATCATAGCTTCATTGGGAATAGCACGCTCGAAAAGAGCCTAATTTCGAAAACTCCGAAGTAGTCAAGTGAGGATTAGTTATATGCTCACATAAGGTCTATTATAGTATTAGTTACTTAAGGTGGCAAAGCTAACATATGTGTTATTATATTCAGTAACGACGCTCCAACGTCAGGTAAGAGGTAAGGTACGCCACCGCAAGCGGATCAATTGCGGTAAGCTCACCATGCGAGAGGTAGCATGTGATTATTTCCGTGGCTTGGCACGAAAATGTCAATATGAGTCTCTGAAACTTTCCATTTTTCTGAGAACATATGACATGCGGTACTCCAGCGTGACACAAAATTAGTGGGAGCCCCCGTCGGGTGGGATATAACCCGATGCGCCTCCTACTGGTGCAGCATTATGCAAAGACGTGGGACCCTGTCGGGTGGTAGAAAACCCGGTCATGTACCTCGAGACGTGGCTTAACTCGAGGTGGCACGTATGGAATGATACGGGACGGATGTTTTTACTTTAATATATGTTTTTGTGAATTGATTGCCCATGCGGGCTAGACTGTACCGTACAGTACCATATGATTGATCAGTAGTTTGAGTGTAGTGATAGGTACACTAACCACGTTGGACATATTGCGAGTAGAATACGTTTGCGAGTGATCGTTTTAGTGCCACCTATAGCATGTTATGCCGGCTAAGAATCCGGTAAAGATTTTTAGTTTGTGAGGTAACGTAGTACCGACATAATTCTTGTAATGCATTCACACATTACTTCACCCCAAAAATCTTTTATGTTGAAGAGAAGTAAAACATTGAATTGAGAACCAAAAGAAAGTTTTATAATCTAATATTAACTACGGAACTCTGGTGTTGAACTAAGATTCAATTGGAGTTTAGTGATTTTCAAAAAGATTCAAAAACAGAGTTCCCTGTTTTTCTGGCAGAATTTTTGCTGGGTTTGTACAGGGCATAACTCTTTCTAGATTTAACCAATGTGGATGTGTAATACAGTTTTGGAAAGGTATTGAAGTGCTCTACAACTTGTTTGTAGACTGCCAGAACTGAATCAATTTCAAATTGGTGAAAATTCCAGATTGGTAGAAACTGTTGCTGGAAACAGAACTGTTAAAAACCTCTCTGGAATGTTTCGGTTTTTCAACCATACCTTCCCGTTGAAAATTTTCTATAGATCCTAGGTTACACCGTTGGAAATCTTATGATATGTGTTACAACTTTGTAATTCAAAGTTTTTCCAAATTTGGGGCAGAACTGTATGGAAATTGATGTTCAAATCAGCCACTTCCAAAGGAGGTGCTGTTGAAATTTTTCCAGAATTCTGTCAACTTTGAAATATCATAACTTTTGATCCAAAGCTGATCAGGAAGCAAAGTAAGATTTCTTCGAAATCTAATGAAATTGGCTGTAACTTTGGTATTCAAGTTCAGGATTGATTCTACTCTTTACTGTAGTAGAATCTGAGTTCTTTGCAAACTGGTCAATTTTGGACAGCAGATTGGCCAATGCAATTGAAATGGAAACTTGTTTATGGATAGGCATGTTTGAAACTTGCCAAAGTTGTGCAACATGTCAAGATGTATGTATGTTCAGTTTATGAAACTAGAGCATTGGAAAAAGCTCGTTAAGAGGTCTAGAAGAAGTTTAGAATCAGAGTGTTGTTTGAACGTGTATGAATATGCTGCAAAGTTTTATGATTCATATGCGGTTAATGTTTTTCAAGCATCGATTGTTCAATCTTGGAAAGTAACCGTATTTGGTCATTCTTGCAGTATGTTTCGCACTCGTTCCGGCGCTGAAACGGGAGAGTCTAGTCACAGCGGAAATACCTCGACTCGACCGCAAGAACCGCCGTCGACCCGATTGGCGGAGGTTATGGCACAAATGGTTGAGTCTCATCGTGAGAACAACCAGTTGCTTCAGACATTGGTGCAACAAGGATTTATTCAAGCATCACAACAACGGGATCTGAATTAAAGTTATTATTTGAATTTTTTGACAACTCAACCACATATCTTCACGGAAGCAACAGATCCGTTGGAGGCACATCATTGGATCCGGGTTATTGAAGCTAAACTCGGTTTGATCCAGTGTGACGAGTATCAGAAGGTGGACTTTGCAGTTCAGCAGCTTCATGGATCTGCTGGAGCTTGGTGGGCAGAGTATCTCGCCATGACCATTGAAGGACATCACGTGAATTGGAATGAATTCCGTGATGCGTTTTGTGCTCGGTATATTCCAAGGGGGGTTATCAAGTCGAAGCTTGAAGAGTTTGTAGAATTGACCCAAGGGGGGAGGAGTGCTCTTGAGTACTCCAGAGAATTCAATCGGTTGGCACAATATGCACCAGACTATGTGAGAACAGAAGCTTCGAGGTGTGACCTATTTCTCCGAGGCTTGAGTGCCAAACTTCATGAAAGATTGGTCCTATTCAACAAAGGAGACTATAACGAATTGGTCAGTAACGCTATATATCTGGAAGATGCTTCTCTTCGTTGTCAGGCGGAGTTGAGGAAGAGCACTACATCAACGGATGATATTAGTGGTACTCCTCGGAAATATCGACTGGTATATCATTTACCAGCTGAACCAGAAGTTCGGGTAGTTGCAAGACAGCCACCGATGCAGAGTTGGTCACCACCATTGCAGTGGATTGAAGCACCTGAGATGCAGCAGCAAGTGAGTTCTTGTGCACCATCTCCACGAGCGGCACGAAAAGTTACTCCACTGTAGGCAATGCAAAGGACAGTACATAGTGTTGGTGATAAAGAGCAGTTAGTTCTAGAAGGTCCTGCAGCTAAACAAGACATCAGTCTAGAAGTTGCTCCCCCGAGAAATATTCAATCTCGTAAGCAACAGAATAAGATGAAAGCTGGCAGCCTCAACTTTATAACTGTCGTGGATCTTCCAGTAGGAGAACCTGTGTTAGCGGGTATGTTCAGCTTAAATGCTCAACCAGCATTTGTGTTGTTTGATTCTGGAGCAACACATGATTTCATCAGCAAGGAGTTCATGTTGAAGCGTCAATTATCTTAAACAACGCTATCAACACCGTATACAATAAATTCACCTAGAGGAAAAATGTCAGCCAGCCAAATTATTGCCCGAGCACCTCTATGTTTGGATGGTAGGATTTACCCTACCACCTTCATTATATTGGACGGGCAGAAGATTGACATTATCTTGGGAATGTCCTGGTTGAAACATCATGAAGCAATCTTCAATATCAGTACTCGTACCGTGCAACTGAATTCTAAAAGGCACGGGCAGCATACTTCGGTTCTGAAGAATGTGACACCACAACCTCTAGTGGTGTATAACACGGAAGCCACAAAGCTAGAGGACATTCCAGTTGTTCGGGATTACCCGGATGTGTTTCCTGACGATCTGCCAGGCATGCCACCTGAGCGAGATGTGGAATTCAAGATTGAGTTAATACCAGGAACCACACCCATATCTCGAAGACCTTACAAGATGGCACCCAAGGAATTGGCGGGGCTAAAAGAACAGTTGAATGAGTTACTTGAGAAGGGATTCATACGTCCCAGCTCATCACCTTGGGGATGCTCAGCGATATTCGTGAAGAAGAAGGACGAGACACTAAGGTTATGTGTCGATTATCGTCCGCTGAATGTTGTGACTATAAAGAACAAGTATCCACTGCCACGGATTGATATTCTATTCGATCAGTTAGTGGGTGCTAAGGTATTTTCGAAGATGGATCCTCGGTCGGGTTATCATCAGATCAAGATACGGGCTGAAGATATACCTAAGACGGCATTCTCGACAAGATACGGCCTATATGAGTATCTTGTCATGTCTTTTGGTCTCACCAATGCACCGGCTCACTTCATGTATCTAATGAATTCAGTATTCATGCCGGAGTTGGACAAGTTCCTGGTGATCTTCATAGATGACATCTTGGTTTATTCCAAAACAGAGGAAGAACACGCCGAACATCTGAATATCGTGCTTCAACGATTGAGAGACCATAAGCTATATGCCAAATCTAGCAAATGTGAATTTTGGATTAACAAGGTATCATTTCTGGGTCATGTTATCTTAGCAGACGGTATTGCTGTGGATCCAAGCAAAGTGGTACAGGTACTTAAATGGAAATCTCTGACCTCCGTCCATGAGGTCAGAAGTTTCTTAGGATTAGGATGGCTACTGCCGGAAATTTGTTCCAAGTTTCTCCAAAGTGGCTAAGCCTATGACGGAATTGCTGAAGAAAGGAAACAAGTATGTCTGGAGTGAAGCCTGTGAAGTAGCATTTCAGATATTGAAGAAGCATCTTACAATGGCACCAGTTCTAGCTCAACCAGACATGACAAAGCTGTTTGATATTTATTGCGATGCATCAGGCACTGGTCTGGGATGCGTCTTGATGCAAGAAGGATGTGTAATCGCATATGGATAAAGACAACTCCGGATTCATGAGCAGCATTATCTGACTCATGAGTTGGAGTTGGCTGCCGTGGTAATGGCATTAAAATGTGGAGACACTACATAATGGGAAATCTAGTGCATCTCTACACAGACCACAAGAGCCTCAAGTACATATTCACTCAAAAGGATTTGAATATGAGGCAAAGAAGATGGTTAGAGCTTATAAAGGACTATGAACTTGAGATCCATTGCCATCCAGGCAAAGCAAACGTAGTTGCCGATTCTTTGAGTCGGAAATCTCATCTTCACAACATAACCATCATTCCGGATGAAGAGGAAGAATCAAGTCTACAGTTGGTTCCCTACGGAGCTCTATATAATCATGCTCTCATACCTACAATCCGAGAGGAGATTATTGCAGCTCAGAAGAAAGACAAGGCTATGTCTCACATTCGGAAGAGAATGAGAGATGGAGAGGTGAAATGTTTCCGGGAAGATGGACAAGGAACTCTACGTTTCAACGATCGTATAGTGGTACCCCGGAACATGAAGCTCAGGAAAAAGATCTTCGATGAAGCTCACCTGTCGAAGTATTCAATCCACCCAGGAAGCAATAAGATGTATCAAGATCTCAGAACAAAATTCTGGTGGACACGAATGAAGAGAGAGATTGCAAAGTACGTGTCCGAGTGTGATACATGCAGAAGAGTGAAGGCTGACTATATGATGAAAGCGGGATCACTACAACCTTTAAGTGTCCCTGCATGGAAATGGGAGGATCTCAGTATGGACTTCATTGTTGGATTGCCTCTCACGTTAAACAAGCACGATTCTATTTGGGTAATCGTAGACCGATTAACCAAGTCAGCACACTTTATTCCAGTGAACACGGCATACAATGCAAAGAAGTATGTTGAGCTGTATATGTAACGGATCTTGTGATTACACGGAGTTCCCCGCACCATCGTCTCTGACAGAGGATCGTTGTTTGTTGCTATTTTCTGGGAGCAACTACATGCAGCAATGGGAACTAAGTTAATCCGAAGCTCGGCACACCATCCTCAAGCTGATGGACAAACTGAAAGGGTGAACCAGATCCTAGAAGATATGCTAAGGGCATGTGCCATAGATCACGGAAAGAACTGGGATGATCATTTACCGTTGGCAGAGTTCTCATACAACAACAGTTATCAGTCCAGTATCAAAATGGCACCTTTTGAAGCTCTCTATGGTCGAAAGTGTCGCACACCACTTAATTGGTGTGAGTCTGGAGAGAGGGTAATCTTCAGAGTGGATCTCACTAATGAAGCTGAAGAACGAGTTAAGCTAATTCAGGCAAACCTCAGTGCAACTCAGTCTCGCTAGAAGAGTTATGCTGACAAGCGACGTCGTCCCTTGAGCTTTAACGTCGGAGACCACGTGTATCTTCGTGTCTCTCCGATGAAAGGAATTCATCACTTTGGAGTAAAGGGAAAGTTAGCTCCAAGATTTATCAGGCCATTTCCCATCACGGAAAGATGTGGACCCGTAGCCTATCGGCTAGAGCTAACCACGTCCTTGTCCGGAGTACACAACGTATTCCACGTATCACAGTTAAGGAAGTGTCTCAAAACTCCAACAGAAGTCATATCTGAGGACATAGAAGAACTAAAGCCGGATCTGACCTATGTTGAACAACCGATCCGGATTATTGATGAGAAGACAAGAGAGACAAGAAAGCGGACGTTGTGGTTCTATAAAGTGTTCTGGAAGAACCACACCGTTGATGAGGCTACATTGGAGAGTGAAGACTATCTTCGCTCCAACTATCCGGAGTTGCTATCGTCGTATCAACGATGATACACTCCGACATTTCTTCTTCTTTTGTAATCTCGGGACGAGATTCTTTTAAGGGGGGAGGAATGTAAAAGCCCAAACTTTTAGAAGCTTTTGTCTCCTATGTATGGCACATGAAATAATAGTTTAAGTATGTACAAGGAGGACCACGTTAAAATGAGAGCAAATAAAGTCATATAGATGTAAGTGTAAAGTTTTATTGGAAGCTCTAGTTTAAACCTATCATTATTTTTCGAACCAGCTAAGCCTAAATTCTAAACATTCTTGAATCATAAATTTAAGACACCTGAAATTATGTGCTTTGATCACAAGGGAAAAATCAAAAGAAATAAAACAAACATGTGTTAATAAAAGTATATATGGAGTACAAAATATTGAAATCAATGATCCAGGTACAAAAACATATTCTCCATTTGATCAGGTTAGGTAATTAAAAGCATAGGACATTATATACATTAATATTGGGGGAAAGAATTAAATGACATGCATATAGATTATAGAAATTTAATTTGAATCTACTTCAAATTTGTAGGAAACCAAACATGTTATATGTGGAATAGAAATATATTCAAATTAAGTGTTCAGTTTCAAATCTGCAGTGGACTAATTATTGAGCACATTATTGGAAACCCATGTCCATTTCAAGAAGGCAATAATTGACGAAGATTAAAATACATACATGAAACATACAAATATGAATTTGAATCTAATTCAGATTTCAAATTGGCCAATTCAGATATTCAAATCGTCAAACCATTCAAATATAACGGGACCAATTGTCTTCTGAATTTGGAGTCCTTATCACATCTAGGCTTGGGTAACAAAAAGAAATAAAAGTAAGGGGACAAGAGCAGAGTGGGGCCCACCTGTAAGAGGAGCCCAAAGGCTGTTTGCTCTGTCTCACCTCACGCGCGCGCGCCAGTGCTGAGCCGCAGCGGCAAGCAGCTCTCCAGCGCGATGGCCCCCGCTCAAGCAAAGCCACGTTTTGGTGTGCGCTCATACCCTCTCGACCTCCCAGAACCAAGGCTGCCTCCGGACTTAGCATCCCGGAGGGAATCGCGGTTTCTTCTTCCGGCGCGCCATCGACCTACCTCTGTTCCAACGTGAAGCATTTCCTCCTTGGTGAGTATCTTCACAATTCCAGCCGCCCCCAGCTCTACACTTGCGTGCGCTCCTTCCTGAGGCGTTAGATAGCCATATCCCCACTCGGGCTAACCGGAATTTCAAATCTCGCCACCGCCTAGAATCGGTTCCACGGTGCCCCCATACTGCGACCAATTTTCGAGCGATTGGGATGTAGGCCGATGCTCAGGGCAGCACCACGAAGCTTCCAGAGCAAGAATCAGCTTCTCCCATGCCTTGTACACCAAGAACGCCATCGCCGATCGTCGAGTTCTGCCGGTCGCCAGTGTATGCAGTTTCCGGGACATTTGAGTCGAAACGGAGGCCACCAGTGAATTCCTGAGGGTCAAAAACCCCCGGGTGGCAAGTCCCAGCCACGGGGAAGATGGCATGGCGCGCTCCAGCGAGTCGCCGGCCGGCCTCCGGCCATGGTGCCGCCACGGGCCGTCGGGGAAGAAGACCCCCCCCCCCCCCCCCCCCCCCGTGGGATTTTCTGTGGCGCAAGGATTTCCATGTGGCAACGCGATTAAACTCTGTGGCCCCAGTGTGGCATCGGCTGGGTGGGAAGATTTAGAGGCCACGTGTCAGTTGATTAAAGGGTTGTCCTTTTCCATTCAAAAAGAATTACAGAAAAATGCCTAAACTTTGAAATGCTATAACTTTGGCTAGGATGCTCCAAATTAGATAAAACAATTTTAATTCTCCTTAGGATCTGTACTTTCCAGTGTGGTCCATCACAATCTTCATGAAAAGCCTTAGAGAATATTCTATAAATCAATTAGTATAATACATTGTGGAAAATATAGAAAATAGGATTCTATTCAGATAATTCTGGAAATTTACCCAACTAATAATTTTGTTATGTAGAAGCTCCAGTAAACGTTTCAGGCATAAAAAAGTTGTTTAAGAGGGTTTAATTCAAAATCTTTTCCTAGGTTAATTAAAATTCTAGAAAATAACAAATTAAATCCAGAAATTCATAAGGACTTGTAAATTCAATATCTTCTTGTGGGAATCTTGAAAAATTGTGAAACCAATTTTGGTAGCTTCCTTTTGATCAGTACTAACTAGCTGTGCCATTTATGGACAGGATAAAACCTCAGGTTTTATCTGCAAATTCCTAAATGATGAAAGCTTGATAGAATTTTGTAGATCAATTTCTCGCATCAAATTCTTTGAAATTTTTATGAGAATTTCTTCATCGCAACTGTATACCAGAGATAAATTATCATAGCCAATAGAACTCATCTGCATAGGAATTAATTCTGTATAGTTTCCTTATATCCATGACTATATAGAATTTTCTTATGTACATTCTTATAATATGAAGTAATATCAAATTAACCTACCCAAATCCAATTTAATACCCAACAGTACACCTTAGTCATTCTTGATTTACAAACATACTTCCTTTATGAGTATGAATTTGCATAATGTGTGCATATTCATTAGTTAAGTTATTAAAGTATATTATGTGTTATATGTATAACCATTGCGATAGACGCTGTGACGGAAAGGAGTCGAAGAGGACCTGTTCGTGAAGCATCAAACCACTGACTCTTTGACTTAGCGCAAACTAAGGCAAGCCCCGGTTTGCATTTAAAAGCTTTACAGAGTTTTGCAGTATTTCTCACATTACGTCTTCAGTTGATATTGTGCGTTACGTATAAGGTGTTTGATACTCCACTTGCATATCCATAAATCCTATGGGAAGGTTGGGAAGGTTTATAGTTTGACCTGTAGTTACTGCTTTGCTAATGTATAGGAAATCCGGTAGAAGTCGAGTAGTTGGAATCTACTCACGAGAGGGTCACATTTTATTGACCACAAGTCAAGTAGTTTATTCTACTTGCGAGAGGAGTCGAGTAGGGGAATCTACTCGTGAGATGTTACCAAAAATGTTCACTCTTAATAGTTGGAGATGTGGACGGGGATGTTCCTGTAGGACGGGATGCGCAAGGTTGTCTGATCCCGAATGAGGGGGACAATGCTTGCGACCACATTTGGGCCTGGGCCGGTAAGGGTAAGGCAAATGTGGAGGTTGGTTGTAGCCCCGTCTGTGTCGGTTAAGGATCGTCTCATGTTCAGCCCTGTTGAGCAAGTTTGAACAGTACCGGTTACATAATAGATTAATGGGGTCCATTACACTGATGTAGTCCAGGCACCCTCATGTAGAAACTTATACCTCCGTCCTCGGGGGAAGATGATCGTAAGGTGGGAACCTCTGAGGAGCAACTTCGACGTGCTCGGTTAGGGAACTTACTTTTGGGACGGTAGAACTGGTTCAACATCGGGATGACGGGTGAAAGGTGGCCCCATACGACGTGGTAGAGGAGTACAGTGAAAGGTACTTTCGAGCGGGCGTATGTGTCGTGTATTATGGGTGTGTCCTGATTGCAATCACCACCCCTCACGGTAATAGAGTACCACTTGTTCACTGAGTTGTGACGTAGTAAATACTAAAGAAGTCAGACTAATATGATATATTGGTTTACAAATTGCTTGAACAACCTTGTTTGGCTTAGATATAGTACAATTAAAATTTTACAGTTTCCCCATACTTTAGCTGTAATAGCATTATGTGATTTGGGCATGTCATATCATCGGCAAAGCGTTTCTTGTTTGATTGTGGAGTCTATGATGTGTCGTGCCTGAAGAATGTCATTTGCTACTTAAAACACGATTATAAGGATCCATTTGTAGGCGAGTCTATTTATGCAATTCCTTACCTATGCTTAGTACTTACCCCTGCATATGTCTAGTGAGACGGGTTAGTCTTGCTGAGCCTTATGCTCACGTTTGCACTTTAACGATTTTTTGCAGGTACTCGTTTTATTTCTGCTGTTCAGGTTGTACATGAAACTCGAGGTATCGAGATAAATCTCATGTGAACCACGCCGCTGCTGAATGATCGTCATGTTGCTAGTGAGAAGCGTCCTAGGGCATGGACGTCTTCTCTTATGCTTAGATAGGTGATAATATGAGTATGTAGTTCCGCTGCGTGTGTACTTTTGATGTACACTGTTTTGTAAACTCTGAATATATATTTATGTAATGAAAACTCTGTTTATTTTGGTATTCTTTTCGTGTGTGTTGTTAGGTGCCGCATCGCACGGCACCATCCAATGAGATCCTCGGATGTGTGGACTCCGGTCCCCACACGGACATGATCCAAAAAAGTCATAAATGCACAATTCTGTTACAGCTAATTCAATTTAGTTTTGCACTTAACTGCATTTTAGTATACAAATAATTTATTAGATAAAATAACAAGAAACACACAAAAATAACAATAAACACATTAATATTACATGTATTGACTGGTGATGTTTTTATGTGATGGGTGAAAGTCCCGACCTTTCCCTTTGAAAATGTTATGGTCAGCTCCTTATAACTAAATATAAACACAAACTCTCACATTCATAGAACAAGATGATAATAATAAAATGACTACAATTTTATACATGAATTATATTGCTAACTCAATATTTTAATAGCGGACTGCATAGACCGACATTGCCGTCCACATCATGTTCGTCCTCATCTCATAAGTCATCTGTA
Organism: Tuctoria greenei; assembly: GCA_036927565.1. Lineage (NCBI taxonomy): Eukaryota > Viridiplantae > Streptophyta > Magnoliopsida > Poales > Poaceae > Tuctoria > Tuctoria greenei. The sequence goes on along the minus strand of JAYESD010000005.1, from coordinate 169,016,080 downwards.
AGGGACGAACACCCATTGGTAGTGGCCTCCATAGACCTGCAATGACATCCGCATCATGTTCGTTCTTATCTTACATATTTTAGTTGCATCTACATTCGACATCCATGAGTTCAGTACCTGCATTTATTATTATGAGCAAGCTCAATGCAATTTTAATTTTGGTCTGAAATTCGCTTCTACGGGTAATTGAACTCAGAACTTGAGGAGTGTTACTCAAGGTACTCATGTATTGACCAGTAGTGTGTGGAGATTATCAAGATTGAATTGGGTTACGAGAAAATTTAGGTGAGGATGAAGATTAGTAATATCGAGTTTTATTATTATAGGTTGTGATATATTATAGGTAAAATTTCTATTAAATTGTTTGTTTTGGTTAATAGAATGTGATAACCGAATAAAATTGATTATCCAAAATAAAAAATGATAATCACATTTAATCAAAAAATTTGATTCGATGCAATTTGTTTTTTTTTTTTGGTTAACACTGCCAGAGGTGAACGGGGAAGTGAGGGTGCAACGGGCAGCCGTGACGCCTATGAAGGTGCGAGCAGTTACTAGAGGTGGCGACAAGCTTGACCAAAGCACATGAGACAGCGAAGAGGCTTGACTGTCGTAGTTGAAGGGGTGGAGCCAGGTGGGGATGGGCAGAGTATTTTCGAGTTGACACAAGTGGAAGCAAATACCCTAAATTTTACCCCTCCTCATCGACACATTTTTTTTTGTAATTTCATCACACAAGTTAAATCACTCAGAATAACATTGCAGGAGCAAAACCAAAGTTCAGTATACATACTACTATATACTTTTAAGCATAATCAAATCTTACACATTTTGCTGCAACAAGAATACATACAAACAGCACAGAAGGATCATGAACTTGTTAAAACAACAGCAAGGGGATGAAGTTAAGGATTAGCTACCTCTAATACATATTTGACGACAACACAAGCTAGGTGCAATCTAAGATGACAAACATAGAAAGGCTCCAATCAAGTGTCAAAGACACAGGTGGGCGCTTGAAGCTCAAGTGTGAAATACACAGATTCAACCAATCCAGGTTAATATTTTCCTGGCTCTGCATCAGTCCAGAGTCATTGGTTGGGAGATGCAGCAGCGAAATCTGGACATACCAACAGTGTTCATGACCTCATGCTCCATCTGTTCCAACATCCTGATGATCGCAGAGAAGGTGGGGCGCACTTCCGGATTTGCATCCCAGCACTGGTCATGATCTCCCTAAGGGCAGGGAGGCAGTCATGGAGTACGGCTGGACGAACACCTTTGTTCACGACAGCAAATGCAGCTTGCACTGTAGTCATGTTTGCAAAAGGAAGCTTCCAGTAACTAGCTCCCACAAGAAGATGCCAAAACTGTAGACGTCAACTTTCTGGTCATACGGCCTGTGTTGGATCATCTCGCTGCAAGTGAAAAGTAGGAAGTTAGCACATCAGAAATAAATGAAAAAATATAATACATTTATTTGCTCGTTCAATTTTAGTATTGTACAAAGTTATGAGGGAAGAACAAAGTCAGATAAGTCGAGGATCCAAGACATACATTACAGTTTGAAGTGTCTGAGACATAATATGAACATGGTTGAAGTGTCCAAGACATAATTTGGACATGGTAGGAGTGTCCAAGACATAAATTTGCACATGGTAGGAGTGTCCAAGATATAAATTGCACATAGTTGAAGCGCTCGGACACTCATCCCACAAAGTCACATAAATCAAGTGTTCAGGACATGAAGCGTTAAAAATCTAAATACTGTAATTGACTAATTAAGATGTATATTACATTGACAAGAACATAATGGCCCAATCTTATGAATCTTACAAGGATCACAAACACATGTCCTATGTACAAATGTATACTCAAGGTGCGCTCTATTTGTCTAGTTATAGCCCGACCACGCGCCCACGCCCGGCACCCTCAGACCAAGACACCCATTCATCCCCTCCTCTCAGGTAACAATAGCATGCTGTAGATTTGTTTTCTGATGTAGATTTGTGCCACGAACTAGAGTAATTTGATTTACTGTAGATTTGTGCTGTATAACACGCTATGTAATTTGATTTTTGCTGTATAACATGTTAGTTAAGATGATATTTGCCGCATAACATGCTAGGGTAATTTGCTAATTTGATTTTCCACTTGACTGTATAACATACTAGGGTAATATGATTTGTATGTTATGTCACTAAATTGAACAGGCAGAGCAACCTAGAGTCCATACAATTAAAATCAGTATCAAAACAAAAGATAAAAGAAATGCACTTTATGTATAGGACTCAAAATATTGAACTTGGGTAGCACCGTAGCAGTGACATATAACATGGGCATTGGATGAAGAAACAAAGATTGGAACAAATATAACAAAATACTCACTGCATGATGATATGGCTGTTTACTATCTTCCACAAGAAAGATGGATTAGCAGATAGAACTTGGTTCCTTTGCTTTGATGAAAAAAGATGGATCCATAATTAAGTCTCCAAGACATGCATTACAATTTGAAGTGTCTAAGACATAATCTGAATATGGTTTAAGTGTCCAGCACATAATTTGCAGTTGGTTCCTTTGATTTGTTGAAAAAAGATGGATCCATAAAAATGCTGCCACTCCCAATCTCGTAGTTCTCAGTGGACATGGGTAATGCTGATGTTTGAGGAATATATTTTTTTCTGGGTCATTTGTCCTTTGTGATACATTTCCATCGGCACTTATATCTTGACCGATGGAAGAAAATTTTTGTGGTAATTTGATCTTTTTTCAGATTTTCAACTTTCTAATATTTTAACGGTGTTGCTTCTATTGTTGATGATCTTGAGGCTATCGAGACAATGACTAATGTAATTTGATTTTGAGTTTATCGAGGCTTCTATTGTTGATGATCTTTCTCAGATTCTAAGTGTGTCTATTATTGATGGTCTTGAGGCTATCGAGACAATGACTAGGGTAATTTGATTTGTAATGTTACGTCACCAAATTGAACAGGCAGACTAACCTAGAGTCCACAACAACAACCAAGCCTTTGTCCCAAACAAGTTGGGGTCGGCTAGAAATGAAACCCAATAATTTTTGAAGAAAAGTAGTACAAAATAAGATTAGAGTAAAAAAATACAAATAAAATAAGATTCCACATTTTATTCATTTTAGAAATGGATTAATAAGAAAGAAGATAAGAGTAACAAAATATGAATAAACTAAGTTTCTGGCACATGAATTGCTAATTTCGATGCAGTCCTATCATGCGCCAAATCTCTAGGTATGTCTCACTCCTTTAAATCTCGTTACACCACCTCCTGCCATGTCAACCTTCGTCGACTTCTACCCCTCCTGAAATTTTCTCTACTCTTTTGTAATCCCACTGTTAACTGGTGCTTCTGGAGGTCTCTGCTGGTTATGCCTAAACCACCGTAGGCGATGCTGGACGAGCTTCTCCTCAATTGGTGCCACCCCTACCCTATCACGTATCACCTCGTTTCTAATTTTGTCTCTTCTTGTGTGACCGCACATCCACCATAGCATGCGCATCTCAGCAACAGTCATTTGTTGGACATGTTGCCTTTTAGTTGACCAACATTCTATTCCATACAGCATCGCAGGTCTAATCACTGTCCTATAGAATTTTGCTTTCAATTTTCGTAGAACTTTCTTATCACATAAGATTCCAGATGCTTGCCGCCACTTTATCCACCCAATCTTGATCCTGTGCAAACATATTCGTCAATATCACCATTGCTTTGTAACATTGATCCTAAATATCGAAATGTGTCCCTTCTAGGTACTACTTGTCCTTGTAAACTAATATCTCCATCCTCACACCCGACATCACTAAAGTTGCATCTCATATACTCGGTCTTGGTTCTACTAAGTCTAAAACCCTTAGACTCTAAGGTCTGCCTCCATAGCTCCAATTTTCTATCAACACCATCCTTAGTTTCATCTACCAACACTACATCATCAGCAAAGAGCATACACCAAGGGATATCCCCATGTATATCCTTGGACACCTCATCCATCACTAAGGAAAAGATGTATGGACTTAAAGTTGATCCTTGGTGTAGCCATATTGTGTTAGGAAAAGTATCAGTCTCACTATCTCTTACGCGCACACTCGTGACCGCATTATCGTACATATCCTTGATAAGGTTAATGTACTTTATTGGGACTTTGTGTTTCTCTAGCACCCACCACATGAACGGCTTTGATACCTTATCGTATGTCTTCTCCAAGTCAATGAACAAAATATGTACATCCTTCTTTTGCTCCCTATACTCCATAAGCTGACGGAGTAAGAAAATTACCTCCATAGTGGACCTCCTAGGCATAAAACCAAAATGGTTTTTAATGACATTGATCACTTCCCTCAGGCGGTGTTCAATCACTCTCTCCCAGAGCTTCATAGTATGACTCATAAGCTTAATTCCTCGGTAATTAGTACAACTTTGAACATCTCCTTTATTTTTGAAGATAGGTACTAAAATACTTTTCCGCCACTCTTCAGGCATTTTGTTTGACTGAAAAATGTGGTTGAATAGTTTAGTGAGCCATACTATTGCTACATTCCCCAGACATCTCCACACATCAATGGGGACATCATCGGGGCCGAGGGCCTTTCCTCCTTTCATCCTTTTTAAGACCTCTCTAACCTTAGACTCTTGTATCCTCCGCACAAATCGTTTGTTGGTGTCATCAAATGAGTCATCCAACTTGAACCTAATGCTCTCCTTCCTATCATTGAAAAATCTATTGAAGTAGTCCTGCCATCTGCTCCTAATCTCTTCATCCTTCAATAGAATTTGATCTGTCTCATCCTTAATGCATTTGACTTGGTTGAGATCGCTCACCTTCCTCTCACTAAGTTTCGCCATCTTGTATATATCCTTTTTGCCTTCTTTTGTCCCTAGTCTCTCATATAGCGCATCATAAGCCTGCCCCCTTTCTTTACACACAACACGCCTTGCATTTGTCTTAGCCTCTTTATACTTCACCATGTTATTCTCTCATGATGTCAGCTCTTATAAGACTCCTTCTCCTTAATAGAGTCCATACAATTTAAATCAGTATCAAAACAAAAAGAAGATAAAAGAAATGCACTTTAAGTGTAGATCTCAAAATATTGAACTTGGGTAGTAGTGACATATAACATGGGCATTGGATGAAGAAATAAAGAATGGAACAGATATAACAAAATACTCGCTGTATCATGATGTGGTTGTTTACTATTTTCCACAAGAAAGATGGATTGACAGTTAGGACTTGATTCCTTTGCTTTGTTGAAAAAAGATGGATCCATAATTTAAGTGTCCAAGACATGCATTATAGTTTGAAGTGTCTAAGACATAATCTGCATGTGGTTGAAGTGTCCAAAACATAATTTGCACTTGGTTCCTTTGCTTTGTTGAAAAAAGATGGATCCATAAAATGCTGCCACTCCCAATCTCGTAGTTCTCAATGAACATGGGTAATGCTGATGTTTGAGGAAGATATCTTTTTCTGAGCAAGTGATTTACCCTTTGTGATACATTTCCATTGGCAGTTATATCTCGATCAATGGAAGTAAACTATTGTGGTAATTTGATTTTTTCGGATTTTCATCTTTCTCAAATTTTAACAGTGTTGCTTCTATTGTTTATGATCTTGAGGCTATCGAGACAATGATTAACATAACTTATTTTGAGACTATCGAGGGTTATATTGTTGATGATCTAGATTCTAAGAGTGTTGCTTCTATTGTTGATGATCTTGAGGTTATCGAGACAATGACTAGGGTAATTTGATTTGTATTTTTACGTTACCAAATTGAACAGGCAGACCAACCTAGAGGCCATATAATTAAAATTAATATCAAAACAAAAGGAAGATAGAAGCAATGCACTTTATGTGTAGGTCTCAAAATTTTGAACTTGGGTAGCAGTGACATATAACACGCACAAAGGATGAAGAAACAGAGTCTGGAACATACATAATAAAATAATCACTATATGATGATGTGGTTGTCTACTATTTTCCACAAAAAAGATGGATTAGTAGTTAAGACTTGGTTTCTTTGCTTTGGTGAAAAAAGATGGATCCATAATTTAAGTGTCCAAGACATGCATTACAGTTTGAAGTGTCTAAGATATAATCTGAACATGGTTGAAGTGTCTAGGACATAATTTGCACTTGGTTCCTTTGCTTTGTTGGAAAAAGATGGATCCATAAAAATAATGTCGCTCCCAATCTCGTAGTTCTTAGTGAACATGGGTAATGCTGATGTTTGAGGAAGATCTCTTTTTCTGAGTAAGTGATTTGCCCCTTGTGATACATTTCAATCGACAATTATATCTTGATCAATGGAAATAAATTATTGTGGTCGGCCCTGCTGTGCTTGGCCATGATGTCTCCAACCTCTATTGCCGCACCATGCGTGGCCCCGGTGTCTCCGACATCACGCGCTGCGCCACGCGCGGCCACAATATCGTGGTTTGCCGACCCTGCTCTTGTCTACCAGCGACACGAGCGGGTTGGTGACTCGACTCCTGCTCGTGTCGAGCCCTCGGTGTGCCACCCACCTTTGCTCCACTAGGACCCAGTGCTCGTTCACCTAATGGTGACTCGACGTGCAGCTGGGGTCCTCTGGCATGTTGAGCATTTCTCTGGGGTCGTCCTCTCGTCAATGACACCTCCACTGTCCACCTCCTCTTCGGTATCGCCTATACCATCTTCTGTTTGTAGCGCTCTCGCCAACCCTCACTGGTGTCGCGCTATAGAGGAAGGGTATGCGGTCCTACTTGCCAACCGGATCTGGGACCTTGTTCCTCGTCCTATTCGTGGCAGTGTTGTCACAGGCATGTGGGTGTTCGAAGAGGAAGGGAGATGGCTCCCTAGAGAGGTATAAGGCTCGATGGGTACTCCAGGGCTTCACTGAGCGCCTTGGAGGGGACTACAATGAGACCTTCAGTCTGGTGGTGAAGCCGGTGACGGTTCGCACCATTCTGTCGCTGGATCTCTCGCGTTCTTGGCTTGTCCACCAACTAGACGTCAAGAAAGCCTTCCTCCACGGTACTCTAAAGGAGACAGTGTACTACAGTTAGCCGACATGGTTCGTTGATTCAGCTCATCCGGACATTGTTTGCAAGCTGAACAAGTCCTTGTACGGTCTGAAGCAGGCACGTCGAGCCTGGTACAACCGATTCGCCTCCTTCCTGGTCTCGTTGGGCTTCGTTGAGGCCAAGTTGGGAACATTGCTGTTTGTCTATCGATGAGAGGGTGACAATGCCTACCTTCTCTTGTACGTCGATGACATTGTACTGACGACGTCTAGTTCGGCTCTTCTTCAGCGTACTATCTCCGTCTTGCAGTAGGAGTTCCTTATGCAGGACTTGGACTAGCTCCATCACTTCCTGGGTATTGCGGTCGAGGACCGCTTAGGTGGTCTGTTCCTTCACCTGCGGCTGTACTGCCTGGACATCTTCGAGTGAGCGGGCATGGCTGAGTGTAAGCCGTGTTCCATGCCGGTGGATACCCAGGCAAAGATCTTTTCTGCCAGCGAGACACCCGTCAGTGACCCGACTGCCTAGAGGAGTCTTGCTGGTGCACTTCAGTACCCCACCTTCACCAGGCCGAATATCTCCTACGCGGTTCAGTAGGTGTGCCTTCAAATGCATGACCCGCGGGAGCAACACCTCATCGTTATGAGGCGGATTATTCGGTACCTGCGCGGCACCCTTGACTATGATCTCCTCCTTCGACGTGACTCCACCTCCGAGTTGGTTGTCTACACCGATGCTGACTGGGCGGACTGCCCAGACATCCATCGGTTCGCCTCTGGCTACGCCATCTTCTTGGGCGGGAACCTTGTGTCCTGGTCCTTGAAGCAGCAGCCCGTGGTGTCGCGCTTGAGTGCTGACGCGGAGTACCGTGCCAGTGCTAACGGCGTGGCTGAGGCTTCCTGGCTTCAGCAGCTGCTTCAGGAGATCCACTCTCCCATTGCCCGGAGCACGTTGGTTTACTGCGATAACGTCAGCGCCGTCTACCTCTCTACCAACCCCATCGAGCATGAGCACACAAAGCATGTGGAGATTAATCTCCATTTTGTTCGTGAGCACGTTGCATGTGGCGAGGTCCGGGTTCTCCACATCCCGACGACGTCGCAGTTCACCGGTATCTTCAAGAGGGGACTCCCGTCGTCGCTATTCTCGGAGTTTATTTGGGTCCAGTCTCAACATCTGTTGTGGCGAGATGTTGAGACCAGCATTGTCCAGGCGTCACCTCGGCGACGCCTAGGCGGTGCCTAGTCGTCCAGGCGCTCCAGCTTGGACGCAATGCCTCCTCTCCTCGCCTGGAGAGGTCTAGGCGCCCGCCTAGGTTGCCTTGGCGTCCAGGGGTCAACCAGCTTCGCCTGGTGGTCGATGTCAAGCAGGGACGACTGGAACAGCAGGGACAGAGGTGAAGACGACGGTCTGGATTGGCGGAGGCAGCGGTAGCCTGGATTGTCGAAGGTGGCGGCGACCTGGATTGTCGGAGGCGGCAGTGGCCTGGATCATTGGAGGTGGGGGCGACGGCCTGGATCGTTGGAGGTGGGGACGGCGGCCTGATCGAGATACAGGGAGAAGAATGGAAGACTGGAGAGACGCTGGATGGAAGAGTACCTTATCCAACGGTGCACAAAAAAGTGTCTTAGGTTAGGATTATTTGGCTTTTTTGGACTCAAAAGGCCAAAATCGCACCTGTCTTCCCCACCCTACCCGTCTCTCTTCCACCTGCTAGTCATCAGATCTCCCTCGAGCAGACGCTGTTATTCCTCGGATCTCCCTCGCGCCGACTCCTCCTAGCCCCGGCCTCCCCGCTCGGATATTTCTTGGCCTGCTACCTCCATCGTGTAGCGTCTCCTGGCCTCCGACCTCCCTCATGCGGCCGCCTCTGCCTCTCGCCCGACCTGCTGGTGGCTGCTCACCTGGGCGTCACCTAGGCGCCTGCCTATGCGCCTAGTCACCCCAGCGATGGGCACGCAACTAGGCGTCTAGGTGCCCATTTACAACCTTGGTTGAGACTGTGAGGGGTGTTGGATTGTACATGTGTGTGTTGGGCTAGGCCCATGTACCCCCCCCCCCCTTTAGGGCTATATGTATGTACCCTCCCCATTTGGGGTAAATTAACCCAGATATTATTCTCTAATAGTCACTGCTACCCAAGTTCAATATTTTGAGACCCACACATAAAGTGCATTGCTTTTATCCTCCTTTTGTTTTGATACTGATCTTAATTGTATGCACTTTAGGTTGGGCTGCCTGTTCAATTTGGTGACGTAACAGTGCAAATGCAATTACCCTGTCATTGTCTCGATAGCCTCAAGATCATCAACAATAGAAGCAACACTGTTAGAATCTGAGAAAGATCATCAACAATAGAAGACTCACAACAACAACAACAACAACAACAACAACAACAACAACAACAACAACAACCAAGCCTTTGTACCAAACAAGTTGGGGTCGGCTAGAAATGAAACCCAACAATTTTTTAAGAAAAGTAATAGAAAATAAGATGAGAGTAAAAAAATAAATAAAAAATACAAATAAAACAAGATTCTACATTTTATTTATTTTAAAAATGGATTAATAAGAAAGAAGATACGAGTAACAAAATTCGAATAAACTAAGATTCTGACATATGAATTGCTAATTTCATGTAGTCCTATCATAAGCCAAATCTCTAGGTATGTCAATAGAAGCCTCAATAGCCTCAAAATCAAATTAAGTTAGTCATTGTCTCGATAGCCGCAAGATCATCAACAATAGAAGCAACACTGTTAAATTCTGAGAAAGATGAAATCTAAAAAAAAAGATCAAATGAGACGCCTGGGCCGTGCGTGGTGCAACATTAGAGGTCAGAGATGCCGGGGCCGCGCTTCACACAATTGAGGGGGCTGCGCGTGGCGCAGCTGGGGGGTTGAAGACTCCGGGGATGATAGAGTTGCTGGAGCCTGAGCACCAATCTGCGCTTGTCGCTGGTAGACTAGAGCACAATTAGTGAATCAAGACGCCGGGGGGCACAGTAGGCGACATCAGAGATGTCGGGGTCGCGCGTGGCACAGCGGGTGACGTCGATGACGCCAGGGCCGCACGCGACACAGTAACCGGCGTCGAGGACGTCGGGGCCACGCCTGACGCAGCGGGTGTCGTACCTGCAGAAAAAAGCCAAGGCAGCTGTAGTGTAGCAGCCTCGATGTGAGTAGAATACAGAGAATCCAACTCTGCGGCAGAAACAGGGGAGGAATTCGAGAAAGTAAGAAAGGACTCGTCTAACATGATGTGTCAAGAGATCAAGATACGGTGAGTGGTGAGATCCAGACACCAGTACCCCTTATGATCGAGAGAGTACCCAAGAAAGACACATCGAGTGAAGTGAGGCGCATTCTTATGTGGAGCTGTAGTGGAAAGGTTAGGGTAGCAAGCGCACCCGAAAACTCGAAGGTGGTCGTAAAGAGGGGTGGTGCCATAGAAGGAAAAGTACGGGGTAGGTGCCTGAATCGTCTTGGTGGGAAGGTGATTAATGAGAAAAGAGGAAGTGTGGAGGGCCTCTACTAAGTATCGAACAGGAATAGAGAACTGAAACATCAGGAACGCATAACATCATTAGTGGTGCGAATCATGCGCTCTGCCTTGCCATTTTGAGGAGAGGTATATGGACAAGACATGCGCAACTAGACGCCATGTGCGAGCAGAAAGTTATAGAGCGCAGAGTTCTCAAACTCGCGTTTGTTATCACACTGGAGAGCACATACAGTGTCTCCAAACTTGGTGGACACCCAAACGAAGAAGTGAGAGAGAGTGACATATGTCTGAGACTTCAAATGTAAGGGAAAAGTGAAGGAAAAATGCGAGAAATCATCAATGATCACCAAGTAATATTTAAAACCGGAAACACTGATAATAGGAGATGTCCATAAATCACAGTGAATGAGATCAAAACTATGCTCAACATGAGTCACAGACGTCAGAAACAGAAGCCGAACATGGCGAGCAAGCTGACAAGCATGACATAAAGACCGATGTGTGCTCCTAGTACACAAGATAATAAACTACTAGACAACTTGGATATAGCATCGACGCCGAGATGGCCAAGTCAGTGGTGCCAAGAGGTGGACGAAGTTGTCGTAGCCAGAGCAAAAGTCAGAGATGCAGCGTAAGTAGGAAGTCGAAGCGTGTACAGGGGGCCTGGGCTATCACATCGAAGAAGAAGATGTCAGGTGGAAAGATCATTCACAGACAAACAAAAAGGATCAAACTCAACGAAAACATTATTATTAGTGATAAAATGACAAATAGAAAGCAAGTTCTGAATGATATCTGGAGCGACAAGAATATTGTTAAGCTGAAAGAAACCCAGAGATCCCGAGTCACCGACTAAGGTGACCAGAAGAACAGACTCATTCTCAACAACGATAGATGAAGGAAACGAAGAGTGAGGAGGGTGGGTAGAAGTGAGTATACCAACGTTGGGAGTGGTATGGTACGAAGCTCCAGAATCAGCCACCCGGTCAGCAGCAGGTGGTGTAAGGTGCATGGTGCTGAATGAAGACGCCAGTGACTAGCGGTCCCACCCCAGGGGCAGCTCCTGGAGTGGTTCCAGCGAATTCGAGTACCCAGTAGGGTATTCCATGCCCCCGTAGGCCTGAGTCGACGACCTACCGACATTGTAGGGGTCCACCATAGCCCGGGTGGGCCATGTACGCCGGCTGAGGACGCGGCTGGCGTGGAGAAGGAAGACCCAGAGACGGTCCAGGCCACATGGAGATCTGTCTAATACATGGGTTGAAGGTGTGGGCCAGGGTGTACCTCCCCGACCGGTGCCACCGCTACCGCCTCCAGTGGCAGGAGCAGAAGCAGAAGTGTTGCCACTACATCAGCACCTCGGCCACTGCGCTTACCGCGACATCGACGATTACCACCCCAGGGCTTGCAGGGGCACCTGGGGCGGTAGACGGAGTAGGTCGTCTCAGCGGTGGTCCTCTAAAAGTAATTTCCCGCGGGGACTGCCCAGAGCGATAGAAGGTTGTGGTAGGCCCGGAGCCATTAGGGCCACCAAATGTGATCTCCTCGAGCTCAAGGTCAGACTGGACCTTCTCAAAGGTTGGTGGCGGCTCCACACCAAGAAGCCACGAATGAAGGTTGCAGTAGTGCTCGTTCAGGCCCTGAAGGACCTGAAAAACAAGTGTGCTATCGACAACCGGCTCGCCAAGGTCGCGCAAAGCGTCAGCCATGCCCTTCATTTCCCTATAGTAGGAGAAGATGGAGACTGTGTTTTGGAACCGCACATTGATGTTTAGAGCTCGAGTCGCACAGTCCCCAAGAAGTGCTGCTCAAGCACAAGCCACGCCCGATGCGCAAACCGACGATGCCATGTAGCTCATTGGAGAGGGACCCAAGGATCCAGACTAGGACTAGGTTGTCCATGTTGATCAAGGAGTCGTCCCACGGGAATCCATCCCGTTGGACGTGGTCCTCAAGACAGTACCGCTTCAACGGGGGAAGGAACACGTTACACCAGCAAGCGTAGGCAGTAGAGTTAGTACTGAGGACGATCGACACAAGCGTCCGGATATTCTAAACTCCAGCGGCCTAGGCACGTGGAGCAGCAACAAGAGATGTTGAGTACACGGAGCGGGCACCAGCATCTGAGGAAGTCTCGTATGCAGCACTCAACGATCAGTGAGCACTCTCCTTGAGCTGGTGAGAAAAGAGCGGCCACAGAAGCACGCTCCTACTCCAGGGCGAGAGCAAGTGCCCGCTCGCGCTCGCGAGAGGCAGCTAGAGCCGCGAGAACATAAGAGGTGTCTGCAATCGTCGTGGTGGTGTTGTCAGCGCCGTAGAGTGGGGCAACGGTCGCGCTATGAGCAGCGGCGGCGCCAACAGTAGGTGCAGTCATCGCCGGCGGGACGGTGGCAGTGGTGTCCACGTCCGACAGGGGCTCGAATCTGGCGATGAATGGGGGAGTAGATTGCCTGAGTCCAACAGGAGTGCCAGCGGGTCTGTCTGGTCCAGACCACGTCATGAAGGTGACGGCAGTGGGGCCAGCAAGTGGGCCGCCGGCTGCCAAACCAGTCGCTGCGACATACGCCCGCCGAGCCTCGGTGACCAGGGGCGTGTCTGCTGCCGGATCGATGGCTAGCGCATCGGCCAGGGGGTGCACGCCGGCTAGGGTGCGCATCGGCCAGTAGGGATCCGCCGGTCAAGGGAGGCACGGCGGTCGGCTGCGGCAGTGGCGGCCGCACGCTGGCTAGGGGGCGCGCGCCGACCAGGGGCGCCGGCCAGACTGAGGGCGCCGACCAGAAGGGAGCTGTCGGCCAGGGAGGGCGCGGTGGCTGACGACGGCAGTGGCGGCCGCGTGCCGGCTAGGTTCGCCGCGCCAGGGTGCGCACCGACCAAGGGGGCCGCACCGGCCAGGAGGGGGGCACCAGCGACGGGAGGCTGGCAGCAACGATGGTGGCTGTGCCATGTGGCGGCAGCTGGGGGAGATGGGGGGCTAGGTTTAGGGTTAGAGCAAGCTTCGTCCCACCCCAGAGCCGGATCTCGTTCCAGGGCGGGATGATCTGGACCATCGCGACGCCGTGCAGTCACCCCACTGACTGCAGGCCTGCACAACACGGCACGACAAACTCCAGCCATGACAGCTGCTACGGCACCGCCAGCAGCAAGCCCAGAAAGTGCACTCCTAGCCGCACGTGCGCTGCTCCACAACGCACCGATGGCAGGTGCCCCCCAGGGAGCAACCCAGCAGTGGGTAAACGATGTCGACCATCTAGTCGTCCTCGTGCTCCAAACAACTGCACAGGGCGGGAGGCAAGCAGCAACAACGTTTGTCTCGCTTTCACAAATGCCCACCGTCGACCGACAGACTGCCGATAGCCGCTCGATAAGGCTTTTGACGGCAGACCTGTGGGCTGGGCTGCAGCGCCATAGGATATGCGGGGACTGCCGAGTCATCATCAAATGACAGAGGGAGCGACGCCACAATCTTGAGGCTGACTACAGCCTACCCGGTCCTGGACCCCAGGTGCACGACGTCTCCCGCTGTGACAGGGGTATGTGACGCCCTCCGCGCAACGCCAGGCATATGTGGAGCCTCCTCCACACCAGGAATACGCTGCGCTCTCTCCACTTCAGGAATATGGTGTGCCTCCGCCACACCAGGCATATGCCGCCGCACCACAACACTAGGCATACGCAGTGCCACCTGGTCATAAGGTCACGCAGCGCCAAACCAATCACCTGCAAGTACTAGTGGAGGGTGTGCATCTCTAGCTCCACACCTGCGGAGAGTGGTGTGGCCTCACAAGTTCTGGCCGCACATGCCGGAAAAGTATGACAGGAGTGTCAACCTGAGTGAGTTCCTGCAAGTCTACTCCACCTCGATCCTAGCTGCGGGGGGTGATGAGTGTTGATGGTCCTTAAGTACCATATTTTGATCATCAATTCACCTCATGATATGCATAAAAGAAACACAAACATAGTGGTAGGGCTATACACTAACCTAATTCCACAAGTGTTGGGAACTTTTTCGGCTAAGCACATTTTCTAGCGATTCCCACGATCAATTAACGTACGAGGACTACGATTTTTTAGTTGTATTGAGGGCTTTAAGTGAGTAGGGGTAGCTGATACTACGGCAGGGATTCGCGAAGAGCAACGCCTTATGATGTTCATGACCAATTGGTCAGCATCTAGCAAGAAAATGGATGCGTGTTAGCGCTGTGGCTTATGACTTTCGAACCCTTTTATGCCTTTGATACCACCCTCGGTAACGCACTAATAGACCCCACCCCCTGCGGATTTGACCCTACCTACACCCGGAGCCAATCCCCTAGCGGTCCTGCCACCACGCCGCAAAACAGGAGCTCGTGTGGAACCTTGGATTTCTGGCGTTTTATATTGCGATAGCTATAAACAGTTCCTTGTTCCCATTAACAAAACATCCCCTTTTTCTTCATGTTCTTTGTCATAACGCTTATTCCGGGACGAGTACTACTTTTTTTACAAAATGAATTTACAAGAAGATGATTTTCCGACCCTGACTACCAATTCCCCGACTACCTCTCTGGCTTATCAATCTAGCAAGCATAGGAAATCCTATTTCGGTAATCTTACCAAACAAGCAACGGATTGAGCAACTAGTGCGAAAGCCGTTGCGCATTAGCGCATCCGTTTTCTTGCTTGGATTCAAAAAGAAAAGGAAGGTTGATTGGAACTAAAAAGAACAAACAGGCAGGCATGCTTTCAATCTGTTGGCTAGAATTTGAGAAATGCACTTGTCAAGAGTACTCTAACAATCGACATCTCCCATCTTCTCAGGATTAAGCACTTTAGCTATCTATTAAGGAAATTGGTCGCTATCCGCACCTTACTCTTACTTTACTATTACGGATTTGGAAGTGGGAAAGCCAACCTGGGCTTTTGAAGATCACTCTTGCTCGTTTCGTTCATAATTGCTTAAAAGGAGAAGTCCAAATAGTGGCTGCGGAAAAGTCAATTCTATCATTCATTTTTCGAATGTTCGAGAAAGGTCATGTACGAAAAGAAAGAATCAATGAAAGAACTGACTTTGATACGAAAGAAAGACTGAATCTGACTATCCCAATTCAGGAAGATGGAAATTGCCGGTTGGGTTAGTCCAAGAAATCTATATACTAGAAGAGTGGGGTAACTTCGCATACCATTCCCAATCAGAGCCCTCGCGGTTCAGAGAGCAGGTGTATGTAGTCTGTGCTGGTGAATGGAAGCCCCCGCCGCAAAAAACAAGCGGCTCTTCCCACGGCTCTGTCACCGTTGACTCTATTTATTATTATGGTAAATCATTGTATCAAGACGTCAATCTTAGATCTTATTTCAGTTCGATACGTCCACCTACGAGACTCACCTTTGGCTTTCGTCTCGGTAGGTGTATTATTCTACATTTTCCCAAAAGGACATTCATTCATTTCTTTCTTCCCCGTCGAACACTACGACTAAAACGACGCAACAAATCAAGACCCGGAAAAGATAAGGGCCGGTGGTGGGCATTTGGGAAAGTCGGGCCGATCGGGTGTCTTCATTCAAGCGAGGGTACAGAGGAAGAACGAAACGAAGTGAGAGGCCGGGGGGCAGGGAAAAGAGTTGAGTCGATCGACCGGGAGAAGCAAAACAAAATCCGGATTTGGCCGAAAAAGATGCAACGTTATGGATACCATGACCGATCACCATCGAGAAAGAAGAATTTTTCTAAATCACTTCGGGTGAGCGGGGCCTTCAAGCATCCAAAATACGCCGGGGTTTTCTACAGGGAAGAGAGATAAAGGCAGGCGACAAGAAGGCGGTCACTTGCTATGAGTAAATAGGGGCCAATGGCTCTTCCTGCGCCCAACTATTCTTATTCACGGGAAAGCCAACCGAAAGATTCGATTCGGACTTCGTAGAGCCGGTGCTGCTACTAATGAGATCAAAATTGATTTTGTTTAACCCGAAAATTTCTTCTTGTATAGATGAATCTATAATAAAGGCATTTTCTACTATTTCTTTGAAAGTGACTCCCTCCGGTAATTTTACATTTCCATTAGTATCCCCCCAAAGCCCCTTCAAGCTGCAGTCAGAAGGAGTCCTCCCGCCAAAGGCAAGACTTTCTCTCGAGAGTGTCGACAGATCTTTCGACTCTTCAATTGCAGCAACAATATACTCGTACTTCTCGGGCAACAAACAACGTATTCTAACCCAACACCAACAGTGGCATCTAGGGTATTCCCTGATCTGATCTGAACTTCAATAACAACCATTGCCTTACGTACCATTGGCGCAGGTTTCAGTTTAAGAATTGGGAAGAGGTTAAGAACCTAGTGGAATCCACTGCGAGGGGTTGTGCTGTCTCCAATCCCACGAGTCCAATAGGAAGAGCTAGTCCTCTTTCTTGTGCTTCAGCCCTATGAGGATATGGTGATAAATGTGGAACATTTGAGAAAATGTGATGTGTCGTTTAGGGGAAGAGCGAGTCTTTCGAAGGCATCTTTCTGAAGGAGGCGCTTGCTTTTTGCTTGTACATGTGCAGGCCGACGTTCTGGCGGATTATCAAGAACAAGGACGTGGAGGAGTTCAAGTCGGACCCGTACCTAGCGATGCTGCTCAACTGCATGCTCTGGGTGTTCTACGGCATCCTCTGCATCATATTCGGCTCGACAATGTACGCCTCCCCGCTCACCATCATGGTACATATACACATACCCATCGCCTTTTTATCTATCGGGTAAGGAAGTTTTCTGGGCAGGAGTAGTTTTAAGTGAAGTCAGTTGTTCAGTCAAGCACTAGGGCATAGTTTGAGTTACGCTTCTCTCTTTCTTTCACAAGAAAAGCTACAATCAGATCTGTTTTTGAGAGACTTAATTAAAGCGGAGGTGGGCAGGAATATAAAATGTAGAGAAGTTGACTTCCACTGTGCTTTATTTGTATGCAGGTGAATTATTACCAAAAATACCAAAACATGCAGGGATGAAACCATGAAAATGGATTTCGACGAATCAAGCGGTGACACGTGGCAACACATGGATCAAATGGCCCACAAACAAAAGAATACGAGGAGATCCAACGGTGTTGCACCCATATACATCAAGGAGGCCCACTTGGAAGCCACCTGGAGGAAGCATTCCGTGAGCGGAGGCTTGACCAGGTCGACCGAACCAGGGGTTCGGCCGACCTCTTCCTGGCGCTAAACTCGGTCAAATGACACGTGTTGGCTCCTCCCGGCTCCCTAGACTCAATGCTGACTGATTCGCGCGTTAATTGTGGCGGAAACCGACCCTTCTCCACCTATAAATAGACCCCCTCAACTCAATTCTAACACACACCAAAAGTTGAGAATAGTGCTACACTCCAAAGGTTTAGAGTAGTCCTAGAGGCTACCAAAGTAGAAGGAGAGTGTGTTGAAGAGTCTACGAGAAGGAGGCTTGGGCTTGTCAAGTACCTCTTCTACACTTGTACCCCTACAAAGGTTTTACTCAATCAAGTAAGCCTTTGTGAATTCAATACAAGTTTGATCTTTTATTCTTAGTAGTTTGCACAAGTAGTTACTTGTGGGTTCACTGCCTTAATTCATTAGAGGCTCTAGTTGTAGCTTTGTGTTCGAAAAATCTAGAGTAGTGATTTAGAACGTAAGCGTGGTGCTTAGGTTATAAATCATCAGTGGATATCTCGTAGACCCACGGATTGAAGAGGTAGGCAGTAGGTGGTGACAGCTCTATCTGTCCTTCGTAATGCTCCACGTTTGACTATGCCATAGGCTCTTGGCGGGAGTCGCCCTAGTATTGCTAGGAGTAAGCCCGTGCCCGAAGCAAGCATCTACTACAAACTACCTTGAATTAGGATCAATACTTTGAATTCCTCTATGTTCCTTGCCTAAGAAACAACTTTGTATCCTTGGGTGAGCTAGTTCGAAAGATTAGCACACACATTCTATGGATTCGATAACCTTGGGAATACTCCTTAAGGGGAAGTGCTACAACTGTATTTCCGTGCACTTGAGTATAACTCTGTGGTGTTAAGAAATACCACCAAGCGGTTCTGGCACCATTGCCGGGGAACGGTTGTTGTTAATCTTCGAACCAAGATCACCCTCGTATCATATCCCCCTTATCTATCATCTTACCTTTTCTATTCTTACCTTGCCACCACCATATAAATGGAGCAACCCACCATTCTTTCTTATCCTGCTCCGAAGGGCAAGTTCTATGAGCCACCGCGTTCGGCGGAATATATTTGTTCAACCAGCTATGGACTTTGCCCTGGCTTTATAGCCATGGTTCGGGAACAATCCTTCTCAGGAACGGATTGTGAAAACCCTTACCACCATCTACGAGAGTTCGAACAACTGTGTTCATGCCTTCTAATCAAAGGTATGACACAGGAAACTCTCAAATGGAACTTGTTTCCTTTTTCTCTCAAGGAAAAAGCCAAACAATGGTACAACCACTACGTTGGGAAGACAAACGGTGATTGGAGTGAATTACGAGACAAATTTTGTCTTGTTTTCTTTCCCATTGCCCGAATTGTTTCCTTACGAAAGGAAGTACTATGCTTCGAACAGATGGAGAAGGAATCCATAGGTGCATCTTTAGACAAATTTTCCCTTTTGAAAAATTATGGCCCAGATTTGTTAATCCCTGATCCAATGCTTTTGCAACATTTATTCATGGGATTGAACAAAGAGTCTACCCTATATCTTGACATTACGACTGGAGGATCTTTCCTCCATAAGACTCCTGAAGAAGGCAAGGATCTTCTAGACATAATTCTAGAAAATTATTCCTTCATTATGGGTCTTAATGAGCCTCCCCAAGAGGAAGTCGTGTCAAGAATGGAGGATACACTCTTGGACAAGGATGGACCCATTTCTTGTTTACCCCAAGCCTTGCCAGAGGAATCCTCTCCCGAACCTGAGAATACAAAGGTAGAAGAAATTCAACCCTCGCAGTTTCCATTTTACTTTGAGGAAGAGCTTTTTGAAGATTATGAATATACCTCGAAGTATTGTTGCTATAGGAAACCTCATTGCCACCAACTCCACCTGAACCACCTGACGGGGTGTTCGTCCATCAGAAGATCAAGGAGTTGACCTCTATCCAGAGCAGAGAGTGGACAACTAAAGTCGAGAACTCACCCGAAATTCTTCGGATGACCTCACCTTTGGCTACCATTTTATGTTCTATTAGAGGGACACCAATGAGAATCCTAT
Organism: Tuctoria greenei; assembly: GCA_036927565.1. Classification (NCBI taxonomy): domain Eukaryota; kingdom Viridiplantae; phylum Streptophyta; class Magnoliopsida; order Poales; family Poaceae; genus Tuctoria; species Tuctoria greenei. The sequence continues at coordinate 168,996,340 of JAYESD010000005.1, read as the reverse complement.
AAAACCCTACGGTTGGAGCAAATATCATTTTTGATTCTTGTGCTCTCGCCATTCTTGGCGATGTGCCGTTGGCACAAACACGCAAATCCTTCCGAGATTCATTTGGAACCATTCTTGAAGAATGTGGGGTTCTGCAACAAGTGTTTGTTAGACGCAAAGATGTTGAGGCTCTCCTAGATTTTCACGTGTCCGAAATCCAAGATTTCGACATCATGATAGCGATTCCCATAGAGAAATTTCTCATTGAAGTTCCTTTGGAAGGAAGCTTCAATATAAATCTTGGAGGGAGAAATTTCTCCATGCCTATTCTGCGTTCAAAGAACACATCTGCAGAATCTCCCATCCAATATGAGCCAATGGAGGAGGTTAGGACTCTTCAATTTTTAGAACCCCATGAAATTGAAGGAGAAGAAGACTTCGTCGAAGAGGAGGATGAATTTTAGGAAGAAATAGAATTGCCAAAAGAAGAGCCCTCCCCAAAACCTCGTGTTGAGCTCAAGATTCTACCTCCCGGCCTACATTATGCCTCTCAAAATGGCGATTTGGAAGCCCCTGTCATGATAAGTGACAAGCTTTCAGATGATGAAACGCTCAAACTCATAGCCATGTTAGAAAGACATAGAGCTGTTTTTGGATATTCACTTCAGGATCTCAAGGGAATTAGTACAACATTATGCACCCATCGTATTCCTATTGACCCTGATAGTGTACCCTCAAGGGAACCTCAAAGGCGATTGAATAATGCGATGCGGGAAGTTGTCAAGAAAGAAGTCTTGAAACTTCTGCATGCCAGAATTATTTACCCTATTCCTCATAGTGAATGGGTAAGTCCACTTCAAGTAGTGCCTAAGAAGGGAGGTATGATGGTCATTCAAAATGAGAGGAATGAATTAATTCTTCAACGGACCGTCACAGGATGGAGGATGTGCATTGACTACCTAAAACTTAACAAGGCAACAAGGAAAGACCATTTTCCATTGCCCTTCATCGATGAGATGTTAGAGCGATTGGCAAAACACTCCTACTTCTGTTTCCTTGATGGGTATTCAGGATATCATCGAATTCCTATCCATCCCGATGATCAAAGTAAGACCACGTTCACAGGTCCTTACGGGACCTATGCCTACTGTCGTATGTCCTTTGGACTGTGTAACGCTCCTGCCTCTTTCCAAAGATGCATGATATCTATATTTTTAGACATGACCGAGGATATCATGGAAATTTTCATGGACAATTTCTCCGTTTATGGAAAAACTTTTGATCATTGTCTATAAAACTTAGACAGGGTCTTACAAAGATGCTAGGAGAAGGACCTTGTGCTTAATTGGGAAAAGTGCCATTTCATGGTCCGGGAAGGCATCGTCCTTGGACACTTGGTGTCTGAGAGAGGGATAGAGGTGGACAAAGCTAAAATTGAATTTATTGAAAAACTTCCACTTCCTATCAATGTTAAGGGAATCCGCAACTTTTTAGGTCATGCGGGGTTCTACCACGATTTATCAAGGATTTCTCCAAAATCGCTAGACCCCTCACCAACCTATCTGCTAAAGAAGCTCCCTTTGATTTCGATGATGAATGCCTTAAATCATTTGATATACTCAAAAAAGGCATTCATCTTAGCTCGAATTATCCAACCTCCTGATTGGATGCTGCCATTCAAAATCATGTGTGATGCCAGTGACTTTGATGTTGGTGTGGTCTTAGGCCAAACCAAAGATAAAAAGCATCATGCAATAGCCTACGCTAGCAAAACTCTGACAGAAGCCCAACTCAATTATGCCACAACTAAGAAAGAGCTCCTAGCAGTAGTTTTTGCTATCGACAAGTTTAGATCCTATTTGGTTGGAGCAAAGGTCATAGTCTACACAGACCATGCTGCTTTGATATATCTGCTTACCAAAAAGGATGCTAAACCCAGGCTAATTCGATGGATTCTTCTACTCCAAGAATTTGATCTGGAAATAAGAGATAAGAAAGGAGTAGAGAATTCAGTAGCAGATCATCTTTCACGTATGGAAGTCACACAAACCATGGACATACCTATCAATGACTTCCTACGAGATGATATGCTCCTCAAGGTGACAGACTCTCACCCTTGGTATGCGGATATCGTGAACTTTATGGTCACGGGATACGTACCACTAGGGAAGAACAAAAAGAAACTCATTTATGAGAGTCGTAGACACCTTTGGGATGACCCTTACCTCTATCGAGTATGCACCGATGGCCTTCTTAGAAGGTGCGTCCCATCAATCGAAGGCACTAAAATTATAGAGAAATGCCATGTTGGCCCCTATAGTGGTCATTATGGTGTTTACCATACTCAGGCAAAGATCTGGTAGAGTGGATTCTTTTGGCCTTCAATGTATGAAGATACCAAGGAATTCATTCGCAGATGTTGGAAATGCCAGAAGCATGGAGGAATCTCTGCTGGCGATGCGATGCCCCTAACATACAATCTCCAAGTGGAATTATTCGATGTATGGGGTATTGATTTCATGGGAACTTTTCCTAGGTCTTATGATTACGAGTATATTCTGCTTGCCATCGATTATGTGTCAAAATGGGTAGAAGCGTTTCCATGCAAAAATGCTGATTCCAAGCAAGCAAGGAAAATGTTCCATGAGATCATTTTCCCACGCTTTGGAACTCCCCGTATGGTCATAAGTGATGGAGGGTCTCATCTCATAGATAAGACCTTCCGCAAATTTTTAAGGGAACTTGGAGTACAGCATAACATTGCTACCCCATACCACCCACAAACAAGTGGTCAAGCAGAAACATCTAATAAACAAGTTATTTATATTCTGCAAAAGACTGTCTTGGAAATGGGAACGGGATGGAAGCAAAAGCTACCCGACGCATTGTGGGTATATCGTACTGCCTACAAGACACCTATCGGCATGTGTCCTTTCCAACTTGTCTATGGGAATACTTGCCATCTTCCCGTAGAATTGGAACATAGAGCGTATTGGGCCATCAAGCAGTGGAACATGAATCTTAACGAAGCTGGAAATCACCGATTGAAGCAAATCTCTCAGTTGGAGGAATGGAGAGATAAGGCGTACCACACTGCCAGAATTTATAAAGGGAGAACCGAAAGATGGCACGATAAGAGGATTACGCCGAAAGAGTTCAAACCTGGAGATAAAGTTTTACTCTTTAACTCTAGGGTTAAACTCTTTGGACATGGGAAGCTTAGAAGTAAATGGGAAGGACCATTCACTGTAGTAGAGACTTCATCCGATGGAGCAATCACACTCCAAGGTGATGACGGTCAACTATTCAAAGTGAATGGGCACCGACTCAAATTATTTCTCGATTCCCAAAAGGATACAGAAAAAGAATTTGATGTGGTAAATCTAATCGATTTCCATGCCATTTCTTTCAATTCTGTTTAAATTCTCCACATCCAACCAATGGGCCCATCCAATTCTTCATCTATGAGGCCCATTTAATCGACCCGAGAAAATATGGCCCGAACGGAGCCAGAAGGGGGTTCATCTAACACCGGTAAAGTTCCCCCTTTAGTTTATTTTGTTGAATAAAGAATTCAGGAAACAAGTGTGGGGGAAACATGTCTTTAATTTACGAAATCTCGACGTGACAAATTAATGTTGCATATCAAAACACGTCGCAACCGAATAGGCAAAACGACCCGACGAAACGGAGGCATAGAAAAGCCACCAGGTGGTCGGTCGAATCCCCTGGTCGGTCGACCTATCTTCTGCACCATACGACTCCGTTTCGCTCTAGAAAATTAGTTTGGATTTCGTATCCCTACTTTTATGCGCTGCCCTGCTGTTTGAGTTGATTTCATATTTTTCATTGCATATCTAAATTGAATCAACTCAACAAATAGAAATAAAATTTAGTACTCAAAAATTTGCTTAGGCTGAAAACTTGAATACTTTATATTTCAATTCATTACCTTGTTTATGATTCCCATAATTCAATAGGACAAACACATCATGTAGGTATTTGACTAGTGTGATATGGTAAATGAGTTCTTTAGAAATCATCCTTTTGCTAGAAATTGATTTTGACATTTGTAACTATTTGAAGTCTTGAACTTTGCCTAAATCTCTCATTGGAAATTTATATACCCACCAAGGCCATATGATATATTCATTGAAAACCAACAAGCATATGCCACTTTGCTTTTCATTGAACTTTGTCAAACCCGTGACCCAATTGAGTGACATGCATGAACTTTCTGAATTGAAAACTCTTGTGCACTCCATTCATGCAAAATTTCTCACATTGAGAGTTTGCATCCATCGATCACCCATCCGCCAAAAATAAACTCCATACAATACGAATGAAAGCCTCTCTAAAAATAAAAAGGAGTAGAAGACATGGCTACAAAAAATAAAAAGCATCCACTCTTGAGAAAGAGTAAGAGTGCTCAAAAAAAGTAGCCATGTTTCATCCTTAAAAGAGAGCAAATTCGTGGGAGTTATCACCTCACCCCTCCATTTCATTCATGTGCACAAGAATTTTCCCTTCACTTTGTTCATTGCATAAGTCTCTCATAGGATCAAGTTTTTGAATTAGTAACATATGAATTGCAAATTTGTGCCACATTCATCCCTACCAAGCTCCAGATATAGCCACTTTTAGTATATGGACAAGAATCGGCAAAACATGCCATGGTGAGGACTCAAACACTTTGAGAGATCTGATAGATTCGGATCGAGAAGGCAAGGGCAAATGTTCCTATGACTTCCAAATATAGCAATTGCCAAATCATTTTAGAAGAGAATGATCCAAGGGAACTTCATTCTAACCATTCTACTTTTCAAACACCCACGATTGATGTGGTAGCCACATACACAAAAGGGGATCCATGAATTCAGGTGTAAGTTGAAATATCTAGTATCCTTATTTTCTACCTTATAGCAAATTCATGACAACACTCTAGTTCTTCTTGCCTTCACTCAAGAACGAGCAAAGCACTAAGTGTGGGGGAGTTTGTTGACGGTCCCTAAGTACCATATTTTTACTGTCAATTCACCTCATAATATGCATAAATGAAACAAAAAACATAGTGGTGGGGCTATACACTAACCCAATTCCACAAGTGTTGGTGTCTATTTGTATGCAGGTGAATTATTACCCAAAACACCAAAACATGCAGGGATGAATCCATGAACATGGATTTCAACGAATTAGGCGATGACACGAGGCACCACATGGATCAAATGGCCCACAAACAAAAGAATACGAGGAGATCAACGGTGCTCACCCATATACATCTAGGGGGCCCACCTGGAAACCACCTGGAGGAAGCACTCCGCGAGGGGAGGCTTGACCAGGTCGGCCAAACCAGGGGTTCGACCGACCTCTTCCTGGCGCTAAACTCGGTCAAATGACATGTGTTGGATCCTCCCGACTCCCTGGAATCAATGGTGACTGATTCACGCGTTAATTGTGGTGGGAACTGACCCTTCTCCACCTATAAATAGACCCCCTCACCTCACTTCTCACACACACCAAAAGTTGAGAATAGTGCTAAACTCCAAAGGTTTAGAGTAGTCCTAGAGGCTACCAAAGAAGAAGGAGAGTGTGGTGAAGAGTCTAGGAGAAGGAGGCTTGGGCTTGTCAAGTCCCTCTTCTACACTCGTACCCCTACAAAGGTTTTACTCAAACAAGTAAGCCTTTGTGAATTCAGTACATGTTTGATCTTTTATTCTAAGTAGTTTGCACAAGTAGTTACTTGTGGGTTCACTGCTTTAATTCATTAGAGGCTCTAGTTGTAGCTTTGTGTTCGAAACATCTAGAGTAGTGATTTAGAACGTAAGCGTGGTGCTTAGGTTATAAACCATCAGTGGATATCTCGTAGACCCACAGATTGAAGAGGTAGGAAGTAGGTGGTGACAACCCTCTCTGTCCTTCGTAATCCTGCACATTCGGCTATGCCATTGGCTCTTGGCAGGAGTCGTCCTAGTATTGCTAGGAGTAAGCCCGTGCCCGAAGCAAGCATCTACTGCAAACTACCTTGAATAAGGATCAATACTTTTAATTCCTCTCTGTTCCTTGCCTACCAAACAACTTTGTGTCCTTGGGTGATTTAGTTCGAAATATTAGCACACACGTTCTATGGATTCGATACCCTTGGGAATACTCCTTAAGGGGAAGTGCTACAACGGTATTTCCGTGCACTTGCGGATAACTCTATGGTGTTATGAAATACCAACAACGAGGTCATCATGGCCAACTACTTCCCTGTGGTCCTGGCCGGTCCAGCTCGGTCATGGCTCATGAACCTGCTCCAGGGGTCCATCACCTCCTGGGAAGAGCTATGCCAGCAGTTCGTGACGAACTTCAGAAGTTCGTATGAGCGCCTCAGCACGGAGCTCCACCTCCACGCTGTTAGACAGCGATCGGGCGAGCTGCTGTGAACGTTCATCCAGCGATTCTCCTAGGTACGGAACACCATTCCGCACATCTTGAATGCATCTGTTGTAGTTGCATTTAGGCACGGTGTGAGGGACAAGAAGATGCTCGACAAGCTCGCCACGCATGACGTGCGTGATATCTCCGAGTTGTTTGCCTTGCCAGACAGATGCGCCATGGCAGTGGAGGGTCGCAACTGGCACGCTTGACCCTCTTCAGAAAGTGGAGAACCCTCACAATCCAAAGCGGAGGCCACCACCAGGGGTGGTGGCATGAAGAATAAGAACGAGGGCCACGACAGGAGTAAGCCGAGGCCCGGAGCTCCCATGGTGGCAGCTGCGGTGACTGGCAGATCCCAAAGCTCGGGCTAGGATAAGCGCCCGCGCCCATCACCTGAGGGTGATGACGCTGACATCGAATGCCCAGTGCACCGGACCAATGGTCACAGTGCAAGTGAGTGCCGGGAAGTCAAGAAGCTCGCGGAACATTTCCACGAGCAGCGACAGAAGTAGCAGCGTCAAGAGAGCGAGCCCTCCCCCTCCCCCCCCCTCCCCCCCTGCCCCCCCCCCCCCCCCCCCGCCAGCGGGAGGGTAAGCAGAAGCTTGAACTTTATGAGGACAAATACGAAGACATGGGGTACCAGGAGCCCCATAGTGTAGTGAAAGCAGTGTTCACGAGTGCTGACTCGAACACTAGTAGCGACTAGGAGCGTCGGAAGCTCCTCTATGTCATCTACGGGGGAGCCTCGGACCCTGCGTCTCAGAACGCGGTAAAAGTCCTGCGACAGGCCATAGCAGCGGTGGCTTCGGCACCAAGTCCGGCTCCCCACAGCTAGTGGATGAGCACTGCGATCGTCTTCGATGCCTCGGACTGCTCGAAGAACATGGCAGGGGCTGGGGTGCTCCCGCTACTCGTAGCCCCAACCATCGCCAACGTGAGGCTCCATTATGTGCTGATCGATAGCGGTGCAGGCCTCAACCTCATCTCCACTGCAGCCTTGCAGAAGCTGCAGATACCTATGACTCGGCTCACGCCTTTGAGCCGGTTCTCGGGCGTGGTCCCAGGGCGGATGTGCCCAGTGGTAGCATCCACCTCAAGGTAACCTTTGGTACCCCGGAGAACTACCGCACGGAGAATATTCTATTCGACGTGGTGGATGTCGAGCTTCCCTTCAATGCCATCATTGGATGGCCAGCGCTATACCAGTTCATGGCCATAGCTCACTACAGCTATCTGGTTCTGAAGATGCTAACGCCATCTGGGGTCCTCAGGGTCCGGGGAGATGGCACTGTGGCAGTGTCAGCCTTGGAGCAACTCCAGGCACTCGCCGCAGGGTGGGCCCTGAACCTGGATAATGCGTTGGAAGGTTGACCAAGTCAATGCTCGTCCCAACAAACCCCACCGCAGCTCCGCGCATGCTGCCCGCCGAAGACGACGTCCCAGTAAAGGTCATCAGGATCGGCTCCGAGGCTGCCCGGACGACCCACATAGCGGGTAACATGGACAACAAATAGGAATTCGCGCTCGTCACCTTCCTCCGGGACAATGTCGATGTGTTTGCCTGGCAACCATCGCAGATGCCCGGGATCCCCAGAGAGGTGATTGAGCACCATCTGAAGATCTACCCCGATGCCCGCCCGGTACAACAGAAGCCCTGGAAGCAGTCTGTTGAGCGTCAATACTTCATCTGAGAGGAGATTAAGAAGTTGCTCCACACCGGCTTTATCTAGGAGTTTCACCACCCTTGGTGGTTGGCTAATCCTGTTGTCATCCCCAAGGCCGGTGGGAAGCTTCGGATGTGCATCGACTACACCAACCTAAACAAGGCATGTCCAAAAGATCCATTCCCACTCCCCACGATAGATCAAATTGTAGACACCACATAAGGCTGTGATCTGCTGTGTTTCCTAGACGCATATTCTGGTTTCCATCAAATACCTATGTCTAGAGATGATGAAGAACACACTGCTTTTGTAACTGTAGATGGCCTGTATTGTTATGTCTCCATGCCTTATGGTATTAAGAATGCTCTCCCTACTTTTGTACGTGCAATGCATAAAACATTTGGGGACCTCATTAGAGACCTGGTAGAGGTGTATGTAGATGACATCGTGGTCAAAATCGAAGACCGCGCATCCTTTCTGGATAGCTTAGTGCAAGTCTTTAGCAGACTACGCCTTACGCGCACGATGCTGAATCCCGAAAAGTGTGTCTTCGGGGTCTCTTCTGGGAAGCTGCTTGGATTATTGGTTTCTCACCGTGGGATCGAAGCTAATCTAGAGAAGATCAAGGCAATAGAACTGATGCGGCCACCGGCACGTATCAAGGATGTACAGAAGCTCGCAGGGTGCCTAGCGGCCCTCAGCCGATTCATCTCAAGGTTGGCGGAACAAGCACTTCCCTTCTTCAAGATTCTGCGGAAGGCAAATCCATTTGCCTGGACAGAAGAGGTGGAAATGGCGTTCCAAGAGCTCAAGAGGCACCTGACGTCCCTCCCCGTTATGGTAGCGCCAGAGCCCAGTGAGCCCTTACTGTTGTATGTTACTGCAACAACCAAAGTGGTTAGTATGGTCTTGGTCGCAGAGCGGTCGGGACCATGTCAGCAACATACACGAGAAGGAGCTCACTACACAGGCACCGAGCCTCAGGCTTCGAACCAAGCCATGGATCTTTCCCAGGGGAGCTCCACAAACCAGGAAATCGCCTGGTCCCAGCCCTCGATGGATGATGCAGGTCCTGGGAGCCGGGAACCCCAGGACCTGGATCCGATGCAAGAAGCACCGGACCTCTCGGACAGAGTCCGGTCCACTCAAAGGCCAGTCTACTACATTAGCGAAGTCCTCCATGAGGCGAAAACAAAATATCAGGAGATACATAAGCTATTGTACGCCGTGTTGATAGCATCGAGGAAGCTCTGACACTATTTCCGGGGCCATAAGATCTCAGCGGTCACCTCCTTCCCGCTGAGGACGGTGCTCCACAGCCCTAATGCTACCAGCAACATTGCCAAGTGGGAAGCTAAGCTAACGGAGTTTGAGATTGAGTTCCTTCCTTGGCATGCAGTCAAAAGTCAGGCCCTGGCGGATTTCTTAGCCAAGTGGACTCCATCGCCTAGCAACCCAGAAAGCCCAGTCAGTGAGGACACATTGTCCGGAGCACCAGTCTTCATTAAAACCCCATGGATTCTTTACTTCGATGGTTCCGCCTAGAAATAGCGGGCCGGTGCCGGGGTGGTGCTCATAGCTCCGACAGGGGAGCAGTTCAAGTATATGGCGCACCTTGGCTTTAAAGCCACCAACAACATGGCAGAGTACGAGGCCCTCATCTATGGGCTGAAGACAGTGTTGACCCGCAATGTCCGCCAGCTCCTTGCCAAATGTGATTCCCAGCTAATTGTCAAGCAGGTCAAAGGGGAGTGTAGTTGCAATGACCCCCAGCTGGCAGCATACTTGCTGCACATCATGAAGCTGGTGAAAGATTTCGATGTGTTGGATCTATGCCATGTGCCCTAAGCTGACAACTCAGTCGCAGATGACCTATCAACGAAGGCCTCCACAGAGGCACTAGAGCCCGAAGGAGTCTTTGCAAGTACGTTATCATGACCAACCGCCCGAGTTGTTGAGCCGGGTGAAAGCGGTGAAGCTAGAACATCGAAGCTAGCAATCCCAGTGGCCCTACAGTCATGATGCCTGCCAAGGTTCCTATTGGCCACTAGTAGCTCCGAGCAGCTGGGCGCCCAAAAACCAGAAGCTCAAGGAGGTCCCGATGCATAAATCTCAGAGGTCCGGGACTACTTGAAAGACAACTACCTTCCCGAGGAACATGTACTGGCAGAATGGATTGTACGGATGGATAAAAGATACACGATCGTAGAGGGGGATCTCTACCGGTATGGTGCCAACGGCATCCTACTGCGATGCATTACCCGGGAGGAAGGCTGCGACTCGCTCGCAGAAATCCATGGAGGTGAGTGCGGGAACCACGCATTGGCACGCACGCTGGTCGGCAAAGCCTTTCGGCACAGCTTCTACTGGCCCACAGCACTCTATAATGCCGCTAACATGGTTAAGAGATGCAAGGCATGCCAGTTCCATGACAAGCAGATTCACACAGTAGCTCAAGCACTGCAGATGATCCCACCCACCTGGCCATTTGCCGTGTGGGGATTGGACATCCTGGGACCTTTACCAAGAGCCGTCGAAGGATTTCGGTACCTCTACATCGCCGTAGATAAGTTCACCAAATGGCCAGAAGCCACCCAGTCGTCACCATTAACAAGCAGTCAGAAGTGAAGTTCATCAAGTCGATTGTCTGCAGGTTCGGGGTCCCGAACAGAATCATCACTGATAACAGGACCCAGTTCACGAGTGCGGCATTCCAAGAATACTGCGAGGACCTTGGAATCCAAGTTTGTTATGCCTCTGTTGCTCACCCCCAGAGCAATGGGCAGGAAGAGAGAGGGCAAACGCTAAGATCCTAAAGGGCCTCAAGACTCGTACAAACTCAACCCTCGAGAGGCATGGTGCAAACTGGGTGGATGACCTTCCATATGCGATGTGGGCTAGCCGGACATCAACTAGTCGGGCTACGGGAGAAACGCCCTACTTCCTGTTGTACGGGGTGGAGGCTGTCCTTCCCCCATATATCACCATGGGATCCCCTCGTTTCCGGACGTACGACGAAGCCACACAGAACCAGTTCAGGCGTGAAGATATGGACCTCGTCGACGAGGGACGAATACGAGCAGCCCTCCAAAACGCACAATACAGGAAAGTGCTCCGGCACTATCATTAGCGGACCGTGCGCAGTAGGGAGCTCAAGGTGAATGACCTGGTCTTGCGGCGTCTGCTTTCCCGTGAAGGGGCAAACAATCTCTACCCCAGTTTGGAGGGCCCCTTCCGGGTCACAGAAGTTTGTTGCCCAGGGTGCGTTCGCCTAGCTACGGAGGATGGGCAGCTAGTGCCCAACCCATGGAATATCGAACACCACTGTAAGTTTTATCCATAGCTAGTGGAAGGGCATTCTATTTTCTTTTGTTATAAAGATAGCATAGTGTCTATAGACAGCACTTGGGTTAACTAAGGTCGGGGGGGAGGTCCCAGTGTCTGCCTTGCTCGGCATGGTCCGATACCCTGAGAAGGTACACTCAGCTCCCTGTCGCCAAGGTCGGGTTGTTCCTCCTCTAAAGTTTGTTCTCTCCTATGAGCGTTATAATGAAGAGATGCTTGCCCAACACTAAAATGTCTTATTCATTTGAAATTATCTTTAGTTCTTATGAATGATGTCATGTATTTGCCATTAGCTCATCACCTAGTGTGGGTGCGGTCAGTTTTTCCCCTCGTCTCTGCAATAGTGGGAGCGTTGCTGTCCGTTTGCCAGCGGGTCACTTGAGGTACTTTCCATGTGGCCAGAACCTCCGAACCCACTCCTCACGTGTGGTGGGTAGCAAGTTCCGGGTACAGAGGCCTTGAGTTAATCGAGCCCCCCACGATGGCAACATATCGTAAGACAAACAACACTAATAGAGAGTGGGCAAAAGATTGACTGGAGAGTGGAATTACATTTTACCTGTCATGTGTGCAGGTCCCTAAGGTTGTAATGCTGGTAAATCCACTCCCGTACTACCGATGATAAGTGTCCACCTCACGGAGAGTAGGCTCGGGGGCCCATCGTTGACGTCCTCCACATCAACAACAGGCGTTGCCAGAGCTTCTGAGCTCCGGCAATTACAGGGGGCACGACGTCGACGTCCTATGTTGATCATGGGTGTCGCTGGAGCTCCTAAGCTTCGATAACCCTAGGGGGCCCAGTGGTGAAGTCTCCTACATAGATATTGGGTGTTGCCGGAACTTCTAAGCTCTGACAACCCCAGGGGGCCCGGCATCGACGTCTTACACTGACAATGGTTGTTGCCGGAGCTCCTAAGCCCCGACAACCCCAGGGGGCCGATGCCCCCAAGACAAGTGTTAGTTCCTATTGGTACATGTACACAATTAAAATTACATAGATATACCAGGGGGCAGGACGCAAAAATATCAAAGACAAAGATCAAGAAGACTTCATTCATTGAAAGATCATCTTACAAAATTGGAAGCATATAGGAGGTGGCAAGAAAGGAAGGGCCTAAGTCCAACGGATAGCTGAGGCAACAGCTTGAGCAGCCTGCTGAACGCTCTCCCAGGCAGCATCCAGCTCTGCCCCGATTGGCCCTTCGACTGCTGGACTCAGGGGGAAGTGGGGGTCGCGGCTCCAGTAACTTGTTAACACGTACTATGCGATGGTCTTGGTCAAGGACCTCCCCTCCGTCTCCAGCTGGTCCGCGATGATGTCAACCACTGCGTCGAGATTGCAGCCAGCGGAGCTAAGAGCCGCCAGCGCTTCATCTAGCTCTGACACTGGGTTAGCCGGACGTACGGGGCTGAAGCCGAACGGTGACAGTGCCCCGTCAGCCCGTCCTAGGAAGTCCCACACCCGCTGGGACTCGGCTGCTCTCGAGCTCCATAACTCCTCCAGAGCCCTCTTGGTGGCCGCCAGTTCTGCACCCTCCTTTGCAAGGCGTTCGGCCACCTTGCCATGCTGTTGGATGCTCTTGGGTAGCTGCCCCTCACGATCAGTGAGCTCCGACTCCTTGAGGAAGATACGGTTTCGACGCTCCGCCAGGTATTCCTCCCGGCCTTAGACTATATCCTCTCTTGCAGAGACGTCGGCCTCTCGCTAGTTGAGGCTTTGCCCCCGTTCCCAGAGCCTGTCCACCTCAAGCCTACACCGCACTTCAAATCTCTTGCGGCTGTCCGCCAAGCTCTGCTCACCCACCGGCAGCTTCCGGGAGAGCTCCTCCTCTCTCTGGCCCAGGTCCTTCCACTTCTCGGTGAGTCCGGCCTCACCCAAGTCGAGCTCCTATCGGCGCTTCTGGAGAGTCTCATGCCAGGCGATTAGACCCCGTTGGGGTTCAACGCCTTCGCATTCCACAACAACCTATGAAGGCGTTGGCATTCTCACCCCACAGCTCGGTGGCATTCCACAGCTTCCTCATATATCTTATGCGCCTTCGCATCGAGAGCTTTAAGGGTAGCCTCTCTGTCGTTGAGAAGCTCACCTTGCTCGACCAGCCGAGTTTCCTCGCCCTTGACCCACTCTTCGCATTGACGGAGCCTATTACGCTCCTCCTCCAGGGCCCTGCGGTTGTGCTCGAAGGACAAAACAACCTGCTACAGGCTGGAGCGAGCGTTGTTGATAAACAGTTCTAGGGGAATGGTCGGTGGACTAGATGGGAGCACCGCTTCCCTCATCTCCACCAGAATGTCCGCCGGCACCTGAGAAGGGCTCCCCCTCGAAGGCAGCAGCACCCGCGGGTTTGAGTCACCTGGGGTGCCCTCCGGAAGTCCCGCAGCACCAGCGGCACGAAGAGGAAGGTTGGTCGAAGCAGCGCCGGTCTCCACCGGACCCTCCAAGGCAGCCACAGACGCTCTCGGTTCAGCTCCTGATGCTCCCAGATCACTGTCCGACAATAGAGAGCCAGGATGTGTACCCGGAGCCTCCACGGCTCGCAGCCCAGGCGCAGGCGTGCTGGACGCCACCGACTGAGGCACCGAAGCCTCAACTACCACAAACTCTGCAGCAGTTGGCGTGGGGGCCGACCCTTCAACTACTTCTGGGTCACTGACTGGAGTCTCTACCGCATCTGGCGTGGCGGTCGACCCCTCAGATACATCCGGTTGAGGCACCGAAATCTCCTTGGAAGATGGCATGGGGGTCGATCCTTCAGCGGCTCCTCGCACCGGAGGTAGAGCTCCCGCTGACTCTAGAGCTGTGCCGGCACTCAGCACCTCCGTTGGGGCCTCAGGGGCTATTGGTTCCAAAACCAGAGCCCCAGCCGCCCCCGCATCAACAACCTGGGTCCTCGGTGCTAGTGCAACCGCACCTGTGGCTGGAGCCACCCCCGAGTCGTCCGGAGCCTCCACAGCTGCCCGAGCAGGAGCATGGACTCGAGCTGAAGCGCTTGCCTGCTCAGCCTCCCGCGCGGCCGTTTGTGTGGGGGCCATCTCTCCCTTCTTGGAAGCACTGCCCATCCAAGATAGAATTGTTTAAAGGGTGACATTGACCCAAAAAAAGAAATCAAAATAAGAGCTGAGTTGTTTACCTTGGGAAGCCCCAAGTACCGCGGAGACAGAGCCGCTTCTAAGCGGGGCCGGATCTGGAGCCCGATGGACTCGATGTGGATGGAGCCCCCGGCCTCCCAGGAGCTTGGGCCGGAGCCGGAGCCTCCTTGGCCGAAGTAACCCCCGTTTGAGTGGGACCTCCGGAGCTTGGTCCCGCACTTGGCGCTGAGGTGGGAGGTGCCCCCCCCCCCCCCCCCCGGAACTAGCGCCTGTCGGAGGTCCCTCAACTGGTTGAGGTGGCCCTCCGGAGGCCCCAACGTGACTTCCGTCACCTCGCACCAGCTTCCTCTTCTGGCTGGAGGGCTCTGCCGGAACATCGCCCTTGTCGGAGCTAGCAACTTTGCCTCCCTCGGCTTGGGGGAGCTGGGGCTGACTCCCCAGAGGCCGCAGGAGCAATGGTTGCAGGAGGAGCCTGCCTCTTCACGACCCCAATGTCATCTAGCATTGGCATTAGCTTCCGGAGCTCCCGGCAGAACTCAGGAGGAAGCTTTAGAGGCGGGAAAGATCCTGGGGTGTCAGGGAGTCGAGTGAGATGCTGGGTTTACTCTGGAATTTCTTCAGTAGAGTCTTCAGAGCTTCGTCCCTCATTTGGGTATCAACATCCCGCGGCGTGAATGTCCACGCAGTCTGTTCCCTGAACTTCAGTGGTGCCCATCTGTTCCTTAGGAAGTTCTCGAAGACCATCTGGGGGGTCACTCCGCCAGCGACGCAACCTTCAATCCTCGCGACAACTGGCTTGTATGCCACCGGTAGCTTTGGGAGCTTGTTCCAGAGGTCAGTATCCACATTTGGAAGGCTCTCTGGCAGGTCCAGCTTCACGTGCCTGTCCACGGTGATGATCACCCACTCCTTCTTCCAATCATCCCACTTGAATGGGCACCGCTTCTGCTTGACGAACTAGTACAACCCGACCATCTCGTTCCCCTTCCCGGTGGTATGCAGGGTGAAGATATTCCGGAAGAGCTCTGAGCTGGGCCGCACTCCCACCCACATCTCCCAGAAGTAGACAAAGATAGCGACCAGCAGAACTGAGTGGGGGTCCAGGAAATGTAGCTAGATGTTATAGAACTCCAGCAACATCATTAGGAAGGACAAGAAGGGGGGGGGGAGCAAGCTGACCATGGCGTATCCTTGGAAGAAAACCATGTCGCTAGCGTTCTTCTTCTTGAAAGGAACTCGCCAAAGCGGATCTTGTCATTGAAGTTGTCATGGGACCACCCCATGTAAGCACATACCTTCTTCAGCTCCTTCTCAGTCTTGATCTTGCTGGCGGGGAGACCCAACTCCATTGCAAAAAGATGGAGCAAGGAAAGGATGCTTGTGCAAGGGCTAGGTCTCAAGGCTGAAGGATGCGAGAAGGCAGTAAGGTTTTGAGTGCAAGTGCGAATGGAGGTGTGAAGGGCTTGTGACCGTTGCTAGTCCCCTTCTTAAGTATACTTCCGCAACATTTGGATGGGAACCGCAGGCACCACGATACTGGAACTACCCGTGCTATGACTGGTGGGTCGAAGTCTGATTCAGCGGAAAGGCTGAGTAGCCATCTCAAGGTAGTCACCCTCGTAGGAGAGAGGTTAAAGCTAAAGGGCGGTGACTTAATGGGCGCGCAGAACCAAAACGAAATTCGTATAGGAACCAGCGCCAGTTGATGGCGCAATATCTGGAGACAAAGATTTTATCCGCCGCATTGAAGGGAAGCCCTTAAAGTCGCAGCACGAAGATTCAAAATGGCCCCACATCAGGTATAAAGACTTAACCAAGGAAGTTCCTCCCCGAGGTGGGCCCGTGGGCCACGGTCGGTGCCTGGCGAACCGGGTACCCCTTGATATAGGAAAGAAGGCACACTGGGCCCCACCGCCCACAGGGGCAAGATCTGACGTGGACCCAGGGTGCCACGTGGCATGCGATGTAGCCACACCTCCCTGCTGAGGGGAGGTCCGACGCTACCACGTGCCCTGCAGCTCCAGGTGTATCTCCCTCTCGAGGGGAGGTCTAGCGCTGCACATGTCCCGCAGCGTTGGGTCCACCTCCCCGCCGAAGAGATGTCTGTCGCGTTCGCTAGATCGGCAGCCTCGGACCTTCCTCCCTGCGAAAAAAAGGTCTGGCGCTGCCACGTGTCAGGCAGCTCCGGACCCGACCTCCCGGCAAAGGGAAGGACCAGACTGGCCACGCGTCAAGCAGCGTCGTTCCTAGCCCATCCTGCGATAGCGGCAATAAAGAGGGACGACCCCAGTGCACCAAAACGGGCAAGATGCGCACGTTCCCTAGGTAATTGGGAGCTCGCACTCATAAGTCAAGAGTTCTGTACCCAGTCCTATGATAACAGGATGGCGCTGAACTACTATGTCGGCGGACGAATGAGAGGCCTCGACAAGATAGACGAGACACCGCCTACCATGATGAGGGGCTATGTGTAGCCCTGCAGCAAGGCATTGTCAGACGGCACATTGAAGCCATTATTAGGGGATAGCATTTACTCCAAAATCTTGGAAGGGATTTGGTACTCCCAAGGCCACTTGTCGGGTCCCAGGTCCCACTTGTAAGCTTGTCAGCCTTAGACTATAAAAGGACCGAGCAGCAACCGACTAAGACAAGCTCTCTGAGACCCAAGCATACACTCGAGCAATACAACACACAAACCTCCGTGGAGTAGGGTATTATGCCCAGGCGGCCCGAACCACGTAAAACCTTTGCGTTCATCATTCTCTGGGCTCAATGTTGCTAGGACTAGCCCCCGAATATAAAACGAACCCCCGCGGGCTGCCTCGGAGCTAGTCCGGGGGAGGTGTCGGTTTAGACACCTCGACAGCAACCTATGCATATCTATACATGTCTAGAAATCATAAAGAATCCTCTATCAATTTCCTATTGAACGCTAATGCAAAAACTTGCAATAACCCGGTCTAAATCGAAGTATCATTTAAGGTGTCGTAACAGTCCTGAATTTGGACAGTTATATAATCAGTTGCTATTTGGATCATAATTTCTAGTAGGATCGTCAAAAGACTTCATAATTTAAATTTATGGAATCCTGAGGATGTGTGTAACAAGTTTGCAATATATTGTTTCTACAAATATCAATGTTTCTCTATTTGAAAATTGTGGACAAAATCAGCAACATACAAAGGAAGCTCTGCCAAATCTCAGTTAAAAATATGGGAACTTGGTCAAACTTTAAAATTCCATATCTCCTCAACCAGAAGTGCTATGAGGGAAAGTAAATACAATTTCGAAAGCTTTGGATGTCCTCCACAAGTTTTCTATTCAACTCAATACCAGAATCCTTTTGTAAGTGGGTGAAATTTGGAAAATTGCAGAAACTGTTCGGAATCAACCAAACTGGACAGCAATATGTGTATTTCTGAATTTGAACCATAACTCGCAGACCTTACATTCAATAGGGTTACACGAGTAACCGTTAGAAAGGTTAAAGAGTCAGCTACAATTTTTGTAATTGGCTCCAGATCTGAATCGGTCATCCACCTATCCCAAATCTAGTTTGAATGCAAGGTGGTCAGTCTGAACTGAACCCCCATTTCTTCTGCATGCTAAATTTTTAGCAAACTTAACAAATTCATATCTTTTGAACTAGTACTTATATGCATACAAATAAATACATTATGGAAAGCTTATTACATTTTCTACAACTTTGTAAATAAGAATATTTCCAGATTTCGAACAGAATGGTCTGAAAACTTTAGATCAAAACTGCTACTTTTTAAGCAGGTTCTGCTGAAAGTGCAGAAAAATCAGCTAGCTTCAAAATAGCATAACTTGCAAACCAGAGATCATCTAGAGCAAAACCAATACTTTTTGGAAATTTATTGAAGTGTACTATAACTTTATTATTCACCTCAAGATCTGATTTCGACATTTGCTGAACCAAAACTAAAGTTGCGTACGGGCTGTTCTGGTTGCAACCAAAACTGAATCAGTGTGTACATTTCGTTTTGGTTAGGTAAATGGTTTTCGACTTCATTTCGAGAAACTTCAAAACCAGCAGGTGTTGTGACTCAACCATTTACTGATGGAAATCGGGTGCTTGACTCGATCCAACCCCAATCTTTTGATGGTCATGGTTGTGCCTTATTTATGTGATTTGCCACGTCACATCTTGTGATGTTGAACGCATGTCGCAATTACTCGCGTGGCATCTCCTCTCCCCATGAGGATTGTTTGAAGTATGCTTCGACATCCTGGTTCAAAAATTTAAGGAGGAAGGCGGGCACTCATGTAATTGTGGTGTTCAACCATCAACCTTGGTTACAACGAGTCGTGTCAACAAGAATTAGATCAATTGAGTTACAACTTCAAGAGGATTCAACCTCCACCACCAGGTTGAGTTACTCTAGAAGAGTGTGACTTCAACTCCACTATAGTAATCAAGAAGGATATCAGTTTCTCCTGCCAGATCGTAGCGAAGGTTAAGTGAAGCATCACTAGAAACAGTAGTTAGTTGTTTTCTCTGGTTGAAGTTACTTCTCGAGTCAACTGGTACCTCTAAGACCTAGTTGAAGATACAATCAAGTTGAGTTCTACATGAACAAGCTTTCGAAAGCTCGATATAATGTGGTATATTAACCACATTCCTTGTCAATCATTCTGTTATGAATTCATTAAGTGTGGTCGAGTCATGAAAGTACGCTACTCATTGAGTGTCTTTCACGACCACGGTATCCAAGCCTTGCAAATCATGAGTTAGTTCTTGAGTTGCGTGTGCGTGGTTCACTTAGTCTTGCTCAAACTATAAAAGCTACTGCACCATATATATGCACCATTTGCACCATACATATGCACCATGTGCACCATACCATGTGCATATTCATTGCACCATACAACATATTGAAAGTGCATCTAGGAATCCCTTGTGTGTTTTGGATGATTTATGACAAACAAATGAGATCCTAACCTATTTGTTTAGATGACCACAGGTTTTAATAGCAAAATAAGCAAAGTGCCAAAAAGAAGGGAGAATGAGGAGCAAAGTGGAAATGAGCTCAAGGAAGAAGAATAGTAGATCATTGTGTATGGAGTGTGTTAAAGAAACACACCCCAAGAGATAAATCATAATTAAACACACACATTGCACAAAGTTATACTGGACTGGACTAGTCTGACTGTCACCAGACTAGTCCGATATCCTCTCTGCACAAAATTGGACAAGTTTGATATCCATAAGACTAGTCCGATACCTCTCTGACTAGAATCGGACTAGTCCTCCCCAGAGCGGATAGTCCTCTAAACACTTCACAAGTCACACAAAATCGGACAAGTCCAATCACCACCGGACTAGTCCGATATTCGTTCTGTTCTAGATCGGACAAGTCCGATATTAGAACGGACTAGTCCGAAAAACCCTCTGACCTAAATCGGACAAGTCCTCCAAGTGCGGACTTGTCACCCAATACACTTAGGGTTTTACATGTCCGGACAAGTCCGATAACTATCGGACTAGTCCGAAGATTTCTAGAAGAGAAATCAGACAAGTCCGCCCCTAGCCGGACTAGTCCGATATTTCAGGACACTTAGGGTTTGCTGCACACAGCACACCGGACTAGTCCGGTGTCCACCACAGAATAGTATGATCTTTCTAAACTCTAATGGTCACTTTTAGAAACCCCATATAAATAGAGGTGCACGGCCCAACTTTAAACTCTCTCGAACCCTAGCACTGTCACACCTCCCAAGAGCCTCAAAAACCACATCTCTCCATGAAATTAAGTACAACAAAGATCAATCCTTTGAGGATTCACTCTAGATCATTGGAGAGACACGTTTAACACTCATTGAGCTCTTGGTTTGATTCTCTAACACGCTCTTGTGATTTCATTGTAATATTTTGAGTGTGTTCTTGGTGGCATTTCGTGTTGTAATCTAGGGGAGCCCTCAACGTGTGAGAAGGCCCCTTTGAATTCGGTTATTCACCCCTTTGTGATAAGTGGAAGAGGATTGGACTTCGTGGCGATCCGACGAGGGTAGGGTTGGAGAAAACCCGGTCCTTCTGTGGACTCCTCAACGTGGATGTAGATTGCCTCTGTGGGAACCGAACGACAGGATAAATCTCTTGTGTTCTTGTTTTGTATTCATCGTTCTTTACATTATATCAATCTAGGGATTCAATTAATCTTGCTCACTTTACATTGAAATATAAAATTTAAGATTGACTTGTGATATACCCTAGTACATAATCTTAGAACACATAAATTACAAATATATTTCCGCTGCTACACCCTAGAATCAAACTTAATAAATCAAACTTGATCAACCCAGTCCCTACACACCGGACTAGTCCGCACTTTACCGGACTAGTCCGATATCTCTGGTTTTGAACTGGTTGTTAAGTGTTGCAGGTTCCGACAAATTTCAAAAAGGCCTATTCACCCCCCCTCTAGGCCACATTCAATAGGTATCAGAGTGGATTCTTCTAGAAAGAGACTAATCGCTCGAAGAAGATCATGTCGGACATGAAGGACATCCACAGGAGCAACAACCAAGAAAAGGATAATGATGAAAAGAACCTCAAGGTGGAGAAGCTCCTCGAAGCCATTCAAGACTTCAAGGACGACGATGAGTAGATGCTAGAACTAAAGGCGCATCTAAGAAAGAAGACACTTTCCAAAGGGAAAGTGAAGATTGAAGAAAAGAAGAAGGGGAGTAGTCACACCGACTACTCCCGATATCTTTTTACTATGATCGTCTCAATTCCAATAATAATCATTATTTGTCTATCCCACTTGGAAAAGCCCCACATTTCGATGGAAGTGATTACTCAATGTGGAGGCAAAATACGAAAATGCATCTAATTTCCCTCAATCCAAGTTTATGGCATATTGTGTGCACAGGGATAGATATCTCGGACGACAACGAAGAGCTCACACCAAGCCAAGAGCATGCTATTCATCAAAATGCTCAAGCCGCAGCAGTAATTACCTCTTCGCTCAGTCAGGACGAGTTCACCAAGGTGGATGGACACTAGATTGCTAAGGAGATTTGGGACACACTGCAAACTGCACATGGAGGTGACCGTCATGTGTGTGAAGCAAAGTTCAAAATGATCGAAGGCGAATTAGGAAGATTCACTATTGAAGAAGATGAGTCACCCTAGGACATGTACAACCGATTGAAGACACTCTTCAACAAGGTCAGATCATACAGAAGTAAGAAGTGGAATGACCATGAGGTGGTAAAGCTCATCCTTAGAGCTTTCATGCCTCGCAACGTCACCCTATGCTCCATGATCAGAGAAAGCCCCGGATACAAAAGGATGACTCCGGATGAATTGCTTGGAAAGATCATCAACTTCGAGATGATGGAAAAACAAGCAAAGCATGTCAAGGAGATTCTCGACCTCACCTCGGCAAAGAAGAAAGGGGTTGCATTGAAGTCCACCCTCAAGCCCCTATCTAAAGAAGCTATGTGACGCCCGATTCTGAAAAATGAACCAAGCTAACGCATATGTGTGCCTAGGATGTTTATCACACATACACGAGTGCATTCACGAAAGAGTATACAAAAAATTACCAAAGAACAAGATTAATTAACCAAATATTATTAAACAAACCATATTATCCTCGAATACAAGCTCTAATGAATATTAATGACATGTTCAACTAGTGCAGCGGAAATAAACTAAATAAGCAAACTAAACAGCTAGGCAGCATGAGCAATAGGGTATAGCACAGCTCCAATCAACACCACAGGCAAAGCTGACGGTAGACACAGCCTAGAACTCTGCATTATCGCCATTAAACTCCCAATCCTGACCTGCAACTGGGCCCCCTCTTGAGCCATTCAGATCCCAGAGTAGTCCCACCAATCATCAACAAACCCAATCTGACTACCCCTTCCCGAGCATCCTAAATGGTCCAAATAGCACTGGCAAAGCCCTAATTATTCAGCCACGCCGCATCCATACTTGGCCTCATGGTGGCACTGTAGTCCTGGCTTATTCTCGCGTGAACCGGTCCTTAGAGCTAAATCAAGCAAACCACCATGACATCCAACCCATCCACATACCAGGCTTGCTTAGACCACCCATTACCATATCATATTATCCAGTTCATGTTAATCATAATCTCATCCATGCATAATTAAATTGAGTGGTATAGTTGGTTTCCCATCCCAGTTGATTAAGCGAAGCAAATGGTAAAAAGCCCTTCCCGACTCTCCACCATAAATTCCAGGCGACAAGGGTGGCCAAACAATGCTAGTAAACTTCCTACCATAGGATTGCCATCAAATTGACACAAGCATGCAATTTTGCAAACAAAACATTTATTTTAAAACAAGATCAATATGCTTCAAGGACACTTGCCTTACTCTTGCGGTTAATTAGGGTCAAAGCCTTAAAACTCTTGGTGCTGGAGATCCTCCGCGGCACTCTCTAGCACAAATCCGTCTAATCCGCACAATAAACATACAAGACAAGAAACAAAATTAAAGAGTGCACAAATATTACTCAATATGACATGACATGCATGATTAATGCAAATGCAAGGTAGAACTTGTTAATTGATTGCTTTTAATGATCACTAACTAGTTCTAATATATTTTAACAAGTTTATACAGGTTTGGATGTGATTAGATCAAACTTTAGAATCAATTCAACACAATTTAGCCAGGAAGACCGGACTAGTCCGCTAGGGACCGAACAAGTCCGCACTTTGCGAGATCAGCAGATTAGGGTTTTCTAAATCGACGTAAATATGGAGATTAGGGGTTGAGTTCTCGTAAGAAAAATAGAATAGAAGGTATACCAGGTGTTTAAAACTCCAATGAATCAAGAAACTTGGAGGTAACACTTGGATTGGTGATCTAGGGTTGGTGATGAACTTGGAGATGAATTGGTGATGAAGAACGAAACTTGGTGGAGATCTTGATCCTCTTTTGTTTCCTCCTCTTGTTCTTATTGCTTGGGATCTTCTCCTCCCTCCTTGATGGTGGCTCTCCACGAACTAGGGTTTGGGTGGGGTGGAAAAGTGACAAATAGATGTCAAGCCAAGGGGTGGGGCTGTTTATATAGAGGTGGAGGCAGGGTTAGATGGATTTTGAGTTTGGGATGAGTAGAGGCCGATGTAGAGTCCCTCATGGGCTCTAAAAGAGTTAGGCACGACGTCCCTAGGCCCACTTAACGTGAAACCCAAGAAACAAGTCATGAAACAAAAGATCAACTCAGAGTCGCGAAATATCGGACAAGTCCGAAAAGGACAGGACTAGTCCGAAGTTGTCCAGAGAGAAAATCGGACAAGTCTAGCCTAAAATCGGACAAGTCCTACTTTAGTCAAAGAGGAAAATGGACAAGTCCGCTGGAACATCGGACTAGTCCGGAAAACCACAGGGACTTAGCAATTTTTCAAGGATTCTTGGAATATCGGACTAGTCCGCACAAAATCGGACAAGTCTGAAAGTTTCCAGAGGCAAAATCGGACTAGTCCTCAG
Source organism: Tuctoria greenei (assembly GCA_036927565.1). Taxonomy (NCBI): domain Eukaryota; kingdom Viridiplantae; phylum Streptophyta; class Magnoliopsida; order Poales; family Poaceae; genus Tuctoria; species Tuctoria greenei. Next base: position 168,972,347 of record JAYESD010000005.1, on the reverse strand, counting down.
CAAAAACGGACAAGTCCGTTTTTAGTCAGAGAGAAATCGGACTAGTCCTCAGTAAAATCAGACTACTCCGCACTTTCCTGTATTTTAAGTGCGGTTTTGTTCCAAATCAATTTTAAATGTTCCGAATAAATTTTAAACTCGTTCCTCTTTATGTGGGTTAATGTTAAACATGTATATGAGTGCATGCAAGGCATGATGCATGAAAATGAGGGTGTTACAAACCTACCCCCCTTAAAATTAATCTCACCCTCAAGATTCGACGCGGAAGAGAAGAGATAGGGAAATTCCTTCTTGAGATCATCCTCCAATTCCCACATCGCTTCTTTTTCTGTGTGGTGCTTCCATTGAACTTTACACCATCTAATAACCTTTTTCCTTGTGACCCTCTCCTTAGTTTCCAAGATTTTGACCGGTTGTTCGGCATAAGTCAAATCTTCCTCTAGTTCCAATTCTTCCATTGGCACTTTTCTTCCGGTACTCTCAAACACTTCTTGAGATGGGAAACATGATGACATCATGGACATCCGAAAGATGAGTTGGCATCTCCAACTTATACGCTACTTCTCCTCTTTTGTCCAAAATCTTGAATGGTACAATATAACGAGGTGCGAGCTTGCCCCTTATGTTAAACCTCTTATGACCTCTCATTGGTGACACCTTGAGGTAAACAAAATCTCCTATTTCAAAGGCTAATTTCCTTCTCCTATTGTCCGCATAGCCTTTTTGCCTTGATTGGACAGCCCTCAAGTTTTCACGAATTATTTGGACTTGCTTTTCGGCTTCTTGCAACACATCCGGACCAAATACTTGAGTTTCTCCTGCCTCATTCCAGAATAAAGGTGTCCTACACTTCCTCCCATAAAGCGCTCCATACGGTGACATTTTCAAGCTTGCTTGGTAACTATTGTTGTATGAAAATTTTGCGTATGGCAAGCTTAATTTTGTCCCAACTTTTCCCATGCTTCAAAGCACAAGCTCTTAACATGTCCTCCAAAATCTGATTGGTCCTCTCGGTTTGTCCATCTGTTTGAGGATGATATGCTGACCTAAAATTCAACCTTGTTCCCAAAGCTTCATGCAATTTTTGCCAAAATCTGGAGGTAAATTGAGAACCTCTATCCGAGACTATCTTCTTAGGGACTCCATGTCGACACACAATATGCTCCATGTATATTTCGGCCAATCGTGCAGCTGTATATTTGGTCTTCACAGGGACAAAATGAGCTGACTTGGTTAAGCGATCCACTACCCAAATTGAGTCATACCCGGACTGAGTACGTGGTAACCAACCTATGAAGTCCATACCGATTTCTTCCCACTTCCATTCTGGGATCCTCAATGGTTGCAATAATCCAGCTGGCCTTTGATGTTCCGCCTTGACTCGTTGACACACATCACACAATGCCACATATTCAGCTATGTCCTTCATGCTATCCCGCCAATAGCTAGTCTTCAAGTCTTTGTACATCTTTGTACAACCAGGGTGAATTGAGTAAGGTGAGTCATGTGCCTCTTTTAATATCGTCTCCCGAATATGCTTCACATTAGGCACAACGATTCTCTTCCCAAGCCATAAGGTACCATGTTCGTCTTCAACAAATCTGAATTCACTCCCTTCTTCGGTCCTATCCTTGATTTCCTTGATCTCTTCATCTGCGGTTTGTGCCTCTCGAATTTCTTGCTCCAAGGTTGGGTTTAACTCCGTCATCTCCATCTCATTTACAAATCTGAGGTTCAACCTTTCAAACTCCTTACATAACTCGGATGGTAACTCTCGAACTGTGAGTTGATGACTTACTCCCTTTCTACTCAAAGCATCGGCCACTACATTGGCTTTTCTCGGATGATAGTTGATCCCCAAATTATAATCTTTGATGAGCTCCAACAATCTACATTGCCTCAAGTTCAGATCCGTTTGTGTGAAAATATACTTCAAACTCTTATGATCCGTATAAATTTCACACCTATGTCCAAGAATATAGTGCCTCCAAATCTTCAATGCGTGTACCACAGCCGCGAGTTCCAAATCGTGCATGGGGTAATTCTGCTCATGTTTGTTCAATTGACTTGATGCATAGGCGACCACTTGACCTTCTTGCATCAATACACATCCATGTCCTTGTCTCGATGCGTCGCAATAAATATCAAAACTCTTGCTCACATCCGGCAGTACCAGAACTGGGGTTGTTGTCAACCTCTTCTTCAACACCTCAAAACCGTTTTGACAAGCTTGAGTCCATTGGAAAGCCTTTCCCTTCATTAGCAACTCCGTCATTGGCTTGGATATCTTGGAAAAGTCCTTGATGAATCTACGGTAATATCCAACCATCCCACGAAAACTCCTTATTTCCTTGACATTTTGTGGCGGTTCCCATTTAAACACGTCTCTCACATTTTCGGGGTCAACCAATACTCCTCCTCCTGAGATGATATGACCCAAAAACGACACCTCTCCCAACCAAAACTGACACTTGTTGAACTTGGCATATAATTGATGCTCCCTCAATTTCTGTAGCGTAAGCCTCAAGTGTTCCTCATGTTCCTTCTCATTCTTCGAGTATATCATAATATCATCAATGAACACCACGATGAACTTGTCCAAGTACTCCATGAAGACTTTATTCATGAGGTACATAAAGTAGGCAGGTGCATTTGTCAATCCAAAAGACATCACGGTGTACTCATCAGATCCATATCGTGATCTAAAAGCTGTTTTGGGTATGTCCGATGGTCCAATCTTCATTTGAAATATCCCGACCTCAAATCAATCTTAGAGAAGACACAAGCACCCTTCATCTGATCACACAAGTCTTCTATGCGTGGCAAGGTGTACTTGTTCTAGATTGTTACCTCATTGAGAGCTTGGTAATCCGCACACATCCTTTGGGTTCCATCCTTCTTGTCCACAAATAGCACGGGCGCTCCACAAGGTGAAGAACTAGGGCGAATAAAACCTTTCTCTAGTTGCTCTTGAATTTGTTTCTTGAGCTCCACTAATTCCAAAGGAGGCATCCTATACGGCCTCTTAGCTATAGGTGCAATTCCAGGTATTAAATCAATAACAAACTCAATGTCTCGATCAAGTGGCATGCTTGGCAACTCATCCGTAAAAACATCCAAAAATTCACACACCACCGGAATCTCCTCAATTGCGGCACCGTCCATATGATTCAACTCCAATTGTTTTGGTGCAGTTTGAGATGCTTCAAATTCTACGGTGATCCCTTCCTCATTGGTCAACTTTACCATCTTCGTGGCACACTCAATAACTCCATTGTGCTTCCTCAAGTAGTCCATAACAAGTATAATGTCCAATCCTTGAGAATCCAAAACAATGAGGTTGGCGGAAAAGTCTACCCCCCTTATTCTAAGGCTTACTTTTGGGCATACTATATTTGTCCTCATCTCTCCTCCAGGAGACTTAACCAATAGAGTAAACTTCATATGAGAGATAGGCAAACTATACTTGGCAACTTACTTTGATGCAATGAATGAATGTGATGCTCCATAATCAAATAACATAGTCGCGGGGTTGGAGTTGGCGAGAAACATACCAATGAGCACGTCATACGCTTGTTGAGCATCCTCCGTAGAGACAATGGTTCACGTTGCCACGAGCAAAATTCTTCTTTGCATGGCCCCTTGTGGTTGTCCTCCATTGGGTCTTGGGTTTTGCCTCGGTGCATTGCATCCTTGACCAAGGCCTAACTTAGGACATTGATGCCAAAGTGTCCAACTTCTCCACAAGTATAACACTTCTTAACCTCCACCAGAATTATTGGGACGAGCTTGGTTTTGAACACTTGCAGCAGGAAAATTAGCACGAGGTGCATAAGGCATTGGAGGCCTAGGTGCTTGCATAACAGGGCGCTGCTGCACAGACTGAGTTGGGCATGGTGCATAACCAGAGCGTTGAGCAGGAATAGAAGAGCTGTAATAAGGCGCATTGGGCGGCGCAAAGTGAGGGCGCACATTACTCCCTTGTTGCTGTCCTTGATATGGCACCTTCCTCTTGTTGTCCTGTTCCATCTCACGGACCTTGTTCTCAACCACAATTGCTTTGTCCACAAGCTTATGAAAATTTGCATAGTCACAATTGAGCAATTGCACTTGAATTTCATTGTTGAGGCCTCTCATGAACAAATATTGCTTCTGGCTGTCCCGGCTCACATCCTTAGGTGCATACCTTGAGAGTTGAGTGAACTTGTTGAGATATTCACTCACACTTGATCTTCCTTGCCTTAAATTCTCAAATACTTGCCTCTTCAAAATCATAACACCTTCCAGCACATAATGGGAATTGAAACTCTCCTTGAATTCCACCCAGGTAATTCTCTCTTGGTTCTCATGAGCATTGCATAGTGAATCCCACCAATCTGCAGCTGCTCTAACTAGTTGATGAGAAGCGAAAAGCAACTTCTCCCAGTCACTGCATTGGATAATAGCAAGTTTCTTCTCCACAGACTTGACCCAATCATCCGCATCCATAGGGTCAGTAGCTTGAGCAAAAGTCGGTGGCCTAGTCCTCATAAACTCTCCCAATCGGTTATGAGGAGGCGGGGGTGGCGGTGGAGGCATGTGGGGCTGATTGTTGATGTTGCTAGCCTGCAGTTGTCCCATAGTTTGTATCATGGTCTGCATGAGCTGGTTTTGCATAGCCAATAGCTGCTCAATGTTGATAGCTCCCTAAGTAGATCCTTGTCAAATGTTGTTCTAAAGCACTCCATTGTTCTCCTCCACATCATTGCCATCCCTCTAGTTGCGAGTCCTCACCATCTGGAGTAATGCAATAGGTAAGAATTAGAAAACGTCCCCAACTATATGCATCAAGGGATATGAAACTAAACAGCTAGCTACACTAGCATAGGTGGACATGGAAATGCTAAGGCATCCCAAAATCCTCTATTAAGCACACAAGCGAACAATATATAGCAAACAACACACCAACCAAAATACATCGATTCCTGAGTGCTCCTATGTGCTCTAAAGTGTCCATTCTATCTAGGCTGCATCCTACGGTCAACCTGGTCTCTGATACCAATCTGTGATGCTCGATTCCGAAAAATGAACCAAGCTAACGCATATGTGTGCCCAGGATGTTCATCACACATACACGAGTGCATTCACAAAAGAGTATACAGAAAATTACCACAGAACAAGATTAATTAACCAAATTTTATTAAATAAACAATATTATCCTTGAATACAAGTTGTAATGAATATTAATGACAAGTTCAACTAATGCAGCGGAAATAAACTAAATAAGCAAACTAAACAGCTAGGCAGCATGACCTAGGGTATAGCGCAGCTCCAATCAACACCACAGGCAAAGCTAACGGTAGACATAGCCTATAACTCTGCATTATTGACATTAAACTCCCAATCCTGACCTGCAACTGTTGGGGGGGGGGATTGCAAGAGTGAGTACATGTCGTACTCAGCAAGTGTTGATAGTATGACATGTGGTTGATTCAAAAGATGACAATAATAATTGCTAAGTGCTGAAAAGTACATTAAAACATTTCAAAAGCAATATATTATATGTATGTGAAGTAAACCCATCATAATCATAAGTAATATCATAATACCAGTCTGAATTCACAACCATCATCAATAATTCCAGATTTCACCATTGCCAATAACCATATTCAATACCAGAAATAAATCCATAACTAACCATAACCATAATACCAACCATAACCATCCCAATATAAGTTCCCTCTAATCATGGAAGTTGTCCAGCTGCTCATAACCAGGAGCACGGCTATCATGATAGTTTTATTAGACACTGCAAAGTTTGTACCACTTTACCCACGTGTTTGTGATTTCATCACCCGTCGGCGACTAAAGAACCTCTCTTATGCCAATTACACTTCCTTTGGTGTATGGCCAAGAGATCACAAAATAGCCTTTTCAAAGTTATTACTAGCCTATTTAGACCCCACTGGGGTTTCACCGGTGGCGATGTCTCCCTCAGAGCACATCTTCAACCAAGGGCCCCCTCTTGAGACATTCGGACCCCAGGGTAATCCCACCAATCATCAACAAACCCAATCTGACTACCCCTTCCCCGAGCATCCTTAATGGTCCAAATAGCACTGGCAAAGCCCTAATTATTCAGCTATGCCGCACCCATACTTGGCCTCGTGGTGGCACTGTAGTCCTGGCTTATTCTCGCATGAACCGGTCCTTAGATCTAAAGCAAGCAAACCACCATGACATCCAACCCATCCATATACCAGGCTTGCTTAGATCACCCATTACCATATCATATTATCTAGTTCATGTTAATCATAATCTCATCCATGCATAATTAAATTGAGTTGTATAGATGGTTTCCCATCCCAGTTGATTAAGCGAAGCAAAAGGTAAAAAGCCCTTCCCGACTCTCTACCATAAATTCCTGGCGACAAGGGTGGTCAAACAACGCTAGTAAACTTCCTACCATAGGATTCCCATCAAATTGACACAAGCATGCAATTTTGCAAACAAAACATTTATTTTAAAACAGGATCAATATGCTTCAAGGACACTTGCCTTGATCTTGCGGTTGATTAGGGTCAAAGCCTTCAAACTCTTTGTGCTGGAGATCCTCCGCGGCACTCTCTAGCACAAATCCGTCTAATCTGCACAATAAACATACAAGACAAGAAACACAATCAAAGAGTGCACATATATTACTCAATATGACATGACATGCATGATTAATGCAAATGCAAGGTAGAACTTGTTAATTGATTGCTTTTAATGATCACTAACTAGTTCTAATAGATTTTAACAAGTTTATACAGGTTTGGATGTGATTATATCAAACTTTAGAATCAATTCAACACAATTTATCCAGGAAGACCGGACTAGTCCGCTAGGGACCGGACAAGTCCGCACTTTGCCAGATCAGCATATTAGGGTTTTCTAGATCGATGTAAATTTGGAGATTAGAGGTTGAATTCTTGTATGGAAAAGAGAATAGAAGGTATACCAGGTGTTTAGAACTCCAATGAATCAGAAACTTGGAGGTAACACTTGGATCTTGTTGATCTAGGGTTGGTGATGAACTTGGAGATGAATTGGTGATGAAGAACGAAACTTGGTGGAGATCTTGATCCTCTTTCGTTTCCTCCTCTTCTTCTTCTTGCTTGGTATCTTCTCCTCCCTCCTTGATGGTGGATCTCCACGAACTAGGGTTTGGGTAGGGTGGAAATTTGGCAAATAGATGTCAAGCCAAGGGGTGGGGTTGTTTATATAAAGGTGGAGGCTAGGGTTAGATAAATTTCGAGTTTGGGATGAGTAGAGGCCGATTTAGAGTCCCTAATGGGCTCTAAAAGCGTTAGGCACGACGTCCCTAGGCCCACTTAACGTGAAACCCAAGAAACAAGTCGTAAAACAAAAGATCAACTCGGAGTCGCGAAATATCGGACAAGTCCGAAAAGGACCGGACTAGTTCGAAGTTGTCCAGAGAGAAAATCGGACAAGTTTGGCCTAAAATCGGACAAGTTCAGCTTTAGTCAGAGAGGAAAATAGACAAGTCCGCTGGAACACCAGACTAGTCCGGAAAAGTCAAGTCCAAAAGTTTCCAGAGGCAAAATCGGACTAGTCCATAGCAAAAACGGACAAGTCCGTTTTTAGTCAGAGAGAAATCGGACTAGTCCTCAGTAAAATCGGACTAGTCCGCACTTTCCTGCATTTTAAGTGCGGTTTTGTTCCAAATCAATTTTAAATGCTCCAAATAAATTTTAAAATCGTTCCTCTTTATGTGGGTTAATGTTAAACATGTATATGAGTGCATGCAAGGCATGATGCATGAAAATGAGGGTGTTATAAGCTAGAGAAGCACAACTAGAAGAAGACAGTGACGACGAGAGCAGTGAATTAGATGAAGAAGACATGATATTGTTCATGAAGAAATTCAAGAGAATAATGAAGAAAAGACGAGGCACCAAATCAAGCGAAAGAAAGTACAAGGAAAGAACAAAGCCAAAGTTGAGGCAGGCATGCTATAACTGTGGTGAGTATAGCCACTTTATAGTTGACTGCCCATATGAAGAGAACAAGAAAAAGACTAAAGAAGCCAAGCCTTAACCCAAGAAATTCTTCAAGAAGAACAAACAAGCTGAACAAGCGCACATTGGGAAAGAGTGGGACTCAAATGACGAGTCCTCATCATCCGAGGAAGAAGAGATGGCTAGCATAGCCATCGAGAAGACATCCAAGATGTCTCTTCCCTAAACTCGGCACAAGGAAGGGAGATGGCACTTGCCTTATGGCAAAGGAAGGTAATTGCAAGGTAACCATTAAACCCACTTCGGTGCATTCCTATTCTAGTGATGATGAAATCAATAGTGATAATGAGGATATGCTTGTTGGACTAGATAGGAAAACTTCCATAAAAATGAAATTTTTACTTGATCAACTTGTTGAGAATGAGAGGTTGATACATCGTCAAGAAGACATGATCATCTCCTAAAAGGTGGAATATGTCGAACTTGACAAGCTTCTAGAACTTGAAAAGGAACGAAGAAATTCACTAGAGCTTGAGTTAGCTTCAAGCAAGGAAACTTGCTTGGAGTGAACCGACTCAAATGCTACAATCAAGGACCAACTTGCTGACCTGATCAAGGTTAACAAGATCCTTGAAGTGCAAGTTGAGTCACTAAAGCAAGGTGAACCTTCCTCCTCTTCAAGTTCACCTTCTCAACCCACTAAAACTGAGTTTGCTCATGCTTGTACATGTAAGAAAGTTGATACCAGTTTGAAGGACAAGCCAACCTCTACAAAGGATAAACATCCTGCCCAAACTAGTCCGGTCGGGGTCCAGACAAGTCCGGTCCTCCGGAAAAGTACGGCCTCTCAGACTAGTCCTGTACATAAATAACAACAGATATTGTTTAGAACCTTCGATGCCTCATATGTCTTAATGAAAAATAATTTTGGCATAGTTTATGCTTATTATGATGGGCCACACCATGAAAATACCAAGTCTCATGTGTGGGTGCCCAAATGTCTTGTAACTAACCTCCAAGAACCCAAGCAAGCTTGGGTACCTAAAACCAAAGCATAATCTGTTTTTGTAGGCCTATTCCTCCGATGGATCTAAATGTGTGCTAGACAATTGCTGCACCAACCATATGACCGGAGAAAGATGAATGTTCGTTGAATATGAGGAAAATGAGGATCCAAACGAGGACATCTACTTTGGAGATAATAGTCAAGGAAAGGTGCTTGGTACCGGTAAAATTGCAATATCTTCTAAACACACACTTTCTCATGTTTTACATGTTGAATCCTTAGATTATAACCTGCTGTCCATATCTCAATTATGTGACAAAGGTTATAAATGCTTGTTCACTAACGAGGGTGTGACCGTCTCTAGGAGGAGTGATGGTTCCATTGTATTCAAGGGTATGTTAAAGGGAAAACTTTATCTTGTCGACTTCAACAAGGACAAAGCCGAGCTTGGCACATGCTTGGTTGCAAAGACCAACATGGGTTGGCTGTGGCATAGACGGCTAGCGCATGTTTGTATGAGGAACCTTCAAAAACTCCTCAAGGGTGATCACATCCAAGGTTTAAAGGATGTTGTGTTTGAGAAAGACAGGGCATGTAGCGCGTGCCAAGCAGGGAAGCAAGTTGGAGCACCTCACCCCGTCAAGAACGTCATGACTACAACAAGACCGCTCAAGCTACTTCACATGGACTTATTTGGTCCAATTGCTTACATAAGCATCAGCGGTAACAGATATGGTTTAGTAGTGGTTGATGATTTTTCTCGCTTCACATGGGTTTTCTTTTTGCATGATATGTCAGAAACACAAGGAATACTCAAGAATTTCTTCAAGCGAGCTCAAAACGAATTCTCATTGACAATCAAGAACATTCAAAGCGACAACGACACAGAGTTCAAGAACACACAAGTGGAGGAGTACCTTGATGAAGAAGGCATAAAACACGAGTTTTCAGCTTCGTACTCCCCACAACAAAATGGAGTTGCCGAAAGAAAGAACCGAACACTCATAGAGATGGCAAGAACAATGCTCGATGAGTACAAAACCTGGAATCGATTTTGTGCAGAAACAATTAACACCGCTTGCCACGCCGTAAATCGACTTTATCTTCATCAACTACTCAAGAAGAAATCCTATGAGCTACTCACCGGTAACAAACCCAATATTTAATATTTTAGAGTTTTCAGTTCTCCATGCTACATTTTAAACAAGAAGCCTAGGACCTCAAAGTTTGCCTCAAAGTCCGATGAAGGTTTCTTGCTTGGTTATGATTTGAACACTTACGCCTATCGTGTTTTCAACAAGACTTCTGGACTTGTTGTAGCAGGTGACGTAGTGTTCGATGAGATTAACGGCTCCCAAAAGGAGCAAGTTGATCCATGTGTACTAGGTAAAGAAGAAGCTCCCTGTCAAGCATTGAAAAGAATGGCCTTAGGTGAAGTTCAACCACAAGAGTCACCTCTACACGTGTATGCGGAAGATGAGCCACAAGAGGAGGTAAACGATCAAGGGGGAGCTCCCACACAAGATCAACCACAAGAATACGATGATAATCAACAAGTCAACAAAGGCAACCACTTAGGGGGAGAAGAAGATAATCATGAAGATACAACGCCTCAAGTGCCACACCCAAGAGTACACCAATGCATCCAAAGGGATCACCTATTCGACAATATCATCGGTGACATCCAAAAGGTAGTAACCACTAAATCTCGTATAGCTAACTTTTGTTAACACTATTCGTTTGTATCCTTTTTGGAACCGTGCAGGGTTGAGGATGCATTGAAGGACCCGGACTGGGTGGTGGCAATGCAAGAAGAATTGAACAATTTCAAGCGGAACGAGGTGTGGGAACTCGTGGCAAGACCCAATGCGAACATTGTTGGCACCAAGTGGGTCTTACACAACAAACAAGATGAACATGGGATGGTGACAAGGAACAAGGCACGACTTGTGGCCAAAGGGTATTCACAAGTCAAAGGTTTGGATTTTGATGAGACCTTTGCTCCTGTAGCTAGACTTGAATATATTGGAATATTACTTGCATATGCTACTCACCATGATTTCAAGCTATATCAAATGGATGTGAAAAGCACCTTCCTTAACGGACTAATCAAGGAGGAGGTGTATGTGGAGCAACCCCCTCGGTTTGAAGACAAAGAGTTCCCCGACCACGTATTTAAATTGGGTAAGGCTCTCTATGGCCTCAAACAAGCTCCTCGAGCTTGGTATGAGTGTCTTAGAGATTTCTTAATTGAAAATGGCTTTAAGATTGGCAAAGTAGATTATAAACTATTTACAAAGAATTTTGACAATGATCTTTTTATTTGTCAAATTTATGTTGATGATATAATCTTTGGGTCAACTAATAAATCTTTTTGTGAGGAATTTAGTAAAATCATGACAGATAGGTTTGAAATGTCAATCATGGGAGAACTAAAGTACTTCTTGGGATTCCAAGTGCGGCAACAAAAGGAAGGGACGTTCATAAGCCAAACCAAGTACACGCAAGACATACTTAAGAAGTTTAGTATGGACAAGGCGAAGCCTATAAAGACTCCCATGGCAACAAATGGCCACTTGGATCTCAATGAAGATGGACCTAGCGTCGACAAAAAGGTATAACGATCCATGATTGGATCTCTACTCTATTTGTGTGCATCTAGGCCAAATATTATGTTGAGTGTATGTTTCTGTGCAATGTTTCAAGCCAATCCCAAGGAGTGTCACTTGACAACCGTAAAAAGGATCTCGAGATATTTAGTTAATACACCCAACCTTGGTCTTTGGTACTCGAAAGGCTGAAAATTCAATCTCATTGGTTACTCCGATGTAGATTATGCTGGGTGCAAAGTAAATAGAAAAAACACCTTCGGTACATGCCAATTCCTAGGGAGATCCTTAGTTTCTTGGACCTCCAAGAAACAAAATTCCATTGTCTTATCCACAGCTGAAGCGGAGTATGTTGCAGCTGGGAGTTGTTGTGCACAACTCCTTTGGATGCAACAAACTCTAAGGAATTACGGTTACAATATGAACTGTATTCCACTCCTTTGTGACAATGAGAGTGCCTTCAAAATTGCCCACAACCCAGTTGAGCACTCTAGAACTAAACACATAGATATAAGAAATCACTTTTTGAGAGATCATTCCATGAAAGGAGATATAGCCATTTCCCATGTCAACACCCAAAAGCAATTGGCCGACATATTCACCAAGCCATTTGATGAAAAGCGCTTTTGTGAACTCCGAAATGAGCTAAACATCCTTGATGCTTGGATTGTGGCTTGAAATGTTGCATACCTGTATGAATTCTTCAAAATATGTTGTTTGGATTGTAAAAATCATCTCTCTCAATTTTCTTCCAAAAACTATGTTAATTATTACATCTTGGTAAATTATGATCATTGCTTGATTGTTGTATGCTTACTGATCATATTCATCAAGATTATTTGATTTGATTTGCCTCCCTATTTTCTAAATATGTACCTTCAAATATATATGAATGGGCTAAGAAATTCTTGCCTAGTGACCACGGACTAGTCCGTGGTTACCCGGACTAGTCCGCCCATGCAGACTAGTCCGCAGAGTGCCGGTTAGGCTAGACTAGTCCGGTAGACCACGGACTAGTCCGATATAGTCCTCTGGAAAAGTTCAGACTAGTCCGGTCATCTCCGGACTTGTCCAATTTTTTGTGCCCATAACCCTAGCTGCCGCCAAACCCTAATTTCTTCACCTCCACTCTTGCCTCACGCGTTCTCTCTCTTCCACTCGAGCTCCCAAGGCGATTCCTTGATTTCTCCATCGGAACTTCGCAAGTTTGGGTGGAATTTGATCGTCATCGCATCGGGATCGAAGTTCTCAGACAAGTCCGGCCTTCAACACCCTCATCTCCAAGTTCCAATAGATTTCTTCAATAATTTTCACTCAAACCCTATAAATTCAAAATTTCTTCATTGTTGATCGAATAGACTAGCATAGTTTACTATATACATGCCTCCTTGATGTATTACATTTATGCTACGCTTGTTGTGCATTAGGAATCAATATTTGTCCAGTCGCTTAGGTTTTTGAGTATGAATACTGGACTAGTCTGTTCCATGCACGGACAAGTCTGTTCCCCCGGACTAGTTCGTGCCTGTACACCAGACAAGTCCAATTTTTCTGGACTCAAAACCTAACTTTTCAATTCCTCAATGCAATTCCTTTCTATCCTTTCTCACCTATGCCTTGTACCATTCATTCTCAATCATGCCACTCATTCTCAGGTCATGTGGAGCTCAAACAATGAAGTTTCCGACTTTGAGGCCGAGATGGACCACGAGGTGGCACCTCGGACCTCGGCGGGTCTTAGCAAGAAGCGCCAAGAGAGACCTTCCGAGCCAGCTCCGTCTCCTCCACAGGCTCGGAGGAAAGTGCTAGCGAAGAAACCGGCCTCCAAGGTGCCAGCTTCTAGGGCTACCACCGGTGGTGGCCCTAGCTCGCCAAGTGCCTGCCTAGCCAAAGGCAAGGGCAAAGGGATAGCGACGGGTCCAGTTGGCCCGTTGAATCTCCATGCTCTGAGGGAAGGGGTCCGGGACCCCACTGAAGAGAAGTCCAACGGGAAGCGTAGTGATTCGGCATCAAAGTTCAGAAGCATTGATTGGTATGGCCGACCGAAGAAAGCTGCCGACGAAAGATTTTGGTGCAACTTCCATTCAGATTTCTACAAATCTGTATATCTCCCAGTGAAGACACCGGTTGTGCATAGTCAATGGATTGATTGGACACATTTTGAGAAGAAGGGCTGCTCTCCGTTCATTGAAGTGGTGCAAGCCATTGAGAGGCATGGCCTGAAAGACCTCTTTGCCTTCAGGAGTAACTGGAATGATGAAGTCATAGCACAATGCTTTGCAACCTGCCATTTCTCAAGTGAAGATGAGGAAAGTGTTACTTGGATGACTCATGGATCCAAGTACGGTATCACCCAGGAAGACTTTGCAAGCCTGCTTCACCTTGACACCTCAAGATCTGACTACTTGATCATACACAACATAGGTGTAATTGAGAAGGATAGGATGAAGTTCCTATATGATCCAAACTCCAAGTTCAACCCCCCATCCACAAAGAACATGAAGCCGTTCTTTGTGGTGCTCAATAGAGTCTTGAGGAAGACCATCGCTCCTAAGGATGGATATGTCAAGAGTGTGCAGGGTTATCTCCGGACATTGATGAGGGTGATAAGCAAGGACCGCCAGTTTGATGTGGCGGACTACATCTGGAATGACATGGTCAACATATCCTGCACACCCAACAGATCTTGTGGGTATGCCCCATATCTGATGTTTGTGATCGAGAAGGTCACCGGGATTGAATTCGTCAAAGATGTGGAGCACCTATCCTTGAGGCCTCAGATGCCTCAAAAGCCAAGTGTCCAGGCTGCTCCCTCGCCGGCCTCCAGTCCTGAGGCACTGGCAAGAAGGACTGAAGATGCAAGAGCTGCCTCTGCCATTAGGGCAGCCCGTCAAAGGGGATCAGCCAGTGGAATCTTCAAATACCTGGCTGCCATCTCCGCTTCCTACAAAAAGGCCGAAGTGAAGGCCCATAAGCTCAACAAGAGAAGAAAGGAAGATATGAAGTATGTGAAGGCAACTGTGAAGTAAATTTGCTAGAAACTGGAGATCGAACCCATTGGGTCTCCAGTAATCTCTGAAGATTCAGACTCAGATTTCACCGAGCTCGGGCCCTTGACCCCCTCCGAGCTTGCCTACATTGGCATTGGGGGCTCGAATGACTCCGCACTTCCTCCTCCTCCTCCTCCTCATCAGGTTGAAGATGAAGATGATGAAGACGAGGATGAGAGGACTGACAGCAAAGAGTGAAGACCTTAGGGCCCTCCTCTCCTTCTTTTTGGTGTCTTGATGCCAAAGGGGGAGTGATTGAGGGGGAGTCTTAGCCTTAGCTGTAGGATGCGAGGAGAGAGATCTCTTGTATGCTTTTTGACTATTTTGTGGGTTGTAAAGCTTTAACTATGTTCTTAAGTTAACTATGGTTCTGTGATGCAATGTTATGATATTTTGAGAAGTAAATGTTGAGTTATGTGATTTTGCTCCTAGAATGACATATATGCTTGCTTTTGATTGATTAATGTCATTTATGTCATTCTCATTGTTTAAAAATACTTAGTTATGCATCCCACCATAAAGAATGCACATATGGATTATGTTTTCACTGCTTGATGTATTTTAGACCCATATGTGCATGCTTTATAAAAATCTCAATTGGTTGTCATCAATCACCAAAAAGGGGGAGATTGAAAGTGCATCTAGGAATCCCTTGTGGGTTTTGGATGATTTATGACAAGCAAATGAGATCCTAACCTATTTGTTGAGATGAGCACAGGTTTTAATAGCAAAATAAGCAAAGTGACAAAAAGAAGGGAGAATGAGTAGCAAAGTGGAAATGAGCTCAAGGAAGAAGAATAGTAGATCATTGTGTATGGAGTGTGTTAATGAAACACACCCCAAGAGCTCAATCACAATTAAACACACACATTGCACAAAGTTATACAGGACCGGAGTAGTCCGACTATCACCGGACTATTCCGATATCCTCTCTGCACAAAATCGGACAAGTCCGATATCCATCAGACTAGTCTGATATCTCTCTGACTAGAATTGGACTAGTCCTCCCCAATGCGGACTAGTCCTCTAAACACTTCACAAGTCACACAAAATTGGACTAGTCTGATATTCGTTCTGTTCTAAATCGGACAAGTCCGATATTAGAATGGACTAGTCCTAAAAACCCTCTGACCTAAATAGAACAAGTCCTCCAAGTGCGGACTTGTCACCCCATTCACTTAGGGTTTCACATGTCCGGACAAGTCCAATAACTATCAGACTAGTCCGAAGATTTCCAGAAGAGAAATCGGACAAGTCCGCCCCTAGTCGGACTAGTCCAGTGTCCATCATGAACTAGTCTGATCTTTCTAAACCCTAACGATCACTTTTGGAAACCCCATATAAATGGAGGTGCACGGCCCAACTTTAAACTCTCTCTAACCCTAGCGTCTTCACACCCCCCAAGAGCCTCAAAAACCACATCTCTCCACGAAATTAAGTACAACAAAGATCAATCCTTTGAGGATTCACACTAGATCATTGGAGAGACACGTTCAACACTCATTGAGCTCTTGGTTTGATTCTCTAACACACTCCTGTGATTTCATTGTAATCTTTTGAGTGTGTTCTTGGTGGCATTTCGTGTTGTAATCTAGGGAGCCCTCAATGTGTGAGAAGGCCCCTTTGAATTCGGTTATTCACCCCTTTGTGACAAGTGGAAGAGGATTGGCCTTCATGGCGATCCGATGAGGGTAGGGTTGGAGAAGACCCAGTCCTTTTGTGGACTCCTCAACGTGGATGTAGGTTGCCTCTATGGGAACCGAACCACCGAATAAATCTCACGTGTTCTTGTTTTGTGTTCATCGTTCTTTACATTATATCAATCTAGGGTTTTAATTAATCTTTCTCACTTTATGTTGAAATATCAAATTTAAGATTGACTTGTGATATACCCTAGTATGTAATCTTGAAACACATAAATTACAGGTATATTTCCACTGCTACACCCTAGAATCAAACGTGATCAACCTAGTCCGTACACACCGGACTAGTCTGCACTTTACCAGACTAGTCCTATATCTCTGGTTCTGAACTGGTTGTTAAGTGTTGCAGGTTCCGAAAAATTTCAAAAAGGCCTATTCACCCCCCTATAGGCCACATTCACATATGACCCATCATATGTTCTTGAGTTGTGTGTGTGTGGTTCACTTAGTCTTTCTCAAACTATAAAAGCTACTGCACCATACGTATGCACCATTTGCACCATACATATGCACCATGTGCACCATACCATGTGCATATTCATTGCACCATAGAACATATGACCCATCATGAAGCATCATTACCAATGAAGTACGAATGATATAATGCATGATAATATTAAAATTCAGAGCAAGATTATGTACTTCTATTCAAACTATTCCAAGGTGTCTAATGACTACAATCATTTCACCATCTTCTTTTGACTTCTTATATGGTTGATCTCTCTTTCATTGAGTGATACCTAGGCAACCGATCACTCAACCTCCCTTGCAACTAAATAGACACTTGAACTTCCATCCTTGAATTGTTTGGGTTCAAGTGCTTTGATTGTTGCAATTATACCGTTCTTTATAGTGTGATCACCGGTTAGATGATCAACCTTGTACAATCTATGATTCTCATTACTTGCAAAGGTTACATTTTATTATCAACCTCGCGAAACTCCTTGAAGTTCCTACAAGTCCTTGACTTGGTGGTATATGGTAACCTTGGTAACCTTGTAGTTACCATATGATTGAGTTCTTTGATGTGTTGGGAGCATGTGAGGAAGCTAAATCCGTAAATCTTCATATGCCACCGCGAAGAGTCTTCATCTTCTATTTCTATTGTTTGAAGATGTTGATATACCCAAAAGCCTTGTAGTCGCCATATCTTCAGTATTCCTGCTATTTTGATCACATAAGAGTGTTGAGTGCCTTGCTACTCTTATGCTACAGCTAAGGGATCCTATGGTTGACTAAACATCTAACGAGGTTAATGATTGATGTTTAAACATCATAAACAACCTTAATTCATGTCAGGGGAATTATCACATTAAGTTGTAAGGACCTATGCAAAAACCAAGCAAGCAACCAATGATCAATGCAAAGATAGTTTCAAACTATCAAAGTGACCTAGAGAAGCAAAGAACAAGTCCTGATTCTTCCAGTCAAGACTAGGACAGGACAAGATGTCATGCCAGTGTAAGAGGACATCGATAAAAGTTCAATAACAGACGTGGGAGTTTTACGACGTGATATTGTCATGTCGAGCATCCTGTCAATATTATCAACCTGAAGACTAGAATCACCAAAAGCAAACTTTAGAATTTCATAAGATGCCTTAAGATAATCACTACTTCGTAGAACCCAAGTCTTTAAGGGCATTATCATTTTCCTTAATCAATGACCCTCTCTTACAGATAGTTCTCTACTCATTTATGCTATTCTACTTGATAGAATCTCGGGACGAGATTCTTTTGAGGGGGGAAGGATTGTAAAAGCCCGCTTTTCAGAAGAACAAAAACGCAAAAATGCGAACTTAAAGATTTTTAAAAGTCGAATTTGCAATTCGAATTCAGATGAAATCATGTTAGTTACCCCATGATCACGAAAATGAGGAATAGTTAAAAAACTTCAAGTATTATCTGGAAAATGTTACATAAACTATTAAAGCTTATGGTGTTACATCAAATTCCAGTTTAACCTCAACATTAGCAACATCGTGGTGTTCCCAAAGAAGATAAAGCCTTGGGTGGGGCCCACTTATCGAGTGGCCCACCAGTCAGCTCTCATCAAACATCGTTTGGTTTCCTCTTCTGCTCGTGCTTATCGGGAACCATCTCGATGTCTGTGCTAAGAAGGCATCACACACAAGCTAGTCTCTGAGGCCATCCTTATCGTTGACCCCGGAAGTACCACATGCTCTCTCTCTACTTCGACTCGTGGTACTGTCGGTACCTTGTGGACCGGGTACCCATAGATACAAGGAAGAGGACGTGCAGGGCCCCACCTCTCATGGAGGCAGGCCCTAATGTAAGCCACGTGACACGAAGCTCCTGGACCAACCTCTCCGCTGAGGGTAGGCCAAACCCCACCACGTGGTCAGTACCTCCGGACCAGCCTCCACAATGAGAGGAGGACCAAAGGTTCTACGCACATCGTAGCTCCGGGCCGGACCTCTCCATTGAGGATGCGGCCAGCGCTGCCACGTCTCCCGTAGCTCCGGACCTGCCTCCCCGGTGGGGGAAGGTCCGACGCTACCACATGTCCTGTAGCTCCGTATCCGCCTCCCCGATGAGGAGAGGTCCGGTGCAGCCGCGTGCCCCGCAGCTCCAGACCCGCCTCCTCACTGAGGAAGGGTCCGGCGCTACCACATGTCTTGCAAGCTCCGCACCCGCCTCCCCGCTGAGCAGAGCTCCAGCACAGCTACGTGTCCTACGACATCTGGCATAGGCCTTCCAGTGGAGGTGGACCCAGGCTCAGCCACTTGGTTAACGGCTACTGGGGAATGGAAGGAAGGAGGAGTAAAGTAAGACATGTCCACTGTGTCCAAGGAGTAACCACGCGCGCCTTCCCTAGGTAAGCAGGGGTGCGCGCTCGTAAGTCAAGAGGCTTGTACCCAGTCTTGTTATGACAAGCCAGAGCCGAACTACTACGTACGTCGAACAAATCAGAGGTCGCAACAAGACAGACGGGATGCGTCCAACCATGATGAGGGGCTATGTGTAGCCCTGCAGCAGGGCATAGACATGTGTCACATTGAAGCCATTGTCAAGAGATAACATTAACTCCCATATCTTAGAATAGATTTGGTTACTCCCGGGGCCACCTGTGGGACCCTGGGACTCACTAGTAAGTTGTCTGGCCTTGGACTATAAAAGGACCATATAGCCATTGACTTAGACATCTTGGCTCAGACCCAGACATTCACTTGGGCAACAACACACCAACCACCGTGGAGTAGGGTATTACGCCCAGGCGGCCCGAACCACGTAAATCCGTTGCGTTCATCGCTCACTGCGTTCGATATCACTAGGACTAGCCCCCTGAAAATACAACGAACCTCCGAGGGCTTCCTCTGAGTAGGTCCGGGGAAGGTGTCAGTTAGACACCTCGACATTTGGTGCGCCAGGTAGGGGGCTATTTTCCTACAAGGATCTTCACCAGCAGTATGGTGAACGCCCGTTCCAATGTTAGTTCCTCCAGGCCACAGCCCCACCAACAGGCGGCGGGTGAGGACCAAGCTTCCTCTCACCCCAGGGCTAGGTCCCGCTCTAGGGCAGGAAGATCTGGACCATCACGTCGTCATACAGCCACTCCACCGAATGTAGACCTGCATAACACAGCACGGCGAACTGCTGCCGTGACAGCTGCTACGGCGCCACCAGCGGCAAGCCCAGAAAGTGCACTCTTAGCCGCGCGTGCGCTACTCTGCAACGCACCGACGGTAGGTGCCCAGTAGGGGGAACCCAGCAGTGGGTAAACGATGTCGACCATCTGGTCGTCGCTGCACTCCAAGCAACTCCGCAAGGCAAGAGGCGAGCGGCGTCGACATTTGTTTCACTGTCGCGTACGCCAACTGTCGACCGACGGCCCGCTGATAGCCGCTCAACAGGTGTCTCGACGGCAGACCTGCGGGCTGAGTTGCAGCACCACAGGGCTGGTGAGGATTGTCGAGTCGTCATCGAATGCCAGCGGGAGCAGCACCGCAATCTTGAAGCTGACTACAGCCTGCCGGGTCCTGGACCCCAGGTGCATGACGCTCTCCCGCCACGTCAGTCGTATGTGGCACCTCCCGCACAGCACCAGGAGCACGTGGAACCCCTTCCACACAAGGTTTACGCTGCACCTCCCCCACTCTAGGAGTATGGTGTGCCTCCACCGCATCAAGAACTTGTCGTTCTGCCTCAACACCAGGCATACGCAGTGCCGCCTAGACATCAAGGTCATGCAGTGCCAAACCTGGGTCCCATAAGCACGAATGGAGGGTGTGCAACTTTAGCTCCACACCTACGGAGGGTGGTGTGGCCTCACAAGTTCTGGCCGCACATGACGAAGAAGTATGATGGAAGTGTCAACCCGAGCGAGTTCCTGCAGATCTACTTCACCTCGATCCTGGTTGCAGGGGGTGACGAAGTCATCATGGCCAACTACTTCCCTGTAGTCCTGGCCAGCCCAGCTCAGTCATGGCTCATGAATCTTCCCCAGGGGTCCATCACCTCCTGGGAGGAGCTATGCCGGCAGTTCGTGATGAACTTCAAAAGCTCGTACGAGCGCCCTAGCATGGAGCTCGATCTCCATGCTGTTAGGCAGCATACGGGGGAGCCACTGCGAACATTCATCCAGTGATTCTCCCAGGTAATGAACACCATCCCACACATCTCAAATGCATTTGTCATAGTTTCATTTGGACAAGGTGTGAGGTTGAAGAAGATGCTCGAGAAGCTCGCCACGCACGACGTGCGCGATGTCTCCGAGTTGTTTGCCTTGGCAGACAGATGCGTTAAGGCTACCGAAGGTCGTAACTGGCATGCTCAACCCTCCTCAGAGAGTGGGGAGCCATCACAGTCAAAAGCGGAAGCTTCTACTTGGAGTGGTGGCAGGAAGAAAAAGAACAGGGGCCACGGTAGGAGTAAGCCGAGGCCCGGGGCCCCATGGTGGCAGTTGCGGCAGCTGGAAGAGCCCGGGGCTCGCGCCAAGACAAGAACCCATGCTAGTCACCTGAAGCTGACAACACTAACTTCATGTGCCTGGTGCACCGGACCAATGGCCATAGTGCAAGTGAGTGCCGGGAGGACAAGAAGCTCGCGAAGCGTTACCGCGAGCAGAGGCAGAAGCAGCAGTGCCAAGAGAGCGAGCCTCCGCACCAGAGGGAGGGTAAGCAGAAGCTTGATCCCGTGGAGGACAAAGACGAGTACATGGGGTACCAAGAGCCTCACAGGGCAGTAGAAAGCCATCTTCACGAGTGCTGACTCGGACACTAGCAGCGACCAGGATCGTCGGAAGCTCCTCTATGTTATCTACGGGGGAGCCACGAACCCCACGTCTCAGAATGAAGTGAAAGTCCTGTGACAGGCTGTGGCCATGGTGGCACCAGCACCATGTCCGGCCCCCCACAACAAGTGGATGAGCATTGCAATTGGCTTCGACGCCTCGGACTGCCCAAAAAACAAGGCAGGGGATGGAGTGCTCCCGATGCTTGTGGCCCCAACCATTGCCAATGTGAAGCTCCATTATGTGCTGATCGACGGTGGTGCAGGCCTCAACCTCATCTAAACTGCTGCCTTCTAGAAGCTGCAGATACCCATGTCTCGGCTCAAACCTTCGAGCTTGTTCTGAGGCGTGGGACCAGGGCAAATCATGCCCAGTGGTAGCATCCACCTCCCGGTAAACTTTGGTACTTCAGAGAACTACTGCACGAAGAGTGTCCTGTTCGATGTGGCATATGAGGTTCAACAACCAAGTTCAGGAGAAATTGTGGTTAAGTTGATCGGGAGGTTGCGCAGCATGTGTGAATCAAGAACAATGCATATGAAGGTATCGTCGACGTCATTGGAAGGTGTTTGAACGTGTGCATGGAGTACATGGACGTGGCTACATGGTTCCGAGGCGTGATGAAGAGAAGTGGACATAAATAATTGGTCGGAAAGGTCCGACCGACTAGGTTATGAACAAAGGCTGCGGCTGAGTCGTGTTTGACTCAAATATGAAAGTTTTGAGTTGGTTATGATAGGATTTCGTGTGGGTCATGAATTTGAGTTGTTTTAGGAATGTGGATACATTCCTAAGGTGTTTGGAAGTCTTAAGATTGCTTCTATTTACGTATGGAAGAGTCTTGAGCAGTTATGGAAAGTTTCAGTTGAATCTGAGTAAGATTCGAGTCCTAGTTACGATTGGGGTGGCCTAAGGCTGGTTATATAAGCAAGGGAGTCCAGAGCTCGTAGTGCAAGACATTGGAGCTGTTCCTTCTAAGTTTTGATCAATAAAATTTGTAGTCTAAAGGAGCTTTCATGCCTTGTTCGTCCGACTTGTTTTCTTCAAGTCTTTCTCATCGAGTTTCTCTACAACACTACATTGCTTTGGTGGTTTTACCATAACTCAAGTTTTACAGATCTGATTGATGTC
Organism: Tuctoria greenei; assembly: GCA_036927565.1. Classification (NCBI taxonomy): domain Eukaryota; kingdom Viridiplantae; phylum Streptophyta; class Magnoliopsida; order Poales; family Poaceae; genus Tuctoria; species Tuctoria greenei. Next base: position 168,949,595 of record JAYESD010000005.1, on the reverse strand, counting down.
ATTCTTTTTGGGTTGTCTTAACATCTTGATTTTCAATCAAATGTGAAAATTTAATGGTCATTGGATTTGTGGTTTGTATATACACGAGTTTCTTTGCAGTATTCCAGAACTGCATTTCTAGTTTGATCTTTTGATCGTAACTTGAGTTTTTCTCGACGGATTTTCGTGATTCTTATTGTGAAGTATTCGTGACTTGATTCTCCACAATATATACTTGTTTAGTTACAATTGATCACCTTTAGATTAGTCGCACACCCGATTTCTGTAACAGATCGTTCTCCTGCAGACGGGTTTTTCGTTGCTTCTGCTGAAAAGTTTTAATCAACCATTCACCCTCCCTGTGGTATCTTTACATGTGCTCTTCGATCCTACAATTGGTATCAGAGCCACGCTGCTCTAATCTTTGTGATTTGCACGTGCTTTTGACTAATCCTCACGGAAAAATACTCGGCAAAACCTTGTGTGTTTGATGGTATTGATTTTCAGGTTTGGAAGGCACGCATGGAAGAATTTATCCAGGCGCAAGGCTTCACAATATGGGAAAAAGTGTACAAGCCCTACGATGTGCCACTGAACGATCATGTCATGGCTACAAATTTAAGAAATGTCGACAACAACAACAAAGCCCGCAACATGATAATCCAATGACTAGCGACTTAACTGTGTTGCACACCTCCGATCAGCGTACGATGTGTGGAGAGCACTTTGTGACTACCGTGAAGGATCAAACACGATCAAGGGGGTAAAGCAGGATATGTTCAAGAAAGAATACATGCGCTTCGAGATGCAACCCGATGAGTCCATTGATGACCATTTTGCTCACTTTAATAAAATACTCAGCAACTTGCGTAGTGTCAATGTTAAATTTTTAGATGCTGAAAATGCTAGGCAATTGTTAAGTGCATTAGACATGAAAATTTGGGAGATGAAAGTGACATCTATTCATGAATCTACAGTCATGAGTACACTTACATTAGATGTGCTATATTCTAAATTGAAAACTCATGAAATTGACATAATCTCATGTAAGAACCCCAACAAGTCTCTTGCATTTGTTTCTCAATGTGATATGCCTAGCTCCGACCAATCTTCATCTAGCAATACACTTGCTTTGATGTCTTCACTAACCCTGGAACAGATTGAAGAATTTTTAGAAGAGGACCTAGCACTTATCTCTACTCGGTTCTCAAAAGCATTGCAAAAAGTGAGAACTAGAAGGAGAAGAAGCTCCGGACCTCAACGATGCTTTGAATGTGGTAAGACAGGACACTTTCATACACATTGCCCTAACCTTTGAGGTCCATCTACCCGTGATGAAAAGCAGAATAATGTCAAGTCCTCTTCTGGCAACATCAACAATAAAAAGAAGGGTTTTACAGGACGCAAACTGATAAATAGTTTCATCACTGCAATTTAAATAATTGGCTCAAGTGATGTAGACATTGGAAGTGACGAAGATGAAGATGATCTGGCAAACTTTTGCTTCATGGCGAGCAAATCAAAATCAAGTATGGAGGATGCAGAACACAAAAGTGACAACGAAGGGGTATCTCCTACTTGTGATGAAATGTGTGATGCTATTTCCCGTGCAACTGTTATTGTTGAGAGAAAGGACAAAAAGCATAGGGACAATGCTGTTAAAATATAATCACTAGAATCTGAAATTAATCGTTTGAAAACCTTGATTCTTAGTGATGATTCTTGTTTCTCATGCGATTTAATATATGAACAATTGTCATCCTTAAGAAATGCACATTCCTCCACTCTTAATAAACTTGAGTTAAAGATTGAAAAGAACAAATAACTTGCTGCACTTAATGACAGAAAATTAAAAGATGCTTCTTGTTCTATAATTGATTTGCATTGTTCTGCCTGTAATGATCTTGAAAAGAAACTAAAAGATGCTATGAATGAAATTTCAATACTGAACAATTCTTTACGTGCTCATGAAGTTAAATATTGTTCTAATTGAAAATTAAAAGGAAAAACTTCATGTGAAAACTGCCTAGAATTGTCTAAGAAACTTGATGACATGAATAGGACACTAGAGCAGTTTTGTATTGGGAACAAAATCTAAACTTGCTATTGAATTCATCCAAATCTTGCAATGATAAAACTGGTTTAGGTTTTTATTATAATGCTCATGCTAAAGCACATCCTCGTAAAATTGTAAAGTCATTAGGAAGTGGTTTGATAAAAACAGTTCCTAAACCAAAAGAGGTGTTTTTTAAATCTGCAGTAGTATTGCCATGCTCGGATTCAAATAAACATATTGCATGCTCATCTAGACATGAACACAAAGTTAAATTTCTTTATACATATTGTGGTAGAGATGGTCATGTCATAGATTTTTGTTATAGACTAGCTAAACAACATAAAAAAAAAGAATGCAAGCTAGATCTTATAACTCTAATGAAAAATTTGCTGCACATACTAAATCGAATGTCAGGAACATGCAACTTGTTGTTATGAGTCAAAAACATGCAAAGTTTACCTCTGAAGCTTCAGTTTTTACCTCCGAACATTTTGTTTTTGCCTCCAGAGCTACTGATTTTTGTGCTACACAAGTCACACCTTATAGGTTAGTAGTTAAGAACAAAAAATCTCAAACTTTGACTCATAAACCTGCTGTTTTATCTCAGCTTTCCCGTGTTCTTCCTGCTGCACGTCGTGTGACTTAGTACTGGATTTCTAAATGCCTTTTGACTAACCCCAGTATTGAGTCATCGACGTATTGTTCTTCTATGCAGGTTACACGCTTGAGGAAGGAGAACATTTGGATTGTTGATTCAGGTTGCTCAAACCACATGACCGGTAACAAATATTGGTTCTCCTCCCTCTCTTTCGTGTCACATGTAGAGAATGTTACTTTTCCCGATAATTCTTCAACTCCTATAAATGCTAAGCGTTCGGTTAGAGTAAATGATCACTAAACCTTGAAGGATGTGGCACTTGTTAAAAATTTGAAATACATCTTGCTTTTCGTTTTACAACTGCTATATGAAAATATGGAAATTATATTCACTAAAAATTGTTGCAAAGTTTAGATTCAAATTGTGAGCTTATTTTTAACATGTCTCAGTTTGGAAGATGTTCTAAAGCTGATTTTGATATGTCTTCCTCTAAGCATAGGTGTCTAGTTGCTAATAATTCAAATGACTTATATTTTTGGCATCGTAGACTTTGTCACATAGGCTTTGATCATCTAACGGGTGTTAGTGCTCTTGATCGCATACGTGGGCTGCCTAAGCATAAAGGGGACAAAAAAATTGTGTGCTCTTCTTGTTGACATGCTATGATGGTTGCAGGTTCACATACTCCTCTCACAATGATCATGACAACTGAACCGGGTCAACTTTTGCATCCTGACACCGTAGGACCTTCACGTGTTCAATCCTTCGGAGGTAAATGGTATGTTCTTGTGATTGGTGATGATTATTCTAGATACTCTTGGGTTTACTTTATGGCATCTAGGAATGAAGCTTTTAGTCACTTTGGGACTTTATTTCTTAGATTATCAATTGATCACCCATGATCTTTAAAAGCAACTAAAAGTGATAATGGAACCGAATTTTAAAATCAATCGTTTGATCACTTTTGTGCTGAAAATGGAAAAGATCATCAATTTTCTTCACCATATGTACCTCAACATAACGGTGTTGTAGAAAGAAAGAAAAGAACCTTAGTTGAGATGGCTAGGACTATGCTTGATGAATATCAAACTCCTAGGAAATTTTGGGCTGATGCGATTGCAACCGCTTGTTATATCTCAAATCGTGTTTTCTTGTGCGCTAAGCTAGGTAAAACACCATATGAGCTCCGGTTTGGACATAGGCCTAGTCTTACACAGTTTCAGGTCTTTGGTTGCAAATGCTTTGTTAAGAAACATGGTAATCTTGATAAATTTGAACCTAGATCCATTGATAGCATGTTTCTTGGTTATCCATCTCATACTAGAGGCTACCGTGTGCTTGTACTTGATATTAACAAAATTGTGGAGACTTGTGATGTGTCTTTTGATGAAGCTAGCATAGGTACTAGCTCAAACATTGCATGTCCGGATCTATATCCACAGGGGGAGAGCATTTTCGTTGAAGATGAGAAAGAAGTAGAGCTGCTGCCCGAAAATTCAGCAGCTAATGACTTTGGTTCAGCTCTGGATGTTGATTCTCAACCAGCACCAACAACCACCATTGCTGATCCAGATCATCCTCAAGTCACAAGCTCATCGATTTGTGATGAACATGAAGAAGAAGAAGCTTGTGAAGTGTATACTCCCCTCAAGATTCTCAAAAGTCATCCTCCACAACAAATGATTAGAAGCTTGCACGAACGAGTCACATGGTCCAGGTTTTGCGATCCAAACTCTCACGTTCATTTTGCTTTTGTTGCTTCTTCTGAACCCAAAGATATATCACATGCACTTAGTAATGAATCTTGGATTATTGCCATGCAAGAAGGGTTAGAAAATTTTGAAAGAAATAATGTTTGGAAACTTGTACCTCCACCTCAAGGTCACACTTTAATTGGAACTAAATGGGTGTTTAAAAATAAACAAAGTGAGGATGGAGTTGTGGTTATGAATAAGGCTAGATTGGTTGCTCAAGGTTTCACACAAATTGAAGGTCTAGATTTCGGTGATACTTTTGTTCTTGTTGCTCGATTAGAAGCCATAAAAATTTTGTTAGCTTTTGCTGCATCTAAAGGTTTCAAGTTATATCAAATAGATGTTAAAAGTGCTTTTCTTAATGGCTACATAGATGAGGATGTTTATGTCAAGCAACCACCAGGTTTTAAAAATCCAGATTTTCCTAATCATGTTTACAAACTATCCAAAGCCTTGTACGGTCTCAAACAAGCTCCTAGAGCATGGTATGATAGGTTAGAAACATTCTTACTTGAAAAGGGATTTACCATGGGCAAGGTTGATAGAACTCTTTCTGTGCTTAAGCATGGCAATGACTCATTATTCATTCAAGTGCATGTGGATGATATTATCTTTGGTTGTGCTTCCCATGATCTTGTCTCCAAGTTTTCAACTATGATGAGTTCAGAATTTGAGATGAGTATGATGGGAGAACTCACGTACTTTTTGGGGCTGCAAATCAAGCAAACTGAGGGAACCTTTGTGCATCAAATGAAGTATACAAGAGACCTTCTTAAGCGCTTCAACATGGACAAAAGCAAGCCTCTTCGGACACCAATGGGAACAGAAACGACACTTGAACTTGATGAAAATGATGAACCCGTGGATCAAAAAGAATATAGAAGCATGATCGGATCACTTTTGTACCTCACGGCATCAAGACCGGACATACAATTCAGCATATGTCTTTATGCACGGTTTCATGCTTCCCCACATGCTTCACATCGTCAAGCCATCAAAAGAATTCTTAGGTACTTACATGGAACTCAAGAATTTGGCATTTTTCTTCCTTCTTCATCAACCATTACTTTGAAAGCTTTTTTGGATGCTGATTTTGGGGGTTCTAGGACTGATAGGAAAAGTACTTCCGATGCTTGTCATTTTCTTGGTAATTCACTTGTTGCTTGGTCCCCTAGAAAACAAAGTTCAGTTGAACAATCCACAGCCGAATCTGAATATGTAGCTGCTGCTAGTGCTCGCTCACAAATTCTTTGGATTGTCCAAACACTTAAGGACTATAGGGTTGATATAGATAGTGTTCCATTATTTTGTGATAACACTAGTACCATTTGCATTGTTAAAAACCCCGTGCAACATTCTAGAACTAAGCACATTGACATTAGGTATTCTTTTTCTCTGTGATAATGTTGAAAAGGGAAACATAGTGTTTCACCATGTAGATACCGAACAACAGTTGGCTGTCATTTTTACAAAACCTTTGGATTTCACTCATTTTTGTTACATTCATAGTGAAATAGGGGTTATGCATCCTCATGGCTTAAATTGAGGGGGAGTTTTGAAACTTCGAAACTTTATGTATGATTCTGAATTTAAAATAATATGAGCATAGTATTTCATACATATATGACTTTGTTATTCCTCTTACATGCTGAAAGTTCTTACTACATTACTCATGTTATACATTTTGTAGTTTTTGCCATGACTAGTAATTGAAATAATTACTTATACTAAATATAGTCATGATCGAACTTTCTTGCTATTTTGAACTTGTTGCATGCTCAAAAGTGCTTTTAATAATGAAAAAATAATCAACCAACTATCCACATGTTGAGCTTTTATGTTCAAATGAAAAAATGAGAAAAGATCAAGAGAATATGCACGCATCGCACTTCTTCTTTTGAGATGGCTTATCATTGCACTTAGATATGAACTTGGAAGAAGTTGTGTATGACTAAAATCATGTCTTAAGCTTCTGATTGTCAAATGACATAGGCTTGGCTTGGTTCGTTAGAATAAGACTGATGCGCATATATTCTCTTGCAAATTTCATACAACAAAATTTGTGTTTAAAAAAAGGAAAATTGCATAAACAAGTATTATGCCTTTAGGTTTTGAAATAGCTATGTTTGTGAGATCATGAATTGCTTAAATTGAAAATTACATTTGATCTCTAGCATGGCTTACACTACTTTATGTATCTCATTATTGTGATAGTGTAAGTTACATGATAGTATGACTTGGATGAGCTTTGTTCTATATATGTTATAATGTGCTCATAACAAATTAAAATTTCTCTTTTGTACCTTGCTAAATATATTGTCAAAGGGGGAGTAGTATGCAAGGGAGAGAAATAAGTATAGGGGGATAAATTTATTTCTATATTATTTTATTTTCAGAAAAGGAGGAGAAATTGTTTTCAAAACTTTTCATGTGAATAAGCCAATGTTCAGATTTTAAGTTGTGTTGCCAATGCATTCCTCAAGGAGGAGATTGTGAGACCTATGTGTGCTGAATACATTGGCTATGGTGATAAAAGTTTTGAATACTACCAAAACACCTTTATCATCAAGGTCCGAGCTCCAGCAAGTTCCGATGATAGGTTCGGCTTGTTTTGGGTAGCTCCGGAAAGGTCCAATGTAAGGTCTGACTTTTTTGTCTATGTCCGACTAGCATTGGTTAGCTTCGGCTCTAGGTCCGACTAGCTTTGGTAAGCTCCGGCGCTAGGTCCGACTAGCTTTGGTTAGCTCAAGCGCTAGGTCCTCCTAGCATTGGTAAGTTCTGGTGCTATATCCTGATAGTCTTGGTAGGCTCTGGTTCAGGGTCTGGTTAGCTTTGGCAAGGTTCGGAGCTTGACCGCAGTTGTACTTCTTTTAATTTGCAATGTTTTGAACTTGTTTTGGATAATGGAAAGTTTTCTTAGTATTCTTTTACTAAGTTTTTGGCGTGTTTTGGTGGTTATGGCTAATATCATTTCGTTATGGTTTGCAACATGATTATGTGAGGTGCTCACGTAAGGTGTTGTGGTTTCGGAACTAATGAGAGTCAAGTTGTGAACTTGTGCTTGAAAGTATTGGTTGTTTATTTACGTGCAGGTGTTGCTTGAGTTCAAGACATGGATGGTGACGGGATACATTGAACTAGTCTTAGGGAGAAGATGAGGTTCAACAACCAAGTTCGGGAAGAATTGTGGTTGAGTTGATCAGGAGGTTGCGCAGCATGTGTGAATCAAGAACAATGCATATGAAGGTATCATGGACATTGTTGGAAGGTATTTGCACGTGTGCATGGAGTGCATGGACGTGTCTACGTGGTTCTGGGGCGTGATGAAGAGAATTGGACATAAATAATTGGTCAGAAAGGTCCAACCGACTAGGTTATGGACTCAGGCTGCGACTGAGTCGTGTTTGACTCAAATATGGAAAGTTTTGAGTTGGTTAAGATTGGATTTTGTGTGGGTCACGAATTTGAGTGTTTTAGGAATGTGTGATACGTTCTTAAGGTCTTTGGAAGTCTTATGATTGCTTCTATTTGCGTATGGAGGAGTGTTGAGCTGTTATGGAATGTTTCGGTTGAATCTGAGTAGGATTTGAGTCCTAGTTAGGATTGGGTAGGCCTAAGGCCTGGTTATATAAGCAAGGGAGGCCAGAGCGTGTGCTGCACGACTTTGGGGCTGTTCCTTTTGTGTTTTGATCAATAAAATTCGTAGTTTAAAGGAGCTTCTGCTCCTTGTTCGTCCGACTTGTTTTCGTCAAGTCTTTCTCATCGAGTTTCTGCACAATACTACCTTGCTTTGGTGGTTTTATCATAACTCGGGTTTTACAGATCCAATTGATATGATTATTTTTGGGTTGTCTTCATAACTTGATTATATATCATCTGTGAAAATTTCATGGTCATTGGATTTGTGGTTTCTGAGCTACATGAGTTTCTTTGCAGTGTTGCAGATCTGATTTTTCTTAGGTAGAACAGATTGACCTTAGTTCGATCTTTCGATCGTAACTTCAGTTTTTCTTGACAATTTTCTGTGATTCTTGTTGTCTTTTCTTTGTGACTTGATTATCTACAATCGATACTCATTTTGTCACGATTGATCACATTTAGATTAGTTGCACACATGATTTCTTAATAGATTGGTTTTCTACCGAGGGGTTTTTTATTGCTGCCGCTGAATAAGTTTTAAATCTACCATTCACCTCCCTCTGGTAGGTTTTCACGTGCTCTTCAATCCTACAATTGGTATAAGAGCCACCGTGTTGTAATCTTTGTGATTTACACATGGTTTTGACTAACCATCAAGGAGAAATACTCCGCATAACCTTGTGTCTTTAGTGGTATTGATTTTCAGGTTTGGAAGGCACGTATGGAATCTTTCATCCAGGCACAAGGCTTCGCAATATGGGAAAAGGTGTACAATACTTACAACATGCCGTCAAATGATCATGTCACGGCTACAAACATAACAGATGTTGACAACAACAACAAGGCTTGCAACTTGATCATACAAGGATTAACTCAATGCAACTTCGACCTGGTTGCTCACCTCCGATCTGCACATGATGTGTGGAAAGCACTCTACGACTACCATGAAGGATCCAACACATTCAAGGAGGTAAGGCAATACATGTTCAAAAAGGATTACATGTGCTTTGAGATGCAACCGTGAGTCCATCGACAATCTCTTCGCTCACTTTAATAAAATTCTCAGCAACTTGCGTAGCGCCAATGTTAATTTTTCATATGCCGAGAATGCTAGGCATTACTAAGTGCATTAGACATGTCAATTTGGGAAATGAAAGTCACATCTATTCGTGAATCTACTGTCATCAGTACACTTACTATAGATGTTCTATATTCTAAATTGAAAACTCATGAAATTGACATAATCTCACGTAAGAACCCCAACAAGGATCTTGCATTTGTTTCTCAACGTGACATGCCTAGCTCCGACCAATCTTCATCTCGTGGAAGACTTGCTTTGTTGTCTTCTCTAACCCTTAAACAAATTGAAGAGTTTCTAGAGGAAGAACTTGCACTCATCTCTACTCGGTTCTCAAAAGTATTGCAAAATGTGAGAACTAGAAGGAGAGGAAGTGCAAGACCTCAATGATGCTTCAAATGTGATAAGACAGGACATTTTCCCACAGATTGACTAAACCTTTCAGGTGCTACTTTACGTGATGAAAAGCAAACAAGGAGGAAGCACTCCTCTTCAAACAACAACAGGAAAAAGAAGGGTTTTACAGGACGCCAATTGGTGAATAGTTTTATCTCCGCAGTTCAAGAACATGGCTCAAGCGATGTGGACATCAGAAGTGACGAAGATGAAGATGATTTGGCAAACTTGTGCTTCATGGCGGGTGTTGGTACCCCGCATACTGGATACCCCTTGGAACTGCAAAAAGTGCAAAGGAACTCCACGTATCTGAGTTGAAGACCTCTGAAGGCCCTATGTGTCACTTGTAACCAAACATGCCTCCCTAATATGGTTAGTCCCAGTGCCGCCATGTGTATCATAAAACCAGAGCTACAATCCCTACATGTTAATGCTCCAGATTGGATACCTGTGCGGCACCCCCGGACCTAACCGCCGACAGAGGCAAGCTCTGGTACCGACACGTGTACCACAACACCAGATCTACTCGTCCAAGACGGTAAGCTCCGAAGCTGCCACGCGTCCAACCTCCGGACCTTCAACCTCAACAGGCAGATTGGTGGACCTCCAACAGCTCAGACCTTCAAGGGATATTAAAGGCTTCAAGAGCTAATTATGTGTCATTCATGCTATCTTAATGACACATGATCAGAGGACCCTTAATACTAGTAATGCCACTATTAAGGCGCGTTACCACGCTATTAAGGGGAGGGGGGGGCGGACACACACGCTCAAGGGGTGGACACACACGCTCTATGGGCGGACACACACGATCATGGGGCTCTCTCCGGCTCATACACTCAATACAACAACAACAACACACCCGTGGAGTAGGGTATTACCCTCAGGCGGCCCGAACCACATAAATCCTCTTGTCTAGTCACAATCTTGTTCTGAACCTCTGCGCGCCATAACCGAACTAAGAAACTTTGTGGGCGGCCAATGGTAGTACCGGGGGAATTGCCGGAACCAGACTCCGACATTTAGCGTGCCAGAAAGGGGGTGCCTGAGGTTCAATGATGGTAAATTCTGTTGCCGCATCATCCAACGGTAACCACTCTGAGCAACCTACTGGAGGTAATCCCTCCAACATGCAGCAGCCAGTAGGTGCTGTAGCCCCAATAGAGGTCATGCCACCGCCGCCCCCGTCTACTCCGGTGATCGAGATGGGGCGTCTGCGTCGATCACTGCATCGATGAACAACAACCCCGAACACACGCTTATTGTTGCGCGTGCTCTTCTCCAACGTCCACCACCTCCAGGAGCACCCCAGGGTGCAATAGAGCAATGGAGAGCTGATGAGGATCATATGGTCGCAGCAGCAGCCGATGGCATCAGCAATCAAGGTCCTCCCCCCTTGGGGTGGGCCCCATCACAACGTCGGACCTTGTCAGGTAGACTCGGTCCGCAAGCATCACAGCATAGGAGACGTGCTGCATCTCAACAGGCGACGTCGCTGCCTTCCGGGGCACAACGTACTCACACGGTAACAAGAATTTCGACTCATGACCTCCAGGCAGAGCTTGATCGTGGTTACCGGCAACAGGACGACCACGTCCACATCGAGTGTGCTCGCGAGAGGCTTGGCAGAGTCCTGCTCCTGAGGGAGTAGGAGGAGGCTATTCTGCCTTGGTCATGCACCTACGCATGGTCAGATGGCCGCAGAAGTTCCGGCCTCACTTGCCAGAGAAATTTGACGGGACTGTCAACCCCATCGAATTTCTTCAAATCTACTCCACCGCTATCCTTGTGGCTGGGGGCAATGAGGCCGTGATGGCCAATTATTTCCCTCATGCTTTAACTGGGACCGCCAGGTCTTGGTTCATGAGACTTCCACCTGACTCCATCAACAGTTGGGCGGAGTTGTGCCAACAGTTCACCGCCAATTTCGGGAGCTCATACTCCCGAGCAGACACGGAACTGGATCTTTTTGCTGTCAAGTAAAAAGGGGGTGAGTCCTTGCGATCCTTCATCCAGAGGTTCTCTTAGGTACAAAATAACATTCCTTCTATCTTAAGCGCTTCTGTTATTGTAGCATTCGGGTAGAGCGTTCGAGATAAGAAAATGCTGGAGAAGTTGGCGACCAAGGAAGTCACCAGTGTCATGAAACTCTTCAGCTTGGGAGACAAGTGCGCCAAGGCAGCAGAGGGCCATGAAATGCACTCCCAACCACCTCCGGAGGCAAACAAAAAATCCTCCAAGGGTGAAGCCACTACCTCCGGGAGTTTCAAGAAGAAGAAAAAGTCCAACGACAAGAAGAAGTCGTCGGCCTGCACACCCACTGCTACAGCTGCCGCAGCTCCAGTTGGCCGAGGGCCACACCCTTAGAAACGACTGCGGCCGTCGTCTGAAGACAGTGGCAGCTCCAAGATGTGGTGTCCCATACACAAGACGGACAGGAACAACCTGGAAGACCGCCGAGAGGTCCAGAACCTCGCCGAGCGCTACAACAAGCGCTGGGAAGAAGCTCCTTTCTGTCAAAGGGAATGAAAACAAAAAGTCGACGAAGCTCTGGCTAAAGAGGAGTTACGCTTTTAGGACCCCAAGAAGGTCTTGAAGGATGTTTACACCTCTGTTAATGACAACTCCGACCTCTTTGACAACGAGCGTCAGAAAACTATGAACACCATCATTGGTGGTTCATGGGACATCACTTCTCGTCTTGTCCTCAGGACAATGCGGCTCGACGTGGCCTCTGTAGCTCCCACCACCAGGGCGGAGCCTCATCAGAAGTGGATGGATACTGCCATCACCTTTGATGCCTCGGACTGCCCTCAGAACATGATCAGAGCTGGTCAACTTCCGCTGATGGTATCTCCGACCATCAATAACATCTAGCTTCACCACGTAATGGTGGACGGAGGTTCGGGGCTGAACCTCATAAGCTTCGAAGCCTTCGTCAAGCTTCAGCTCCGACCTTCGGACCTTCGTCCCTCCCGACCTTTCTGAGGAGTAGGTCCGGGGGCCATAAACCCACTCAGTGCCATTACTCTTCCGGTGACCTTCGGAACTCGGGAGAATTTGAGGACTGAGAAGTTGTTCTTCGACGTGGCACAGATCAACTTGCCATTCAATGCCATCTTGGGCAGGCCAGCTTTATACAAATTCATGGTTGGTGCTCATTATGGCTACTTGGTGTTGAAGATGCCAACACCGTCAGGCGTTCTCCGGATTCACGGAGATCGCACCGCCGAAGTTACTGCTCTGGAAGAATTCCACGCGCTTGCTACAACGCAGGAGGAAGAGTCCAGAAAGGAGCAAGCTCTGAAGCCCCCGAGCATTCGTCATTGAGGCTCAACTTCTGCACCTCGTGTGCAACCAAGCGGCGACACCGACATTCCCATCAAAGTCATCCAAATTGGTTCCAACGCTGCTCAGACCACCCGTATATCGGGGGGTCTGAACGACAAATAGGAACTCGCGCTCATCACTTTCCTCCGGGCTAATGTCGACGTGTTTGCCTGGCAACCGTCACAAATGCCTGGGATCCCTAGGGAGGTGATTGAGCACAATCTGAAGATTTATCTTGACGCTCGGCCTATACATCAGAAGCCTCAGAAGCAATCAGTAGAGCGACAGAACATCATATGTCAAGAAGTGAAGAAGTTGCTCGAGCTGGTTTTATCTGGGAAGTCTTCCACAAAGCCAGTCGTTGTACCTAAGGCCGGCGAGAAGCTTCGGATGTGTATCGACTACACAACACTGGATAAGGCATGCCCAAAGGATCCATTTCCACTACCTGGAATAGATCAGATAGTGGATTCCACCTTCGGGTGTGAATTACTGTGTTTCCTAGATGCATATTATGGGTATCATCAAATCAGAATGTCTAGAGAAGACGTAGAGCATACTGCCTTCATCAAAGTAGATGGATTATATTGTTACACTGCCATGCCATTTGGTCTAAAAAACGCTGCTTCAACGTTTGTGCGAGCTATGTACAAAATTTTTGGAGAGCTCATTAGAGATGTAGTGGAAGTGTATGTCGATGACATTGTCGTCATGATCAAGGAGTCATTTCTTGACACCTTGCAAGCTGTCTTCGACTAGTTGCGAATTATACGCACAAATCTAAACCCAGACAAGTGTGTCTTTGGGGTTAGCTCCGGAAAGCTTCTTGGATTCTTGGTGAACCAACGAGTAATAGAGGCGAATCCGGCGAAGATTGAAGCTATTGACGACATGCGGCCACCAGCTCGCATCAAGGATGTCCAGAAGCTGACTGGGTGTCTAGCTGCCCTCAGCTGGTTCATCTCAAGACTGGCGGAACGGGCGCTACCCTTCTTCAAATTATTGAGGAAGTCTGGACCATTCCGATGGTCTGAAGAAGTAGAAAAGGCATTCCAAGAGCTGAAGCAGCTCCTCACCACTCTACCAACTTTTGTAGCTCTGAATCCTGGTGAGCCACTTCTGCTTTACATTTCAGCAACTAACGAAGTTGTCAGCATGGTCCTGGTTGAGGAAATACCAGAACCATACCCATTTCAGGAATCCAGACCCCTCCGGGAAGCTTCGGAGCTACCTGAAGGCGAGTCTGGGTCCCAGCCCCCAGACCCGAATCCTCAAGGTGAGAAGTCAGAGGATCATCCTCCTTCAAATGAAGGAGTTACTATTGTTGAACAAGAAGATCCGGATCCTTCCGGGAGGGTCCGGGTCACTTCAGAGGAAGCTCCGGGTTGCTCTAGCAAGAACCAAGAGGTCCCCGAAAAAGGTCCGGACCCCTCCAAGAGTGTCCAGGTTGATGAGGAGGAAGCTTCGGGCCCCTCCGGGAGGTTCCGGACAGTTCAGAGCCCAATGTAATCCATAAGTGAAGTACTTCACGATGCAAAGACTCGGTACCTAGAGGTGCATAAACTGCTCTACGCAGTTCTTATCGCCTCTAGGAAGCTTCGTCACTACTTCCAAGCTAACAAGATTTCAGTCGTAACCTCTTATCCACTGCATGCAATCTTGCATAACCCAATTCTACCGGGAACACCGCAAAGTGGGCAGTGGAATCGGTCGAGTTTGATATTGAATTCATCCCAAGACAAGCGATCAAGAGTCAAGCATTGGCAGACTTTGTGGAAGGATGGATCCCCTCTCCATCAAATCCTCGGGACCCCAGTGAGCAGAAGCCGGAACCTAAGGTTTCGGTCGTCAACGAGCCTCACTGGACTCTCTACTTCGACGGCTCCGTGCAGAAGCAGGCGGCCAGATCTGGAATCCTTCTCCTTGCTCCGACCGGTGAGAAGGTCAAATACATGGTTCACCTTCACTTCATGGGGACCAACAACATGGCGGAGTATGAAGCACTAATCTATGGGCTCAAGGTGGCACTATCATATGGTGTCAAGAAGCTGTTGGTAAAGGGTGATTCGAAGCTCATTATAAAACAAGTCAAAGGTGAATGCTACTGCAACAACCCCCAACTAGCTGCATATCTTCTTGAAGTTTGGAAGCTTCAAAAGGATTTCGAAGTCCTGGATCTTTGCCATGTCCAGCGTCTCAACAACGCTGAAGCTGACGAAATCTCGACGAAAGCTTCAACCGGAGCTCCGGCTCCCGACGGAACCTTCGTGGAGATTGTCAAGAGCAACAGCTCAGCCTGCCGAACTGAGCGAAGGGGGCGAGACCAGCACCACGAAGCTGGCGGTCCCGATGGCCCTGTTACCATGGTGTCCATCAAGGGTCGTAGGTGATGCAGGAAGCTCCGAGCAACCCATCACGCAAGACTCAGAAGCTCTAGTTAGCTCCGATGCATGGATCTCAGAGATCCGGAGCTACTTGAGAGACAACATACTTCCTGAAGACAATGTATCTGCTGACCGGATAGTCAGATTGGCTAAAAGATACACACTGGTAGAAGGGGATCTCTACCGGCGTGGTGCCAATGGCGTCCTAATGCGGTGCATTACAAGGGTAGAAGGCCGCGAGCTCCTCGCGGAAATCCATGGCGGCGAGTGTGGGAACCACGCGTCTTCCCGCACGTTGGTCGGTAAAGCCTTCCGCCATGGTTTTTACTGGCCTACAGCACTCTAGGATGCAACCGAGCTAGTGAGGAAATGTGGAGCTTGCTAGTTTCATGTGAAGCAAATTCACACAGCAGCTCAACCTCTACAAATGATAACACCAACATGGCCATTCGTTGCGTGGGGTATGGATATTTTGGGACCTTTCCAAAAAGCCATTGGAGGTCACAAGTACCTGTATGTCGCCATCGACAAGTTCACCACGTGGCCGGATACAACTCCAGTTGTGACAATAAACAAGCAATCAGCTATCAAGTTCTTGCAGTCCATAGTATGCAGATTTGGAGTCCCAAACAAGATCATAACTGACAACGGGACCCAATTTGCAAGTTCTGCATTCCAAGGATATTGCGAAGACCTCGGCATTCAAGTCAGCTACGCTTTCGTGGCTCTTCGGCAAGCAATGGCCAAGCTGAGAGAGCAAATGAGGAAATCCTAAAGGGACTCAAGACGTGCACATATGAGCGCTTGAAAAAACATAGAGCCAACTGGATCGAGGAGCTTCCGCCCACCTTGTGGGCAAACAGGACAATTCCAAACTGGTCAACTGGAGAGACACCCTTCTTCCTGGTGTACGGAGCTGAAGTAGTCCTTCCTCCGTAAATCACCTTGGGGTCACTCTGGGTCTGGACCTTCGACGCAGCCACACAGGACCAGCTCCAGCGTGAAGACCTTGACCTCGTTGAAGAGGGAAGGTGTCGAGCAGCTGTTCAAAATGCACGATACCACCAAGCGCTGCGGTGTTATCACCAAAGGCATGCGCATGGCCAACAGCTTGAGGAAGGCGATCTGGTGCTACGGAGAATGCAAACTCGAGAAGGGTTAAACAAACTTTCCCCCAGCTGGGAAGGACCCTTTCGAGTAATCAAAGTATCCTGTCCCAGATGCGTTCGCTTGGCAACCGAGGATGGGACACCGCTCCCTAATCCTTGGAACATTGAGCACCTCCGTAAGTTTTACGCTTAATATCACAGAGTTGAGTCTGTAATTACATATGATGTATATTATAGTGTCATTGTACAGAGACGGGTAGCTCCTCCGGTGGACAGCCGGACCTATCCAGGAAGGTCCGCAAAGTTCAAGCAACACTTGACACAATCTCAGAACTAAAAGTGTAGCTAGCTACCCTGGGTCGAACAAGAAATGTAACACACTTAGCTTGGTTCCGTACCCTAAGAGTGTACTTGTCTCCTCTGTACCCCGTACCTATAATGAAAGACATCGATATGTGAAAACAGACTCCGCGTGCATTTATTTTGTACAGGCTCATTCTTTTTTATTTTTCTCTTTCTTGTCTATAACAAAGTTGTGCAATTCTTAAGAAGCTTTAGCTCGAACAGTTCATATATAATTCAAGTTGCATTGTTATTTCTTTCGGGTCTTAACATCGTTGAATGGCCTACTCGCCTTAACACCAAGCCGATCTAGGTCCAGAGTGTGCTATCGACTAAGCCTGGTCCTGCACCCTAAGTACGCCAATCTACCTACACCCCGGCAGGCCTAAGTAAGGTGAGTCCAGAAAATTATTGGACCTGGAGAAAATAAACAAACGCGCTTGATTGTATATAGAATTGCTGTCAACCTAAAATTTCATATGGGAATAGTAAGTCGCAAATGAGTTATAGATAAGAAATGGATTTTACTGTTTGTCTTGACTTCAGTGTGCGGGAAAAATTAAAATCCCACGATGATGGTGGACAATGCCGGAGCTATCAAAGCTTCGACATCGCCCAAGGGGGCCATGATAGTGGGCGTCGCCGGAACTATCAAGTTCTGACAAATCCAGCGGGCCAGTCGTCAACGTAAAGAAATAAATGGAGTTGAAGAAAAGATGGTAGAAGGACACCCCAATGGGGTCTGCTATCAACGTTCTTCGTTTTGATGGTGGTTGCTGCTGGAGCTACTAAGCTCCGACAACCCTAGAGGGCCAGCCGTCAACACTCTACGTGTTGACAGTGGTCGCTGCCATAGCTACTAAGCTCTGACAACCCCAGGGGGCCCCTGCTGTCGATGCAACAAAACTTCGGACCTATACTCTACAAGTTCGAGGCACTCAGTCTTCAACAAAATTGAAAGTGCATCTAGGACTCCCTTGTGGGTTTTGGATGATTTATGACAAGCAATTGGGATCCTAATCCTTTTGTTGAGATGAATGCAGGAAAATGATGAAAAATGAGCAAAGTACCAAAAAGAGGGAAATTGAGAAGGAAAATGAATTTGAGCTCAAGGAGAAGAAATTAGTAGTTTAGTATGTATGGAGTGTGTTAAGGAAACACACCCAAGAGCTCAATCTCATTTAATCACACACACACAATGCACAAAGCTATACAGGACCGGACTAGTCCGATTTCAGTCGGACTAGTCCGATTTCACATTCTGCACCAGATCGGACAAGTCCGGTCACCACCGGACTAGTCCGATATCTTTCTGTTCCACTTCGGACTAGTCCTCCCCAGTGCGGACTGGTCCTTATCAATGCACAAGTCACACAAAATCGGACCAGTCCGTTGTGACCCGGACTAGTCCGATATTCATTCTGATCCACTTCGTACAAGTCCGGTGTCCACACGGACTAGTCCGATATACACCCTGATCTAAATCGGACAAGTCCTCCAAGTGCGGACTTGTCATCCTAGACACTTAGGGTTTGCTTCACACAGCACACCGGACTAGTCCGGTCACCACCACGGACTAGTCCGATCTTTCTGAACCCTAACGGTAACTTCTAGAAACCCCATATAAATAGAGGTGCACGGCCCACTTTCACCTTCTCTCGAACCCTAGTGCCGTCACACCTCCCAAGAGACTAAAAACCATCTCTCTCCACGAAATTAAGTGCAAAATCAATCAATCCATTGAAGATCACTTGTAGATCATTGGAGAGGCACTTGGCACACGATTGAGCTCTTGGTTTGAATCTCTAACACACTCTTGCATCTCAATTTGTATATTTCGAAGTGTGTTATTGGTGGTCTTGAAACTTGTAATCAAGGGAGCTCTCAACTTGTGAGATCGCCCCTTCAACTTGGTGATTTACCCCTGTGTGTTTAGTGGAAGAGGATTGGCCTTCGTGGCGATCCGACGAGGGAAGGGTTGGGGAAGACCCGGTCCTTTTGTGGGCTCCTCAACGTGGACGTAGGTTGTCTTCGTGGTAACCGAACCACGGGATAAATCTTGTATCTTGTTCGTTTGTGTTCATCATTCTAGTTGATCAACATTATCTAGGGTTTGATTCATCTTGTTGAATTTAAGTTAAATAGTTGAACAAGAATCATACTTGCAATAGAACTTGACA
Source organism: Tuctoria greenei (assembly GCA_036927565.1). NCBI lineage: Eukaryota > Viridiplantae > Streptophyta > Magnoliopsida > Poales > Poaceae > Tuctoria > Tuctoria greenei. Next base: position 168,930,750 of record JAYESD010000005.1, on the reverse strand, counting down.
TACAATCATTGAACTATTATTGAAGTTTATATTTCCGCTGCAAACGTCAACGAAACAATCAAATTGACCTAACTTGATCAACCTAGTCCGTGAAATCCGGACTAGTCCGCACTTTACCGGACTAGTCCGATATATCTGGTCTTGACCTTGTTGTTGAAGTGCTACAGGAACCGAGAAAATTCAAGAAGGCCTATTCACCCCCCCCCCCTAGGCCTACATTCAATTGGTATCAGAGCAGGTTCTTCAAGAAAGAGTGCAACCACCCGAAGAGATCATGTCGGACATGAAGGAAGTCCAGAAAATCAACAACCAGGAAGAAATGAACAATGACAAGCACCAAAAGCTTGAAAAGTATCTCGAAGCCATTCAAGACTTCGATGATGATGATGAGGAGACATTGGAGCTGAAAGCACTCCTTAGAAAGAAAGCGCTTTCCAAAGGGAAATCTAAAGTCGAAGAAAAGAAGAAGGGGAGTAGTCACACCGACTACTCCCGATATCCTTTTAACTATGACCGTTTAAACTCTAACAGCAATCATTATCTATCTATTCCTCTCGGAAAAGCCCCACACTTCGATGGGAGTGATTACTCCATGTGGAGGCAAAATATGAAGATGCACTTGATTTCCCTTAACCCAAGTTTATGGCATATTGTGTGCATAGGAATAAACATCCCTGATGACGATGAAGAGCTCACGCCAAGTCAAGAGCAAGCCATTCACAGGAATGCCCAAGCCGCAGCCGTTATCACCTCATCTCTAAGTCGAGATGAATTCACAAAGGTGGACGGATTGGAAATTGCCGAAGAAATCTGGGACACACTACAGACAGCACATGAAGGTGACCGGCATGTGCGGGAGGCAAAGATTGAAATGATTGAAGGCGAACTAGGAAGGTTCGCGATTGAGGAAGATGAGTCTCCCCAAGACATGTACAACAGACTGAAGACTCTTGTGAACAAGGTTCGATCATATGGGAGCAAAAAGTGGAATGACCACGAGGTTGTAAAGCTCATCCTTAGAGCCTTTATGCCTCGCAACGTCACACTTTGTTCTATGATCCGAGAAAGTCCCGGGTACAAGAAAATGACTCCGGATGAACTGCTTGGCAAAATTATCAACTTTGAGATGATGGAGAAGCAAGCCAAGCACGTAAAAGAAATAGCCGATCTCACATCAGCTAAGAAGAAGGGAGTTGCCCTAAAGTCCTCACTCAAGCCTCTATCCAAAGAAGCAAGAGAAGCACAGCTTGAGGAGGACAGCGATGATGAAAGCAGCGAGCTGGACGAAGAAGATATGATTTTGTTCATGAAGAAGTTCAAAAGAATTATGAAGAAAAGACAAGGAGCAAAATCGAGTGAAGGAAAATACAAGGAGAGACGAAGCCGAAGATAAGGCGGGCATGCTATAATTGTGGTGAATACAATCACTTTATAGTCGATTGCCCGTATGAGGACAACAAGAAGAAGAGTAAAGAGTCCAAGCCTCAACCGAAGAAATTCTTCAAGAAGAAGAAACAAGTTGAACAAGCACACATCAGAAAGGAATGGGACTCAAACGATGAGTCCTCATCGTCCGATGAAGAAGAAATGGCTAGCATAGCCATTGGAAGCATGTCCAAGAAACCCACACTCTTCCCCACGCTCGGTGCAAAGAAGGCAAATGGAACTTGCCTCATGGCTAAGGAAGGTAAACGCAAGGTAAACATCAAAACTCCTTCCTTGCATTCTTACTCAAGTGATGATGATCTAGATAGTGATGATGAAGATATGCTAATTGTCTTAGATAGAAAAACTGCTGCTAAAATGAAATTCTTGCTTAACCAACTTGTTGAGAAGGAAGAGATAATTGATCGTCAAGAAGACATGATTATTTCCCAAAAGGAGAAGGATGCCGAACTTGACAATCTTCTAGTTCTTGAAAAGGAGAGAAACCACTCACTAGAGCTTGAGCTAGCTTCAAGCAAGAAAACTTGCTTGGAGTTAACCAACTCAAACGTTGCAATTAAGGATCAACTTGATGACCTAATCAAGGTCAACAAGATCCTTGAAGTGCAGGTTGAGTCACTCAAGCTTAGTGAACCTTCCTCCTCTTCAAGCCTACCTTCTCAACCCACTTCAACTAATATCACTCATATTTGCAAATGTGATAAAATTAACACCAGTTTGAAGGAAAATTCTACCTCCACAAAGGACAAAAATCCTACCCAATGTGTAATATCTGACAAGGAGAGGATCAACTATGCACGTAGTGCATATTTGGTCCAAAGACCTCTAAATGTCAAGTACGGCATTGGTTACTCTCATGATGGAAAGCAAAGAGCTGAAAATCATAAAAATAATAAGGGAAGGATTACCATTGTGAAGGGAGGACCCTCATAACCGGGTAACTCGAAAACTAAAAATCTGAACTCTCATGAAAATCGGACTAGTCCGGTTGTGGTCCGGACAAGTCCGGTCATCCGGACAAGTCCGGTCACACAGACTAGTCCGACCAATAATCAACAGCAACTCTTGTTTAAAACCTTTGATGCTTCTTATGTATTAATGAAAAATAATGTTGGTAAAGTGAATGCTTATTATGCTGGGCCACGCCATGGGAACACAAAATCCCATGTGTGGGTGCCCAAATGTATTGTTACTAACCTCCAAGGACCCAAGCAAGCTTGGGTACCTAAAACCAAGGCGTAATTTGTTTTTGCAGGCCTACTCCTCCGGTGGATCCAAATGGGTGCTAGACAGTGGATGCACCAACCACATGACCGGAGAAAGGAGGATGTTTGTGGAGTATGAAGTGAACCAGGACCCAAATGAAGGCATCTACTTTGGGGATAACAGTCAAGGAAGGGTCCTCGGTACCGGTAAAATAGCAATATCCTCTGAACATACTCTTTCGCATGTTTTACACATTGAATCTTTAGATTATAACCTGCTGTCCATATCTCAGTTATGTGACAAAGGTTATAATTGCCTGTTTACTAACGAGGGTGTGACCGTCTCAAGGAGAAGTGATGGTTCCGTTGCATTCAAGGGTATGTTAAAGGGAAAGCTTTACCTTGTTGACTTCAACAAGGATAAAGCCGAACTCGACACATGCTTGATTGCAAAAACCAACATGGGTTGGCTGTGGCATAGACGGCTAGCACATGTTGGTATGAGGAACCTTCAAAAACTCCTCAAGGGCGATCACATCCGAGGTTTGAAAGATGTTGTGTTTGAGAAAGACAGGCCTTGTAGCGCGTGCCAAGCAGGAAAGCAAGTTGGAGCACAACATCCTGCGAAGAACATCATGACCACGACAAGACCGCTCAAACTACTTCATATGGACTTGTTTGGTCCAATTGCTTACATAAGCATCGGCGGTAACAAATACGGTTTAGTTATTATTGATGATTTTTCCCGGTTCACTTGGGTGTTCTTTTTGCATGACAAGTCAGAAACACAAGGAACACTCAAGAAATTCTTCAAGCGAGCGCAAAATGAGTTCTCACTATCAATCAAGAGTATTCGGAGCGACAACGGCACGGAGTTCAAGAACATACAAGTGGAGGAATACCTTGATGAGGAAGGAATCAAGCACGAATTCTCAGCACCATACTCTCCACAACAAAACAGAGTTGCCGAAAGGAAGAACCGAACACTCATAGAGATGGCAAGAACAATGCTCGATGAATACAAGACTTCGGATCGATTTTGGGCGGAAGCAATCAACACCGCTTGCCATGCCACAAATCGACTCTACCTTCATCGACTACTAAAGAAGACTCCCTATGAGCTACTCACCGGTAACAAACCGAACATTTCATATTTTCGAGTTTTCGATTCTCCTTGCTATATTTTGAACAAGAAGCCCAGGACTTCAAAGTTCGCTTCGAAGTCCGATGAAGGTTTCTTGCTTGGTTATGATTCGAACACTTACGCCTACTGTGTTTTCAACAAGGCCTCCGGACTTGTTGAAGTGGCACGTGACATGGTGTTCGATGAAACTAATGGCTCCCAAAAGGAGCAAGTTGATCAATGTGAATTAGGTAAAGAGGAAGCCCCCTATCAAGCATTGAAGAGGATGGCTCTAGGCGAAG